>JARQOD010000002.1:600719899-600756753 GCA_033576555.1 Oophaga sylvatica | reverse complement strand
GGTCGATAGGACAGTCATAGGGGCGATGAGGTGGAAGAGTCTCAGCAGCCTTCTTGGAGAACACATCTGCATATGACCAGTAGCACTTGGGGAGTGGAGTAAGATCTGCGGGTAACTCAGTAGTGGTAACCTGAACGCAACTCCTGACACATCTGCCTCTACATGCATCACTCCAACCCAGTATCCTACCCGAAGTCCACTCTATATGTGGGGAGTGGAAACGGAGCCAAGGTATACCTAGTAGGATCTCGTCTAATCCCTCGGGAAGGACGAGTAGGGAAATAAGTTCCTGATGGGAAGGAGATACAAACAATGCAAGTGGAACAGTCTGGTGTGTAATTTGTGAGGGCAATGTCGACCCATTCACTACCCGGACAGTCACTGATTTGTCAAGAGCCACCAGAGGTATTGCATGACGGCGAGCAAAGTCAGAGGACATGAAGTTCCCCTCTGCTCCTGAGTCCACGCAAAGGTCGGCGGCGATAGTGGAAGTGCCTACAGTGATTGTCCCTTTAAGTGTCAACTTGGAGGAAAATGCCTCTGTCTCTAGTGAACCTCCTCCCAGGACCACTAGACGCGATCGCTTCCCCGATCGCTGTGGACATTTGTTGGCATAATGTCCTGTCTGCTGGCACACTCTACAGACCACGGATACTCGAGTGGTCCGAGACTTAGATCTCACTCGAGAAATCTCCATGGCCTCAGGGGAATCGGGCGCCTGAATGGAAGATTCCAGAGGTCTGGCGAAGGTGGGCGCCAGCCGGAACCTCTGCCTACACTGGGCCCGCTCCAACCTCCGCTCGTTAAAACGAAGGTCGATGCGGGTAGATATGGTAATGAGCTCCTCCAGTGTGGCAGGAATCTCCCTGGTGGACAAGGCATCCTTCACATGGTCTGCCAGTCCCCTCCAGTACATGGGTATAAGGACTTTATCTGGCCAATCCAGCTCAGAGACCAGAGTCCGAAATTGGACGGCAAACTGGCTGACCATGGATGAACCCAGGGTGATAGTCAACAGTTGAAGAGCTGTATCATGGGTGACACGAGGTCCTAAAAAGACCTGTTTAAGTGTGTCCAAGAAGAGAGGAGCACTCTGCACCACACGATCATCGCGCTCCCATAACGGCGTTGCCCACTCCAACGCCCTGCTCGACAAAAGGGATATGATAAAACCCACTTTCTCCCGCTCCGTGGGATAACGTGCAGCCAGAAGCTCTAGATGTATGTAGCACTGACTGACGAAACCCCGACATTGTTTACTATCACCGGTAAACTTGTCTGGAAGTGGGAGGCGGGAAATAGTCGGAGCAGGGGTGGCAGAGGACAACCTGGCTGCAGCCACGCTAGCAGCCTGAACAGCGACTGCGGTAACATCCACAGCTGAGGTTGTGCGCTCAAGAGCCGCCAACCTTCCCTCCAGCTGCTGGATGTACTGCCTTAGACGCTGGTCATCCGCCATTTTATTAGCCAGACCCTGGGGTTATATTATGTTAGGGTCTGCGGAACGCACCTAATAGATATAATAGAGAGGTGCGTTCGCAGCCCGAGGTCCACCGTGCAGGCGAAGCCCGCTGCTAATAAGATGGCGAAAGTAGCGAACTCTGTTATCCCGCAGAGTCGCTAAAAATAAACGCCGTAGCGCGTTGTGGCAGTAAGTGCGAACTCTGTTAATCCCAGAGCCGCTAACGGGATGCCACAGCGCTATATGGCGATAGGTGCAAACTCACTTAGCTTTAGTGAGCCGCAAAGTAAACACGCTAGGGCGCTGTCTAGCGTCAAAAGCGAACCCTGTTACATCACAGAGCCGCTGAGAAAAAGTACCGTGTCCTGTCAAGCTCTCAGGTACACGGTTAATTGCTAGCGAGCATAATGCGTGGTCATGCGCTAATGTCCTCGCGGGAGTCACCCGCAATCTATGGCGTCTGAACGCCAGACCCTGAATACGGCAATCAAACTCCTCACCGGTTATGCCGGTAATCTAGGGCATCTAGGACACCGACCCTGACCAACTAGCACACCAAACTCCTCACCGATTAAGTCGGTATTCTAGTGGCTTATTTCAGCCGGGTCCCTAACCACACACACGCATGACCATACTGGCGCATAGCATACAATGGTTGATATTAGCACATGGCGGCCCAGCCATGCTACCCTTTTATAGCAACAGCTACAGGACCTTCCAGGAACAAGGACCAATGAGAAGCTGTTACAAACACACGTAGCTACATGACCTTCCTGGCGGACCAATAGGAGCCGCTGCAGCACCTGAACATATGACCCCTGATCTCCAATGAGAGATCTCACTCTGGGCATGCTCAGATGGGAAAACGCAGGACTTTGTCTCAAAGACGGCTGCTCCAACACTGGCTATAATAGCAGATCCAGGAAAGGCAGCAGCAAGTCACTGCCCAGTAGTGGAGTGGGCAAGACGCCTGGACTGATGTCTCTGCTGAGCAGGCTCCACTGCGACCGGAGATGAATGGGAGACCGCAGCGGGACGGGTTCGAGACTCCCCTTGTGCAGCAGCGGGAAATCGAACCCTAACAGAGTGACGGCAGACTTTTCATTTTAGACTGGAAAACCCTTTTCAACTGAAAGAGTTCAACTCATGCTATAGATCATAATAATGTTTCCAACTGTGCTGTACTTTTTATTTTGTTTTGCTCAAAGACAATCTATCAGCAAGTTTTTGCTATGTATTCTGAGAACACCATGATCTAGAGACAGAGACCCAGATTCCAGTTATGTGTCACTTTCTGGGCTGTGTTCTGCTGTTTCAATAAAACTAAATGTTTTATCAGCCCGAGATTATCACTAAAGGACTACATACCTTGTGCCTTCTAGTCCCACCTTGCGCTCAGCACTGATTGGCTGCTTTCTATGAATATACAGTACAGACCAAAAGTTTGGACACATCTTCTCATTTAAAGATTTTCTGTATTTTCATGACTATGAAAATTGTACATTCACACTGAAGGCATCAAAACTATGAATTAACACATATGGAATTATATACTTAACAAAAAAGTGTGTAACAACTGAAATTATGTCTTATATTCTAGGTTCTTCAAAGTAGCCACCTTTTGCTTTGATTACTGCTTTGCACAATCTTGGCATTCTCTTGATGAGCTTCAAGAGGTAGTCACCAGAAATGGTTTTCACTTCACAGGTGTGCCCTGTCAGGTTTAATAAGTGGGATTTCTGGCCTTATAAATGGGGTTGGGACCATCAGTTTTGTTGTGCAGAAGTCTGGTGGATACACAGCTGATAGTCCTACTGAATAGACTGTTAGAATTTGTATTATGGCAAGAAAAAAGCAGCTAAGTAAAGAAAAACGAGTGGCCATCATTACTTTAAGAAATGAAGGTCAGTCAGTCCGAAAAATTGGGAAAACTTTGAAAATGTCCCCAAGTGCAGTTGCAAAAACCATCAAGCGCTACAAAGAAACTGTCTCACATGAGGACCGCCCCAGGAAAGGAAGACCAAGAGTCACCTCTGCTTCTGAGGATAAGTTTATCCGAGTCACCAGCCTCAGAAATTGCAGGTTTACAGCAGCTCAGAATAGAGACCAGGTCAATGCCACACAGAGTTCTAGCAGCAGACACATCTCTACAACAACTGTTAAGAGGAGACTTTGTGCAGCAGGCCTTCATGGTAAAATAGCTGCACAAAGGAAACCACTGCTAAGGACAGGCAACAAGCAGAAGAGACTTGTTTGGGCTAAAGAACACAAGGAATGGACAAGTGGAAATTTGTGCTTTGGTCTGGTGAGTCCAAATTTGAGATTTTTAGTTCCAACCACCGTGTCTTTGTGCGACACAGAAAAGGTGAACGGATGGACTGTACATGCCTGGTTCCCACCGTGAAGCATGGAGGAGGAGGTGTGATGGTGTGGGGGTGCTTTGCTGGTGACACTGTTGGGGATTTATTCAGAATTGAAGGCATACTGAACCAGCATGGCTACCACAGCATCTTGCAGCAGCATGCTATTCCATCCGGTTTGTGTTTAGTTGGACCATCATTTATTTTTCAACAGGACAATGACCCCAAACACACCTCCAGACTGTGTAAGGGCTATTTGACCAAGAAGGAGAGTGATGGGGTGCTATGCCAGATGACCTGGCCTCCACAGTCACCAGACCTGAACCCAATCGAGTTGGTTTGGGGTGAGCTGGACCGCAGAGTGAAGGCAAAAGGGCCAACAAGTGCTAAGCATCTCTGGGAACTCCTTCAAGACTGTTGGAAGCTCATTTCCTGTGACTACCTCTTGAAGCTCATCAAGAGAATGCCAAGAGTGTGCAAAGCAGTAATCAAAGCAAAAGGTGGCTACTTTGAAGAACCTAGAATATAAGACATATTTTCAGTTGTTTCACACTTTTTTGTTAAGTGTAATGTATAATTCCACATGTGTTAATTCATAGTTTTGATGTCTTCAGTGTGAATGTACAATTTTCATAGTCATGAAAATACAGAAAAATCTTTAAATGAGAAGGTGTGTCCAAACTTTTGGTCTGTACTGTACATTGTACACAGGACACTGCTAATCAGTGGAGTGAGTGAGGTTAGACAGGGCTGAATATTCCAAGATCTGCTAGATCTACATCAGAGGAAACGGTGGCTCTGTAATAAATGCTGCCCCTACCTCGTGCATCTCTCAGATTAAATTTCAAAAATCCAATGAAAGATTCCCTTTATGTATTTATTCAACATGCTATTCAGCAGCTCAATGTCATGTTACTTTGATTATTTTCTCCTTTATCAAAGTTCAGGGTTTTCACTCTTTTGTTTTATTACTAAGGCAAAGAAGTATCTACTATAGCAGCATAATGAAAACTTCTGTGCAAATCATCTGCAGTTATAATGAAACTGGAAAGCTCCAACTTTACATTTGAATACATAAGTGTTAGCTGATTGCTTAAACTTGATTTATGTGTTTATGGCTTCAGTAAAACTTACTTATGTACGGCTGATTGAAAATTAATCAGCTATTTATTGCTTAAAATAAATTTTGTTGCCACCAAACTGAATACATTATTAAATAGATTTCTTACAATGTCATGGCTGTATACTCTTTAAATCTTTTATGAATAGTTAAACACAATCTTCACGAGCCAGGGCATGAATGTCCTCTACTCAGTGTCCCTCTTCCCTGCAAAATCTCAGTCTGCTAAGTATAAGCTGCAGCTGTCAGCCAGGCCGAGTGAGCAGAACCTGAACACACTTAGGTTCATGAGCTTTATTACAATTTAGATAGAATCATAAAATGTTTATTTTAATATCAATATCATGCTGTCATTCTGACATGGCTTTTCAAAGTAAGTACACCAGGCTCATTAGGTCTAAGGCATCTATTTATTAATGTATGCATTTTGTATGCATCCAAATATTATATTGGTATTTTTTGTTGGGAAAAAGAGAGAGAAAAGGTGATCTTACTCATTCCCATAGAAGATCCCTCTTTAAGATGTTCCTAACCCAACACATCCGGAGATCTGTGAACCATCTATTACAAGTAGACACATATACATTTAATATATACATATTTACTGGATTGTTTTGATTGGTATCCCGACAAGTTAAGAAGCATAAATTCATTCAAGAAAGGTTCAGGGAAAACACAACTAAATGATTTTTGAGTCGAGTGGCAAAGGAGAGAAGACATGGCTCATAAATGGAGAAATAAGCATATTTCTCTGTTAAAGTGAACCTGTCAGCAGGATTTTGCTAAGTAAACAACAGACACTGTCAGGTTGGCAGTGTTAACTGATTAATAGGATACCTGGGTGAATAAATCTGTCTTGTGGTTCTTGTATAATCAGTGTTGGAAGTTTTCAGTTAATGAGATGTCCGTGCTCTGGGGCGGGACTGTAGGCAGAGTCTTATCTTCCTTCTCTAAGCCAGAGAAACCAAGGAAATACCTGCCCACAGGCCGCCCCGAAGCACAAATAGTCTGTCTCAATTATGAGGAACATGCTTGTGCTCTGGGACAGCCTGTGGGTATGTTTTTCTTTGGTTTCTGTGGCTTAGAGCAGGCAGATAAGACTCTGCCTACAGTCCTGCCCCGGAGCACGAGCATATCATTAAAGGGAATCTGTCACCCCAAAAATGCCATATCAAGTAAAGATATGGCTGAATAGAGCGTCCCATAACTAAGCTAACGGTGGGTATCATATATCATGATACCCCCGTTTTCATAGCAAAATACCTTTGTAAAGTTGGTGATTGAACGTGTCAATCACTGCAGTCAGGTCAGGAGGGCGGCAGTTTTCATGTCCTCCCCCGCCCCCACTCCTCGTCATCTGTTGCGTATCGCCGTCTGTGAATACCACAGACGGCGTTAGGTTCCTGCAATTGCGCAATTCAAAATTCATGCTCAGTATGCTTTGCCCAGCAGTGGGCAAAGCATAAAATGACTACAGCGCATGCGCTAGTCTTTCCTTGCCCCGGAAAATCCTGCTTGCCTGAAAACTTCTCACACTGATTACACTAGAACCACAAGACGGATTTCTTCACTTCAGATATCATTTTAGTCAGTACAGTATAGTAGTGGCAAGCTGACAGTGTCTGTAGTTTACTGAGCAAAATCCTGCTGACAAGTTCACTTTAAGATATGCTGCAAACTTGCTTATATTTAATTGTACTATTGGTGGAATGATGAAGACCACTTAAAGTATTAATAAATTATGCCATAAAAATATTTTATGGGAAATACAAGTATCATTAAAACAAACCTGTTTGTAGCCCTGATGGGTCAGCTGAAAGTCATTTTTACAGAAGTGTGAAGAGGATAGCTTCAAAACAGAAGTTTCGTCAGTCTGCTTGATGTGTTTCTGAAACTAGCTAGAAATATACTGATTTTGGGAAGCAGCAGAAACCTGATTTCTTTCATATAGTTAAGTCCATTTAAAACTTCTAAAATGCATTTACCTCCTTTAGCATCTCAGTAAATCACATTGGCATGCCTGAATTCATGATTTTTTTTGCTCAAAGTGAAAAACTTATCTTAGGGACAACAGAGATCGTCGATAGGAAAGGCTCAGCTGGTGGTCCATCTTTTTTTCTGGCATCACATCATAAACCGATTTATCCTATGGCTCCTTTCCATTGCCGGCTTAGATAGAAGATTGTAGAAACCTTAAAATGAGGACTTGTAATGAGGTGGTCTGGGGGATGGGACTGCAAGGCGAAGAAATCTGCACGTTTTTATGGTTTGTTAGACTATTGATATTTCAAAACATTTGATATTTCTGTAATTTTGTTATAAACATTATGTTGTGATGACAGATCTTCAAAAAGACACTACTTTTCTCTAACTTATGTCTCATATAATCTTTCTAGGAAATTTGTTAAAAATCAATCTAAAAACCCACTGAAAAGCTTAAGAACCCAAGGTTTATTATTATGTCAGTAAAAATTGTTTCCGAAAAAAGGGGAAGAAAAGCTGCTTTGGTGTTGGAAACAATTCATTGTAAAGGAAGGGGAGAGTCAATAATGGTCTATGTTTCCATCTACAATAAATACTGCGCAACAGATATATGCCACAATGCATATAAACAGTGCCGTAACCTGAAGCTCATTGGCCCCAATGTAAAATCTCCATCAGGACCCAAACTCTCATAGGTTTTTATTACTAATAGTCTTTTCATATTGGCCAAAAGGGCTTTTTGGGCTGCTCTGAGCTACAGTGCCCAGGTGCAATTGCAACCCATGCACCCGTGCATGGAGTTAAGCACTAAAAGAAAAGGGAGCTAGTGTGACAATAAGGTGCCCCTGCTCCAATCCCTGCATGCCCCTAAATGAAATCTTTTACCAAAAGGTAGATATGTCAAAGTGCAAACAATTCAACTAGTATTTCATTAACTATGTTTTAATGCAGGGTCTATAAATTGCTATAAACCAGATCCGATCGATATACAGTATTCACAATAAATAGAAATAAAAATGATGAACTCACTGCATAGAAAGCAGCAATATAACAAGATAACAAATAAGACTAGGGTCACACCACTGTTTTTCTCTCATCCAAGAAAATCAATCCAACTTTGCTAATCTTCCCGAGATCTCAGGACAAGATCTCGTTGCCGAGATTTGAATGAGTATGCGGCGGCCATCTTTCCGGAGGCCCTTGGCGGCCATCCTTCAGGACGGCACCGCGTCGCAGCTGCAGGGGACTTTCCGGCTAGGACGAAATGCCGGCGGAGCCCTCCATGCAGCACAGGGCCCCGCTGCTTCCCCGACACCACCACCGCACCACAGGCTGCATCGGGACCGCCATCGGAGGCCCCTGGCGGCCATCTTTCAGGACGGCACCGAGTCGCAGGAACGGAGCCCCCCAAGCAGCTCAGAGCCCCCCTGCTGCCCCGACACCACCACCGCACCACAGGGAAGCTGCATTGGGATCGCTGCCCCCAGACTTTTAGGTATGTTGCGACCATAAGACGCACCCCCATTTTCCCAAAAAATTTTTTGGGAAAAAAGTGCGTCTTATGGTCCGAAAAATACAGTACATCAGCCACTCACTTGACCTAACGTGTAACTAAAGCTTCCACCATTATGCCTTGCAGCTACCATATCACATAATGTAGCACAACCAGTCAGAATGGAATATCAAGGCCTAAAGAAAAGCAGAGCCAGTGAATGTAGGGGCTGGATCGTAAGATGATGTCACAGCTTAGCCACAGAGATAGATAGAGAAAGTCAGAAAACACTAAAGAAACCATAGATAATATGTGACAGTACAGCAGAGAAAAATTGCTGCATATGGCAGAGGCATTTTTGTGTTACGGTCACTATGACATTACTAAGATTGCATTAGAGAGCTTGAAGTGGGTTCAATTCAGCCATCAAAGACCTCCGAGTTCTACAGTACAAATGTCTTTTCAGGGTAATTTGGAGTACTTGCGTGTCATAGCGAATCTACTCTCTGTGAAACAAATTTTTTGGAAATATTTGGAGAACCTGTTAAATTCAAATTACAAAGGTTTCTTTTATTTCTAGTGAGAAAATGTTACATTTTCTGCCATGCTGTTGCTTGTGTGCAGCGTTTTAACTACTTCAGCCAAACAAAAAGTTGAGAAGAAAACAAATGTAACAAATACGATTTGTAAGAAGTGAATTTCCTTACAGAAATCATGTAATAGAAGCTGATATACAATAATTAGAGATGGATGAATATATTTCTACTCCATCCTTACAAAAATTCCTATTCTCCAGGTTAGAGATTTTTTTTGTAATTCACTTAGAGCAAAAGGGCCGGCAAAAACAGAAAAAAGAAACAATATTCACCCTACAGACCACCTGTTCTGGCACCATTGCTGCCTCCGGTGCCTGCTGCTCACAGTCCAGGCCTTAGGGACTCTTTTTTCCACTATTGTCAACTGGTGTCTTCAGTCTAGAGTAGCCTCGGAGGTCACAGGGGTGTCGTAATGTTGCAATACACAGTGTCGTCTGATGCAGTGGCGTTCCGTGAATAGAGCAGACTAAGCAGCTGCTATGGGGCCCAGACAGGTGAGGGGGCCCACGACGGCCGCTGTCGTTTGGCAGCTGTGCTGTGCTGACACAGTACTATCTCCTTTAATTAAATATAAGCGACGGCCAGACACTGTAAACCCCCTTGAAGGTCCCCTTTCCTTGTTGTCTCCTGGTCAGCAGTTGGCTTAAGTCTCTGGCTGCATTTGCATAAGAAAGCCAGCCTGCAGCCAGAGACACGTGCATCACAGGAAGCAGAAAACATTCATAAGTTTCACTCAGGGAGAGATACACTACACAAGAAGGTGAGCACTGCTGGTTGGGGTATGGGGTGGATTTTTTTGTTGAATGTGTCCCCTCACTTTGCTGGCACTTTATATTTACAATGGCTAGCCTCTGGCTGCACTTTGCACCTTAGGGAGTGAGGGGGGCCTGACTGCAGGCACTGTGGAGGGTGGAGGAGGGGGGCTCTGCATGCACTGTGGAGGGTGGAGGAGGGGGGCTCTGCATGCACTGCAGCCACCCTTCTGTACTCCTCACAATGCTCCATTAGAGCTGGTTTCATGTGATTTAACCCCTGTACCACCACCAGGCAGGATGATGCTTCCTAGCTGTAGGTAAGACCTCCAGTCTATGTCCCACCACCAACTTCACTGTCAAGGTGTGCAACAATGCATGTTCATGCAATACTAAAAATGTGCAATGCCCTGGAAATCATGGTGCAGCCAATAAATGTTACTAATTTATTCTGCTCCTTCACCCCAGAGGCATGCACCTGGGAGACAGCAATTACATGGGGCATGCTGAGCTCATGAGGTGCCTGAGAGTGGAAGTTCTGCAGATGTTATGGAAGATATTGTGTGCGGCATTTCTGTGTCCCCTTACCTGTGATAAAATGTGTCTTGTAGTTTGTACACATGTTGGAACTTTGCATAGCTTACATATTCCAATCATTTCATATACAAAGATATGACATCCATCTACCTGTCTTATATGATGCCATGAATGATGGGCATTGCTTGTACCTGCTGTCAGATTAGGCACCACACTTCTTACATCGGAGCACACTATCCAGCATGTTCCATCAGGCTAGGTTCACATTTATACGCCTGCAGACTTAATGCGTTGGAAGTATACATTAAAACGTATGCCATGCATCAACCTACGAATTTAAACAAGTACATTTGATACATATCGTACTTCCATCTTTGTCTCTATATGTTTTTTTACTTAAAAAGAATCATTTTTTTTCCATCCAGTTTTACTGGTGTCAACAGTCCCATCCCACTCCATTTTGGCATCAGTTCTGTGAGGAGGTGTCCAGAGGAATAAACTTTTTTTCACCTCACATTAAAAACGCGTACCTTTGGTCAATTATGTTTTTTTCCCACAATACAACGTGATCAGGGCAAAACATAGTCAGAAGAACATTTTTTTTACACTACGTGTTGCCCATTATGGTTTGTGTATGCCTCCATATACGTCTGAATACCATTTTGTTTTGCAATTCAGACATATTTGTCCAGCAGACTGCACTGTATAAATGTGAGCCAAGCCTAAAGAAGTCCTTTTTGTCCAAGGAGGATAAAGCACATCATAAACACAAGTCCATACTGTGTGTTGCTGCTTTGCAGTGTGTATTTTTGCCATGCTGATTTTACAGGTGAAAGGTATTTACTTTGAACCTTTTTTTGGTTGTAATAGTGAATGCTTCAGGATTATCAATGACCAAAGGGGCGGCAAATTTTTCAGCCACCCCGGGCCCCACAAACAGTTGCTACGCCACTGCACACACAAGATGGTGAGCCTGGCTGGGGGTCGATTTTTTTTGTTAAATGTGTCCCCTCACTGTGCTGGCACTTTACATTTACAATGGCTTTGACTGCACTTTGCACCTTAGGGAGGGGGGCCCGGCTGCACGCACTGTGGAGGGTGTAGGGGGCCCTGCATGCACTGCAGGTGTGTGTGTGTGTGTGTGGAGTTAAGAGCACCTGTTTTTTTTTGGGGGGGTGCCCCATTCAGACTTTTGCTATTGGGCCCCATGATTTCTATGTACGCCCCTGGTCTGATGCATGGTCTTGACCAGAAGTCCTGTCCTATAGAGTGAAAACAATAGGCCTCAGAGATTAGGGTGCATTGTTACATCATGACGTTACTATGCACGGTGACCACTGAGGTCGGTTTTAGATTGAGGTGGAGACTGGAGATCATAGTGTGTCTTAGCGTCATGAAGTACCCAGAACTTCAAGGCATGATCGTGGTCGGAGGACCTGTTCTAGAGTGAACACACTAGTGCTCATATTCATCAAAAATAGGCCTTTTTACATGTTACTTTTACTATTTTCTAGGGTCTTGAGAGACCCCTGAGCATAACAGTGAACTTTCAATTTGCCGGGAATAACTTTGAGTTTCCCGGTAAAATCCACTCAATTTAGTGAACTTGCATCTTACCAGATTCGCTCATTTCTAATGGTAATTATTTTTTCTTGTTAAAATTAGGGTTTGAATGTTTTAAAATGTGTCTTGGATGAGATCATAGTAAATCCCATTGGCAAGTCTGACATGAATTATATTGTTTGTCAGATATGAAGTTATCTCAATGACTGTAGAGATCATCCTCGGAAAAGAGCCAGCTGGTAGTCCCTCTTACTTTGGCTCAGTATGATGAAACATTTCCTCACGTGGCCTCCATCCATTGCTTTTTCAAGAAGTTTAGAAAGCTGTGAAATCTTACAGATAAGTGAGGGATTATTTAGACAGACGAAATCATCATAAAATGCACGTTTCTTCTAAGACCATGAAAAGATGAAAATTTCTTGATAGTGTAATTAACAAAATCACATTTATTCAATAATGGTAAAACTCTAATTAGTCTGCTAACTATACAAGTGATAACATGTTTTTTTTCTATCAGAAGAATATATTTATAGCTTCTGTCATTTTTTACAACACTTTTAGCATATCTATGACATTATGGCCCTAAGAAAGCAAAATAGATACCATACAATGATGTGCAGCTTCATTTAATTACCACTATTCTTATATGAAGGTCAGGGTTAAACAAATTCCTATCAATCAACCATAAATTGTGCGGGAACTCAGTAACAAGTGTTAACTGCCATACTGTTGTAGGGGAAGGCAAGAATTACTGTACATGGTGCCCATTAGAGCAATCTGTTCTTGTAAATCCCAACCATGTTGGCTTCTTCAGAGTGAAGGTCTCTCCGGTTCAAACATTAATGGATGACGCTGTATAATATTCACAAAATCCTGCAATATTACTTGAGAATTTTTTAAACTGAATAATCCCCATTAAATATAATTATAGTCACACTACAGACCAAACTCACAGAATGTACCTCAAAAAGGTCTGAAAATATAAATGAGTTTACAGAGAAAGCCATGTATGAAATACAAATCGTTATTAATAATCTATTAAAAATATACACAAAACAGTATATATACACAGATAATATGACACAAACAAACCAACAAGTGGAAGTAGCACTTAAGTTAAGCACTTGGTTAAGAAGTCCCAATGTACTGGACCTTTCCCCAAAATAGGAATAATACTTCCAAAAAAATAAGATAATTGAGACAAAGGGAGAAACAGTATGATTAATAGCTATAAGACCCAAAGTAGTCCCTAAAATAATTATGTTCCCTATCTTGCTGCAGAGGTTGGAACTCTAATATATCCCTATCAGGAAAGCCAAAATCCATCAATCCCCAAGGTTACAGTCTCAGTCTTAACGTGTATACCCCTATAGATATATAGGGTTCTGCAGGAGACATAGATCTTAGTATGGGTTCAATCACCTAGAATACAAAGGGGTATGAAATGTCCTGGCCACATTGCAGACCTTTAAGGGGAATATATCCAGGTTTTTGAAACATAGTCTGAGAGCAGCATAATATAGAGACAAAGACACTGATTCTCATGTTGTATCACTTACTGGGCTGATTGCTGTAGCTTTGAAAAAGTCACTGTTTTAGCAGCAGGAGTTTATAACTAGCCGCGACACATGCAACTGCGTCAGCGAACAGCTGATAATCAGGAGCGCTCCAGGTATCCAGGTAAGCTCTAATAGTGAACCTAATAAGGAGGGGATCTCTCATGTCTACTTAGAAGGAGTTGCAGTGATCTAAATAAGTGAGTGGAAGAGTGCACGAGGCATTTAGTCACACCAGGGGTGCACTGAGCACCTTTACTGACATACTACAATAAAGTTGGTTTTTGGGACAAGAGAGAAACAGATTAATAAAAAGTGTTTCTTGTTGCTCTCCTGCATCGATATGTGGATAGCTTGAAGATTATATTTGTGGTGACAGACTCCCTTTAAATATGTTGCAATCAGCAATGAGATTAAAGAGAATTTGTCGGTAGGATCAATCCTAACGACAAATAGGTAGGAAGCTGAATAAAATGATGCCTTGATATCTGTGAACTGATTTATTATTCCAGAGACTTTTATGTTTTTCTTATATGTAAATGAGCTGTTCCAGGCTATGGGCCGGACAGGGATCTGCATAAATAGCTCTTCAGGGGAGGTAGATTCTGTACAAGTTGTTGTAATCCAAGAGAAATGGGAATCAGACCAACCTCAGGTAGACTCCCTCTCTCCAAGTACCACATATCAGTCACAAGTCTCCCTCTATTGTTTGTATGCCCTTGCTTTCTGGCACTGGTACAACACTGGAATATATTTCAATGTTTTGCTTAGAACAACAAGGAGCAGAAATTTAATCATCTATATATCTGTTTCACATTGATCTTTTTTTTGTAAAAGTAAAGTTTCATTTCTTCAGTATAAAGATGCTCACAGGATCAGGGCTGTAGATCCCTCCGAGGATGTCCTAAATCTTCCAAATGCTAGAACAGAATAAATGATGCTGTAATGTTAATCATTAATGTGCAACCTAACATCAGACCAAGCCTCAGATGTAAATCTCTTGGATATATTTTTTGATTTTGTAGTTTTTAATAAAATAGGTATTTTGCAAAAATGCAAACATTGATTTCTTAAAATTGTAAATGCAGTTTAGCATTTTTAATTATAATTCTAAATTCAAATTAAATTTTCATTTGCACTTCTGAGACCAAGAAAAATTTGTTGGATTATTTAAACTTCTGCATATGTTGCAGTAATACTAACCTGGGGCTGTACAAGCAAATCCAAAAGTGCCATGTTTTTTGGCCCTGAAGTGCTGGGGAGTATGCCATTTGGCACGTGTATCTGAGTGCTGCTTCTAGCATGAATCACTCAGCCTAGTTGTCTCCGTTTTTGGAATCGTTTTGTTAGCACAGTTAATTGATGCATTTTTAATGGTTTGAATAAATCTTTTTATATTTGAAGTTGGAAATTTGTGCTTTCAGTTTTACATTTTGAGATTATGAAAATACTGGAATGTGCTTTTGGACGTACGTTTCTTAAAATTACAAAATATACATGTTGTTAATAAATACAAATTACTGTTTTAAGTATATCATAGAACCAAAATTGTAACATCTTTCACATTCTACTTTTTTGTCATAAGCCTCCTGATTCCTTTATTTTTACATCTATCACCTATGTACATGTCTAATCATTTTGGGTCACACCAGTGGTACCCCATCCATCACCGGGAAGGTAGACACAATCTCCCGGTCTTCCAACCTTTACTGAGATTTAAATGGGGGAAACTGGTCACGCATCAATATTATCTCTCTTCTCAATTGTCAATGGGAATAATGGGGATAGGTCAGTACAGTGCCCAGGTATTAGCACTAGTCCCAGTGATTTTGGATGGAGTGGCAAAGTACATGGACAAAAATGCAACTCCAATTTATCTCCAATCTAATTGAGGAAGAATTAGGGGTCTGGACCACTGTTGTAGTCATCCAAAAGGGGTCCAGATATTGCACACCTCAATATGTTGCAAAAAGATTAGAACTGCATGTTTGTGGCTGTTTCACTGATGAAAACTGCTGTTCTAGTCACCTAACCACTGCACCCAACCTTAGCGTTTTTTTGACAGAAGAATGGTGATATCACAGTACGCTGTCTGGAGCAGCCTATGCTTGATCTACATGGGCGATAGAATTTGAGGATATATCAGTTTGAAATTTTCACTCCATGTATGGCATATGTACAAGTTTTAGAATGGCCGGACAACCCCTTTATAAGAAATATGTCACCAACTTTTTGCTATCCCTTTTGAAAACAGCATGATGTAGTGAAAATGACACTGATTATATTGATTTAGTTCTCTGAATGCTGATCTCTGTATAACTTTACCCACTCTACTGTTTGGCAGCTTTTTTTGGACACTATGCATAGGCAAAAAGCTGCCAATCAGAAGTGGTGCGTAGTTATACAGGGCACATGAGTATGGAGGATTATATGGCACCAAGTTTACTAATCCACTAGTTATAATTAGAGTTGAGCGAATATGTGCGGAAACTATCGTCGAATCCGAATTTGCCATATTCGTGCCATATTAGTACCCTATGCGTGCCGAATTTATGTTTGATGATCGTTTCTGAACATATTTGCTGATTTCTACTCCCATTGACTCCAATGGCGTCCGGCTATGTTCAACGAATATTGCAAAAACAATATTTACCAGCGAACGTAATTTGAACCAAATATTGAATAATTTGTGCAACTCTAGTTATAAAGACCAAAATTCATTAGATAAATAAGATTTTTATTAAAAAAGGTAACAATGTAAAAAAAATATAGACAACAAAAAACTTTTTAAAAAATTTTAAAAACTACAACTGCTGGTAAGATGGATCACTGTCATTACCACGTTGCCTCGGCGGTGTATAAAAATAAGGTGGAGCAACAACGTTTGGGTTTGGTGGATTCCCAGTTGGGTTCGGCACAAGATTGTGCGGCCATGAGTACTCCGGGAACTGCGGTCTGGCCGTGACCACATAACTATTATTAAGGTTTCCTAATGATGCTTGAGTCAGTACCTCAAACATGAGTCTCTCGGCATGAATCCGCTGTACAGGATCCAGTGTTGGGAGCTTCTCATTATCGTAGTATGCAAAGCCAGTTATTTTTGTTTGGTCTTTTTCCGCCGTAAACACTTTTTTGGCAATTTCTATCAATTCTGGAGTAGCCGAGGTGGGAGCCTTCCTTTTTCTGCCAGAAAATGTAAGCCGGCTCCGCACAGATGAGGATGGTGGCTCAACTACTTCGTCGTCTTGGACCAACGCCATGCTGTCTTCTTCAGTCTGAGGTGTGGAGACAGCCTCTTCTGTGTCCTGCATGAACAAAAAACAAATGTTAAATCACAAAGAAAAAGAAATTTATCTTCACACTATAACACCCAAATACAGCAAAAATGTGAAAATGCACCCGCAGTAACATCTCTAGAATCCGGCTGTGTGAGAGTCACAATACACAGGCTGTCCATGATTGTGTTGTGAATGTCACCCAGCCGCAACACATGCAGCTGCGGCGCCAGGCATCTGATTATCGGGAACGCTCCAGGTATATGGGTTCCCGCTGCAGCTATTCGGTAAGCTCTATTAGCGAGCCGAATAAGGAGGGAGCTGATGATATTGGCTCATTTCTACTTCTAAGTTGATTGATAGCGCTGGTTGCCAAGTGTTCTATGAAGATAAATCTCTGCTATGTGATCCCTGTTCCTGTGCAGCAGACAGAACAAAAATCACTCTTCTTGCTTGTGAAATTTCACATCTCCTCTGGCATCTCCTCCTTCAGTGCAGGGGAGAGCATATAAATCACTGCTAGTGAAAAGATGGCAATGGATGCAAGCAATGTCAGCAGCAAGGAGAGAGTGATTTGGGTGCTGTCTCATGCACAGGAACAGGGATCACATAACATAGATTTATCTTCAAACAGCACCGGATCTGGGCAGTCAAGATAGAAGGAGTGGCAGTAATCTAAATAAGTAGGTGTAACTATGCACAAAGGAATTTACACACCCAATGGTGCATTGAGCACCTTCATTTGCATATTACAATATATTTTATTTTGGGGTCAACAGAAGAGCCAGTTTTAAAAATAAAAGAATCATTTCTATTTGTTGCTCCATCTTTTACAAGTCACTGTGGTTAGTTTGAAAAGCACATTTGGGGTCACAGACTCCCTTTAAGTGAAAGTACTAAATGCATCACATAGAAATATGGAAATAATATGGCAAGTCATTCGATGGACAAAGAAGGTCGTCACTCATGAAGAAATGCATTAACCAGATAATCTTAGTGGCCAAATTATGTTGATCATTTCTTTGGTATTCAAATAGTCTTAGCCTTAAACATGACAATTTTTTCATGCAATAAATTTTTGATAACTCTTTTTTTTTGGGGGGGGAAATATTTTTCCAATTTTTTTCTCTATGTATATAGTTCGACATTAAAAAACAACATTTTTTATTTTTTTATACATTGTACCAAAAAGCATAAATGTTGACTGAGCAGTGAAAAGCCTCTCACCAAAATTATTTCATTTTCTTAAAGTGCTTTACACAATAGTGGAAATCATTATTATAGTTTATGTTTAACCAAGATGTAAGAGTATTTATCGATGAAAATCACTTTTGGGTTTTCTCTTTTAAGGTAAACCTCTGAATTTGCATTTTCCCTCAATGGAGATGTCACCACACTTCCACATTCATTCTCCATGGCAACATAAAAAGTCACATTCTTTTAGAACTCTGTTTTGAAGTGACAATTCTATATTTATCAGGTTTTCTTTTGGTCATTCATCTGTTCTGGTGGTTAGGGCATTCTGGCAACTGTAGACAGATTGATGTGACTAGACAGGCTCTCTATTACTCACAAAGTCTCAAAAACCATCTGGCAGGTCAATTGAAAAATGAAAGAGTTTTCCAAAATAGTTAAACACAGATTTTGCAGCTGTCGGTGCTGTTTATGGAGTTTAACATTCAGCTTGAGTTCATTTTATCCCTGTTATGATATAGGAAAGGTTTTGCTGTCTATTTCATGTATGACTTAAGATAGAAATACAACGATGCAAAATAAACAATAGTATAGTGTTCCAAAAAGGTAACAACCCCCCAAAACAAGCAAAAAAACACAATATCTCCAGTGCAACATTATTGATCGTCATCCTCTAAAAACATCAATTTGATTTAGAACTTTATTCCTATTTGTATAAATTTGTGGTATGATAAAGGGTACTAAATACCTATAATAAATAATGGGGCCTAGAATTGGAGATTACCATAGTTCGCCTTGTGCCTAGAATTGGAGATTACCATAGTTCGCCTTGTGCCTAGAATTGGAGATTACCATAGTTCGCCTTGTGCCTAGAATTGGAGATTACCATAGTTCGCCTTGTGCCTAGAATTGGAGATTACCATAGTTCGCCTTGTGCCTAGAATTGGAGATTACCATAGTTCACTTTGTGCCTAGAATTGGAGATTGCCATAGTTTGCCTTGTGCCTAGAATTGGTGATTACCATAGCTCCCCTTGTGCCTAGAATTGGAGATTACCATAGCTCGCCTTGTGCCTAGAATTGGAGATTACCATAGCTCCTCTTGTGCCTAGAATTGGAGATTACCATAGCTCCCCTTATGCCTAGAATTGGAGATTACCATAGCTCCCCTTGTGCCTAGAATTGGAGATTACCATAGTTCACTTTGTGCCTAGAATTGGAAATTGCCATAGTTTGCCTTGTGCCTAGAATTGGTGATTACCATAGCTCCCCTTGTGCCTAGAATTGGAGATTACCGTAGTTCGCCTTGTGCCTAGAATTGGAGATTACCATAGTTCGCCTTGTGCCTAGAATTGGAGATTACCATAGTTTGCCTTGTGCCGATCTGTGAGAGACGTGGAGTTTGGAAATAGACCTCACAGAACAGTGAGGATGATCAATGAGTGGAACAGGTTGCCACGAGAGGTAATGAGTGCTCTTTCAATGGAAGTCTTCAAACAGAGACTGGACAGACATCTGTCTGAGATGGTTTAGTGAGTCCTGCATTGAGCAGGGAGTTGGACACAACGACCCCAGAGGTCCCTTCCAACTCTAACATTCTATGATTCTATAAAGACCTATCAAAAAATGATAGCAGTTCCTATTATTAGACAATCAATATTCAGGTCCTGGAGAAGCCGTCTTATTAAAATGATCAGTCCTATATATGTTCTTATATTTTACTTCATCTTTAACCTGGAATTAGCTGAGTGTTAAATATTGTCACAATGGTGAATTATTCTTCCGTTAAAAAAAATGATGGTCACCTGCAAAACATAGCAGCACAAGTGTTGTCAATGTATACCTAATGGAAACTAAATAATCCTCTGTATTATATATAAATGAGCTGTGTGCATTAAATATAGAAAAGATGGACTGAAGCAATCTAGAACTCATTAATATTTAAGCCCAATGTGAGCAACACATTGGCATTAGATGATATTTATGATTGCATTCTGGACCTAAGAGAAAATCCAGATCAAAGTGTATTACCAGAATAAATCTTTCCAATGAACGGGCAATGTTATAGGCAAGAATAACTATTTTCAGCTGTTGACAAAATAAGAAAGCTTTAGGCACAAGGCAGAACGTTACCTATCTGAGTGCTACAGCTCACTGCAATGTACCTCAATGAGCACCGATGCTAAAACAACATTATACATCTGCGTCTTTTCTTACATTTGCTCAAGTTATCCAGAAATCTGTACAAACACCGCTAAAAAAATGACTCTGATATTCTCCATGAGATGTGAACATGTGGTGACAAGCGTTAAAAGAATCTCATCAGATTCCATTTGTGCAGATTCTGTCAATTGAGAAGAAAATTAATAAATTTTATGTGAATTGAATTGGTAGAGAAGTAGTTAAAAAATAAAACCCTTATACTCTCTTCAGCCCTCACCCGTAGCTGTCCCATCACTATCAGTGCTTCGAACGACTTTTCTGGCTTTCTTCTTTTATTTTTTATCTTCCTGTTGGGCAATTCGTTCACTGATGCCATTTTGTCATCTGGACGACAATCACCGGAAACCCTGCCGGAAGTAGAAAAAATAAAACGGCGGAAGATAGAAGTGCTGATCGGAGGACTGGTGACAGTGGTATAGATATGAGGAGAGCATAGTAGAGTTGGGTATAAATTATTTTTTTAAACTTTGTAATTGAATTTTATGGCTGGACACCATTTTTCTGGATCAACAGAAGTGAACCACAAAAAAGTCAAACTCTAGTTAATCAAATTTTTTTTAATTAAATTCATGGAGAATGAATTTTCTCATATCTACTGTAGTAGCTACACAGCGCTTGTGACCTGAATCACAGCCTGTCTAGTGTTTTGCTTTCATCTCACAATAATGCATTTTTTAAAGGCTACCTGACAGTTGATACACATTGCCCAGTGTATCGGCAGCATATATCAGGCCCTAGCTCTATAATTTCAGCTAGGTATCTTTGGCTTTGAAACTTTATTAGTATGGAAATATAAAGCTATGGTTATTGTGGTGCTTTTATACCAATTTAATATATACCCGTTGAGAAGAAATCCACATCCTGGTTCATGTTTATTTTATTTTAGCAGTTTTCATGAAACAACCTCTTCTCATATAGGGGCAGGACTGTGTGTAGGGTTTTGGGCTCTGCTGTGGCCTTTCTGTGTTTGTATGAGCGTCCTATCTTAAAGTGCTCAGTAGCTCCACCCCTGAAGCTAGCGGCGCTTGCGCATATTCCTTTTGCAGTGGTCTTCAGCAAAATGGCTTCAGGGGGTGACAGCATCTGAATGTCCTTAAAAAAAGGGTGCAGAGGGCAGTGCATGCGCAGATTGACATCCAAATGTATTCAGCAAAATCGCACCCAGGGGCGGTGCATGCGCAGATTCAAACCTTGGCTCAATGATGAGCTAAGATCTCAATATGCGAATGCGTCACCAAGGCATCATATTGCTGACTGGACAGTTTGTTTCATTTAATTATTTATTTATTTTAATCACTTGTATAGCACCATTAATTTCACAGCGCTTTGCAGACATTATCGGAATTGTCCCCATTGGGCTCACAATCTTGATTCCCTATCAGTATGTCTTTGGAGAGTGGGAGGAATCTGGAGAACCCAGAGGAAACCCACCAAGGGTAGCACATACAAACTCCTTGCAGATGTTGTCCTTTGAACCCAGGCCCCTCAGCGCTGCAAGGCTACAGTGCTAACCACTGAGCCACCGTGCTGACCAGCTCAGATGTAACAGTCTTTAACACACAGTTCCGGTTGCAGTACCAGTTTCAGTTTCATCAACACGGTACAGTTCAAGCCTCTTCTTAAGTTCGGCTCGGATTATCCTAAGTTTGATACTTCTGTCAACCCCAGGGATTTTCCATCAAGCCCAATAACACTCCTGAGATCCGCTACGTTACCCCATGTGGTTCCCTGTCCAGATTCCTCTGCATGGAAGGGATTAAGGCACACTCCTCAGTGCCTAGATCAGGCCATAAGCCCCGTACATTATAGGACGGTCCACAGGAAATTTGGTGTGACCTAAGGCTGGCTCATTCACTTTGGATAAGAAGAGTGCAAGAAGATGTGTTTCACGTCGGCTACTGAGTGCCTGAAGTAGACATAGAAAGCTGCACTTGAGCACTTGTGTAAATGAAGCCTTGTACGGTGTACTGGGAGAAAGATATTTTTTTTATTCATTGTGTCGATGCCTTTCTTTTAGCTTACATTGCTGACCTTTTTCCTGCTTTGTGTACATTCAGAACATCAGAGCCAAATGGAAAATGATGATAAATTAGTACGTTAATTCAAATTTTTGGTTGACTTAGCTCAAGCACATAAAAGCGCCAAAAAGTGGCCAACTTCTGTTAGAACTCATCTATTATTCTGATCCAACTTTGATAAGAGTTTGATTAGAGTTTGATCAGAGTGTGGTACGAGTGTCATCCGATTTTCTTGTGCGAGGAGAAATTGGAAAAATACAATTTCTCCACCTTCTTCATTCTGACAGCCCCACAGCACTTGGATGTAATCGGACATGTCTCTGATATTTTCCACTCAGTCTGAGGAAGATAATGGACATGTGAATGGCCCCATAGACTATCATAGGTGCAAGGGCTATCAGTGAAAAGCACAGGTAGCATTCATACGCAAAAAAAACAGATGTCAGAATGTGGCCTTAGTCTGTGTGCACCTAGTGTTAGCGTCTGCGGAACGCACCAAATATAAGATACATTTTATTATAACTAAATATTCAAAAAAGTCATTTCACAACATACATCTATTAAAAAATTACACATATAATCTCATAAATGTGAAGGTCACAAACAACAAAATCTGACCTGTTTATCATATATATAGGACCGGGAATCATGGACTCAGACTATAGACTATACAGCAGTCACTATAAAACAGTTGCCCTTATTATATGGTAGTATACCACCATTAAGTCTGTATACAAAATAGGCAATAGTAACAGCAATGGCAAATGCGTATAAGAGAGTCTCACCCAAAATATGTCCCGGAAAACGGTCAGAAGATGCGGCCCTGACGCGCGTTTCGCGTGGGCTTTCTCAAGGGGCTGTGCAAGGGACTCTCTTATACGCATTTGCCATTGCTGTTACTATTGCCTATTTTTTATACAGACTTAATGGTGGTATACTACCATATAATAAGGGCAACTGTTTTATAGTGACTGCTGTATAGTCTATAGTCTGAGTCCATGATTCCCGGTCCTATATATATGGTAAACAGGTCAGATTTTGTTGTTTGTGACCTTCACATTTATGAGATTATATGTGTAATTTTTTAATAGATGTATGTTGTGAAATGACTTTTTTGAATATTTAGTTATAATAAAATATATATATTTTTATACTGAATGGGTCATATGGCTCCTTTTGTTTTCTGTATATAAACTCATTCCTGGAGTGTACCCTGATGCTTTTTTAGCAATTTTTAATTCTGGTGTTTTTTTACCAAATATAAGATGTAGAGAGGTGCGTTCGCAGCCCTGGCTCCACCGTGCAGGCAGAGCTTGCTGCTAGTAAAATGGCGTAAGTAGCGAACTCTGTTATCCTGCAGAGTCGCTAAAATAAACGCAGTAGCGCACTGTGGCAGTTAATGTGAACTCTGTTAATCCACAGAGCCGCTGGCGGGAATGCCGCAGCGCTATATGGCGATATAAGCGAACTCTGTTACACCACAGAGTCGCTGAGGTAAAGACGCAGAGATAGGTACTGTCTCCTGTTAACCCCACAGGGATATATAGATAACTGCTCTGCGGATAGCAGTCCGTGATCATGCAGACAGCAACGCAATCAAGCAATCTACTCACTGGAGAAGCCGGTATTCTAGGGGATTATTTCAGCCAAGCTCTGACCACGTGCACCCAAATCTCCTCCCCGGAGGTGCCGGTATTCTAGGGGCTTATTTCAGCCGAGCCTTAACCACATGCGTGCATGATCACACTGGCGCAAAGCACATAATGCAATTGATCCTAGCGCACGGCCGTGCGGTAAGGACAGCCTTTTACAGCAGCCATGAGAAAAAGACCTTCCAGTAAGGACCAATGGGTGGCTGCTTCAGAACATCAACAGCCAAAGGACCTTCCTGAAGGACCAATAGCAGTGGAAGCTGTGTCTGAGCATGTGACCCCTGATCTCCAATGGGAGATCTCGCCCTGGGCATGCTCAGATGAAGCAACAAAGGACTTAGACCTAAAGACGTCTGCTCGCCGCTGACCAGTACTGGCTATAATAGCAGAACCTGAAGAGGCAGCAGCAAGTCTCTGCACATCATTAGACCGGGCGAGACGCTGGGACCGATATCTTTGCTGAGCAGGCTCCACTATGGCCGGAGATGGATGGGGGACCGCAGCGGGACTGGTTTGAGACTCCCCTTGTTCAGCAGTGGGAACTTGAGCTCTAACACCTAGTGCCAGCAAAAAAGAAAAACTTCACTTTATATTATTAATAGGAAATAGACAAATGATCTATTCTTTAATGCATATTTTCAACTGTACAATGTTGAAGATATTATCAAATAACAACATTACCCCACAATTGACAGTCTGCGCTCATTACTGAGCTCAATGAAGTGAATTCTTCAATTAATCCTTTGAATAAACTTTATTTTTTATGTTCATATGCTTAATTTACTTTCACAAATAGGAATTAGTGCTAAATGGCTAATATAATGCATTCATTATCAAAATGTTTTCATCCATTAGATAAAAGCAGAGAGAAAGATAGATGATAGATAGATAAATCAAAGAAGCAGCACACCATTATTTTAGTGCAAAAAAAGCTGTTTTATGCGCAAATGCGCAACGTTTCGGCTCTGGGTGTCAGCCTTTTTCAAACACACAGAGCCGAAATGTCGTGCACAAATGGGTTATTAAAATAGCTTTTTCTGCACTAAAATGATGGTGTGCTGCTTCTTTGATTTTTCTAATATATGGATTGGTATGTACTTGTGAAGCCTTGCACCCAACTATTGGCATTGTTCAGGTGCTGCTCTCTGCTCTATTTTTTTTTAGGTAGATGGATGGATTTGCTATTACTTTATATAAAGAAGTGAAGTATCAGGCTCCAGTGTAACATCTATATTATGATGTTTATACATTTTATACATCAGCATGGTCTACTTATAAACTTAAGACTAGACAGTGTAATCGTAGATAGTACTGAGCTGTGCAGCTGTGAATCCAACACAAGGCTGAGTAAAGCACTAGAAAGCAGCAACATCATTGGAGTGTGATTCTCCACTTTTCTAACAATGCTCCTGAACTGGAAGTCAGATTCTAGCTATTTTTTAGTGTGAATGGTACTTTCAATAGGCAGGAGTGAGTGTGAGAAGTGTATTAGTAGAGTAAAAAGAATGTTTCTTCTTTAATAAGATAGAAAACATAAAAAACACAGTAAAACCAAAATTACTCTGTTGCAAAAAGAATATAATATAAGAGTAAACGGCAAGTGCCAATAAAAAAAGTGGAAAAACAAGGGTATTTGGTTAATAGTTTTTTTTTCAAAAAATGTATATTAAGCTGTTCTACCAAATTGTTAAGGTATACCCATATCAGAGCAGTCCCTGACTATTGTATGTAGTCCCTATCTGATGTATTTAAAAACCTGGTCATATGTATAATACCTGTATGAGCAGGATTCAGAAATCTAATGTCCAATGTGGACACAGCATAGAACAGCTTATATGTGCAGGGCTCATAAGGGAGTGGTGGAAAACTCCCTACTCTTGTAGAAACGAGAAAACCAATGTTTAAATCAGAAACACATGAGACCTGCACACTGTGAACAGGCCTGTAGAGACACTGTTCACACCACCAGAAGACTGAAAACACAAAAAAGCACAGTAAAACCAAAAAATACTCTGTTGCAAAAAGAATATAATATAACAGTATTTGGTAGAGCAGTTTAATATGCATTTTTTGCAAAAAACGTATTAACCAAATACCCCTGTTTTTCCACTTTTTTTTATTGCACTTGCCGTTTACTGTTATATTATATTCTTTTTTTAACCATTTTTTAATAAGATAGAATAAAATTTTTTTTAAATTTGCTTTCACTGTTTGTTTATTTGAAATGGCTGTGACCAAAGATATGCCATTATGTCATAAAATGGCTTTACCCCTTTTAAGCATCATTTGCCTTGAATCAAACACTGGTGTTGCAGTTAATCAGCTGATAACATCGAAAAAACTCAGAGACACTTGAAAAGCTTGAAATCTCTTCCTCTGTACATCTTCTAATACTTGTTATTTATGGAGAACTAGTCTAATGTAGCTGAAAATCGGTCTTTGGGGGGATGACTACTTCTATATTATAGTCGTCAACATATGTGATGATTCATTATTTTTAACTGACAGTGATGGTTCACAGATGGGAAGAAGGTATCAGCAGAAAAAAAGTAAAAGTCTGCAGAAAAATATTATTTACTAACTTATAATAAATAGGTTTTTTAATTATTAATGCCCTGGAGATTTTCTGTTTTTGCTACAAAAATAATATTTTCCCGTCATTATGAAGCAAAAGTGTAAAGACTCTGCAAGCTGTTACAATGTGGAGAGTTTGGACTTGCTGTGGTGCGGTGACATATTGATTGTTTGAGATTTAGATGGAAATGACCTGATAATGATACAAGTTATGAAAAGTCAGAAGGTGAGCTTCATCTAGTAAGAGCTCATACATATATCAATATTATAGTTCTATAATATGAGGTCCATAATATTTAGTGCCAGTAACAAGACATCCAGTCATATGACATCAGGAAAAACTTTCCTGAACTAACGGCACAGAGTCAAAATTCTGTCTTTGGTTATAATATGGCATTTGCATGTAACAATAAGCAAATTTTCTTATATTCCAGTGACATGTTGGGGGACATTTATTTTATACAGTACAGGCATTCATACACAGGTCTTAGTGATATGATCTCTGGGGTCCAGACTTATTTAGAGGCAAATTCCTCTTACTGCATTAGGCGTGCTCCCCTAACAAAATCTGTGCCGGCTATGCGCTGGCTTTAATTTTCTGCTATCATTTACTCAAATTTCTGGTATAAATTATAGCAAATTTACTGACTACAGTCAACTTTTCCCCTCCTGCTTAGTTTTGTCAAGTGTTGGACAAGTTCTCCCCATGGCCAAGGCTTGTCTCCCTATCCTTTAACCCTGAAGTGCAGCATTATGCTGGTGGAAAATTAGTAAACCAACAGCTTTGATAAATCCCGTAGTACACACTCTAATTGTGCCATTATGGCTACCTACCGTACACTATCTACTCCTCTACCTACTTTGTCCTAACATTGAGTTTAGACTTTATTTGTTCATGTTTTCAATTAGGTTCCCATTCTATGTATATGAGGGAACATTTTACACTTATCAACATTGAAATTGCATCACCAAAAAGAAAAGGTTGTGGAGTTATCAAAATCATCAGTTTAATAACTTTGCCAATGATATGTGAGTCATGAAAAAACAGAAACATTTTTTTCAAAACATCTGGATTTATTCAGTTTCAAATATGGGCAGAAATCCCTACACTTACTCTTCTCAGCTTGCTATTAGTGAGATGATTAATGATTGAGAAGTTTTCTGCCTTGTTAAATGCACTTGGGGGCAAAAGTCATCAAGATCCATTGCTGGCAGCTGCTTTTGCAATTGTGAAACAATGTGGTCCCAGATGTGCTTGATGGATGATGAATACAGATGTCATGTATAGTGTACAGTTCCTATAGCGTCTTGTGCTTGGGTGCGAGGAAAACACAGGAGACATAGGTTGAAATGAAATGACTTGTATTACTTCATACAAGCATGCTGAAAAGTTCACACAGTTTGCAGGAACAGCGACAGGAGACACAGCAGGCCAGAGTAACTTCAAGCACTACAATAAATCTCCAAAGCAGGTTCAGGATCTCTTCTCTGTACCGTAATTCCTCTGCAAACATGGATTCACCAAACAGCAGGTTTCCAGAGTCCAAAAGTGTTCCAAGGTTCCTCAGTAGGGAATAGCTGGAGTACAAGTCCAAGGCTTCCAGGAGTCAGGTCACAGACTGACTGAGGCTTGATTCAGGAGCACTGATTGTTCAGCTGAGGCTGCTTAAGAAGCAAGAGGGAAGAATCAGGGCGGGAACATGAAAACTGGAAACTCCATATTAACTGAGGGCAAGAGCTGCAGAAAGACAGAAAGCAAAATGGCCGACGGAAAACTGAGTTTCAAGGAACATGTCAACAGAGACAAAGAACCTTACATTACTCCCCCCTTAGGGACAACCTCCGGATGACCTCAGACCAGGCTTGTCAGGGTACCTCTGATGAAACTGGCGAGCAGGCGAGGAGCATTTACATTATATTGACTGGTTCCCATGAGTTGTCCTCCACTGGGTAGCCCTGCCATTTAATCAAATATTGCAACTGATTTCTGTACAACCTGGAATCTAGAATCCTTTCCACCATAAATTCTTCCTGACCATCGACCAGCACTGGGTCAGGGCAAGGAGAAGAACGTCCAGGAAACGTATTGGGTGTTGCAGCCTTTAGTAGGGATACATGAAAGACAGGGTGGATTCTCATAGTTCTGGGCAGTTGAAGACGACAAGCAACAGCACTTATAATCTTATTGATCTTATAAGGTCCAATGTACTTATGTCCCAATTTAGACGATGGAATCTTTAATTTAAGATTTCTGGTTGACAGCCAGACCAAATCTCCTACCTTGAAAGCTGGTGCAGGTTTACGAAATTTATCTGCTGCTTTCTTGTACCTTTCCTGAGCCAATTCTAGATTTTCCTTTAGAAGATCCATATTCTTTTGTAAAGAAGTGATTCTTTCAGCCACTGCCGGCAAGGGCGTATCTATGGGAAATCGAGGAAGAATGTTAGGATGATAACCTAGATTGGAGTAAAAAGGAGACTGCTTAGTGGAGGCGCTCTGAGAGTTGTTATAAGAGAACTCAGCCAGTGGAAGTAGATCCACCCAATCATCCTGTAGGTGGCAGATAAAACAGCGGAGATACTGCTCCAGGGTCTGATTGGTTCGTTCTGTCTGTCCATTAGTCTGGGGATGAAAAGCAGAAGAAAGGTTTACTTTAATGTCCAATGCTGCACAGAAATTTTGCCAAAACCTTGAAGTGAATTGCACCCCTCGATCCGAAATGACCTCATCCGGTACTCCATGTAAGCGAAACACATTCTTAATCATCAAGTCTGATGTCTGTTTTGCAGTGGGTAAGCCGACACAAGGGATAAAATGAGCTGCCTTTGTTAGACGGTCAACCACCACTAGAATGGTGTTCTTCCTTGAGAGGTTGGTAACTCCACAATGAAGTCCATAGAAATGGATCCCCACGGGCGGGACGGGGTGGGAAGAGGTTGCAACAGACCAGTTGGTGAGGAGCGAGGTGTTTTGCATCTTGCACAGACTTCACATGAAGTGACATAGTTTAAGACATCTTTCCTGTAAGTGGGCCACCAAAAGAAACGAGAAAGAAATTCTTGTGTCTTTAGAATTCCCCTATGCCCGGCTATCTTGGAATCGTGGATGAGTTGCAATACTCTCAATCTGACTGTTTCAGGTATATACAGACGTTGTCCCTGAATCCACACACCATTCTTAAAGACAAGACTTACGTCCCTTGGGGGTTGAGCCAACAAAGAATCCGCATGGTATGCTTCCTTGATGTCCTTAAGTAGGTCTTGATTATGAATCACTCCCAGGAATCTAGAGTCAGGAAGAATAGTCTTAGGAGGAGTAAGTGGACGTGTCTCTGCTGAATGAATCCTAGAGAGTGCATCAGCCTTTCCATTGCGCGATCCTGGTCTATAAGAAATGACAAAATTAAATTGGTTTAGGAAAAGATTCCAGCGAGCCTGGCGAGGAGTCAGGCACTTAGCCGACCTGATAAATTCAAGGTTACGATGGTCTGTCAGGACGACTATTTGCTGTGCAGCTCCCTGAAGAAGGTGTCTCCATTCCTTGAAGGCGGCAATAATGGCCAACAATTCTCTATTGCCCACATCGTAGTTCCTC
Source organism: Oophaga sylvatica (assembly GCA_033576555.1). NCBI lineage: Eukaryota > Metazoa > Chordata > Amphibia > Anura > Dendrobatidae > Oophaga > Oophaga sylvatica. Next base: position 600,726,803 of record JARQOD010000002.1, on the reverse strand, counting down.
TCAGCCGAAGACAACTGCTGGGAAAAGAAGGCACAGGGATGCAAGACATTCTTCTCACCTGTTCTCTGAGAGAGTATAGCTCCAACGGCACAGTCTGAAGCATCCACCTCTATTATGAAGGCAAGCTCGGGGTTGGGATGTACTAAGATAGGTGCGGTGGTAAATTTATCCTTTAAACAGGAAAATGCTTCCTGAGCTTGCGGGGTCCAGGAGAACCTAGACTGTTTCCGGGTAAGTTGGGTGATAGGTGACACTACCTCAGAAAAATTCTTAATGAAACGTCTATAGAAGTTGGCAAACCCGATGAAACGCTGCACCTCCTTCACATTTCTAGGAATTGGCCAATCCTTGATGGCTTGGGTCTTGCTTCCATCCATACTAATCCCTTGCGTAGATAGTACATACCCCAGAAATTGAATTTCGGTCCTATGGAATTCACATTTTTCAAGTTTGATGTAGAGATGGTTTTGTCTTAGGCGTTCTAAGACCATTCTCACATGTCCATGATGTTCCTCTGTGGAGTTAGAAAAAATTAGAATATCATCCAGATAAATCACCACAAATGTATCTAGGAGATCCCTGAAGATATCATTCACGAAGTGTTGGAAAGTGGCTGGGGCGGTACTCAGACCAAAAGGCATAACTAGATATTCAAAGTGTCCATAGCGTGACCTGAAAGCAGTCTTCCATTCATCCCCAGGTCTAATACGGACCAAGTTATAGGCCCCACGGAGATCCAGTTTAGAGAAAATTTTGGCATGCCGCACTCTCTCCAACAACTCAGGGATTAAAGGCAATGGATAACGGTTTCTAATAGTAACCTTATTGAGTTCCCTATAGTCTATGCAGGGTCTCAGAGATCCATCTTTCTTCTTCACAAAGAAGATGGGTGCACCTGCGGGAGATGAAGAGGGGCGTATGAAGCCCTTGGCTAAATTTTCGTCTATATAATCCTTCAAAGCTTTTAGCTCGGGCCCCGCTAGGGGGTAGATCTTACCAAAAGGTATCTCGGCTCCAGGCAATAATTCAATTGGACAATCATATGGACGGTGAGGAGGAAGCTGATCAGCGTTCTTCTTGTCACATAAATCCACATAGTCCTGGTATACAGCTGGTAGTTCAGGGACTGACATGGTTCCTTTAGGAACAGAGCAAGCTGAAACTCCTTGACTCATCTGTTTCTCCGGAAAGTGTAATTCCTTGGTCTCCCAGTTAATCGTAGGATTCTGCGCCTGCAGCCATGGTAGCCCTAGAATAATGGGAAAGTGGGGAGAAGAGATAAGCAAAAAAGACATTTTCTCCTGATGATCTTTACCCATAAGGACCCTCAAAGGCTCTGTTTCTTGATCCACTGGTCCAGAAGTCAGTAGAGAGCCATCCACAGTCTCCATCTGTACTGGAGTAGCCTTCTTCACTGAACGTATCCCTGTTTCAGAGCAAAGGAGATATCCATAAAATTTCCACTTGCTCCTGAGTCGATCATAGCAGAGCTAGACACCCAGACTGAGTCAACCCAGAGTTTGATGGAAAGGAAGCAATGAGAATTGTTTCTTTTACAACTCAGCTGGGACACCGCTGAGGAAACTTGAAAAATTGCAGCGTTTATACCGTCATCGTCCCCAGAACTAACAGAGTTTAAGTCCGAGAAATCAAGATCTCTTGCAGCAGATCTCTCTGGAGCCTGAGGCTCGGACATGACAGAGCTCCTCTCGCAACACTCACAGTGAATGACTGCTGCAGTAGTCTTACAGAACGGCTGGGGCAGTTTATAATGAAGTGCCCTGACTTACCACAGTAGAAACATAGATTTTCCTTTATACGATGTTCTTTGCGTGCATCACTAACCCGTCTTTGTAAAGAGTCCACCTGCATGGGTTCAGGTTCTGGTTCCCTTGTGATCCTACTCAAAGGTTCCTTAGCTGAGGAGGGAGGTAGTAAAAGGTTAGTGCGATTATTTTCGAACCATCTCTCTTGTCTGCGTTCAGTCAGACGAGCATCAATACGGATACAATAGTTAATAAAGTCACCTAACGCAGTGGGAGGGTCGGCACGAGCAAGTTCATCCTTAATCAGTGGAGACAACCCTTTCCGAAAAATAGATTTTTTAGCGGAAGTGTCCCAAGTGGTATCAAGAGCCATCTACCTGAAATACCCGGGATATTCGGCTACTGAACGCTTACCTTGGCGCAAAGTTAACATGGCTGCTTCAGCTGTTGCACCTCGATTGGGGTCATCAAACACCTGCCCCATGGCTGAAATAAAAGCATCAAGGTGATTCAAACAATCATCCTCAGTCTCAATTAGAGGGTTTGCCCACATCAAAGCCTTATTGGTAAGCAACATATTATAGTAAGCACTTTGGACCCGATACCGATACCGGAAGTCCCATGTAAGTCTATGGGAACAAAATATCGCAACTAAAAAAACCCCATTCTTTCCTTGTAAACACTAAATATACACACATAGAATACATATATATATATATATACATGTCATTGTGACATATATATATACATATATGTATAGTTTATACACTTCTACATAGTAAAATATCCTCTGATTCAATTGCCGGGTAAAGCCGGCTTCAGTGAAAAGACAGAAGCACCCGACATGAAATGACACTTGGTGTACATAGGGTTAACCATGTCTTTTCATGTCCTTTGCTATCTAATTTGCACAAACAATTAAATCAGTCTATGTGTGCAAAATTTCACACCTGTAGGGGTTAATTAAAGGTGTAAATTCGTTGTAAAAAAAACGGACTTTTTTGCTACGAATTTACACCTTTAATTAACCCTACAGGTGTGAAATTTTGCACACATAGACTGATTTAATTGTTTGTGCAAATTAGATAGCAAAGACATGAAAAGACATGGTTAACCCTATGTACACCAAGTGTCATTTCATGTCGGGTTCTGCATTTTCACAAAAGCCGGCAATTGAATTAGCGGCTATTATACTATGTAGAAGTGTATGAACTACAAATATAAATATATATATATATGTGTCACAAATTCAATGACATGTATATATATATATATGAGGTGTAAAATTGCTGAAAAAAAATGCGTGGGCTCCCGCCCTATTTTCGCAACCAGACAGACAAAGCCAGTGAGTGGGGGCAGATAATAATAGCCCAGAGAGGGACCATTATTTTTGCCCCCCCCGGCTACTAACATCTGCCCCAGACACCCCAGGAAAGACAAATCTATAATTAGATTCGCCCTTTCTGGCACTTTGCCCGTCTATTCCCATTGCCCTGTAGCGGTGGCGAATGGGTTAATATGGGGTTAAAGCCACCTTGCTATTGAAAGGTGACCTTAAGCCAGGTTAATAATTGAGAGCTGTCAATTAGACAACTATCAATTATTAATCCTATTGCATGAAATAAAAATAAAACACACACACTTTAATTAAAAATCATTTTAATGAAATAAAGACACATGTTTTTGACCATCTTTTATTTTACTGCAAAAACCATTTCCTGTAATAAAAATAAAATAAAAAAGCAAAATTATTCTTACCTATCCCATGCACAGTCAGGTCCCACGGTGTAATCCTTCAGAAAGGGTTAATGTTTACTGCAGGGACCGCAGCTAATGCTGCAGCCTCACAGTAAACCCCAAATGAATGAGTTCCTCTCCTGGCTGACAGGAGAGTAAAGGCTGGGTGTCACATAACGATACACCAGCGATCCCGACAACGATATGCACTTGTCAGGATCGCTGGTGTATCGCTACATGATCGCTGCTGAGCTGCCAAACAGGCAGCTCAGGCAGCGATCTGGGACAGCGACACTGCGGGTAACATCGCTTAAGGGCCCGTCTCACATAGCGATATCGCTACCGAGATCGCTGCTGAGTCACTAGTTTTGTGACGCAGCAGCGAGCTCACCAGCGATATCGCTGTGTGTGACATTCAGCGACGATCAGCCCCCCTGCCGGGTATCGCTGATCGTCGCAGAAATGTCAGGACCTTTTTTTGATCGCTGGTTTCCCTCTGACAGGCACGCATCGCTGCGTGTGACAGGCGGGAGACCAGCGATCCGCTGGTAACCAAGGTACACAGCGGGTTTCCAGGCACCGCGCAGCGCTTGGAAACCCGCTGTGTACCTTGGATACCAGCTCCCTGCATCAGGGCGCTGGTATCCAAGGTACACAGCGGGTTTCTAGGCACAGCCCCGCGCCTGGAAACCCGCTGTGTACCTTGGTTACCAGCGGATCGCTGGTCTCCCGCCTGTCACACGCAGCGATGCGTGCCTGTCAGGGGAAACCAGCGATCAAAAAAAGGTCCTGACATTTCAGCGACGATCAGCGATACCCGGCAGGGGGGCTGATCGTCGCTGAATGTCACACACAGCGATATCGCTGGTGAGCTCGCTGCTGCGTCACAAAACTAGTGACTCAGCAGCGATCTCGGTAGCGATATCGCTATGTGAGACGGGCCCTTAAGTGGAAAGCTTAATTGATTGCTTTCCACTTCACTTCAGGTCAGCCAGGGACACAATCAGTGACGTCAGAGGGAACTGATTAACAAAAATAGGGGTTCCCTTCGAAAAAAAAATGGCGTGGGGTCCCCCCTATTTTTGTTAACCAGCCAGATGAAGCAGACCGCTGAGGCCTGGATTTTCAGGCTGTTAAGGAGCCAAGATCCATGGACCTTGCCAGCCTGATAATACCAGGCCACAGCAGTCTGCATATCTTGGCTGATTAACAAAAATAGGGGATCCCCTCGAAAAAAATTGGCGTGGGGTCCCCCCTATTTTTGTTAACCAGCCAGATGAAGCAGACCGCTGAGGCCTGGATTTTCAGGCTGTTAAGGAGCCAAGATCCATGGACCTTGCCAGCCTGATAATACCAGGCCACAGCAGTCTGCATATCTTGGCTGATTAACAAAAATAGGGGATCCCCTCGAAAAAAATTGGCGTGGGGTCCCCCCTATTTTTGTTAACCAGCCAGATGAAGCAGACCGCTGAGGCCTGGTTTTTCAGGCTGGTAAGGATCCAATATCCATGGACCTTGCCAGCCTGATAATACCAGGCCACAGCAGTCTGCTTAGCTTGGCTGGTTAACAAAAATAGGGGATCCCCTCGAAAAAAAAACGGCGTGGGGATCCCCCCTATTTTTGTTAACCAGCCAAGTAAAATGCAGACTGCTGCGGCCTGGTATTAAAAGACTGTCAAGGCCCATGGATTTTGGCCCTCAACAGCCTGATAATACCAGGCTACAGCAGCCCCACATTTGGCGCATCAAAAGATGTGCCAATTGTGGCACTTTACCCGGCTCTTCCCACTTGCCCTGTAGCGGTGGCAAGCGGGGTAATAAGGGGTTAATGTCACCGTTGATTGCACGGTGACAATAAGCCCGGTTAATAATGGAGAGGTGTCAATAAGACACCGATCCATTATTAATCCCAAAGTTTTTAAATGTTTAAAAAAAAGACACAGCAAGAAAAAAGTCTTTTAATGAAATAAAAGAGACAACACAGTTTTCATTAATTTTATTATACTCTCATTCCTGCGACGCCATCGATCTCCTGTAAAAAAAGAAAAAAAACAAACCAACAGTATACCACCTGTCCGACGCAGTCCATAACGACAGTCCCACGACGATCCAGCTCTGCTACATCGCAATGACAGGCAGAGCCTGTCATCGCAACGCAGCACAGCTGATTACCTGCTTCCCCGGCGGTGACGTCATCGGACTGACTGCTTTACGGCCGGGATTACCCAGCAGTCACTGCAGTTATCGCGAGAAACTGCATGTGACCGCCGGGGAAAGAAGATTGCGGCCATGAAGCAGTCCAGCCCGTGACCGCCGGAGATCTTCTGCCAGGTAAGTGCCGCTGACTCCTGACAGACCCGACCGACGGACACTGACAGTGACAGTGACAATCCCGATTCCGGTATCCGATATGACGAAAATATCGGAACTCGGAATCGGAATTCCGATACAGCCAATATCGGCCGATACCCGATATTTGCAGTATCGGAATGCTCAACCCTAGTTCCCAAGTGGTATCAAGAGCCCATCTCCTGAAATCCAGGCATATTCGGCTACTGAACGCTTACCTTGGCGCAAAGTTAACATGGCTGCTTCAGCTGTTGCACCTCGATTGGGGTCATCAAACACCTGCCCCATGGCTGAAATAAAAGCATCAAGGTGATTCAAACAATCATCCTCAGTCTCAATCAGAGGGTTTGCCCACATCAAAGCCTTATTGGTAAGCAACATGATTATAGTAAGCACTTTGGATCGTTCAGTGGGAAATTGTGAAGCATGTGCAGAGAAAAATAAATTGCATTGATTAATAAATCCCCTGAATTTCTCACGTTCACCGCCAAAACGAAAAGGAGGTAATTTGGGGATCCCAGAACTCGGGGTTATGGCAGGAGCCTGGGCTCGTTCCTCTAGAGCCTCAATCCTGGCTCGCAATTCCTGGGTAGTCTGTCCAAACACTTGCAAATTATGATTAGTGAGGTCCTGTAGGCTTGCAAAACGGGTTTTTAAAGTCTGTACATCTGAAAGGATTGTATCAGTCACTCCGCAAAGTTCCTTTATGCGGGCCTCCATCTTCCAGATCTTTTAAGGCAGAAGTGCTGGAAGAGGAAAGGAAAAAAAAAAAAAAAACAATAGTGTTTACCTGTGGTAACACTCCAGAGTAAAATTTTAAGGGAATGCGCTCACCTGGAATGGTTGTGAGAAGTCACAACCACTGTCATCACATAAGGTATTAAACGGACATCTGATATCCACAGTCACAGCAGACACGGCTTTCCCAGACCCAGCAGACACTAAACATTGACTCCTGAATCTTGTCATGTATAGTGTACAGTTCCTATAGCGTCTTGTGCTTGGGTGCGAGGAAAACACAGGAGACATAGGTTGAAATGAAATGACTTGTA
>JARQOD010000002.1:600600279-600719799 GCA_033576555.1 Oophaga sylvatica | reverse complement strand
ATTTAGTCGTAACATATGTGATGATTCATTATTTTTAACGACAGTGATGGTTCACAGATGGGAAGAAGGTATCGCAGAAAAAAAGTAAAAGTCCAGAAAAAATTATTTTTCTAACTTATAAAAAATAGGTTTTTTTAATTATTAATGCCCTGGGTTTTTCTTTTTTTGCTACAAAAATAATATTTTCCCGTCAATAAGCAAAAGTGTAAAGACTCTGCAAGCTGTTAAAGTGGAAGTTTGGACTTGCTGGGGCGGTACATATTGTTGTTTGAGATTTAGATGGAAATACCTATAATGATACAAGTTATGAAAAGTCAAAGGTGAGCTTCATTAGTAAGACTCAACTATAAATATTATAGTTCTATAATAAGAGGTCCATAATATTTAGTGCCAGTAACAAGACATCCAGTCATATGACATCAGGAAAAACTTTCCTGAACTAACGGCCCAGAGTCAAAATTCTGTCTTTGGTTATAAAGGCATTTGCATGTAACAATAAGCAAATTTTCTTATATTCCATGACAGTTGGGGGACATTTATTTTATACAGTACGGCATTCAACCCCAGGTCTTAGTGAAAGTCTTGGGGTCCGACTTATTTAGAGGCAAATTCCTCTTACTGCATTAGGCGGCCCCCAAAAAAAATTGTGCCGGCTAGCGCTGGTTTAATTTTCTGCTATCTTTTACTCAAATTTCTGGTAAAAATTAATAGAAATTTACTGACTCAGCAACTTTTCCCCTCCTTCTTATTTTGTCAAGTGTTGGACAAGTTCTCCCCATGGCCAAGGCTTGTCTCCCTATCCTTTAAACCCTGAAGTGCAGCTTATGCTGGTGGAAAATTAGTAAACCAACACTTGAAAATCCCGTAGTCACACTCTAAATTGTGCCATTAGGCTACCTACCGAACTATTCCCTCTACCAACTTTGCCCCTAACAATGAGTTTAGACTTTAAAAATTTGTTCTTTTCAATTAGGTTCCCATTCTTGTAAATGGGGGAACTTTTACCTTACAACATTGAAATTGCATCACCAAAAAAAAAGGTTGTGGAGTTATCAAAACATGTTTAATAACTTTGCCAATATAGTGAGTCATGAAAAAACAGAAACTTTTTTTCAAAAATTGATTTATTCTTTCAAATATGGGCAAAAATCCCTCACTTACTCTTCTCAGCTTGCTTAATGGGATGATTAATGATTGAGAAGTTTTCTGCCTTGTTAAATGCACTGGGGGCAAAAGTCATCAAGATCCTTGCTGGCAGCTGCTTTTGCAATTGTGAAACAATGTGGTCCCGATGTGCTTGATGGTTGATGAATACATTCAGTATTGGTACAGTTCCTATGCATCTTGTGCTTGGTTCAAGGAAAACACAGGAGAATAGTTGAAATGAAATGACTGTATTATTTTACAAGCATGCGAAAAGTTCACCAGTTGCAAACGCAGGAGACACAGAGGCCAGAGTAACTCAAGCCCCAAATAAATCTCCAAAGCAGGTTCAGGATCTCTTCTCTGTACCGTAATTCCTCTGCAAACTGGTTCACCAAACAGAGTTTTCCAGATCCAAAAGTGTTCCAAGGTTCCCAGTAGGGAATAGCGGGGACAATGCAAGGCTTCCAGGAGTCAGGTCACAAGACTGAGTTGATTCAGGACACTGATGTTCGCGGGGCTTAAGAAGCAAGAGGGAAGAATCAGGGCGGGAACATGAAAACTGGAAAATCCTTTAACTGGGGAAAAAGCTGCAGAAAGACAGAAAGCAAAATGGCCGACGAAAAACTGAGTTTAAGGAACTGTAACGAGACAAAGAACCTTACATTACTCCCCCCTTAGGGACAACCTCCGGAAGACCTCAGACAGGCTTGCAGGTACCTCTGATGAAACTGGCTGAACGGCGAGGAGCATTTACATTATTGACTGGTTCCCATGAGTTGTCCTCCATGGGTAGCCGCCTTTTAATCAAATATTGCAACTGATTTCTGTACAACCTGGAATCTAGAATCCTTTCCCATAAATTCTTCCTGACCATCGACCACACTGGGTAGGGCAAGGGAAGAACGTCCGGAAATGTATTGGGGTGTTGCAGCCTTAGTAGGGGATACTGAAAGACAGGGTGGGGTTTCATATTTGGGCAGTTGAAGACGACAAAGCAACACACTTAAATCTTTTGACTTATAAGGTCCAATGTACTATGTCCCAATTAGACGAGGATCTTAATTTAAGTTTTTTGGTTGACGCCAGACCAAATCCCTACCTAGAAAGCTGGTGAGGTTTTCAAAATTTATCTGCTGCTTTCTTGACCTTTCCCCTGAGCCATTCAGATTTCCTTTGAAGATCCATATTCTTTTGTAAAGAAGTATTCTTTCAGCCAGCCGGCAAGGGCGTTTTTAAGGGAAATCAGAAGAAGAAGTTAGGAGATAACCTAGATTGGAGTAAAAAGGAGACTGCTTAGTGGGAGGCGCTCCGAGAGTTGTTATAAAGAATCAGCCAGGGAAGTAGATCCCCCAATCTCCGTAGGTGGCAGATAAAACAGCGGAGATAATGCTCCAGGGTCTGATTGGTTCTCTGTCTGTCCAAATTGGGGTAAAAGCAGAAGAAAGGTTTCCTTTAATGTCCAATTCTGCACAGAAATTTTGCCAAAACCTTGAAGTGAAATTGCACCCCTCGATCCGAAATGCCTCTCGTACTCCATGTAAGGAAACACATTTTAATCATCAAGTCTGTGTTGTTTTGCAGTGGGTAAGCCGCACAAGGGAAAAATAGCTGCCTTGTTAGACGGTCAACCACCACTAGAAGGGTTCTTCCCTTGAAGGTTGAAACCCACAATGAAGCCAAGAAATGGCCCCCCCGGGCGGGACGGGGGGAAGAGGTTCAACAGACCAGTTGGTAGGAGCGAGGTGTTTTGCATCTTGCACAACTTCACATGAAGTGACATAGTTTAAGACATCTTCCTGTAAGTGGGCCACCAAAAAAACGAGAAAGAAATTCTTGTGTCTTTAGAATTCCCCTATGCCCGGCTATCTTGGAATCATGGATGAGTTGCAATACTCTCAATCGACTGTTTCAGGTATATACAGACGTTGTCCTGAATCCACACACCATTCTTAAAGACAAGACTTACGTCCCTTGGGGGTTGAGCCAACAAAGAATCCGCATGGTATGCTTCCTTGATGTCCTTAAGTAGGTCTTGATTATGAATCACACCCAGGAATCTAGAGTCAGGAAGAATAGTCTTAGGAGGAGTAAGTGGACGTGTCTCTGCTGAATGAATCCTAGAGAGTGCATCAGCCTTTCCATTGCGTGATCCTGGTCTATAAGAAATGACAAAATTAAATTGGTTAGGAAAAGATTCCAGCGAGCTGGCGAGGAGTCAGGCACTTAGCCGACCTGATAAATTCAAGGTTACGATGGTCTGTCAGGACGACTATTTGCTGTGCAGCACCCTGAAGAAGGTGTCTCCATTCCTTGAAGCGGCAATAATGCCAACAATTCTCTATTGCCCCACATCGTAGTTCCCTCAGCCGAAGACAACTGCGGAAAAGAAGGCAAGGGATGCAAGACATTCTTCCTCACCTGTTTCATGAGAGAGTATAGCTCCAACGGCACAGTCGAAGCATCCACCTCTATTATGAAGGCAGCTCGGGGTTGGGATGTACTAAGATACGTGCGGTGGTAAAATTATCCTTTAAACAGGAAAATGCTTCCTGAGCTTGCGGGGTCCAGGAGAACCTAGACTGTTTCCGGGTAAGTTGGGTGATAGGTGACACTACCTCAGAAAAATTCTTAATGAAACGTCTATAGAAGTTGGCAAACCCGATGAAACGCTGCACCTCCTTCACATTTCTAGGAATTGGCCAATCCTTGATGGCTTGGGTCTTGCTTCCATCCATACTAATCCCTTGCGTAGATAGTACATACCCCAGAAATTGAATTTCGGTCCTATGGAATTCACATTTTTCAAGTTTGATGTAGAGATGGTTTTTGTCTTAGGCTTCTAAGACCATTCCACATGTCCATTGATTTCCTCTGTGGAGTTAGAAAAAATTAGAATATCATCCAGATAAATCACCACAAATGTATCTAGGAGATCCTGAAGATATCATTCACGAAGTGTTGGAAAGTGGCTGGGCGGTACTCAACCAAAAGGCATAACTAGATATTCAAAGTGTCCATAGCGTGACCTGAAAGCAGTCTTCCATTCATCCCCAGGTCTAATACGGACCAAGTTATAGGCCCCACGGAGATCCAATTTAGAGAAAATTTTGGCATGCCGCACTCTCTCCAACCCAAATCAGGGAATAAAGGCAATGGATAACGGTTTCTAATATAAACCTTATTTAGTTCCCTATAGTCTATGCAGGGTCTCAGAGATCCACAAAGAAGATGGGTGCACCTGCGGGAATGAAAGGGGCGTATAAGCCTTGGCTAAATTTTCGTCTATATAATCCTTCAAAGCTTTTAGCTCGGCCCCGCTAGGGGGTAGATCTTACCAAAAGGTATCTCGGCTCCAGGCAATAATTCAATTGGACAATCATATGGACGTGAGGAGGAAGCGATCACGTTCTTCTTGTCACATAAATCCACATAGTCCTGGTTACAGCTGGTATTCAGGGACTGACATGGTTCCTTTAGGAACAGAGCAAGCTGAAACTCCTTGACTCATCTGTTTCTCCCGAAAGTGTAATTCCTTGGTCCCCCCAGTTAATCGTAGGATTCTGCGCCTGAGCCATGACCCTAGAATAATGGGAAAGTGGGAGAAGAGATAAGCAAAAAAAGACATTTTTTCCTGATGATCTTTACCCATAAGGACCCTCAAAGGCTCTGTTTCTTGATCCACTGGGCCAGAAGTCAGTAGAGAGCCATCCACAGTCTCCATCTGTACTGGAGTAGCCTTCTTCACTGAACGTACCCTGTTTCAGAGCAAAGGAGATATCCATGAAATTTCCACTTTCTCCTGAGTCGATCATAGCAGAGCTAGACACCCAGACTGAGTCAACCCAGAGTTTGATGGAAAGGAAACAATGAGAATTGTTTCTTTTACAAATCAGCTGGGACACCGCTGAGGAAACTTGAAAAATTGCAGCGTTTATACCGTCATCGTCCCCAAACTAACAGAGTTTAAGTCCGAGAAATCAAGATCTCTTGCAGCAGCCTGAGGCTCGGACATGACAGAGCTCCTCTCGCAACACTCACAGTGAATGACTGCTGCAGTATTCTACGAGAACGGCTGGGGCAGTTTATAATGAAGTGCCCTGACTTACCACAGTTGAAACATAGATTTTCCTTTATACGATGTTCTTTGCGTGCATCATAACCCGTCTTTGTAAAGAGTCCACCTGCATGGGTTCAGGTTCTGGTTCCCTTGTGATCCTACTCAAAGGTTCCTTAGCTGAGGAGGGAGGTAGTAAAAGGTTAGTGCGATTATTTCGAACCATCTCTCTTGTCTGCGTTCAGTCAGACGAGCATCAATAACGGATACAATAGTTAATAAAGTCACCTAACGCAGTGGAGGGTCGGCACGAGCAAGTTCATCCTTAATCAGTGGAGACAACTAGAGTTGAGCGATACTTTCCGATATCCAAAAGTATCGGAATCGGAATGGTATCGCCGATACCATTAAAATATCGGCGATACCCGATACCGATACCGGAAGTCCCATGTAAGTCTATGGGAACAAAATATCGTAACTAAAAAAACCCCATTCTTTCCTTGTAAACACTAAATATACACACATAGAATACATATATATATATATATTATATATACATGTCATTGTGACATATATATATACATATATGTATAGTTTATACACTTCTACATAGTAAAATATCCTCTGATTCAATTGCCGGGTAAAGCCGGCTTCTGTGAAAAGACAGAAGCACCCGACATGAAATGACACTTGGTGTACATAGGGTTAACCATGTCTTTTCATGTTGTTTGCTATCTGATTTGCACAAACAATTAAATCAGTCTATGTGTGCAAAATTTCACACCTGTAGGGTTAATTAAAGGTGTAAATTCGTTGTAAAAAAAACGGACTTTTTTGCTACGAATTTACACCTTTAATTAACCCCTACAGGTGTGAAATTTTGCACACACAGACTGATTTAATTGTTTGTGCAAATTAGATAGCAAAGGACATGAAAAGACATGGTTAACCCTATGTACACCAAGTGTCATTTCATGTCGGGTTCTGCATTTTCACAAAAGCCGGCAATTGAATTAGCGGCTATTATACTATGTAGAAGTGTATGAACTACAAATATAAATATATATATATGTGTCACAAATTCAATGACATGTATATATATATATATGAGGTGTAAAATTGCTGAAAAAAATGCGTGGGCTCCCGCCCTATTTTCGCAACCAGACAGACAAAGCCAGTGAGTGGGGGCAGATAATAATAGCCCAGAGAGGGACCATTATTTTTGGCCCCCCCCGGCTACTAACATCTGCCCCCAGACACCCCAGGAAAGACAAATCTATAATTAGATTCGCCCTTTCTGGCACTTTGCCCGTCTATTCCCATTGCCCTGTAGCGGTGGCGAATGGTTAATATGGGGTTAAAGCCACCTTGCTATTGAAAGGTGACCTTAAGCCAGGTTAATAATTGAGAGCTGTCAATTAGACAACTATCAATTATTAATCCTATTGCATGAAATAAAAATAAAACACACACACTTTAATTAAAAATCATTTTAATGAAATAAAGACACATGTTTTTGACCATCTTTTATTTTACTGCAAAAACCATTTCCTGTAATAAAAATAAAATAAAAAAGCAAAATTATTCTTACCTATCCCATGCACAGTCAGGTCCCACGGTGTAATCCTTCAGAAAGGGTTAATGTTTACTGCAGGGACCGCAGCTATTGCTGCAGCCTCACAGTAAACCCCCAAATGAATGAGTTCCTCTCCTGGCTGACAGGAGAGTAAAGGCTGGGTGTCACATAACGATACACCAGCGATCCCGACAACGATATGCACTTGTCAGGATCGCTGGTGTATCGCTACATGATCGCTGCTGAGCTGCCAAACAGGCAGCTCAGGCAGCGATCTGGGACAGCGACACTGCGGGTAACATCACTTAAGGGCCCGTCTCACATAGCGATATCGCTACCGAGATCGCTGCTGAGTCACTAGTTTTGTGACACAGCAGCGAGCTCACCAGCGATATCGCTGTGTGTGACATTCAGCGACGATCAGCCCCCCTGCCGGGTATCGCTGATCGTCGCAGAAATGTCAGGACCTTTTTTTGATCGCTGGTTTCCCTCTGACAGGCACGCATCGCTGCGTGTGACAGGCGGGAGACCAGCGATCCGCTGGTAACCAAGGTACACAGCGGGTTTCCAGGCACCGCGCAGCGCTTGGAAAACCCGCTGTGTACCTTGGATACCAGCTCCCTGCATCAGGGCGCTGGTATCCAAGGTACACAGCGGGTTTCTAGGCACAGCCCCGCGCCTGGAAACCCGCTGTGTACCTTGGTTACCAGCGGATCGTTGGTCTCCTGCCTGTCACACGCAGCGATGCGTGCCTGTCAGAGGGAAACCAGCGATCAAAAAAAGGTCCTGACATTTCAGCGACGATCAGCGATACCCGGCAGGGGGCTGATCGTCGCTGAATGTCACACACAGCGATTTCGCTGGTGAGCTCGCTGCTGCGTCACAAAACTAGTGACTCAGCAGCGATCTCGGTAGCGATATCGCTATGTGAGACGGGCCCTTAAGTGGAAAGCTTAATTGATTGCTTTCCACGTTCACTTCAGGTCAGCCAGGGACACAATCAGTGACGTCAGAGGGAACTGATTAACAAAAATAGGGGTTCCCTTCGAAAAAAAAATGGCGTGGGGTCCCCCCTATTTTTGTTAACCAGCCAGATGAAGCAGACCGCTGAGGCCTGGATTTTCAGGCTGTTAAGGAGCCAAGATCCATGGACCTTGCCAGCCTGATAATACCAGGCCACAGCAGTCTGCATATCTTGGCTGATTAACAAAAATAGGGGATCCCCTCGAAAAAAATTGGCGTGGGGTCCCCCCTATTTTTGTTAACCAGCCAGATGAAGCAGACCGCTGAGGCCTGGATTTTCAGGCTGTTAAGGAGCCAAGATCCATGGACCTTGCCAGCCTGATAATACCAGGCCACAGCAGTCTGCATATCTTGGCTGATTAACAAAAATAGGGGATCCCCTCGAAAAAAATTGGCGTGGGGTCCACCCTATTTTTGTTAACCAGCCAGATGAAGCAGACCGCTGAGGCCTGGTTTTTCAGGCTGGTAAGGATCCAATATCCATGGACCTTGCCAGCCTGATAATACCAGGCCACAGCAGTCTGCTTAGCTTGGCTGGTTAACAAAAATAGGGATCCCCTCGAAAAAAAAACGGCGTGGGGATCCCCCCTATTTTTGTTAACCAGCCAAGTAAAATGCAGACTGCTGCGGCCTGGTATTAAAAGACTGTCAAGGCCCATGGATTTTGGCCCTCAACAGCCTGATAATACCAGACTACAGCAGCCCCACATTTGGCGCATCAAAAGATGTGCCAATTGTGGCACTTTACCCGGCTCTTCCCACTTGCCCTGTAGCGGTGGCAAGCGGGGTAAAAAGGGGGTTAATGTCACCGTTGATTGCACGGTGACAATAAGCCCGGTTAATAATGGAGAGGTGTCAATAAGACACTGATCCATTATTAATCCCAAAGTTTTTAAATGTTTAAAAAAAAGACACAGCAAGAAAAAAGTCTTTTAATGAAATAAAAGAGACAACACAGTTTTCATTAATTTTATTATACTCTCATTCCTGCGACGCCATCGATCTCCTGTAAAAAAAGAAAAAAAACAAACCAACAGTATACCACCTGTCCGACACAGTCCATAACGACAGTCCCATGACGATCCAGCTCTGCTACATCGCAATGACAGGCAGAGCCTGTCATCGCAACGCAGCACAGCTGATTACCTGCTTCCCCGGCGGTGACGTCATCAGACTGACTGCTTTACGGCCGGGATTACCCAGCAGTCACTGCAGTTATCGCGAGAAACTGCATGTGACCGCCGGGGAAAGAAGATTGCGGCCATGAAGCAGTCCAGCCCGTGACCGCCGGAGATCTTCTGCCAGGAAAGTGCCGCTGACTCCTGACAGACCCGACCGACGGACACTGACAGTGACAGTGACAATCCCGATTCCGGTATCCGATATGACGAAAATATCGGAACTCGGAATCGGAATTCCGATACAGCCAATATCGGCCGATACCCGATATTTGCAGTATCGGAATGCTCAACCCTAGAGACAACCCTTTCCGAAAAATAGATTTTTTAGCGGAAGTGTCCCAAGTGGTATCAAGAGCCCATCTCCTGAAATCCAGGACATATTCGGCTACTGAACGCTTACCTTGGCGCAAAGTTAACATGGCTGCTTCAGCTGTTGCACCTCGATTTTAGGTCATCAAACACCTGCCCCATGGCTGAAATAAAAGCATCAAGGTGATTCAAACAATCATCCTCAGTCTCAATCAGAGGGTTTGCCCACATCAAAGCCTTATTGGTAAGCAACATGATTATAGTAAGCACTTTGGATGGTTCAGTGGGAAATTGTGAAGCATGTGCAGAGAAAAATAAATTGCATTGATTAATAAATCCCCTGAATTTCTCACGTTCACCGCCAAAACGAAAAGGAGGTAATTTGGGGATCCCAGAACTCGGGGTTATGGCAGGAGCCTGGGCTCGTTCCTCTAGAGCCTCAATCCTGGCTCGCAATTCCTGGGTAGTCTGTCCAAACACTTGCAAATTATGATTAGTGAGGTCCTGTAGGCTTGCAAAACGGGTTTTTAAAGTCTGTACATCTGAAAGGATTGTATCAGTCACTCCGCAAAGTTCCTTTATGCGGGCCTCCATCTTCCAGATCTTTTAAGGCAGAAGTGCTGGAAGAGGAAAGGAAAAAAAAAAAAAAACAATAGTGTTTACCTGTGGTAACACTCCAGAGTAAAATTTTAAGGGAATGCGCTCACCTGGAATGGTTGTGAGAAGTCACAACCACTGTCATCACATAAGGTATTAAACGGACATCTGATATCCACAGTCACAGCAGACACGGCTTTCCCAGACCCAGCAGACACTAAACATTGACTCCTGAATCTTGTCATGTATAGTGTACAGTTCCTATAGCGTCTTGTGCTTGGGTGCGAGGAAAACACAGGAGACATAGGTTGAAATGAAATGACTTGTATTACTTCATACAAGCATGCTGAAAAGTTCACACAGTTTGCAGGAACAGCGACAGGAGACACAGCAGGCCAGAGTAACTTCAAGCACTACAATAAATCTCCAAAGCAGGTTCAGGATCTCTTCTCTGTACCGTAATTCCTCTGCAAACATGGATTCACCAAACAGCAGGTTTCCAGAGTCCAAAAGTGTTCCAAGGTTCCTCAGTAGGGAATAGCTGGAGTACAAGTCCAAGGCTTCCAGGAGTCAGGTCACAGACTGACTGAGGCTTGATTCAGGAGCACTGATTGTTCAGCTGAGGCTGCTTAAGAAGCAAGAGGGAAGAATCAGGGCGGGAACATGAAAACTGGAAACTCCATATTAACTGAGGGCAAGAGCTGCAGAAAGACAGAAAGCAAAATGGCCGACGAAAAACTGAGTTTCAAGGAACATATCAACAGAGACAAAGAACCTTACAACAGAGAGGCTGCAGGCCATAGCACGTTTAGGCCCCACAGGATGTTAACTGTATGAGAGCAACATGCAACCTGGTGTTGTCGTGTTGAAAAACGATTCCTGGGACACTTTCCAATTTCCTTATGTAAGCCTCATCATGGTGTTGCCTGTTGGCAGATATGCAACAGATACAGACTTATTTGCGTGCAGGAGGAGTTTACACTTTTCTGACAGTAGATGACGATGTTGTTATTGTTATATGCTTAGTTGAATGTAATGCATATACTTGTTGCACTTTGGTTTCACTTTCTCTCTGGTAAAAAGGTCATTCTGACTTCCTGTTATGCTGTATTAAGAAGCTGATGTATGTACCTCATGTTCTGTGAAGACAAAAGCTGAATTACCCCATATAATCTACTCTCACAAATTTCTTCTGCGACCAAACTATGCAACATTGCCCACGTGATCTCCAGTTATTATTGTGTCCATGGCAAAAGTGGGACTAAGAGACTAAGTCTACATTATAGTCTCCATTGCTTTCTTGATCTGCATTATCATAGCCTTTGAGAGTAGTGCCATGAGGTTAAGGAAACACCTGTAGCTGGATGTCTGAATCATAGCCCAATATTGTGCCTTGTGTAGACACTGCTTGACATCGTAAGTTTGGTATGTGATGTCTAATTTCACTTGCAAAACACCATGCATCACTAGGCACCTTTCTTTGAGTCTGAAGGGACCACGGAGCAAATGCCATCATAAGGGAATGTCACATCGGTCCTACACCCATGATTATGATGTGTAGGTACATGATATACTTCAAGTCTTCATTCCAGGTGCACTAATAGCTAAGTGTTGCATTGATTTGTTGTGACACCAGTGGTACAGCCATTTCTCCAAAATGTACCAGAATCCATTTCTTTACACAACAATAGGCTGCATGTTGCTCACACTAATGTGAGCAGTCTGCATTGTCTCAGTGTGTTACCATGGCCTGCAGCATCTCCAGACTTGTCTCCAATCATTCACATTTGGGACATCATAAGTCAGCAATTGCAAAAGAAGCTGCCAGCAGTGGATCCTGATGATCTATGTGCACAAGTGCAGTCAGTGTGGCAGAAAATTCCTCAGACAACCATTAATAACCTCATTTTTTGCATACCATGGTGTTTATGTGTGGAGATTATGTTCCCGTCACTCATAGTCGATAATGAATAAATCAAGACGTTTTGAAACATGTTGTTTCCATTTCCTCATCCTTTGCATACCATTAACATGTCTATGGATCCTGTGAGTTCCAGAATTCCACAACTTTTCCTTCTTGGTGTTGCAATCTCAATGTTGAGGAGCGTATTACAATGTATGTGCCCTTATCCTCCTCGACTCACATTATTTACTTTTGTGTTATTCTTACGATACGAATGTGAATCACTTTTGTCATAAGAATTGTTGTGCTGGAGACTTCAGCGCCTGAAGGTGGGCGGCAAGAGTGAAATATGTCTCCGTTAAACATATAAAATATCCAGTTTGCCTATAAGGTTATGCTAAATAACCGCAGAACTGCAGCTTCTCATGCACAGGTTAACTGTGTGACATTTTTACCCTTAGGCAGAATGTGTACAGTGAATTTAAGAGATATGTGTCCTGAACTTACAAGAATTCAACTTTTTATTTTTCCCTTTACTGCTCCTTCTGCAGAGTGAAATTTCACACCTCTCGATAATCTCCGCACAGCCCACATATACTCCTTCAAAACTCAATCTGCGCTTACTAGGCACACATTCATTCTTATAATTCTCTCGATGCATAGCACCCAATTTCATTTGCATAACATATGCAGAACCATTTTCTCTTTCCTTGCGCCATCTGTGCTGCACATATTCTTCCTCTGTCGCGCTTGTTAAAAGCAATGATTTTACATGATTGTCCATTTGATATTAGAAGCTTAAGGGAAAATATTCAGAAAAAAACATGCATGTAATATGATTAAGACAAATGCTAATACAGGAATACAATGTTATTTCAGATTAAGAAAGTCTTAGTGTTAGTTTAGATGGAAGACGTCAAAACCGTTGCAAAGAGAGTGGCTACAAATTATGCCTCCCTGGATAAACTAAGGGGGAGGCCATGTGAAATGTTCATTACAGAATTAAAGGGACATTAAATCATTTCCGACTGCTGGGAAACTTTTCATTTTGCTTTCTTCGTGAATTTCATCCGAAATTTTCATTATAAATGGCTGCTCGTGAACATTTAGTGGAGGTCATGAACTCAGAATACATTATTTATCAGCTTCATCTACATGCTAGCAGAGTATGTGATTAGTCAAACACGTTAATACCAAATCTACAAGCTCCACCCTGTAGACTTATCGACTTATTTGCACCAAATGTAGAATACTAAAGTTAAACTTGCTATCAACTATTTTTAATAGCATTCTGCCAGCACTATAGGAGCAAGAACTAGTATACATTGCTCTTGAAATTGTCCAATACTTTGCCTAAAAACTGAAAGCCTATCTTTATGTTATACCTGTGGATGGGATATCAGGAGTAGGAGATAAAGATCTGCCAACATTGCCTGTAATTTGTTTTGGAGTCTGTAGTGCAATAGGCAGATTATTCTTAAAGGGAATCTGTCATCCGGTTTTTGCTATGTAATTTGAAGACAGCATGAGTTAGCAGCTGAGAGAGTGAATTCAGCAATGTGTCATTTATTAGGCTGTATACTATTGTTTAATTACAATAAATGGTTTATCACTAGGAGATTATCATTTCTCTGACCATAGTGCACTTGTCTAACTCCACCCCCCTCCTTGGATAAGCAGCTTACTGTCAATAGACAGTGTACATTGAAAGTTGTGTGGGCAGTCATTTTTCTGAGCTCTGCTACATGCTACATCTGAGAACTCTGATTGTGATATATATATATATATATATATATATATATATCAGCTGATTCTCCATTTATCACATTATCTACTAATTAAGAACACATTGCCTAAAAGTACAGTGATCATTTAATAATCTCCCAAATATTCTCATTGCCTATTAATTAATTGGATGCCAGTAAAAACAGACATACAGTATGTTCTGCAAGGTACGATGTCTAAGAGGGTCGACTATTGAGGGGCTTAAAGAAAACCAGAGATAAAAGTCATCCACATCTCTTTTAGACCCTGCATTTTGTTTAACACAAAACACTGGATTTTCTGGATTGTTCCTTTAATGAAATCAGATTTCTGAGCCCATTTTTCTCGTAAAAGCCATGCAAGCAAGCCAGCCCTATCTTGTCGGAGAATTGTCCCACAAACGCACCGTACAGACTTACAGTGGAATGGAATGATTCTAATTAAGTATTTTTTTTCAACTTGTGTAACTTAATTAGTTGTACTTTACTAATGGGCTTGAAACAGATGAGTATGGCTGTTATTGACTGACATTAGCTACATTTTCTCTTAACGCTAGATAAATAATCAGCCTGCTGGTCTGTTAATGAAGATACCGGCGCTTTCATCAAATCTATTGTCCAAGCAATAACCTGAATTACACCAAGCAGATGGCCATTGTTGTATGGATTAGTAACAGTGCATTGTAATTCATTCTCTTTCCCACGTAATTTATCAGATGATGTGTTTTCTTCGGGTGACACATAAACTCTGTAGATGCTGATGTTTTATGTTACCCAGGCTTATCAGTCCAGACAACAGCTGGCTCCTACTTGCTTTCTTCCAGTCAGCAGACAGACCTTTAAGTAATGAGTTTTACAATTGTCTAACACATTAGCTGTAGATACTCACAAAGAAAGATGGGAGGCCCGGTTTCTCAGTGGAGCACACAAGCATAGGGCTTTACGAAGGACTGGCCCAAGTTTGGATGCAGCTACTTGAACCAGGGCTTAGGCTACATTCACACATCCATGTGAAACATCCTAGTATTGTCCTTTTTTTTCTCGGATAGGACACTGACCCATAGAGTTTCATTGATCCATACAAACATCAGTTTTAAAAATGGATCCATGTCTCTGGTCTTTGAGACTCGGCGCATGTCCTTCTCTCATCTGTTTTGTGGATCAGTCTAGCGCAGCCACTAATGTCTAAGGGGATCCGTCTAAAATGGATGACACACTGAAGACAGACTTTGTACTGCAGAGATCCATCCGAGTTTCATCTGTAATTATCTCAGATGGTCTGATTGCTTCAGTGAAAATAGGGATGAGAAAAAAACTGAGGAAACTAGGATGACACCTGAGATAAAGTTATGTGTCTCTCGAAAGGTAAAACACCAATATGTGAATGTAGCCTCAAGGCCTCCATACAAATTAAATGTCTGTAGAACGATGTTTCCGATGATTGGTTGGCTGACAGGCCTTTTGGTCATCTCTTCCATACACAGGAGTGCTCAATCAGCTTCCAACCCTTTTGGCCATTTCTCACATACACAGGGGTGCTTGTTCATCTGAGTTCTCCTGTGTTCTATATGAGAACAGCAAGCTGCAAACATCTCTACTGGTGGCCTATTTGGGAACAGTTTGATCGGCAGTCCGAAATTGGACATGTCCTATCGTCATCTCTCCCGATAATCAGTTGACCGGCCCCCGACTGTTTCTGATTTCTGCTTTCTGCTTGTATTACCATTGGCTACAGGGGTGAATCTATAGAAGATTCAGAACTTACACCCAACCCCGACACCTCAGTGGTCCTAAACAGAGATGAACAAATAAATCTGTAGTAAATGGAATTCCCTAAAAATTTCCCAAACATTTCAGACTCTAGTGAATCAGAAATTTTCGTGATTCAATTAGCACAAATCCAGCTAAATAATTGTCAATCTGCTGTGCTTTATTGATGAACAAGAAACAGTTAAAGTGAAAAAAAACATATTATCCAAATATCCTAGACACTCACCTGACCCCATACACCATCTTCACAGTTCCTCAAAGTCCTCTGTTTGGATCTTTGATTTTTCCAGTGCTGATGTCCACACAGACACATGTAGGGCAATGTATGTCATTGACTTGTGTCACCCCCCACATGAATATTTGGGCTTCCATGCTATGAGAACCAAAGGTGAAGGCTTATGACAGGTGAATACAATATATACATTTATTTTTTAATAATTTTAACCCATTCTTTCCACAGGGTCTATTGACACAGGATATGTAGTGTACGTCGTATTAATACGATAGAAAGAATTCCAGATTTATACCTCTATAAGATGCCACTGTGTAGTCAAACTGAAGTGTAGGACACACATAATAATGAATATATGGCGTGAGCTGTCCATGTAAAAATTTCATAGCACTTGGACCAACTTTTATATGACAGTTTTTACATATAGACTTAATGTGAAAACAATTGCAGCATGCACTAGTCTTTACCATATTTCCGATGAGATTCGCTTATCTAATCTTTGAATGCTCACAAAATCGGACCCCATATGGATAAATTGTATAACATCCGATTTTAATAGATTGCAATTCTTAACATAGGAAACGGTATTTGGTCTGGTATATTTTATTTACTGCTGATTTATAAAACCAGATGTCATGCATATGTAAAAACAGACATATGGATGGCATGTTAATTGCATACGGATGAAAAATGGATGAAAATCGTCCATTTATTCTGAATGAAAAAATGTTCATGCATTTCTCTTAATCCGGCCTCAGAAACACCTCAGCTTGCAGCACTAATCCATATAATTAAAAAAAACATGGTTGCTGGACCCTGCAATAAAGGACCCTCTTTTGACCTCTGTTAGATAAAATAGGACCCCATGGATCAGTTTGGTTTTCGCACCGGGTGCTTAATCATAGCATAACATTGATTTCTATATATTAAAGCATTTTACAATATCTTTTTATCTCTTTAAACACAATTTCTTATTTTCCAATGTTATGATTTCATTTTTTTTTTACTTCAGATTCTCTTATTATTAGTTCTAGCTTAAGCGACTCCAGATTTTTCCAATGTCAGCCTGTTATTAAAAAAGGAGTAAACTGATATTAGGTCACAACAACTAACACAGAGAGATAACTAAATATTTCAAGCTTTCATGGCAAAGTGGTTTACCTACTCATAATTGATTTGAGCCCTTTTGCCCTTACCTTTTCTTCACGATTCCTATTCTGTGCGGTTGCTTGGATACACCAACGTGTTGCAATACATTATTGACAATACAAGGCTATTGCTTTTCTGAGTTGCTGCGCAACCGATTTTAATTAAAAGTTGAAATACACATCCAGGAAAAGATATATACAGGAGGGATACTTACGAGACCTATCAAAAGTTTAGATGACTATTGTAATCAGTAAATCAGATTTTTTTTTATGTAAGTTGCAGAAAACCTTTGATCGAGCCGGGCGAGTACCATGAACATAACGAGTAGGAAAAAGTAGAAATAATTGGGTGTTTCCTAAGTCTTTCCAAAATAAATGAAATGTTAAGAGGTCCAGGCTCTACTTTAATAAATTGCATGCAATAACAGCTCTCTGGAAATGTATAACTAAACTGACAGCTAGATGTTCCAACTGCCCTTGTCAATGGGGCATGTCTTTCACATGAGATGGTCCAATCATTCCTATTACAGTTAGAGGAACATTTTTACAAGGGGAGCGGTGATTCCCAGTTGTCAATTTAGTCATAGATTTCACACACTAATAATGGAATTTCGCAACTTCCTAAAGGAGAATCTTATGTACTATTAGCTCGTTTCCATGCTTGCTCGGTATGTCCTCCCACCATATGAAACTGCCTAATAGTCACCTAAGAGCCAAGACCCAAGGATAGCTTTCTTTGTGGAAAAAAATAGCATCAAGTATACATTGAAACATTTTGGTCATTATGGCCTTTTTCAAGTCCAAAAAATCAAAGATAAAATACAGCTCTTGTACACGGTTATACAGTGATGAGCAAAAGGATAACAATGTTTTGAATTTTTGACTTTCAGGTACCATATCTCACCATCCACTTCTGCTTCGAATGTAAGACTACCATCATTTTATAGACAATCATCTTGGCTATTTCATACATAAATGTGACTTACAACTATTTAGCAAATGATTAGTTATACATATTCTTGTCATGCAACTGCATTGTAAATGTTTGGCTCCTGGTGGTTGTAAAATCATTTTTTACTGTTTACTATAAAATACAACCTGCTCTCACATTCCCTAATAGATCAGTGTGTAAGGCTAGGTTGATTTCCAAGTGAAACATCACTGGTTCAAATCAAAAAGCAGGAAAGAAGAAGTTTTCCCAAGAAAAGAGAAACAGCATCACGCAGATCATTGACAGAGGTCTCTTGGCCAAGAAATTTGCCAAACTACGTCATGTGAGTGCCATGACAGAAGAATATAAAATTAAGTCCGTCCATCCATTCAAAAGCCAAGAAGTGGATGTCCAAGCAAAATACTGGAGTCAACAAGTTGGCTCATCACAAGGTCTATCAGTTCTGGTGCTACAAAAAACACCGCAGTGGATGTGTTCGTGTGTCGTAATAGTGAGATCACAGACGTCCATGCAAGCATGGTGGACCAAAAAAAGGTGAGGAAGCCTAGACTTCAATAGCCCCTGCTCGAATTTGCAAAATGGTACATAGAGAGGACAATAGAAGATTGGAAATGGGTGTTTTGGAGACATGAGATGAAAGTCAATGGACTTGGATTTTATGGGTGAAAATGGGTCTGGAAGAAACAAGGGAAAAGTAGGGCTAATGGATTGAGAAGTTGAAGGAACTGTCATGTTTGGTTGAAGGAGACTGATGATATTGCGTAGCTTCGCAGCTAAAGGCGTTGTATACTTGACCAGGATTGATGGTGGCCTCAATGCTGAGCTATATGTCAGTATCCTACAAGAAGGGATATTTTGTACACTCGAGTGCTATGGGTATGAAAAGGACGACATAGTATTCCAATAGTACAATGACCAGAAGCATACGTTGAGATTGGTGAAGAATTGGTTCAATGACAATGAAGTAAAGTTGCTGTATTTGCTCACACAGCCCCCAGACCTCAACTCTATTGAACACTTGTGGGTAGAATTGCTAAAAAAGCTGTATGCATACCTAAGTGAGTCAACCAGTATGCACCAACTTTGAGAACGTGTAAAAGACACCCGGGATCAAAATGCGGTCGAGACATGCTTGAATCTAATCGAGAGCATGCCCAGAAGGATTAAGCCAATGTTGAAAGCCAAAAGTGGATTTACAAAATACTAACAAAATAATAAAAAATGTAAATTTAGATTTTTAGGAGCAAAACAGTAACAATGCAGTGACATGACACAAATCTGCATAACTAATTACATTCTAAATAGTTACAAGTTAAATTTATGTATGTGATAGCCAAGATGACTGTTTATATGGTCAGTCTTTGGTTTGAAGCAGTAGTGACTGGTGATGAGATAAGGAGCCTGAAAGTCAAAAGTTCAAAACATCTTAACCTTTTGCTGGTCACTGTATATTCAATAAATAAATTATTATAATACTTATTTTTAAGAAAAGATGCAGCTATCACACTTTTTGAAAAAAAGTGTCAAAAGTTCGGCTGATAAACAGCAGTGATTGTAATGAAAAATTACTTTTTTTGTAAATTAAATTGGTACACAGCGCAACTTTTTTTCAGTAGGCTTTGCTCTTAAGAGCAAATCTTAGCGCTTACTCACTGGTTTATATGTCCTTTCGCATTTGTAAACTGGGTAATAGACCTTGTGGGCATCCTAATGGCAATTTTTGATTGTTCTCACCATTCATACAGTATGTTTCTCTTCAGGAGAGTAATTATAGTGTGTGCAGGGGTTGCAAATGCACCCAGACATTGGGGTAAATAGGTCCTTATGACGAATATGAGAAGACTAATACTAGAGATTATCAAATCTTTTGAAATTCAAATTTGACAAAATGGAAAAATATTTGATTTTGTATCAACTAAATTGAATTTCAAGTACGGTACTTCAATTGCCCTGAAAAAAATATACGTGAGACTCTGAGGTCTCATAAGACTAAACTTTCAAGTTCTTTAGTGTATACATAGACGTAATATTGTCAAAGTGTCCTCCACATAGCTGATCATAGGTAAATGGATGGTAACCCAATCTATAATGCTGTTTTGTCACATGCATTATCTGTACACTATATTCAGAGGTTTTTTGGCTTTTTCTCCTTATTTCTATTGAGAATCTGTGAGCTATGACATCCTTTCACCAAACAGATTCACACAAAAATGGTTGCTGCATTCCCTGTGTAGGCTGTTATATAGGCTACAATAGCCTCCCCTGATTGGATGTGCTAAACTGTATGATGTGATAACTGCAAGGCCTTGTTAGGAAGTCCACTCTGATCAATACACCCTTAATAGCTAGGGAGCCATGTTGAGGATTCTGCATTGGAAACTACAAACTTTAAGTTATGCCATTGTTACTCTTGTCTAAATAGAGTTAAAGGTGTTTTAGTCAAGATAAGGGATAAATGATTGATCGCTGCGTGTCCCACTAATGAGACCCAAATCAATTTATGGAACAGGTGTGCTGACACCAAATTCTCAAAATTACCTTTCTTTGGGACTGACTTAGCTAGATAAGTACAGCAGTTGGGGGGTATCCCTTAAATCCATAAATAGCAGAAGGAACTAATGTGTGTATCAATGACCATGCTGTTCTATTCATTTGTGACTACAGCTAGGAAAGATCAGGACTTGAGACCTCTGTTGAAAGAATTGGTAGGGATTCCCAATGGTTGCAGCTACAAAGATTAGACATTTATACTCTGTTAGGATAGGAGATATATTTTGTTAATGGGAAAACTTTTTTAAATGGCTTGGTGTCATTCAAGACAGGTGATGGGCGAACCCATAGATGTTCCAGGTTGGCGGGTTATGTTGAACATCTAAAAAAAAGTTTGGTTCAGGTACCAGAATGGAACTCACACACGGACCCCATTCAGATGAATTGGGAGCCGAACATCCAATGTTTGCCATGCTGTCATCTGCATGACAGTGGTGCAAACACATTCCAGTCAGAGACCTGCGGTTCCAATGCTGTCAAATGACATCATGAGTCAGCAGCTGTGACAGGTGGTAAAAAGTTGAATAACCTGTGGGCTTAATGTCAGCAGCCATAAAACAGCTGACATCAACCCCACAACCATTACCCCAATTGACACTGCACCAGGGCATGTGGGAAAAGCCTGGAAAGTGCCAGAATTGGTAATAGATGCACCTTTTATGAGGTGGCAATGGGCTACTACAGGTGCTTCTCACAAAATTAGAATACCGTCAAAAAGTTAATTTATTTCAGTTCTTCAATACAAAAAGTGAAACTCATACATTATATACAGTAATTACAAACAGAGTGATCTATTTCAAGTGTTTATTTCTGTTAATGTTGATGATTATGGCTTACTGCAAATGAAAACCCAAAAGTCATTATCTCAGTAAATTAGAATATGTTATAATACCAGCTTGAAAAAAAGATTTTAAAATCCGAAATGTATGTTCAGTAAAATCCGAAATGTATGTTCAGTAAATGCACTTAATACTTGGTTGGGGTTCCTCTAGCATCAATTACTGCATCAATGCGGCGTGGCATAGAGGCGATCAGCCTGTGGTACAGCTGAGGTATTATGGAAGCCCAGGTTGCTTTGATAGCAGCCTTCAGCTTGTCAGCATTGTTGGATCTGGTGTCTCTCATCTTCCTTAGGCTTGAGGGGCCCAATATCTATGACCCTTTATCAGCCTAAGAATGTGAGCCCCCAGTTGTCTGCTTTAGCTTGGCTGGTTGTCAAAAATGCCATTTTTAAAAAATTATTTAAATAATTTTTAAAAAGCAGCATGGGGACCCCTCTATTCTTGATATCCAGCCATGATTAATCTGACACCTGAGGGTTGTAGCCTGCAGCTGTCAGTTTTGCCAGTGCTGGTTACCAAAAATAGAAGAGGCTCCACATAATTTTTTAAATTTATTTATTAATTGCTTGCTCAGGCCCTGGCTGAAGAATACTCCCACTGTTTTTGCAACAGCAGGCGAAGGCAGATGGAAGTATTACTCTGTCATCAGTTGACGCATGTGACCTGAGGTAAACTTTTTCCGCCGTTCACAGCTGCTGGCTTGCGTTGTCTGTGATCTTACCATTGTTCAGAGCCATCAGTGTTTTTGCATGACAATGCAGGAAACACCCGATGTTCAGGGTGCTGTACCCAAACCGTAACACAAACTTCCTGGAGAAGTCTGTGTTCAGGGTCCATGCCTGAACATGAGGTGTACGGTACGGACCCCGAACTTTGCTGTTTGGATTCTCCCATCGCTTTCCATGATTTATGCTTTTTTCTCACAAGGCAAAAAATTTACAGGCAGGTAGTTGGCATCACATTGACATAGTGGCTTCTTTTTTTCTCTACATACATACATTGAGCCAGCTGTCAATCAGCATGACATCAGTAGTGACATCCCTTCGATAGAGCAGACCAGAGCAACATGCTCTGTTGACATGAAGTTAAATGAAAGCATCTGAATCTTTGGCAGGAGCGAGCATCGGCTCCAGGCAAAATAGGCAGGTATTTAACAACTACCTGCCTGTCAGCTATTAGCCCCATAAGAAAAAAATACAATAGTCCCAGATAGCCCCTTTAAAGGTGAAGCTATGGTCAGGAAATGACCTATTATTTAAATTAGGTTTTTGTGATACATATATATTTTAATAACATTTTGGCAATTTTTTTGTTTTTCCAAATCACAATCTATTTTTATAAAAATATTGCATGTTTGACACTTGCCACCAGGGCTATTTTAGACTTACACTTCATATCTTTCCATGAAGAGTTTTCAGATATCTAATTATCAGAACAGGCAGGATTATAGTGACCATAAACCTAAAAATGTCGCCGTGGCCAACAGGGACCTACCTCTTAGGCCTAAACCAAAAAAGGAAGGACCTAAAATAAAGATTAATCCTAACGAAATATCAAAATCATACCAAGAATTAATATATAAACTCAAGATCCAAGTAAAGAAATAAGGGGATTTGTAATGAAAAAATTATTATAATTTTATTGCACACATTAATTAGCAGACAAAATACAAATGTATAAGATGAGGGAATGGCAGCTAAAAGAAACGTTACTGAAGGAGATACTTACAACATCAAATAATGCACCGAGTAGAAAACACACGTGTCTCATCTAGCATGGCTGCATGAAGGAAAAAAATGGATTAAAAAAATGGATCAAAAGAATAATAAAGTGAAAATGCCTTTTGCAAATTTTAACCAGTTAATAGGTAATAAGATCCATAAGGAGAAACTCCCAAATTTAACAGAGCCCCTAAGTTAGAAGTGCGTAAGATCCATAAAGAGAAACTCCCAAAAATTTACAAAGCCCCTAGGTTAGAAGTGAATGAATCAAATAAAGTGTCATGGGGTTATTACCTTGGGACATAGTAATGCCGCATGCAGGGTAGCCAGTGAGACCCACACGAGCCTCGACGCGCGTTTCACTGCCTTCAGCTTCATCAGGAGGCGTGGTTAAATAAAAAAGGACAGGGGGTAAAACTTCTAACCTAGGGGCTTTGTACTTTTTTCAGGATCACAGTGAACATCTGTATACATAGCAGAAAACACAGGATCCTCCATTCGCACTACATGATATCATAGATAAACCTGCACCCACATTCTTTGCAAACTATCATTAGAAGCTTCAATATAAAAGATAAGGTCTGAGTCAGTCTGTTGTTGCTAATGTATATGTAGATTTCCTAAAGCAAAATGAAGTCAGAATCTAGAAGGGACCAATAGGAAACTGGCAATTTTTGATTTTATTATTAATAAAAAACAAATTTCCAATTTAAGAGAAAGAAATACATTTACAGATAAAAAATGAATTAAATAATTTATATTTTTTTAGGACATTTTCCTCTTAAGGGTTTTGATTACTTTTGGAATCTAGATAGAAACAGTCCATCACATTACATGAGAATAATGCATTACTTATTTCCTCCTCTGGGGGTGCTGCAGGTAAACTGAACACACATTGCTGCGTTCCTTCTCAGATTATATCTGATCTCTAGTGATAACAGAAGCAGGAACAGCTAATGGTTAAAGCAAGAAGGGATTGACCAAAGCGGGCAATCAACTTAATAAAACATTAATGTATTTAACATAAGGGAAAAAACTGAATTTAATTAACTGTTGAATAACTCATTCACTGGACATTTAACATTAGTCTAAACATTGTTAGATTTATTTTAATAAAAGCAATTATTGCCCTCTAAAGCTTACAAAAGTGTCTTTTTAATGTGCTATAAGGTCTGTAAAGTATCATAATGAGCACTAAAATGCCGATTGTAGACTAGACACCATTGTACAAATTATTATGTCCGATGAGTCTTGTCAGGTTGGTGGTCACAAAAAAGCTTTCGAGAATGTTATCAGCCTCAAGACTGGCAGATGGGTAGTCCTGGCAAGGTAGATAAGACTGGCTCCACTTCAGCTGCCACGTCCTGAACAAGTGCAATACATTACAGGGTAGAGAAAAATCAATAGGGAAATGTATTATTTAGATCCAGTCAATTAAGTTTTGTTTTATTCCTATACTATGTGTGTAAATATAAAAAATAGGAAGATAATTCTGCATCAAACGCGATAACTAAGTTACAGTATGTGACATTTGCTATCACTAATTGCTATTCATTAAGCTAAATATTGATTAGAGGAGGACAGTTATGTTAAATAATATAGATTACTACATTCAATATTGTATGTTACAGCAAAATAATATGTATCACTGCCAGAGAACAGCACAGAACTGCTGAATTCTTAATTACCAAATATAATTAGCAACTTTTGGAGAGCATAATCTTTGTCTGGAGTGAATAGTGCTGTTGGGTAATGCAGCGCTCCCTCATGTTACAGTATTCATTTATTCTATGACAACCAGTGTATATTTTAAATATTTAACTCCCAAAAATATCAACCCTCAATCCACAAAATGAGGATAATAAAAAAGTAAGAGTAAAACGAATACAGATAGAAAAAGATCTTTAAATATACAGAATAACTAGCTGCTGTAAACTTTAAATTACTTACTATTACATGACAAGGAGATTCTTCAGGGTCCTATTCTCGTATGGTGTCCAAAACAGCAGTGCATCCTGGTATAGGCATACCGGAGGGGTGCATCAGAAACCATTGCAGCCAGTTGTCACGCACAGTGAAGGAAAGACTAAGTGCAACAGAAAGGGATAAGGGGAAGGGAACCCAACTCTGGAAAAGGGAGAAGTGGAGACACCTAGGCAGATCTAACGTCACCCTGTCTGCCCTAAATGTCCCTAAATAGGTTCTACACCTATCGCCGAGCAGGAACTATGTTAGGGTCTGCGGAACGCACCAAATATAAGATGTGGAGAGGTGCGTTCGCAGCCCGGGGTCCACCGTGCAGGCGGAGCCTGCTGCTAGTAAAATGGCGTAAGAAGCAAACTCTGTTATCCCGCAGAGTCGCCAACATAAACGCCGTAACGCGCTGTGGCAATAAGTGCGAACTCTGTTACTCCACAGAGCCGCTAGAAGGAGAGCCGCAGCGCTATATGGCGATGTGTGCGAACTCACTAGACACAACTGAGTCACAAAGAAAACACGCTAGGGCGCTGTCTAGCGTTGAAAGCGAACCCTGTTACATCACAGGGCCGCTGAGAAAAAGTGCTGTGTCCTGTCAGGCTCTCAGGTACACAGTTAAGTGCTAAGCGTACATAAAGCGTGATCATGTGCTAATGTCCTCGCGGGAGTCACCCGCAATCTATGGCGTCTGAACGCCAGACCCTGAATACGGCAATCAAAACTCCTCACCGGTTATGCCGGTAATCTAGGGCATCTAGGACGCCGACCCTGACCAGCTAGCACACCAAACTTCTCACCGATTAAGTCGGTATTCTAGTGGCTTATTTCAGCCGGGTCCCTAACCACACACACACATGACCACACTGGCGCATAGCATACAATGGTTGATATTAGCGCATGGCGGCCCAGCCATGCTACCCTTTTATAGTAACAGCTACAGGACCTGCCAGAAACAAGGACCAATGAAGCTTGTTCCAGAACAACAGTAGTCACAGGACCTTCCTGGCAGACCAATAGGAGCTGCTGCAGTACCTGAGCATGTGACCCCTGATCTCCAATGAGAGATCTCACTCTGGGCATGCTCAGAAGGGAAAACGCAGGACTTTGTCTCAAAGACGGCTGCTCCAGCACTGGCTATAATAGCAGATCCAGGAAAGGCAGCAGCAAGTCACTGCACAGTACTGGAGTGGGCAAGACGCTTGGACCGACGTCTCTGCAGAGCAGGCTCCACTGCGGCTGGAGATGAATGGGAGACCGCAGCGGGGCTGGTTCGAGACTCCCCTTGTGCAGCAGTGGGAACTCGAACCCTAACACCTAATCCCTTCCTTACCCTGGCGATACGCCCTGCATAGGGAAGGACAGAATGCACACTAGTCAATCCCCACTACCACTAAAGACAGCTGGGGTAGACAAACAAGGGGAACACTTATCTTGGGAAGACTCAGAGATGTAACACAGACGTCTTCCAGCAACACCAAGGAAGAAGATAGCCAACTGCTATAGCTCCAAGCCTCAACAGGGGGAAATGGAAATTTCATCGGAAACTCCCAGCAACAAGCTGGGAATTATAAACACCCTGGTACAGGTGTGTTAGCTAGAGCTGGGTGAATTCTGCCAATGGGTGCTAGAGTCAGAAAGACCAGGAAGAAGTCTGCAAAGCAAACTGCTGAGACCTTCTGCAGTCAGAGGCAGAGTGCCGGTCTGCAGCCTCTGACAATATTAAAGGTATAACGTGGCACTACTGTGAGGTGCTCAAGTAGGTTGCCCAAACCAATGAATAGAAAGTAAGAAACTTGTTAGCTTTACTGGATACCGCATTATACATTGAGAGAACCCACTGACCACTACTGGAAGTTAATTGGTGTTCACAAGAAACACCTCTTTATTCTTTGTCTCCACTTCCATCTTCTCTTCTTTCACAATCAGTCAGACTGAAGAAGGTCCATGTTGGACCGAAACGTTTCTTTACAGACTGCAAAATAAACCACATTAAGACATAAGATGAGCGCCAAGTTTCTTGCAGCCTCTGACAGACCTGTGATACCAATAGGGGAAAAAAATAGAAAGAAATAGAAAATCATGGCTACCTTATAGATCAACAATGTAGCTTTGTTTGTAATCCAAAGCATTAATTACATTTTGATGTTTCAGTCAAACAAGGTTTTCATCAGAAATATTTAGATTACTGAGGAGGTGGGTATTTCAGGCAGCGCAATAAGAAACTGTGAATCCATCGACGGAGTGATCACATCTCACATACAGTCATGGCCAAAAGTTTTGAGAATGACACAAATATTATATTTTCACATGATCTGCTGCCCTCTGGTTTTTATGTGTTTGACAGATGTTTTTATCACAGACAGAAATATAATAATTGCAAACATATGAGTAACAAAAGCTTATATTGACAGTTAGAATGAGTTAATGCAGCAAGTCAATATTTGCAGTGTTGACCCTTCTTCTTCAGGACCTCTGCAATTCTCCCTGGCATCCTCTCAATCAACTTCTGGACCAAATTCTGACTGATAGCAGTCCATTCTTGCACAATCAATGCTTTCATTTTGTCAGAATTTTTAGGTTTTTGTTTGTCCACCCGTCTCTTGATGATTGACCACAAGTTCTCAATGGGATTAAGATCTGGGGAGTTTCCAGGCCATGGACCCAAAATCTCTATGTTTTGTTCCCTGAGCCATTTAATTATCACCTTTGCTTTAAGGCAAGGTGCCCCATCATGCTGGAAAAGGCATTGTTGATCGCCAAACTGCTCTTGGAGGGTTGGGAGAAGTTGCTCTTGGAGGACATTCTGGTACCATTCTTTATTCATGGCTGTGTTTTTAGGCAAGACTGTGAGAGAGCCGATTCCCTTGGCTGAGAAGCAACCCCACACAAGAATGGTTTCAGGATGCTTAACAGTTGGCATGAGACAAGACTGGTGGTAGCGCACACATTGTCTTCTCCGAATGAGGCGTTTTCGTGATGTCCCAAACAATCGAAAAGGGGATTCATCAGAGAAAATAACTTTACCCCAGTCCTCAGCAGTCCCCTGCCTGTACCTTTTGCAGAATATCAGTCTGTCCATGATGTTTTTTCTGGAGAGAAGTGGCTTCTTTGCTGCCCTCCTTGAGACTAGACCTTGCTCCAAGAGTCTCCGTCTCACAGTGCGTGCAGATGCACACACACCTGCCTGCTGCCATTCCTGAGCAAGCTCTGCACGGCTGGTAGCCCGATTCCGCAGCTGAAACACTTTTAAGAGACGGTCCTGGCGCTTGCTGGTCTTTCTTGGGCGCCCTGGAGCCTTTTTGGCAACAATGGAACCTCTCTCCTTGAAGTTCTTGATGATGCGATAGATTGTTGACTGAGGTGCAATCTTTCTAGCTGCGATACTCTTCCCTGTTAGGCCATTTTTGTGCATTTCAATGATGACTGCACGTGTTTCTTTAGAGATAACCATGGTTAACAGAAGAGAAACAATGATGCCAAGCACCAGCCTCCTTTTAAAGTGTCCAGTGGTGTCATTCTTACTTAATCATGACAGATTGATCTCCAGCCATGTCCTCATCAACACCTACACCTGTGTTAATGGAGCAATCACTGACAAGAGGTTAGCTGGTCCTTTTAAGGCAGGGCTATAATGATGTTGAAATGTGTTTTGGGGGATAAAGTTCATTTTCTAGCCAAATATTGACTTTGCAAGTAATTGCTGTTAAGCTGATCACTCTTTATAACATTCTGTAGTATATGCAAATTGCCATTAGAAAAAGTGAAGCAGTAGACTTTGTAAAAATTAATATTTGTGTCATTCTCAAAACTTTTGGCCATGACTGTACAGTGGGTAAAATAAGTGTATTTGATACACTGACGATTTTGAACGTTTTACCACCTACAAAGAATTGTGAGGTCTGTCATTTTTATCATAGGTACACTTCAATTGTGAGAGACAAAATCTTAAAAAAATCTAAAAAATCAGATAATATGATTTTTAAATATTTATATTGCATTTTGTTGTATGAAATAAGTCTTGGATCACCTACCAATCAGCAATAATTTTGTCTCTCACAGACCTGTTAGTTTTTGTTTAAGTTTGTTAACTCTGCACTCATTATCTGTATTAATTGCACTTGTTTGAACTCGTTACCTGTATAAAAGAGGCTTGTCTACACATTCAAACAATCACACTCCAACCTCTCCACCATGGCCAAGACCAAAGAGCTGTCTAATGACACCAGGGACAAAAATTGTAGACCAGAACAAGGCTAGAATGGGGTACAGGACAATAGGCAAGCAGCTTGGTGAGAAGGAAATAACTGTTGGCACAATTATTAGAAAATGGAAAAAAACACAAGATGACTGTCAATCTTCCTCGATCTGGAGCTCCATGCAAGATATTGCCTCGTAGGGTAATGATAATTCTGAGAAAAGTCAGGAATCAGCCCAGAACTATGCAGGAGGACTTGGTCTATAACCTGAAGAGAGCTGAGACCACAGTCTCAGACATTACCGTTAGTAGTGCACTACGCCATCATGGATTAAAATCCTGCAGGGCACGCAAGGTCCCCCTGCTCATGCCAGCACATATAGAAAACACCAAAGAACAAAAGCAGTCAAAGGTCAATGTGAAAAAATAGAAAAAACTTTATTAATGTACATGGATAAAAAACACCACACAACAGGTGAACCCTGTATGTGTCATACAACACGGTAAAAAGTATACAGCAAGGGGAGCCGTATGTGGTAGATATAATAAACCTCAACTCACATCAAACAAGATGGTATTCACATAATAATAATACATAGGTATGTATATAGAGGTAAATGATGGATGGTAATATGGTACATACCACAAAAGTCACCAATGTGACACCACACCAGCTGCCCCTGCCGCCCCGGGGCGGTGAGTTGATGTGAGTTGAGGTTTATTATATCTACCACATACGGCTCCCCTTGCTGTATACTTGTGTGGTGTTTTTTATCCATGTACATTAATAAAGTTTTTTCTATTTTTTCACATTGACCTTTGACTGCTTTTGTTCTTTGGTGTTTTCTATATAATGTATGCAGTTGGTCTATTACAGTCCGACATGGTTTCAGTCCATTAATGTATGGCATTTGCCGCTATTCCTGCTATTTACTTAGGTGAAATTTAGTGACTGATATGTTGATCTATGGTATTATCTCATGCCAGCACATGTCCAGACCCACTTGAAGTTTGCCAATGATAATCTGGATGATCCAGAGGAGGCATGGGAGAATGTCATGTAGTCATATCAGACCAAAATAGATCTTAAGGTACTGCCACACTAAGCAATCCCGCTAGCGATCTCGTTAGCGTTGCATACTAATGAGATCGCTAGCGGGATTGTTTCTATATCGCTAAATGCTACCGCATTTAGCGATATAGTTAACGACGCTATCGCTGTTAGCGATCTTCTTAACGACTTTAGCGGTACAAAAGTACCGCTAAATCGCTAAGAAAAGGTGCCACACAGCGATTAGATACTTACCCAGCGGGAGCGCCGACGATAAAATAGGGTCCGGAGCGATTCCAGCGACGAGCGAGATCACAGCAGGAAGCTCGTCGCTGGCAGCTGCCGCACTGAACAACATCGCTAACGGGATCGCTAAATAGTGACGTTTTTAGCGATCCCGTTAGCGATATTGTTTATTGTGGCATACCCTTTAGACAGCTAATCATTATATTCATATTAATATAAAGCTTACTTTTTTGTTCTACAATCCACCAATATAATGAACTGAGGTGTCAATATGTTGCAAACACTATCCTAATCAATATTGTGACATCACTTATCTGTGCTGTGCAAAACTCAAGTTCTTTACTATTCAATTTTCCCCCTCGTTCTTCAATTAGGCTATTCAGTATTAAGCAGAAAGAACAGTAAAATGCTCATCTGTTAGGCTCACCAGTTGAGTTGGATCCTCTAAGCCTCATGTTCTATGGGCACGCAGACCCCGAGCGTTGGAGTAGCAGGTAGGAAGGAACATGTGGAGGGAGAACTTGGCACCCTAGAGACCACAAAAGGACAGGAGCAGGATGTAGGCAAGTCCAAAGCAACAAAGGCAGCAGGTATGCAGTGACACAAGGCAGAGCACTCAAGGAGCTGATAGAAGAGCATAGAGAACAAACAGAACACAGCACTAGAAGTGTTAATACCAAGACACACTTGTGTGTCTTAGTGGGCCTTAAATAGGCTTAGGAAGATGAGGTCACAGGAGCACACCATGCCACTTGTAAAACCCTTGTAATGTGGAGCGCAGCAAAGGGCAGTGGTCATGAGGGAAGTGGTGAAGTCCTACCGAGCTGAGGCAGATGCACAAGTCAGTTACATGAGTATTTACTAACACTACATAGATATGTTGTAAAAATGATCCCCATCTGTTCCATCAACCTTTACAGATAGCCATGCATAATGATAAATAGCATGTATATTTATATCTATAATGGTTGATGTTTTTAGATCTGTTTTGTCTGAGCACATCCTAATCCTAAGTGTGGCCAAGGCTTCAATGGGATGGGTGTTCATTATCTACACAGTAATGAATATTAGAGTATCTCCTTGGTGGATATTTTAAACATAGTTTTCAAGAAGCAAATGGAAGTAAAAGTGGTGAAAAACTGTAAGAATGCTAAAAGGAGCATTAAGCTGACATTCCTGTGTCTGGTAGTCACGACTAAGATAGAAAGTTTTGTCTTTGTGTGGCACCCACCAGTGGTCAAGTTGATGGATGCAGCCAAGTGGGCAGACAACATTGTACGCATAGTCCACTCCAACAACGTTTGCTGCACCGAGATGGATATTTCTATCTCATCCATAAATGTCTATAACTTTTTAGGCAAGACAATATTTTTAGGTTTACAAAGCACCTAAATGTGTCCTGGAATAGAAATAGTGTACTATATATTCTCCCATATTGTCTCCAATCCTTCTGTTGATTTACAGCTTAACAGACTCCCAAGCAGCTATTAAACAATCCTTAGATTAAACAAGAAGATATATAGTATTTAAGATAAAAGAATGAAGCAAGACAATGCAGCAGATAAAACACAGTTGAAATATATGAAGCAATTATACTTAAAAGGTTGACTGGGGTCTGTCTGTACCAAGGGTATTCTTTCGAAAATTGTAGAAAGGGAAAAAAAATAGCCCAAAATAGTATCAAAGGAGAAGTGACCTTGAAGTTCCACAGATGCCTCATCAATGTCTCCCTTGGGGGCTACACATTAAATTCAGAGAGCAGAATAGTAACCTAGAATGTGGTCCTGTTAATGAAATATATAGGAACGACTATGACAAAATGAATGATTAGTCACACAGTTGGAAATTATTATATGAAGTGGGCATCTCAACTGAGCAGAGTGGTGTTTGCCAGAAGAAGCACAGATAACAATGTTAGTGTATAGTCTAGTTGTGTCTTTTTAACAAACTCTTCTTGATAAAAGAGTTTCCTAAAATAATCTGTGACTACATGTGATCATCAGTGCTCTATAGAAAAATCTGATAGCAAGTATTTTATATCATAGCAGTGCAATCACAGGACCAATGAAGCATTACAGAGTTCCCGAGAACCCAATGGCCCTGATTTTATCAGGACCAGCGATTTTCATGGGGGGAGGAGGGGACATGTTTGAGTAAAACGCTCCTAATTAATTAATTTGCTTCTAGATGACATAAGTAAAGTTGTATGCACCTCCGGGTGCCTTCCCACAAAATTTACTCCAGGCTAGAGTAACTTAGAAATACCACAACTCATCATGAATTAGATGAGCTGTGGCGTCATGCCCTGGTCACATCCCCATCCTGCTCCAGCTCTGCCCATTTTTACATTTTATGACTTTTTAAAGTGTTTTACCATAGAACAATGGCATAATCACGTTGATGAATCGGGGCCAATGTTCTTTTTTATGCAAGGGCAATCCAGGTCCTCCAGTCAAAGGCGATCTTTTGCAAATTAACTTTGCTCTAGATAACAAATTAATGACCCATCTGTTAACTCAGCATTCTATTACAGGGCCTTGAAATAAAAGATTCTTATCCAGACAACATCATTAAAAGGCTAGTCTCATTTTATTAAGTTATCACATATCCACAGTTGTTAAGTTGCTGATCACTGGGAGTTCCATATTTGTAACCTCAAGTGATTCTGAAAACTGAG
Organism: Oophaga sylvatica; assembly: GCA_033576555.1. Taxonomy (NCBI): domain Eukaryota; kingdom Metazoa; phylum Chordata; class Amphibia; order Anura; family Dendrobatidae; genus Oophaga; species Oophaga sylvatica. Next base: position 600,686,886 of record JARQOD010000002.1, on the reverse strand, counting down.
CTCTTTAGTGCCTAGTTTGGGATGAGTGATAGCTGTGCATATGCATTACTTTGATTCATTCTGCCATCTTTGGGACTGTTAACCAAGTGCTTCACAAGGTTATCTCCATCAGTCTCATAAACAACGAATGGAGCAGTGACTCACTTGTGCATCAGTTTCTCTGTTTAGTTGGGGCACTACAGTCACTTTCTCAGGATTAGTAGGACCACCAGTGATCAGAAAATTAGCAGTTATATGTTAGTAAACTTATTGGAAATACCCGCTTAATTAAGAGAGTTAAAATGACCTTACACGCTAAACCTGAAAAGTGACTTTACTTTTCTTAAGAGTAGTAACCATACCTGGTGCACTCCTGCTGCATCGTCTTTTCAGATCGGTGTTCCATTTCTATTGGCTCCAAGATGGCCCCCATATTGGGTAGTGCAATCGCATGTCTTCTCTGCCATATATATCCCCCAGTATAGTGAAAGTAGGGGAGGTGTGGCTCAGACATACCACTGCACTCACTATAACAATACTTCAGCCATCTTGAATTCAGGAGGAACTGAACACCATTCTGAGAAAAAAAGCAACTGGAGGCAAACGGTGAGCACCAGGTAGGGTAGCTATACATAAGAAAGGTAGTCTCTTTTAAGTACGAGCATGGGGTTGCTTTAGGAAGCAATATAGAATTGTAGGCCAAACTTTTTCAAAAACTTTTAGACATTACAAAAGTTTGAAAAACCAAATAAACAAGTTCACTAATTCTTTCACCTACTTCAAACACAACTTTGTAAAGCTCTTATGTCATTAATCTGTACATGAATAATTACCAGCTGCAGATCCTAATCAGACGCGTTACCTGTGGGGACATTTATCTGGAGGCCAGGTTGAAGTTACACAATATTCTTGTCAAATGTACCTTTCATGCATGTTTTGCAATCGAGAGCATTTTGTGCTGTCAGGAAAAAGGCTTTTTGTTGACCACCGGGAACTATTCTGTATTTCTAATCGTCATTAAGACATTACTTGAAAAGTGAAGCAAAGCAGACCATTAAATACAAATGAAACATCTAATTTGATTATGCCAGTGAATACTTTAGGGATAATACAAGATTTAAAACTGCCTCAAGGCAACCAGAGGCAATTGTAATGTAGCACTGTCTGATACAAATATGTGGTCTCGGGAACAACCTTCACAGAAGTCACATTTGTTCTGTTTTTGTTTTTTAAAGGAAAAAAACTAAAATTAATGATCATAAGACAAAAGAAATTTAATTATTTTTTAGAAAGCTGATGTGATTAGGATTAGGCAGCAACCACTTAATTGTGCTTACTTGGCTAGAACATGAAGCTGTTTTTTTCAGCTTTTCAGACATAAAGGTGTTGTCATATTTTGAAAACTCATTTCTAGATTCCTCCCTCGAGTGTGAAGTTTCCACAATCAATGATGGTTTGGGGAGCCATGTCATCTGCTGGTGTAGGTGCACTGTGTTTTAACAAGACCAAAGTCAGTGCAGCTGTCTACCAGGAAATTTTAGAGCACGTCATGCTTCCCTCTGCTGACAAGCTTTTTGAAGATGGAAATTTAATTATCCGGCAGGAATTGGCACCTGTCCACGCTGCCAAAAGTACCAATTCCTGGTTTAAAAACAACAGTATCAGTGTGCTTGATTGGCCAGCAAACTCGCCTGACCTTAACCTCATAGAGAATCTATGGGGGTATTATCAAGAGAAAGATGAGAGACACCAGACCCCACAATGCAAACGAGCTGAAGGCTGCTATCAAAGCATCTTTGACTTCCATAACCCCTCAGCAGGGCCACAGGCTGATCGCCTCTATGCTATGCCGCTTTGATGCAGTATTTGATGCCAAAGGAGCATCGACCAAATATTGAGTGCATTTACTGAATATATATTTCAGTAAGCCAAAAATTCAGATTTTAACCCCTTCACCCCCAAGGGTGGTTTGCACGTTAATGACCGGGCCAATTTTTACAATTCTGACCACTGTCTCTTTATGAGGTTATAACTCTGGAACGCTTCAATGGATCTTCGCGATTCTGAGATTGTTTTCTCGTGACATATTGTACTTCATGTTAGTGGTAAAATTTCTTCGATATAACTTGCGTTTATTTTTGAAAAAAACGCAAACATGGCGAAAATTTTTAAAATTTTGCAATTTTCAAACTTTGAATTTTTATTCCCTTAAAACAGAGAAATATATCACACAAAATAGTTAAGAAATAACATTTCCCACATGTCTACTTTACATCAGCACAATTTTGGAACCAAATTTTTTTTGTTAGGAAGTTATAAGGGTTAAAAGTTGACCAGCGATTTCTCATTTTTACAACAAAATTTACAAAGCCATTTTTTTTAGGGACCACCTCACATTTGAAGTCACTTTGAGGGGTCTATATGGCAGAAAATACCCAAAAGTGACACCATTCTAAAAACTGCACCCCTCAAGGTACTCAAAACCACATTCAAGAAGTTTATTAACCCTTCAGGTGCTTCACAGTAACTAAAGCAACGTGGAAGGAAAAAATGAATATTTTACTTTTTAGCCACAAAAATGATCTTTTACAAACTTTTTTTTTATTTTCACAAGGGTAAAAGGAGAAAATGGACAGATAAGGTTGTTATGCAATTTCTCCTGAGTACGCCAATACCCAATATGTGGGGGAAAACCACTGTTTGGGCACACGGCAGAGCTCGTAAGGGAAGGAGCGACGTTTGACTTTTTCAAACTAAAATTGGCTGGAATTTAGATTGGATGCCATGTCGCGTTTGGAGAGCCCCTGATGCGCCTAAACAGTGGAAACCCCCCACAAGTGACACCATTTTGGAAACTAGACCCCCTAAGGTACTTATCTAGATCTGTTGTGAGCACTTTGAACCCTCAAGTGTTTCACAAAAGTTTATAAAGCCTGGGTGTGAAAAAAAAAAAATCAATTTTCCACAAAAATTATTTTTTATTCCCAAATTTTTGAATTTTCCCAAGGAAATTGGACCCCAAAAGTTGTTGTCCAATTTGTCCTGAGTACGCTGATACCCCATATGTGGGGGGGGGAAACTGTTTGGGCGCACGGCAGGGCTTGTAAAGGAAGTAGTAACGTTTTGGAATGCAGACGTTAATGGGGGTCATGTTCCGTTTGCAGTGCCCCAGATGAGCCTAAACAGTGGAAACCCCCCACAAGTGACCCCATTTTGGAAACTAGACCCCCTAAGGAACTTATTTAGATCTTTGGTGAGCACTTTGAACCCCCAAGTGCTTCACACAAGTTTATAATGCCCGGGCATGAAAATAAAAAATCCTATTTTTTTCCCACAAAAATTATCTTTTAGTCACTAATTTTTTATTTTCCCAAGGGTAACAGGAGAAATTGGACCACATACGTTGTTGTACAATTTGTCCTGAGTACGCTGATACCCCATATGTGGGGGGGAACCACTGTTTGGGCGCACGGCAGAGCTCGGAATGGAAGGAGCACCATTTGACTTTTTCCAACCAAAATTGGCTGGAATTGAGTTTGGATGCCATGTTGCATTTGGAGAGCCCCTGATGTGCCTAAACAGTGGAAACCCCCCACAAATGACCCCATTTGGGAAACTAGACCCCCTAAGGAACTTATCTAGATTTTTGATGAGCAATTTGAACCCCCAAGTGCTTCACACAAGTTTATAACGTAGAGCCGTAAAATTTAAAAATCATATTTTTTCCACAAAAATGATCTTTTCACCCCAATTTTTATTTTTCCAAGGGTAACAAGACTCCAAAAGTTATTGTGCAATTTGTCCTGACTGCGCTGATACCCCATATGTGGGGGTAAACCACTGTTTGGGTGCATGGCAGAGTTTGGAAGGGAAGGAGCGCCGTCTGACTTTTTCAACGCAGAATTGGCTGGACGCCATGTCGTGTTTGGAGAGCTCCTGATCGGCCTAAACAGTGGAAGCCCCCATAAATGACACCATTTTGGAAACTAGACCCCTCAAGGAACTTATCTAGATGTGTGGTGAGAACTTTGAACCCCCAGGTGTTTCACTAAAATTTATAACGTACAGCCCTAAAATAAAAAATCTTTTTTTTTTTTTACAAAAATGATTTTTTCGCCCCCAATATTTTATTTTCACAAGGGTAACAGAAGAAATTGGAACGCAAAAGTTGTTGTCCAATTTGTCCTGAGTACACTGATACCCAATATTTTGGGGAAAACTACTGTATGGGCACACGTCGGGGCTCGGAAGGGAAGTAGTGACGTTTTGGATTGCAGACTTTGATGGAATGGTCTGGGGGCGTCATGTCACATTTGGAGAGCCCCTGATGCACCTAAACAGTGGAAACCCCACAAGTGACCCCATTTTGGCAAATAGACCCCACAAGGAACTTATCTAGATGTCTGGTGAGCACTTTGAACCCCGAAGTGCTTCACAGAAGTTTATAACGCACAGCCGTAAAAATAAAAAATCCTTTTTTTTTTACAAAAATGATTTTTTCGCCCCCAATATTTTATTTTCACAAGGGTAACAGGAGAAATTGGACCCCAAAAGTTGTTGTCCAATTTGTCCTGAGTACGCTGATACCCAATATGTGGGAGAAAACTACTGTATGGGCGCACGTCAGGGCTCGGAAGGGAAGTAGTGACGTTTTGGATTGCAGACTTTGATGGAATGGTCTGGGTGCGTCATGTCGCATTTGGAGAGCCCCTGATGCGCCTAAACAGTGGAAACCCCCCACAAGTGACCCCATTTTGGAAAATAGACCCCATAAGGAACTTATCTAGATGTGTGGTGAGCACTTTGAACCCCGAAGTGCTTCACAGAAGTTTATAACGCACAGCCGTAAAAATAAAAAAATCTTTTTTTTTTTTTGCAAAAATGATTTTTTCGCCCCAATATTTTATTTTTACAAGGGTAACAGGAGAAATTGGACCCCAAAAGTTGTTGCCCAATTTGTCCTGAGTACGCTGATACCCAATATGTGGGAGAAAACTACTGTATGGGTACACGTTGGGGCTCGGAAGGGAAGTAGTGACGTTTTTGATTGCAGACTTTGATGGAATGGTCTGGGGGCGTCATGTCGCATTTGGAGAGCCCCTGATGCGCCTAAACAGTGGAAACCCCCCACAAGTGACCCCATTTTGGAAAATAGACCCCACAAGGAACTTATTTAGATGTGTGGTGAGCACTTTGAACCCCGAAGTGCTTCACAGAAGTTTATAACGCACAGCCGTAAAAATAAAAAATCTTTTTTTTTTTTTGCAAAAATGATTTTTTCGCCCCAATATTTTATTTTCACAAGGGTAACAGAAGAAATTGGAACCCAAAAGTTGTTGTCCAATTTGTCCTGAGTACGCTGATACCCAATATGTAGGAGAAAACTACTGTATGGGTGCACGTCAGGGCTCGGAAGGGAAGTAGTGACGTTTTGGATTGCAGACTTTGATGGAATGGTCTGGGGGCGTCATGTCGCATTTGGAGAGCCCCTGATGCGCCTAAACAGTGGAAATCCCCAACAAGTGACCCCATTTTGGAAAATAGACCCCACAAGGAACTTATCTAGGTGTGTGGTGAGTGCTATGAAGCCCCAAGTGCTTCACAGAAGTTTATAATGTACAGCCGTAAAAACAAAAAAATAATTTTTTTTGTACAAAAATGATATTTTCGCCCCCAGTTTTTTATTTTCCCAAGGGTAACAGAAGAAATAGGACAAATTGCACAATAACTCTTGGGGTCCAGAGTACGCTGATACCCCATATGTGGGGATAAAATACTGTTTGGACGCATGGCAGAGCTCAGAAGTGAAGGAGCACCGTTTGACTTTTTCAACGCAGAATTGGCTGGAATTGAGATCAGACGCTGTAATGTATGTAGTACAGTTCATATAGCGTCTTGTGTTTGGGTGCGATGAAAACACAGGAGTCACAGGTTTGATATAGAAAAGTCCTGTATTACTTCATACAAGTTGGCAGAAATAGTCACACAGTTTGCAGACACAGAAACAGGAGACACAGCAGGCCAGAGTAATCCAAGCTCAGCAATCACTCTCCAATACAGATTCAGGATCTTCTTCTCTGTTACCGTAAGTCCATGCAAACGTGGGTCTTTCAAAGAGCAGGGTTCAGAGTCCACAAGTGCTTCAGAGTTCCTCAGTAGGAATAGCTGGAGTACAAGGTCCAAGGCTTACAGGAGTCAAGTCACAGGTTCACTGCAGGCTAGATTCTGAAGCACTGATTGCTCAGCTGTGGCTGCTTAAGAAGCAAAGGAGAGAATCAGGGCGGGAACATGCAAGCTGGAAACTCCATTTTGACTGAGGGCAAGATAGCTGCAGCAAGACAGAAAGTAAAATGGCTAACGAACAAACTGAGTTTCAGGAATATATACATAGAACCTTACATTACTCCCCCCTTAAGGACAACCTCCGGATGACCTCAGACCAGGCTTGTGTGGGTACCTCTGATGAAACTGACGGAGCAAGCGAGGAGCATTAACGTTATTGACCGGTTCCCATGAGTTGTCCTCCACTGGGTAGCCCTGCCATTTAATCAGATATTGTAACTGATTTCTATACAACCTGGAATCTAAAATCCTTTCCACCACAAATTCTTCCTGACCATCGACTAGCACTGGGTCAGGGCAAGGAGAGGAACGTCCAGGAAACGTATTGTGTGTCGCAGCCTTTAGTAGGGATACATGAAAGACAGGGTGGATTCTCATAGTTCTGGGCAGTTGAAGACGACAAGCAACGGCACTTATAATTTTACTGATTTTATAGGGTCCAATGTACTTATGTCCCAACTTAGACGATGGAATCCTTAACTTAAGATTTCTGGTTGACAGCCAGACCAAGTCTCCTACCTTGAAAGCTGGTGCAGGTTTACGAAATTTATCTGCTGCTTTCTTGTACCTTTCTTGAGCCGATTCCAGATTTTCCTTTAGAAGATCCATATTCTTCTGTAAAGACGTGATTCTTTCAGCCACTGCTGGTAAAGGCGTTTCTATGGGAAATCGTGGTAGAATGTTAGGATGATAACCTAAATTGGAGAAAAAAGGAGACTGCTTAGTGGAGGCGCTCTGAGAGTTGTTATAAGAGAACTCAGCCAATGGAAGTAGATCCACCCAATCATCCTGTAGGTGGCAGATAAAGCAGCGAAGATACTGCTCCAGGGTCTGATTGGTTCGTTCGGTCTGTCCATTAGTCTGGGGATGAAAAGCAGAAGAAAGGTTTACTTTAATGTCCAATGCTGCACAGAAATTTTGCCAAAACCTAGAAGTGAATTGCACCCCTCGATCCGAAATAACCTCATCCGGTACTCCATGTAAGCGAAACACATCTTTAATCATCAAATCTGATGTCTGTTTTGCAGTGGGTAAGCCGACACAAGGGATAAAATGAGCTGCCTTTGTTAGACGGTCAACCACCACTAGAATGGTGTTCTTCCCCTGAGAGGTTGGTAACTCCACAATGAAGTCCATAGAAATGGATCCCCACGGGCGGGACAGGGTGGGAAGAGGCTGTAACAGACCAGTTGGTGAGGAGCGAGGTGTTTTTGCATCTTACACAGACCTCACATGAAGTGACATAATTCAAAACATCCTTCCTGCAAGTGGGCCACCAAAAGAAATGAGAAAGAAATTCCTGTGTCTTTAGAATTCCTCTATGCCCAGCTATCTTGGAATCGTGAATGAGTTGCAATACTCTTATTCTGACTGTTTCAGGAATATACAGACGTTGTCCCTGAATCCACACACCATTCTTAAAGACAAGACTTACGTCCCTTGGGGGTTGTGCCAAAAAGGAATCCGCATGGTATGCTTCCTTGATGTCCTTAAGTAGGTCTTGATTATGAATTACTCCTAGGAATCTAGAGTCAGGAAGAATAGTCTTAGGAGGAGTAATTGGACGTGTCTCTGCTGAGTAAATCCTAGAGAGTGCATCAGCCTTTCCATTGCGCGATCCTGGTCTATAAGAGATGATAAAATTAAATTGGTTTAGGAAAAGATTTCAGCGAGCCTGGCGAGGAGTCAGGCACTTAGCCGACCTGATAAACTCAAGGTTACGATGGTCTGTCAGGACGACTATTTGCTGTGCAGCTCCCTGAAGAAGGTGTCTCCATTCTTTGAAGGCGGCAATAATGGCCAACAACTCTCTATTGCCCACATCGTAGTTCCTCTCAGCCGAAGACAACTGCTGGGAAAAGAAGGCACAGGGATGCAAGACATTCTTCTCACCTGTTCTCTGAGAGAGTATAGCTCCAACGGCACAGTCTGAAGCATCCACCTCTATTATGAAGGCAAGCTCGGGGTTGGGATGTACTAGGATAGGTGCAGTGGTAAATTTATCTTTTAGACGGGAAAATGCTTCGTGGGCTTGGGGAGTCCAGGAAAACCTAGACTCTTTCCGGGTAAGTTGAGTGATAGGTGACACTACCTCAGAGAAATTTCTAATGAAACGTCTATAGAAGTTGGCAAACCCGATGAAGCGCTGTACCTCCTTCACATTTCTAGGACTTGGCCAATCCTTGATGGCTTGGGTTTTGCTTCCATCCATACTAATTCCTTGTGTAGACAGTACATACCCCAGAAATTGAATTTCGGTCCTATGGAATTCACACTTTTCAAGTTTGATGTAAAGATGATTTTGTCTTAGACGTTCCAAGACCATTCTCACATGTCCATGATGTTCCTCTGTGGAGTTAGAAAAAATTAGAATATCATCCAAATAAATTACCACGAATGTATCTAGGAGATCCCTGAAGATGTCATTCACCAAATGTTGGAAAGTGGCTGGGGCGGTACTCAGACCAAAAGGCATAACTAGATATTCAAAGTGTCCATAGCGTGACCTGAATGCAGTCTTCCATTCATCCCCAGGTCTAATACGGACTAAGTTATAGGCCCCACGAAGATCTAGTTTAGAAAAAATTTTGGCATGTCGCACTCTCTCCAATAACTCAGGGATTAAAGGCAATGGATAACGGTTTCTAATAGTAACCTTAATGAGTTCCCTATAGTCTACGCATGGTCTCAGAGATCCATCTTTCTTCTTTACAAAGAAGATGGGTGCACCTGCAGGAGATGAAGAGGGGCGTATGAAGCCCTTGGCTAGATTTTCATCTATGTAATCCTTTAAAGCCTTTAGCTCGGGCCCCGCCAGGGGGTAGATCTTACCAAAAGGTATCTCTGCTCCAGGCAATAATTCAATTGGACAATCATATGGACGGTGAGGAGGAAGCTGGTCAGCGTTCTTCTTGTCACATAAATCCACATAGTCCTGGTATACAGCTGGTAGTTCAGGGACTGACATGATTCCTTTAGGAACAGAGCAAGCTGAAACTTTTGGACTCATCTGTTTCTCTGGAAAGTGTAATTCCTTGGTCTCCCAGTTAATGGTAGGATTCTGAGCCTGCAGCCATGGTAGCCCTAGAATAATGGGAAAGTGGGGAGAAGAGATAAGCATAAAGGACAGTTTCTCTTGATGATCTTTACCCATAAGAACCCTCAAAGGCTCTGTTTCCTGATCCACTGGTCCAGAGGTCAGCAGGGAGCCATCCACAGTTTCCATCTGTACTGGAGTAGCCTTCTTCACTGAACGTATTCCCTGTTTCAAAGCAAAGGAGACATCCATAAAATTTCCACTTGCCCCTGAGTCGATCATAGCAGAGCTAGACACCCAAGCTGAGTCAACCCAGAGTTTGATGGAAAGAAAGCAATGAGAATTGTTTTTCTTACAACTCAGCTGGGATACCGCTGAAGAAACTTGAAAAATGGCAGCGTTTACACAGTCAACGTCCTCAGAGGTAACGGAGTTTAAGTCCGAGAAATCAAGATCTGTTGCTGCAGATCTCTCTGGAGCCTGAGGCTCGGACCTGACAGATCCCCTCTCGCAACACTCACAATGAATGAGTGCTGCAGTAGTCTTACGAGAACGGCTGGGGCAGTTTATAATGAAGTGCCCTGACTTACCACAATAGAAACATAGATTCTCCTTAAAACGATGTTCCTTGCGTGCATCACTAACCCGTCGTTGTAAAGAGTCTACCTGCATGGGTTCAGGTTCAGGTTCCCGTGTAATCCTACTCAAAGGTTCCTTAGCTGGAGAGGAAGGTAGGAAAAGGTTAGTACGATTGCTTTCGAACCATCTCTCTTGCCTGCGTTCAGTCAGACGAGTATCAATACGGATGCAGTAGTTAATAAAGTCACCTAACGCAGTGGGAGGGTCGGCACGAGCAAGTTCATCCTTAATCAGTGGAGATAACCCCTTTCGAAAAATAGATTTTTTGGCGGAACTGTCCCAGGTGGTATCAAGGGCCCATCTCCTGAAATCCAAGGCATATTCAGCTACCGAGTGCTTACCTTGGCGCAAAGCTAACATGGCTGCTTCAGCTGTTGCACCTCGATTGGGGTCATCAAACACCTGCCCCATGGCTGAAATAAAATCATCAAGGTGATTCAAACAATCATCCTCAGTCTCAATCAGAGGGTTTGCCCACATTAAAGCCTTGTTGGTAAGCAACATAATTATAGTAAGCACCTTAGATCGTTCAGTGGGAAATTGTGAAGCATGTGCAGAAAAAAAAAGATTGCATTGATTAATAAATCCCCTGAATTTCTCACGTTCACCGCCAAAACGAAAAGGGGGCAACTTGGGAATCCCAGCACTCGGGGCTATGGCAGGAGCCTGGACTCGCCCCTCTAGAACCTCAATCCTGGCTCGCAAATCCTGGGTAGTCTGTCCAACCACTTGCAAATTGTGATTATTGAGGTCCTGTAGATTTGTAAAACGGGTCTTTATATTCTGCAAATCTGCAAGGATATTATCAGTCACTCCGCAAAGTTCCTTTATGCGGGCCTCCATTTTCCAGATCTTTTAAGACAGGATTACTGGAAGAAGAGGAGAGAAAAAAAAAAAACAATAGTGTTCACCTGTGGCAACACTGCAGAGAGAAAAAAAAATTAAGGGAACTGCTCACCTGGAATGGTTGTGAGAAGTCACAACCACTATCATCACAGAAAGTTTCAACCAGACATCTGATATCCAGAGTTACAGCAGACAAAAAAGAGAAAAGAAAGGAAAAAAAAAAAAAAAACAATAGTGTTTACCTGTGGTAACACTGCAAAAAGAAAAAAACTTAAGGGAATTGCTCACCTGGAATGGTTGTGAGAAGTCACAACCACTGTCATCACAGAAAGTACAACCGGACGTCTGATATCCACAGTACAGCAGACACAGCCTTCCAGACCCAGCAGACACTAACGTTTGGCTTCAGAATCTTGTAATGTATGTAGTACAGTTCATATAGCGTCTTGTGCTTGGGTGCGATGAAAACACAGGAGTCACAGGTTTGATATAGAAAAGTCCTGTATTACTTCATACAAGTTGGCAGAAATAGTCACACAGTTTGCAGACACAGAAACAGGAGACACAGCAGGCCAGAGTAATCCAAGCTCAGCAATCACTCTCCAATACAGATTCAGGATTTTCTTCTCTGTTACCGTAAGTCCATGCAAACGTGGGTCTTTCAAAGAGCAGGGTTCAGAGTCCACAAGTGCTTCAGAGTTCCTCAGTAGGAATAGCTGGAGTACAAGGTCCAAGGCTTACAGGAGTCAAGTCACAGGTTCACTGCAGGCTAGATTCTGAAGCACTGATTGCTCAGCTGTGGCTGCTTAAGAAGCAAAGGAGAGAATCAGGGCGGGAACATGCAAGCTGGAAACTCCATTTTGACTGAGGGCAAGATAGCTGCAGCAAGACAGAAAGTAAAATGGCTGACGAACAAACTGAGTTTCAGGAATATATACATAGAACCTTACAGACGCCATGTCACATTTGGAGAGCCCCTGATGTGCCTAAACAGCGGAAACCCCCCAATTCTAACTCCAACCCTAACCCCAACACACCCCTAACCCTAGTCCCAACCCTAACCACAAACCTAACCCTAACACACCCCTAATCCCAATCCTAACCCTAATCCTAACTTTAGCGCCAACCCTAACCCTAACTTTAGCCGCAACCCCAACCCTAACTCTAATGGGAAAATGGAAATAAATACATTTTTTTAATTTTATTATTTTTCCCTAACTAAGGGGGTGATAAAGGGGGGTTTGATTTACTATTTATAGCGGGTTTTTATGATTGGCAGCTGTCACGCTAAAAGACGCTTTTTATTGCAAAAATAGTTTTTTGCATCGCCACATTTTGAGAGCTATAATTTTTGCATATTTTGGCCCACAGAGTCATGTGAGGTCTTATTTTTTGCGGTACGAGTTGACGTTTTTATTTGTACCATTTTGAGCAGGTGACATTTTTTGATCGCTTTTTATTTCGATTTTTGGGAGGTTAGAATGAACAAAAATCAGCAATTCATGAATTTCTTTTGGGGGAGGCGTTTTTATTGTTCTGCGTGTGGTAAAATTGATAAAGCAGTTTTATTCTTCGGGTCAGTACAATTATGGCGATACCTCATTTATATCTTTTTTTATGTTTTGGCGCTTTTATAGAATAAAAACTATTTTATATAAAAAATGATTATTTTTGCATCGCTTTATTCTGCGAGCTATAACTTTTTTATTTTTCCGCTGATGATGCTGTATGGCAGCTCGTTTTTTGCGGGACAAGATGACATTTTCAGCGGTACCATGTTTATTTATATCGGTCTTTTTGATCGCGCGTTATTCCACTTTTTGTTCGGCGGTATGATGATAAAGCATTGATTTTTTGCTTCGTTTTTTTTTTTTTTTTTTTAAGGGGTTCACTAAAGGGGTTAACTAGTGGGACAGTTTTATAGGGGGGGTCGTTACGGACGCGGCGATACCAAATATGTGTACTTTTACTGCTTTGTTTTTTTTATTTACAGGAAGAAATGAATTTATTGGGGAATATATATATATTTTTTTATTTATTTTGGATTTTTTTTTATAACATGTTTATTTTTATTTTTTTAACTTTTTTACTTTGTCCCAGGGTGGGACATCACTGTATTTTATCAAATCGCTGGTGTGACAGTGTGCACAGCACTCTGTCACACCAGCGATCGCTCAGGCATAGCTGCAGGCTTCTCAGTGCCATCTTGGATCCGGGTCCTGGGAGGGAGGAAGCCCTCAGAACAGCGCGATCACATCGCGCTGGTCTGAGGGTCTCAGGGGGGCGCGCAGGGAGCCCCCACCCTGTGCGATCCTCCCCTGTGCCCCAGTACACCGCGATCATGTTTGATCGCGGTGTGCTAGGGGTTAATGTGCCGGGAGCGGTCCGTGACCGCTCCTGACACACAGTCACGGGTGTCAGCTGTGATAATCAGCTGACACCCGGCGGCGATTAGCTGCGCTCCCCTCAGGAGCGCAGCTGATCGCCTATGACGTACTATCCCGTCCATGGGCAGAATGGCACGGGTTTTATGGACGGGATAGTACGTCTAATGTCAGAGAGGGGTTAAAATCATATTTTCAAGCTGGTGTTATAAAGTATTCTAATTTACTGAGATAATAACTTTTGGGTTTTCATTGGCTGTAAGCCATAATCATCAACATTAACAGAAATAAACACTTGAAATAGATCACTCTGTAATGACTCTATATAATGAGTTTCACTTTTTTTTAATGAAGAATTGAAATAAATTAACTTTTTGATGATATTCTAATTTTGTGAGATGCACCTGTATATATGAAGAATACCTTAGTACTGGATATGAGCGAACCCGGGTTCTGGTACCTGACCCGAACTTAAGTCCAAAGTTTGGTTCGGGTACCAAAAATGTACCCGAACTTGAACCTGAATCCCAAACCCTATTGAAAAAAAATGGGCACCCAAACTCTCTTTTTCTCTTTCTTGTCGTCCACTAACTTCCCCGGAACTTCGCACATTTAAACAGACTTCCAGAAAAAGTGTGTTCGGGGTTTAACACCAAACACTGTCCCGGTATGAACTCCGAAGTTTTAAGTTCGGGTTTGCTCATCTTTACTTATTACCTAAACCATGGGAATGGCATATCTCTATGATTCTGAATTAAATCAGTGACATACAAAAGCTCCTTACAGTTATGTCCATGAGCCCAATCACTGAAACTTTTAGTAATTTGCTTACATTAACACAGCGGTAAAATAACTTCATAATCAGATCACCATGATTTATTTGTGGGTTTCTCCTTAAACAGGTTCTGTTTCTGTTCTCTAATCTTTGCCCCTTACACTTGTTCTAGCTTTGCTTCCCTTCCCTTCATACACCACCATTAATTCATTGAATATCCTCGTGCTAGTAAGAGGTTATTATTTGTTCATGTAAGCAGCTGTAAAGTTTTTTTTATTATTATTTCGGTATGATTGCATCTAGCAAGCGTGCATTTATTTAATTCGCCTGTCCGAGATGATACTTTATTCCTCATAAAAATGACAACAAGGGCAATAAAGTAAATCATGTGGTGTACAAATAGTGATGAATAATTAGAATAATACAATTATTTCTCAAGTGCTATTTTTCCATGGTTATACTGATCTTTAATTTTCTATTTAGAATTAGATCTATGTTTGATTCTAGAAGTGGAGGAGAGGATGAAGTGGAATACATTTATCTTCAGCGTCTTGTCTTTTCCAATTTATTCTGTGAGAGAAAAAATATATATATTTTTCATTGACCGGTTGTTTTCAACCAAATTGGAAATGAGTCTGGAAAATAATCCAAACATGAAATGGTTTGGAATTCTTTTCTTCTAGTAAATCTTATGGTTTGCTTCATGTGCTATAGAAATACACACACATATATATATATATATATATAATATATATATATATATATATATATATATATATATAGTTGCAGGTCAAATTTATGTGTGAGATAGCCAAGATGATTGTCTATGAAATGATGGTAGTCTCACGTTCAAAGCATTAGTGGATGGTGAGATATGGAGCCTGAAAGTCTAAGGGTAAAATCATTGTTACCCCTTTGCTCATCTGTGTATGCCCTTAAGGCCATGTTCACATGTTCAGTATTTGATCAGTATTTTACCTCAGTATTTGTAAGCCAAAACCAGGAGTGGAACAATCAGAGGAAAAGTATAACAGAAACACGTCACCACTTCTGGATTTATCACCCACTCCTGGTTTTGGCTTAGAAATACTGAGATAAAATGCTAACCAAATACTTAATCTGTCAACTTGGCCAAAACTAGAGAGTTATGTCACGCAAAATGCTTAAATATACTTTACTGTATTTATATCAGCATAATTTTTTAAACATAATTGTTTTTCTTTGGAATTTAGAAGGGTTATATTTGTCCAATAAAATTAACAAAACCAACGTTTTTAGGCATCTCATGACATTTGAAGTGACTTTTTGTGGCCTATAGACTGAAAATACCCAAAAGTGACATATTTCAAAAACTGCACCCCTCAAATTGCTCAAAACCACATTCAAGAAGTTTATCAACCCGTTATGTGTTAATCAAAGCAATGTGTAAGGACAAAATAATATTTTAACTATTTCCCACAAAAATGTTATTTTGGCCCCAAAGTTTTCATTTTCGCAATGGTAACAGGAGAAAATTGACCATGCAAGTTGTACAATTTCTATTGAGTATGCTGATACCCCATATGTGGGGAAAAACTACTGTTTGGCTGCATGGCAGGGCTCAGAAGGGAAGGAGGATCATTAGACTTTCAGAATGCAAAATTGGTTGGAATCGAGAGCGGACACCATGTCACCTTTGGAGAGCCCCTGATGTGCCTAAGCAGTGAAACCCCCCCACAAGTGACACCATTTTGGAAACTAGACGAAACAAGGAACTTATCTAGATATATGGTGAGCACTCTTTTCTACACTGTGTTCATACATTGAGGTCATGCAGCTGATGTGGTATAGCTGAAAACCATGCTAACATGCAAAGTGGTAGAGTATGCAAATGACAGTAGTTTTGGAATGATAGCAGCACTATGAGGCCATGTTCACACGTTCAGTATTTTACAATCAGAGGAAAAGTATAAAAGAAACACATCACTCACCACTTCTGCATTTTTCACCCACTCTTGAATTTGGCTTACAAATACAGGTGTAAAATATTGACTAAATACTGAATGTGTGAACATGGCCTTAACAATGAAGATGATTTCAACTGAAAATCACACCGATCTACATGTTTGTGTAATTTTTGGCTGCATTGTACATTCTACAATGTATAACAGAGGCTAACAGTAGGAACCACATGATGTGACTAAAGATTCAAGGGGGATTGCCGAATTAGAAAAACATGGCTGTTTTTAAAAAAAACAGTGCCACATTTGTCTACAGGATGTTTATGGTACTGCAGATCAGCCTCATTATGTAATTGTCACACCAGGCCAGCAGACTTATGTGTTTTTGGAAGAAAATGGCCAATTCTCTACAACCTCTTTAACCAAAGTGAGACACTGAATCCAGAAAAAGTAAACTCACAAAATCACCTATACATTGTCTGTACGGTAATTGCTATGTATATGGTTAGTTTTTCATTATATTTTTTTCACAAATTATACAGAAAAGACCTGTTGGCTACTGGATGCAGATACCACCTGCCTATTTCTCTTTTTTATTTATGAACACACTGGACAATAAATGTCAGAAAATATTTTTTTCATTCATATTTATGGAAAATATATGTAAAAGCTCATCATTAAGAACTAAAATGCATTAATATGAAATAGGCTGCATGCAGACAGTAGGAGAAAATATGCATTAAACTTTAACTTTCTCTCTGAGTTTCCCAACAGGTTACCATAGCAACCAATAAAGTCATATGGCATGTTACAATGGCTTTTGTCATGACAAAGTAGAAATAAAACTGCACATTTGCAAGGAAAAAAAAAGTGTCACATCAAAAAACATTAGGAAAAACTTGACAAATGCTTGTAGCAAACAGAAAGTGTGTTGTGCAATGTTACTAACTTGCCTATTACTTATCAGTTTATGATGAAAAATCACTCACCTCCGGAAGGGAGAGAACTGCCTCTACCATCAACATGTCAATGTTTGATGCCATAAAGAGAGAAAAAGTTTTATAGAGAAGCCACCCATAGTACATTCCCCAGCTGAAAACGGAGAGACGATTTTCATCCTTCTGGAGGAGAGCTATTTTGCATATTTTTATTAAAAAGCATCGACTCAAAGACTGAACATTGCTGTAGGAGAGTCAGTTCTCTAAGCGTATGTGCACATAACGTTTGTCAGATACTGTTTTTCAAGTAGAACACATTTCAGGAAAATGGCAGTCATGTTTTTTCCTGAAACATCTTACTTGGGTGTTTTTTTTTTTTTAAAGCTTTGCTGCCAGTGTGTTTTTTTTCCTCTTAATTTTGTATACAATAGTGAGTGGCTTCAAAGTAGAATCCATCTGAACAGTGGTCAGGTTACTTCTTGTACCAATTTGGAGCATTTAAAACCTGAAAGAGTTAAAGGCATGCTGTTAGTACAGAATGACTGTTCAAATGAAGTCCCACCACTCGGTGCTTGACGCGAGGCCAATCATTGATATACACCTTCCCACCTGCTTGTTTTCCATATTTTTGGCAAGGGCAGACATAGGCAGAAGAGAGTCATCGTGCAAAAGCAATATGCAGTGGGTTGTGAAAGTATTCACCCTCTTGGCAACTTGTCATTGTCCATGTATCACTACCTCACAACCTGGAATTTCGCATTTTTTTATTTAGGGTTTACATCAGTTCATATAAAAACATGCCTACAACTGTGAACATTTGGTTTTCGTTTTAATTGTGAAGAAAACTACAAATAGGACAAACTAACTGAAAACTGCAGTGTGCATAATTATTCACCCCCCCAAATCAGTACTTTATAGAGCCTCCATTTGCGGCAATTACAGCTGCAAGTTGCTTTGGATCAGTCTCTATGAGCTTTCCACATCTTGGCATTGGGATTTTTGCTCATTACTGAAGGCAAAACTGCTCTGGCTCCTTGAAATTACATGATTTCCTCTGGTGAACAGCAATCAACAGATTCTCAATTGGATTAAAGTCTGGGCAACTGCAAAACATTTACACGTTTCCCCTTAAACCATCAAGTGTTGCTTTAGCAGTATGCTTTGGAACATTGTCTTGTTGGAAGGCGAACCTCCATCACAGTCTCAAATCACTGACAGACTGAAACAGGTATTGCTCAAGAATATCCCTTTAGTTGGCACCATCCATCTTCCCCTCATCTCGGACTATTTTTCTTGTCCCTGCTGCCCAAAAATATCCCCATAGCGTGATGCTGCCACCAACATGTCTAACTGTGGGGATGGTGTTCTTGGTGTGATGAGATATATTGGTTTAACGCCAGACATAACATTATCATTGGTGGCCAAAAAGTTAATTTTTTTTCTCATCTGACCACAGCACATTCCTCAGTACATTTGAGGAGTCTCCCACATATCTTTTGGCAAACTCAAAATAACCTTACAATTTTTTTGTGTAAGAAAGGCTTTTTTCTGCCCACTATTCCATGAAGTCTATCTCTATGAAGTGTTTGGCTTATGGTGGTCGTATGTACACATATTCCAGTATCTGCTTGGAAACTCTACAGCTCATTCAGGGTTACCTTTGGTCTCTGTACTGCCTCTCTGATTAATTCTCTCCTTACCCTGACTTAGAGTTTTGGTGGGTGACCCTCTCTTGTCAGGTTTGTTGTGGTAAAATATTATTTCCATTTGATGGTAATTAATTTGATGGTACTTTGGGAGGTCATCAGAAATTGGGATATTTTTTATAACTCAACCCTGACCTGTACTTCTCAACAACTTTGGTCCTGACTTGTTTGGAGACCTCTTGGTCTTCATTGTGTTGTTTATTTAGTGGTGCCTCTTGCTTAATGGTGTTGCAGCCTCAGTGACCTTACAGAGAAGGAGTGTATATACTGACAGGGCATGTGACACTAGGATTGCACACAGGTGGACTTCCTTTCACTAAGCATGTGACTTATGAAGTTAATTGCTTGCACCAGAAACTTTTAGTGGCTTCATAGCAAAAGGGGTGGATACATATGCACATGCCAATTTTTTGTTATTGAATGCCATAAATTTAATTTATGCCTATTTTTTCTCTTTACCAACTTAGACTATTTAATGCTGATGCATCACACAAAAATTGTATTACAAAAATATTTAAACACGAGTTGTAATGTAACAAAATAGGTAAAAAGTCAGGGGGTGACTACTTTTGCAAGCAACTGTATGGACCCCTTTGCAGTCTAATGGCTAATCACAGGGGTTGACATATCATTGGTGCAACCTGTGAAGATACACAGGAGCCATGAAGTAAAGGGGCCCACTTTCATCTCCAAACCAAGTGGGTTTGTGCATTATAATGAGCTGTTAGACTGCAAAAGGCCCAAATGTTATTCTTGCACAGAGATCCTTTCCCCTCTGTGTTTGCTAGTGGCTCATCATAATGCACAATCCCACCTGCTTCATAGCTGTGTGTGGGCCCCCTTACCTCTTGGGCCCCCATACGGTTGCACACGATGCACCAATGATATGTCCGTCCCTGGGGTCTGCCCTATTATTATTTGTACAGCCTCCTGCCTAATTTTATATTTCCCCCTGCTGTGCTTACTGAGTACATACTTATTATGAATGGAAAGCTTTATGTCCAGCAAATACAGCCAGAAAAGAAAGTAGGAAAACTTTCTTTTCTGATAATGATTCTCTAAAATCTGATAGGTCTCATTTATTTTGGTGGACTACAGGTTCTCTATAAGGTGGATTGGCACCCAAGACATGGGGTTCGGAATGCTCTTATAATAACTGAGCCCTGTCCCCAAAAAGGTCAACATGATAGCTGGTTGCAATAATCAATATTGTCAAAATTACTGTAGTGTCAACTGTTTTGACACATTGTGCACGGAAATGTAAAGGTGCGTTCTTCAATTATCATTTATGGCGTTAATGAGGACAGGTGTTTGCACATATTCGCTTTCTACTGTATAAATTAATTCCAAGGGTAGTTGTGACCACAACCGCACACCTGGGACTGGAGAATTGGCTCTCTTTATTGACTTCTGTGCATTTCTAATGCAGCTGAGCAAGTATAATCCCTGGTAGTATTCTGAGCTCTTATGGAAGAGACAGACGGTCATATAACTCGAAGGGGATCGCGACATGGTGCTCGTACTGGCTGTGGGCTCTCCTTCCTCCAGAGTGAAAACTGTACGGGCTGTCAGTCTCAGGTAGAGATAGCTGACGGCCTGTCCAGGCATTGCATTGCAATCCTCATCTAATTATATGGCCGTCCGACTCTTCCTATACAGAAGTGACTAAAGAGAGTCAGGAAAGATATGCGGTACATTCTGGTATCCTCCATTTTGATATAGGAAAGATATAGGAAAGATAATCTTCACGTCACATGTCTTACCTATTGCATTATTCCTGTGTCCTCTTGTGTATAAATATGTGATTCTTCAGTTTTTGTTTTAGTCTTTGCCTGATGAAGAGACCTGAGTAGTCTCGAAAGCTTGCAATTTGTTACCATCTTTTCAGTTAGCCATTAAAAGGTATCAACCACTGAGGACTCTCAATTCTAAATATTTTTCTAAAGAGAGTCATTCAGTCACAGCCTCCTGTCCTTTCACAGTAACTAAAGCTGGACAGGACCCTTATTCTGAAGTTAAGTGCTACTAAATGTCCTTAGAGAGTGTTCACTCAATGCTTTTTTGCACCTTTTTTTTTTTGCTGGGAAGAAATGCATTATGGGCATTTTCATGCAAATAAAAAAAATCAAAAATGTGAAAAAAATTTACATGCTGCAGTTTAAAAAAAAGCTCAAATTATGAAAAGAAAAAAAACATAGCTCGTGACATCTGAATCTTGGAAAGCTGTTTTTCGCTGCTGCTGTAAAATGCTGTATTTTCATTCTTACTCAAAAAAGGTGGGAAAATGCTACAAGTTAGCATGCCTTTAGGCTAGGTTTCCACAATGAATTTTGGTATGTTTTCGATATTGCATATTTTCGTTTTGCACCAAACACAATGTATTACAGTTCTACCAAAGCATGAGACACAGTATATAAACCAATGGCCGGACTGGCCATCTGGCAATTCTGGCAAATGCCAGAAGGGCCTGTCTGATCATGGGCCGCCTTGTCTGCTACGTTGTTAACAGAATAGCTGTTCTCAAGATACCCATACTGTTAAGAGGTGTGACGGAGAACAAAGTCGCTGACTCCGTCACTTACCCCAGCAGCCACAGGTTTCAATAGAAATATTGATCTAGTAGTAAATCTTCCTTCCCTCCATCCAGGGTAATATTAGGAATATATCCCATCTGGTGCTTGGAGACGGGAACAACATGGGCCTGTGTGATTTCAAATGCCAGGGCTGAATTTCAGTCCCAGTCCGTACCTGTATAAACCCCATGCCCAGTTATGCTTATGTTTTTTTTGTTTTATTTGTAATCTGTGGAAACTGACCTGCGGGAATTTTTTTTAAAATCTGCATCCTGTCCATTTGTCTCACAGTAAATATACTTTTTATTTGCATATTTCCCCCAAAATACTTGCATGAGATGGGGAAATCCACAGATAAAAAACCCATATGCATAATTTCATTTCAGCAGGGTAAACACTATAAAAACGCATCTATTTTGAACAAAGACTTTAATAAATAAAGTTTTATCAATGGTAAGTAACAGGATGTTTCCAGAACCAAGAATTTCTATTTAAAATCTGACACCAAATGAGAGAAAACAACTGAAAAAACATGATAAAAATGCACTAAAAAAACTATGAAAAAAAAACACAAGTAATCTGAATTAGCTAATAGATGAGAAAATTTGCAGCATCAAAAAACCACCAAATATTTCTTATAGACACTGATTCACCACGGAGATTCCCAGGTAAATCTGCTCCAGGAAAATGGTGGTTATTTTCCTGAGTCTGTTTAACCGTTGTTTTTGTGGTGCCTCCGTGGTCAGCTCTCTTAGGCCTCATTCAGATACCAGTTTTTTTCATACGAGTTCTATCGGTGTTTTAACATATGATATTCTATGGGGATGTTGTTCACATCTTTACAACTTTCCGAGAGGTCTGTTTAAAAATAACGAGCAAATGTCCAATTTTGATCCATAAGATCAAAATTGACAATGCAAGTCTGTGGGTTCACAAAATGATTTGGACCGCACTCTGATGACATTCGAGTGCAGTCCGATTTTCACAGACTGTCAGAAAGGAGAAGATGGAGATCTCGGACCACACTCCAATCAAACACTAATCAAAGTTGGATCTAAATAAACAGTCTGTTGCCATGTGCACAATATCGTTCATGTTTCTGGGGCACTTTTTCAGGCAGATTCTGGGCGGAATACACATGATAAGGATGCTGTGTGCACTTAACTTTAAACTTAATGTGTCAATTTGCTTTTTTTTAACTCCTCAAACTCGGTGACCAATCCTAACAAGTGTTCAATTTTTTTCCCTATTTTTTTTTTTTCTCTAAGTGTTCAAGTATAGCCAGTTATCAATAGCAAAAAAGCTCTAATTTGTTAAATAGATTTAATATTCCTGAGAAATTGGACAAATAAAATTATATCAGGGAGACTACGGTGTATTTTGGGGCGGCCATTCCATTTCTGAACATAGATTATTGGGTCATACATTGCTACTTATATTCAGCTCATGTACAATAAGAACCAATCGTAGTGTAGTTAAAAAGTGCAAAAAAAAAACAAAAGCAAACACTGATAAAAAAGCTCTTTCCCTTGATTCTCCAATGTCAGACATGTTACCTTGAATTGCACTTTCTACATTAGCAACATTTGGCAGTGTATTGACATTACTACTGTCTATCTCTATAAATCCCTGGCTGTTCTGTAGTTTTCAGAAAGCAGACTTTCTTGACAGCTGTGCCCTTTTTGAGAATTTTCTGTCAGTTCTATGACAACGCCACTCTAAAAGGGCTTTAAAGTCAATTTACCCTTTGAGTGCTCTTAAGAATAGTGATCCATTAAGTCAACAAGGGTGGGCAGACGGAGAAGATCACTGTGCTAGCTTTATTCAGTTTCAGTGTATTTTTATAGAAAATGTATTTTAGCTGAAGCTTTCTATTCTGCACCTTTCTTTAAGGAAAAATTCACATTTTCGTAGCGTATATTGTTACATGAAGCCTTAGGGCTGGTTCATAAGACCGCATTTTTGGTCCAAGTGCTGTGAAAAATGGACAGCACTCGGACCAATGTTATTCAATGGAGCAGTGCTGATGAACCATTTTTTTTCACTAAGCGATTTTGCAGCATGCACTAGTTTCTTCTGTAAATAGGATGAGACTCACCCATTCAAGTGTACGGGTGCACAAAAAAATGGATGCCATAAGGGGGACACATAGTATGACATCCAGTTTTTATGGATAAATTACAATTATGTACCATAGGAAACGGTAAATGGCCCTGTAAATGATTCACACCTGCTGCTGTAAAAAAACGTATTGCATAAGAAGGACAAGAGAGAAAAAAATTGTCCCACTTTTCTGAATGATATTTTATGCACTCAAGGAAGAGATGGGCAAATCTGAAATTAAAGATTTGTTTTTTGTACTGGACAGTTAGTGTCCGATGCTAAATGCCTAGCATGGACTTCTCCCGGAAGAACATTGCAATGTTTGGAGTTCTGGGAGAAGTCCAGGAGAGAGAGAATATTTTTCAGATCAAAAGTTTGGGTCCCCAATATTTTAAATGGGGTTCTGGGTCTAGTTCGGGTACAATTCTGGTACCTGAACTAAACTTTGGAGTAAATTTCGGGTTGGGTACCAGAATCTGAACTTCTACAGGTCCGCTCATCTCTAACCTTAAGGCCATGTTCACACCTTCAGTATTTGGTCAGTATTTTACATCAGTATTTGTAAGTAAAACCAGGAGTGAGTGATAAATACAGAAGTGGTGACGTGTTTCTATTATACTTTTCCTCTGATTGTTCCACTCCTGGTTTTGTCTTACAAATACTGATGAGAAATACCGACCAAATACCGAACATGTGAACGTGGCCTTAGTAAAAGACTTTTTTGGTTACTTGTGGTAGATTTTTGTTTGCTTACAGAGCTAGTTAACTAATATATGTCTATTTTTGGAATTGATATTTTATAAATTGTTGTGTTTAACGCCAGATTTCATCTATGTATAACATTTGTGCTTTCACTTTTACTTTCTTTGAATAATTTTTTTATCGTTGTGCAATAAGTACATACTGTATCATCAATAAGATCTAATAGGGGATTTAGGAATGATCCAACAAGAAATGAACCCCAATGACAGATGGTTTGCTGTAATATTAGCATTTATGAAGTTGTGGTTGCTTGGACCTTTGGCGCCAGTTAATGTGTATGGCCGGCGTCACACTGCCGAGTTTGATGCGAGTTAGTCGCACGACTTTTTCGCATCAACACCCGACACGGCCGCCCGCTCTCGGACCAGAGTGCGCGGCTGCATGTATTTCTATACCGCCGCGCACTCTGGTCCGAGAGCGGGCGGCTGTGCCGGGTGTTGATGCGAGTAAGTCATGCGACTAACTCGCATCAAACTCGCTTGTGTGACGCCGGCCTAAGAGTCTGGGTCCAACACACAATTTATCAGAACACAATTTAAACCCTGGAATAGTCTAATAAAAAAGCAATTTGGTGAGAGAGAAACAGAGGTGGTTTCTGTGTAATAGGTATGGTTTATCATTGGGATTGGATATGAGTGTATGATTCAGCGCCATTCGTTTGTATTCACAGAAAGGACATAACATTCAAAAAACATCCAAGAAGAAAAGGTAAAGATGGAGGCAGCCCAACTGCAAAATAATAACAAAACAACTCACACCAACCATTTCATGGTGGAGGCTGTTGCCTAGTATTAGAAATCCAATTGGGGAGATTAGGGTGCCTGTCCTTGTGGGGTCAACTTAAATCATGCATGGCAACCCACCTGATCTAATGTATGGTCACCACTAATAGGCTGTAAGCAAGACACTGTGCATCACACATGCCTGTGTAACTGGCACCCTACACAAGCCTTAACCAGTGTATTTGTAATACTTGGCAATCACCCCTTCCATGCTTGAATGGTTGTTTCACAAGTATTTTGCACCTGTGATGCCTCCGCCTTTATTATAGTGGCCAACAACATCCTGCAGTGTATTTAATATTTGGTGCCTTGGAAATATTGGCAATGAGCTGTTGGCACTACAGTAAAGGGGCTCGGATGTGTTTGTAGAACAGTAAAGGTCTTACACAGCCAAGTGAACAGAGTAGACCTTTGTTCCACAAAGTAATTGGGGTCCCAAGGATTGGTCTGCTACAGATCATACATTGATTATTATTATTATTATTTATTTATATGACACTATTAATTCCATGGCGCTGTACATGAGAAGCTGTTACATACAAAGTATTGATGGCTTCTTGTAAGTATAATCAATCAGTATTAAAGTTTTCTAGTGAATAAATTTTTCATTTTCACATAACATAGGTGATATATGGATGATCACTGATAAACTGACCTTTGAACACCTTACCGATTCAGAGATCAGTGTTGGACTCAGTTGCCCAGTGCCCATCTATAACACTGATTCTGGCTGCCCACTGTTGTTGCCTCATGCAAATATTGCCTTTCCCTTATTCACAAACTTACCTTTCTTCCATAAAATAATAAATTGGATATTTTGTTAAATGAATAATGATAAATTGTCTTTTTCTGTACATAGTGAATCAAGTGTACTGTGCCAGATATTGCTTATATAGGAAGGTAGGAGACACTCCTGCACAGGGGCCTACCGGCGAATTACTCTGTTCCCCTGTATGCCAGTCCGAGCTGGATCAAAACTCACAAAATGTATTTATTTGACTCACTTATATAGCATCATCATATTCCACAGCCCTTCCCAGGCATCTGCACCACTCTCCTTATTAGGGCTCACAATATAAATTCCATATCAGTATGTTTTTGGAGTGTGGGATGAAACCGGAGAACCCGGTGGAAACCCACACAAATAAGGGATAATCATACAAACTCCTTGCAGATGTTACCCTTGGTGGGATTTGAACCCAGGACCTCAGTGACTGGCCACTGAGCCACCATTTTGCCTATGTTCCTTGTGTAAATATAATAATGATACACAAAGTAGACCATCTCTCTAATCACTTTTTTGGGACTGAAATAGATAGGCAGTCCATCAGTTCCATAGACACGAATAGCAATGGTCAAGCACTAACACAATTGTGCAATTCACACACAGAACATTGGAGGCCCTGTTACCAAAATTGGTGAGGGTCAATACCCCTTTTAATTCTGGAAAACCAATTCAAGTTGGATTGTAGGTTACCCTAAAAGCATATCCTGGATTTATGTAAATAAATGTTAATGAATGTATAATGAAAAGTTTCACAAATTATGATTTTCCAATTTTATTCTACTAGCTTGGCCCGTGCGAAATTTTCGCACATTGGTCGTCGGGGGCGCAGGCAATTTCAGAAAAAACAAGCTGGTCAAATGTAAATGTATTTCATGAGATGATGAACACAGACAGGTATTTATATATGTAGCTTGGTAATACAATAAATTGGTTTGATAAGTAGAGGGCAAAAAATGTCTTCCGGTTGAGATGCCACCTGCAGGTCATTGTGTCTTTCTGTAGGTTTATGAAAATAAATGTTTAAACTGTATTTAGTGATAAAATCATGAATGTGTGGTTTGTTTGGCTCTTTTCCTGCTGAAGGAGGCAAGTTTACCTTTCAAATGGTGTATCACTTGTGTGTGTGGGGCGAAGTAATCAGCGAAAAAGCAGTGCATGTTTACAAATGTGTATGCATATGTGACTCACATGCAGTGAACTATGCAATCCTGCAATGTGCCTGAAATAGGCTGGGTAAGCACTTGAGCAAGCTGGAAAGACCCCAAGGCAAATGTTTGGATTTGTTTCTGATGTCTGTAAGCAGCTTTGTGGTAGTGTGCCTTGGGGTAGTGTGCTGCCACCTGCAGGTAATTTGACCTTTCAAATGGTGTATCATTTGTTTGTGTGGGTGAGTATGAACGGAGCAAGTGTGCAATTCAATAGGCAGTGCATGTTTACAAATGTGTTTGAAAACACCCAGGTGCATAGGAAATAGAAAGTAGGAAAAAAGGATCACCAACAGGTGGGAATCAAAGATCACCAATAGGCAATGGAGTATAATATGCAATACTTTATTGAAAAAAATAAATAAACTCAAGTGCACAGTCAATAAAATAATAAAACACCTTAAAAGGTATATAGACAAAAACAGGGGAGTCACACAAAAGATAGCCTAATGTGCTAGGGTTCAAACATAATTAACCAGGTAAAAACATGCATGAATAACATGGAAAATACTCAATACATCACAATGGGAGTGCATATGCAGCCGTAAAACATGAAAACCACCATATCAATGATTGTGTATATATATAGAATATTGAAAAACAATAATTTGTCGTGTATATAATTGTACCAACAATAGAAGTGTGAATAAATAAATCACAATAAAATTATTCAATAATAACAAAATACAATTATATCAGTGTTTGTGCCAAAAAATGTAAAAACAAAAAATGTACTATACACTGAAAAAAATATATCTAATGTGCCGAAATATACACACCATGTGCTGACAATATAATAATATAGTATCATAAAATGCTGTGTGCTAATATAACTGTGTAAAAAATCATGACATAATGCTACCAGTTCGCTGAATGCATAATGCAAATATAACCCATGTGTGCCACAATCCTGCTGCCGCTGTCACCAATGCATAACAAATAGAAAGCACCATGCAGCGTGCAAAAAGTAACACCTGGCAGTGCAATATACCTGGGAACCCGTTGGCAATGTGTGGATTCACCTCTAACGCACCCCGATGCGCGTTTCAGAATTTCTTCCTTCGTCAGTGTCTGTGCACTTGAGTTTATTTTTTTTTTCAATAAAGTATTGCATATTATACTCCATTGCCTATTGGTGATCTTTGATTCCCACCTGTTGGTGATCCTTTTTTCCTACTTTCTATTTCCTACGCACCTGGGTGTTTTCAGTGGATCCGGATGGTCAGCCATCCACATTTGGGACTTGTTGCACAATTAGGTGTGTGAATTTAACATCATTATTATCCTCTTTATGAGATTATAATAGTCTGATTCAAGTAAATATTATTGAGACAACTCCTTTAAGTATTTTACAAATGTGTTTGCATATATGCCTCACCTGCAGTGAAGTGTGCAATCCTCCAATTTGGCTAAAATAGGCTGGGCAAGCAGTTCGGCAAGCTGGAAAGCCCCCAAGGCAAAAGTTTGGATTTGTTTGTGATGTCTGTAAGCAGCTTTGTGGTAGTGTGCTTTGGGGTACTGTGGTGCCACCTGCAGGTCATTTTTCCTTACTGCAGTTTATGAAAATTAATGTTTAAGCTGTATTTTGTGATCAAATTGTGGATGTGTGGTTTGTTTGGCTATTTTCTTGCTGAAGGGGGCAAGTTTACCTTTCAAATGGTGTATCATTTGTGTGTGTGGGTGCAGTATGAACGGAGATACAAAGTAATTACCGAAACACAGTGTTTAGAAATAATAGAATAGATTGATTTAATAGACCCGTAATATAGTTGTAAGCATGAAAACTAAAAGGGTGAATATTATGGCTGGGTGAACCTTCCACAATCTCCCTGATGTTAACTATGGATCCCCTTTAAACTCATTAGGTATAGACTGACCTGTCCTGCGCTGTATACTGCAGTGATTTTGATTTATTTGATGCCTTTCTACAACTGTAGCATGTACGAGTATTTTATTAGGTATTTAGGTTTACATGAATCCTAAATGAAGGAGTTACTGAGAGTAATGCAAAATATACAAAGTCAGTACTAGGCTATATGTATGGTCTTGACTAGGAGCCATTGCTACAAGCCAAGAAATAAGTCATGTATAGCACCAGGTGTTACATTAAACTGGCTCTCATTTGAACAATGTAACAGAAAATGATACCATGATTAAATGCCACAAAACATATTTTCCATCCAGGCCAGCCACTCGATTGCACTAATTTACTGCGTAGAATATTCTGTGCCTGACACATTGTGATACCTCCTATTTCTACCTTGTCTTCTTCTGCTGCTTAGAATTGCTAATCAATAGGAGCGGGCTCCATTAAAGCCCTCCTACTTGATTTGGCATATTTACTCTGGAATTACAAACTTGATATGTTAAGATTGATTGCTGTAAACCGTTCTACCATCTGCAATTTTGCAAGGTGTCAAAGATGTCTTAGAGATGATAAATGTCTATTCAGATGATTACAGATTTTTTTTTTCCCTCGTCTTTTAATAAAATGCATGTTGACGTTTTCTCCCTGTGAGCAAAACCGAGTGGAACGTTTTACTTATACTGATACATTGTATCAAACTGTCAGGACAGGGGAGAGCATTGTGTCAGGGTTGTATAGATGTAGCTATTAATGTCGCTATTGTATTTGTTTGTACGAGAGTGACCACACCACACAAAGAGCACAGATTTAAGTCTTAAGCCCTCCATAGACCTCAGTTGGTCGTCGGCTGAACAATGGTTCGGCCGATCGTTGGACCGGCATCTATTTCGGCCGTCCTTCCCATACACAGGAGCGCTCGCTTCTGTGTTTTCTATGAGAGAACTGCTGCCAGAGACTTATCTCACGTAGGACAAAATGATTTGTAGTCTAAAATTAGAAATGTAAGATCCTGAATTCCTCCGGCAATCATCTGTTCAGGGTCTCCTTACACATTAGACTGTCAGTTAATTGTGTGATGTCTTTGACACGTCCTATTTATGCAGGTTCACACGTTACATAATTAGTGCAGATTTCAAATCTGCAATCGGCAGCACTTCTGCATTTAAAATCTCTGCACACTTTCTGTACTTTATTTCTACACTTTTATGGGGGTTTGCTTTTTGTGTAAATGCACAAAAAAATTAAAACAAAACCACTAACCTATGGATTTATGATCGCCATTGAAATAAATGGGAAAGTGCACACCAAAAAGGTGTACTTCCCACAACAGAAATAACCACAAGAGTATCTAAGAATACTAAAAAATGTTTTAGCTACTTACTAATAGTACTTCAGTGTGGATAGAGGACACCAAATGCAGTTTTCGGCATTTGTGGGGAATTTTCACTGCACACTCAGAAGTTTTGCATAAAAGGGAATCTATTAGAACAGATGGTATAAATGGTAGAATTACATCAGTACTACTTGAATACGACTAAGAATGCACTAAACCTTTCGACTCAACCTTTTCATAGGATCATAGAATGTTAGAGTTGGAAGGGACCACCAGGGTCATCGTGTCCAACTCTCTGCTCAATGCAGGACTCACTAAACCATCTCAGACAGATATCTGTCCAGCCTCTGTTTGAAGACTTCCATTGAAGGAGAACTCACCATTAATTGTGGCAGCCTGTTCCACTCATTGATCTCTCTCACTGTCAATTTTTTTTCTAATATCTAATCTGTATCTTCTCTCTTTCAGACTCAGTCTTTTAAAAAATTGGTGCAAAATTGATTTATGTGGTACTTGCGGTACTTGGTGCTATGCATGCATTGTGGGTTTTTTTTAATACATTTTTATTTTCATGAATTCCTGTGAATGATCCAGTTACCTGGATCTCCTCCTCCTAGTAATGAGCTCCATGGTTTTCAACCTCTAGAACTCCTTTTAGTCTCTTACCCTTGTTGCAGTGATGACATACTGATACAGGGGCTGTAAGGGGTCATCCAATAGAGCCATTGACCATGACATTTTTGGTGTTGAACGTCCAGGATCAACGTTATCTCTGGTTCATTCCACTACCTGCATGATGACTCTGCCATTGACATCTAGTGGTCATTCATAAGAACCAGTCAATTCTGATAGAAATATTGTGAAATGGTGCCAAAGGGTTAAAGAAAGGAAGCAAAAAAGGGGATAAGAAGTGTTTTGTAGGTGAATGATCTCTGTGTGATTATCAAGTTCTGACATTGCAATATGTTGCATTATTTGCCAATGTGAGACTAGTATGAAATCCTTGGTCTCCTTGAGGGGAGTTTTTTTCTAGAATATGTTATTTTTTGCAATGTTATCTCATGTAATTGATTTTTTTTTTATCTTTTCAGGGTAGCAGTTTTTATAACAATATAATTTGTCATGTACAGTAAGGAGAAAGGTTTTGCGTACAGTGCTCTCAGGAATAATCAGTACGTGTAGATTAGCCAAATCAGTACGTGTAAATTAGCAGCGATACATCACATTTTAGGCTAATTACAGAAGGTCCTTTCAGCAGAAAAGCATCGTATATCTCTTTAATTTTATACATATTTTGATTAGGTTGCAAATAAACAAAATTAAACATTTTTTTACGGTGAGGAGTTCTATTAAAAACACTCCACATCTCCACTGCTGTGCAGTGTGACAGGATAGATTTGCTTTGCTACGCTTAGGATGCAATTTCAGCTCAACATATTTAGTTTGTTTACAATAATCTCACCACTATAATTCTACCACGACTGGAGGAATAAAATCGACTCAGATTGGGTTTGGAATGACTTTCTATCATATCATTAGTAAATAACTAGCGCACAATCAGGTCCTTCACTTTCTTAGTTGTAGGCATGTGGAAGTCCAGAAATTCCTTTTCTGTTTCCGTTTTATTTCTATAATAGTAACATGTTTCATTCAAAAATATTGTTTATACACAGAAAATGGCGCCTTTATAACAAATTCAGAACACCGGGTGGTTAAAACATAAATTTTAATTTTTTATTAGAATAAATGATCTAGGTATGTATAGACAAAAACAGCATATGAAGTATAGGTGCACCTTTACAGAGAACATAGAAAACATAAAACCTTGGAAAACAATCCCACAGGGATGTTCATGCCAGTGGCCCCTAATAGACGAAACGCATAGCAAGACGATATTAACACAACATAATCATCTCCGTAGAAAAATGAACAGTTTCACCCAACTCCTTCTGGATGTAGAAAAGGTTCCAGGTAAGTCAGGTTAGAAAAATGTCCAGAAGGGTATAGCACATACAATATGTCGATAGTTTGTGATGTTCATGGCCACCACATTACCTCCTTTATTGGACAGGTTAATGATAATCTGGTTATCATTTTGAAGACCACAGAAACATTTCATGTCTGATTTTCTAAGATTCCAATGATAAGTCACTAAGAGGAAATGGGTTGGAAAATTTTCTTGCTTAACTTCCTCCAGTCTGGAGAGTTTTTGAGCATAAAACTGAGGCTCTTGATCCACCTGACTAGGAGGTATTACTTCTATATCCAGAAGGAATTGGGTGAGAATGTTCATTTTTCTATGGAGATGATAATGTTGTGTTAAATATCATCTTGCTATGTGTTTGATCTGTTAAGAGCCACTGGCATTAACATCCCTGAGAGTTTGTTTGCTCAGGTTTTATGTTGTTAGTAGAGGTGCACATATACTTCCTATGCTAGTTTGTCTGTACACACGTAGACCATTTATTTACTTAATTAATTAATTCATAAATTAGAAGTTTAACCACCCCACTATTGGCTAAATTACTTTCTATCAGATTGGCTATTCTTATAAATTTACACAGGCTTTAAAAAATTTGGAACACCCCCTTACTAAGTATTTGTTAACACTTCCCTATCCCTAATTAGGAAGGCCTAAAACTTGTTCTTTTATTTGCCATTTCCCAGTCATTGTAGGAAACCAAGGACAAGAGGAGTTGTAACTTGAGGCTCATTGACTTTAATTTTAAATCTATAAAACACCTTTTATCCCAATTTTTTTTTTACATTTTAGAGAGGACTTCACCCCCTCTCTTCCTCTGCACTTCAAATATCTATGCTCCTGGCATAAACCTCGAACTGGTTAGTTTACCATCTTTCGTATTTGTGTTATATTTTAAGATTGTGAAGGTGTGCAAGGAAGGCACATCATTGCCATCATACCATAGGGACAGCTAATGTAGTTTCTGGCAGACACCTGGAAAGAGAATGCCAAGCTTAGATTGCTTGAATATGAACCAAAAGTATGTTGGGCTCTCCTCCACAACCAATATAAACAAGGACCACAGGAAGAAGATCTGAGCAAACAAGCATCAAGTCCTCCTGTCCATGAGAGTTTAGGCGGTGTAGTAGCTTTACCCTGCAGTAATAGGGCCTCCTTATATCTATGAAAACTCCTGGATTGGAGACATTGTGAAGGTTAATATTACATAATACGCAGATAAGATACTTCTATGCACTTAGCTCTTTAATTCATTGACATTGATATACTGTAAAATGATCCTTGGAACCATGGAAGCCCTTGCATCTCGAAACAGCTGTAGTCCTCCGTTTGCCTCCACCCTTCTCCCTTAACGCTATGTTTTTACTTTTTTTTTAATAAAGTACAGATGCCCTGAATGGTGAGTTCTGCCTTTTTCCCTATGGACATATATGAATGACAAATACCTTTGCGCTTTCATGAGTTTATGAAATGAGCTGAGTATACACTGCCCAGGATAATAGCTGAATGGTGAATCAGAACCACAGGCCATTCAAAACATTTCACCCCTGTGCACTCAGTGTACTAAATATAGATGCATCACAGAAAGATAATACAAAAAATATCAGTTTTTAAAAATCCATGTGACACAGCTGAAATTGCTGATTTAAGAGGAACTTCAAGCAGCAGGTTTTTAGACCCTAAACTAGCATCTTCCATGTAAATCATCTGAAAATGAAGCTAATTGTCTACAGTTTTGAATTATATGTCTGTTTCTCCATTTCCTAGAAATCCATTGATGAATGCTAAAACAAATGAGCTCACAGACGCAGGAGGCTTGGTCCGCACTTATAGCTCTCTTCCTTTTTCTCCTCCTGCCGCTGGCCTTTTGTCAGTGGCTGATAAGTCACTCTTTTCTGTGACTTACTCCCAGGCTTGAGATCTCATGCAGGCACCATCATCCCATGAGGAGCACTTGGACAGATCAATAATCTGGCTCTAGCAACATCGTTAGGACCTAACTTCTCAATTGTGAGATGTCGATAATACAAAGGAATAGACATAATCAACATTTCAGATGCTTTATATAGATGATGTTAGACTAGAGTCTAAAAATAAAAACCATCTGACAGGTTCCCTTTAAAGTAGTGCAACAGACCCACATGTAAAATCACTGAAAACAACCAATTTTAGTGTGCTGGTTTTATAGCAGTGTAAGATTTAAACATTATTGTAGAAGAAAAAGCAAATCTTTAAATTTGAAGTTTATTTCATGTCCATTAAAATCCAATCCATCACATAGATAACGCCAGACGCATTTCAGACTTCGTCTTTATTCATTGCATATAAACATTATTTTAAAATTCAAAGATGGAGATTCATGTTTAAAATTCTAAGAGCCTAAATTACACAACATATTTAAAAGCAGCATTTTTGTGTTTCCTCCAGTGCTTCCTGACATTTTAGGGGTTTTAGCCACTTTTGGTCAAACTTCTAATATTCCAAAAAGCTTCAGATTTTGTGCAAAGAAGACTTTGATAAGTCTAACAAAAAGATAGAAGTGCACATTTTAATATCAGGATGGAAATCTTCAAAAATTATTTGTATGCCATTCTGAAATGTATTTTTCAAAGTAAATACACCAACCTCATCCGGTCAAAAAAATGTATTTGAAAAATCTATGCAGTTTTCATTTTAAAATATAGTTA
The DNA here is from genome assembly GCA_033576555.1 of Oophaga sylvatica. Classification (NCBI taxonomy): domain Eukaryota; kingdom Metazoa; phylum Chordata; class Amphibia; order Anura; family Dendrobatidae; genus Oophaga; species Oophaga sylvatica. The sequence continues at coordinate 600,652,220 of JARQOD010000002.1, read as the reverse complement.
TCAGATCCAGTTTTATTACTTATTTCACTCCATGTGTTGTCCTTCTTCTAGTAAGCAGCTGTCACGAATGGACATGGGTATGTCTGGTGGACGACACAACAAATACGTACAATGGGATGATAAAGAGAGAGGAAAGCCCTAACAGTAGGGATTGGGGGATGAGACACCTCCTGACACCAACCTGTGTCTGTCTCTGAGCTCCCCCAATGCCCTATGCAGAACCTTCCCCCTGCCACCATCACATGCCTAGTCCCTGGCTGTCACCTCTACCAACCCTGGCTAGTGCACTGATTGGTAAGGACGCTAGCCCAGCCACAGCAGATAGCGTTACACAGGAAAAGAGACAAGCAAGGAACCGACAGAAAGAATACAACTTAGCTCAGAATCCTCTACTATGCTCCACGTCAGCAAAGTAAATGACACCATGTAAATAGGACTCCAACAGTGGCATTACCACAGTCACAGGCAAGCTCCACACACCTAGCTAGTTTGCATAGAAGTAACTCTATAAACGATGATCAGCTGATGGGTCAAGTGACTATTTAAAGGGAGGTGGGAGTGGTTACCAACCAACATCAGCTGACCAGCCTAAAAGAAGCTGCCAGCAAGAGACTGACATTAACTCCTGCTGGACCAAAGAAAAAAACTACATTTCCAGCAGACCCAGAGGTGCCACAAATCTGTTAATGACTTGTGACAGCAGCTTTACAAAGCCAAAACTTTTGATTGCTGTAAATCCTTTGTTTATTTAGCACCAATATATTCCATGGAGCTGTACAGAGGTAGTTATTCATGTCATTTACTTTGTGGGGACTCAGATTAGGGCAGTACGGCGGCTGAGTGGGAAGCACAGTTTCAGCTCTGGGGTCCTGGGTTCAAATCCCAACATGGACAACATCTACAAGTTTGCGTAGGGTTTTCTCCCACACTCTAAAGACATACTGATAAGGAATTTTGATTGTGAGCCCCATTGGGGACAGCTATGATAATGTATATTGAGTGTTGCAGAATATGATAGTGCTATATAAGCAAAGAATAATGATAATAGGAGTTTGTATGTTCTCCCAGTGTTTGCGTGGATTTCCTCCTGGTACTCCAGTTTCCTCCCACACTCCAAAGACATACTGATAGGGAATTTAGATTGTGAGCCCCATCGGGGACAGTGCCAATCATGTCTATAAAGTGCTGTGGGATAAATGGCGCTATGTAAGTGAGTAAACTAAATAAATAATATAATAAGATATACTCAGTAGACCAATATCATAGGAATCCGTTTAACCTATTAGTATATTTTTGGATTGTGGAAGCAAACCACTGTACCAAGAGAATTATTGACATTTGTATTGCAAAGTGAATGTGTCATTATCCATTAAATTATTAGCAAAAAGGACAGGTTCCCTTTAAATTAACCATGTGTGCCTTTAAAAAAGGGGAGCTAAACGCACATTATGCAAACAATGCTATTTAGTACACACTTATTAATATATTGATCTTTTCTATATTTAAACTTAATTAAAATATAATAAAAGTTTACATTTTCTAAAAGTTTCCCAACAATAATATTCAGCTTCTGTTGCAACAGATTAAAATGGCTGAGATGGCTGTAGAAATTGAATCTGTCTTTGAATAGTTTTATTACCCCTGCCATTTTGTAAAATAAACATGGCTCCATTATTTCCTAATGACAGTCTTAACAATCTCCAGATTAGAGCATATCTCGTATTCCCCCAGTGGGCAGCACTTAAGATGTTAGTAACATTTCTTTCTGCCTTAATCAAGGAATCCCGAATGGAGGCAACTGATGAGTCTGCATTAGGGAGTCATACAAGAGCTGCATTGTAGTATGTCTGTCGAAATCATTGCCTTTGCACATTTGATCAACAGCCAGATGAAAGCTTTTATCACATTTATTTAATTTGAAACTTGAGTTAGTACTTATATTGGGCCCTCGATTCACGACCTTATTGCTCTCTGCAGGGAATAAAGGAAATTGCTTTCTCAGTTCAGATGTAAAGTGTGGTTGCCTTGCTGAAATTCTAATATCGTATAGGTCTTATACCACTTTTTATATAGATCATTTGCAACCAGTAACCATTCAGGTAGGAGATATGAATAGTAAAAAATGATACTGGCTTCATGTTAAAATAGTGTAATGATACAGTAAAACAGTATGCTAGATTTGCAGTATACGGTATTTGCATATTGATACATTTATGCTGCTTTTATGCCACATACACAAGGCAGAACCATGTCTCGTTGCCTGTATTGTGGCAAACAGGGTCCTTGTGGCTTTAAACTACACAGCCGTAGACAATAACTGCTTTGCTGTATGGTACCCTGTTATACTGCCATTTTCCAAGACAAATGCATATGAATGTTTCATATGTTTCACACAACTTTATGGAATTCTTAAAGCCCCCATAGATATTAAAGTCTGTTGGAATGGCCATAAGAGTAGACATGGTCAGATGGATTCTTAACCAATTTAGTTATTTTACTTACATAGCATCATCATATTCTGCCTCATTTTACAGACATTATCATCACTGTCCCTATTGAGGGCTCACAATCGAAATTCCCTATCAGTATGCCTTTGGAGTATGGAAGGAAACCGGAGAAACAAGTTGAAACCCACACAAACAAGTGGAGAACATACAAATTCCTTGTAGATAGTGTCCTTGGTGGGATTTGAACCCAGGACCCCAGCGCTGCAAAGCACCAAAGCTAATGATGCTGCTAAATCAAATTAGTTATGAATTCAAAAAATTAAGTAAAATAATGACTGATGAATTCTTTATTGGACTAGGAAGGTGTTAAAAATAAATAAAAAAATATACTGTCCTAGTCCCATTCCTCACCTATCCTGCTGCCATATCTCTCTTCCTGGGCCTCACTGCACTTCTGATCAGTCTTCGCCTTTGATTTATAATTCTTTGGGATTCTCTTCAGTCTTCTGGCACTGACTTAGCCTTATATGTTTGGAAGGCTGAAAGAAAGACTGAAGAAGAGAGCACTGAAGACATCTATCAGAAGCATGTATAGAACCAAGTGGGGAGCTGTGGCGGCTGGACAGGTAAGGTGTGGGTTTAGGAAACCTTCCCAAACCTACATTTATTATGTGTTTTGGTTTGCACAGACCCCTAAACATTATAAATGTCTTTTCAGAGCAAATTCAATAATGGATTGAGTATATTGAGAAAAAATTGAATTTGCTGTTCAATTCTAGTGAATCATGGTACAGACATATAAAGTTGGGAAATATGAAGGTTGGACAGTTTGAATATTGTCCGCCCTTAATATTCTCTGGTAAAATAAACCATTATCAGAGCATTATGGCAGTGGCTTTTTCCTCTTTACCAAAGTTATATCAAACATTCAAGTGTATGGGGGAGTCGCAAGAGATAGTTGTCAGCTAAACAAGCATTTGTTAGACAACTATTGCATGTGTATGGCTAGCTTTAAAGTGTATACTAAACAGTTTATATTACCTTACTTGGTAATTATAACTAAAATTGTTCAAAAGGTTTGGCCACTACTTTTTTATTGATGGCCTATCCAGAAGATCCCTGCTGATTATCTATTTTCAGCCCAGATGGCGGCCAGACATTCTTGGATGCTGCAGGAAAGCAGCAACTCCACAATTTCTATAGTGGTCACATCCAGGTACAACAGCCCCATCTGCTATACAATTGAATAGGGGGGGACTCGGCAGTACCCATCCACAGCCACTAAAGTTTTGATGAAGATGCTGTGTTACGGCAGGATCTGAGAACTTCTTTCCACTGCTGGCGCCATTGATTGGCAGGGGTGATGGGTGTTGCACCCCCACCGATCAGATATTGATGCCCTATGCCAAAAAAGAAGTGGCCAACTTCTTTAACGACTCCTAATTGTATAAAGAAAACATTTATTTATGGTGCTGACATATACTGGAGTTAAAATTTACATATGCATACCATTCCATTCAATCTGTCACCCTATGTGAGGGCAGCATAAATAAATTGCAACAAATTTTATTCCAGTTGTAATGACTTACAGTGGGTATGGAAATTATTCAGACCCCTTTAAAATTTTCACTCTTTGTTTCATTGCAGTCATTTGGTAAATTCAAAAAAAAAAGTTCATTTTTTTCTAATTAATGTACACTCTGCACCCCATCTTGACTGAAAATTAAACAGAAATGTAGCAATTTTTGCAAATTAATTAAAAAAGGAAAACTGAAATATCACATGGTCATAAGTATTCAGACGCTTTGCCCACACACTCATATTTAAGTCACATGCTGTCCATTTCCTCGAGATGGTTCTACTCCTTCATTGGAGTCCAGCTTTGTTTAATTAAACTGATAGGACTTGATTTGTAAAGGCACACACCTGTCTATATAAGATCTCACAACTCACAGTGCATGTCAGACCAAATGAGAATCATGAGGTCAAAGGAAAGGGCCAAGATGCTCAGAGACAAAATTGTGGCCAATGTGGTTACAAAAGAATTTCTTCAGTACTCAAGGTTCCTAAGAGCACAGTGGCCTCCATAATCCTTAAATGGAAGAAGTTTGGGACCACCAAAAGTCATCCTAGACCTGGCCGTCCAAACAAACTGAGCAATCATGGGAGAAGAGCCTTAATGAGAGAGGTAAACAAGAACCCCAAGATCACTGTGGCTGAGCTCCACAGATGCAGTAGGGAGATGGGAGAAAGCTTCACAAAGTCAACTATCACTGCAGCCCTCCACCAGTTGGGCCTTTATGGCAAAGTGGCCAGACTGAAGTCTCTCTTCAGTGCAAGACATATGAATGCCCACATAGAGTTTGCCAAAAAACACATGAAGGACTCCCAGACTATGAGAAATTAGATTCCCTGGTTTGATGAGACAAAGATAGAACTTATTGGTGATAATTCTAAGCGGTATGTGTGGAGAAAACCAGGCACTGCTCATCACCTGCCCAATACAATCCCAACAATGAAACATGGTGGTGGCAGCATCATGCTTTAGGGGTGTTTTTCAGCTGCAGGGACAGGACGACTGGTTGCAATTGATGGAAACATGAATGCGGTACAAGTACAGATATATCCTGGATGAAAACCTCTTCCAGAGTGCTCTGGACCTCAGACTGTCAAGGACACCGCACTGCACTTGCTCACTGAGCCAGTGCGTGTGTCCTGAGTGAACAAGCTGTGCCCAAAGATACCTGTATAGCAGAGCCGCAGCAGGGAAGACGTATGCTTCTGAGGAACAGGACCTTCAGCATGTGACTGCTAGTGGGCGTGGCCTAAGCTCCAGAGAGCTATGAGGTGAAGGAAAACTCCTAGAAGGGTAACTACGGGACACAGTTACCAAGGGGCATATACAGAACGGATAATCAGGACCTAGCCAAGGGGTCATACACATAGACGGCAACAAAGTAGAAGAGGAGCAGGCAGAGCGGAGTCAGAACGTAGCCAAGGGTCATACACGTAGAGGGCAGCAGAGTACAAAAGGGACAAGCAAAACTCGAAACAGGGACACAGCCAAATCAGAACCAGACAGACAAAATGTAGCACAGGCACAAAGCACTGGCACAAGCACAACAGAGTCACACACACTCAGCTAAGGGTCAGAGTATAAGCGACAGAGGATGGCCCCACAATGAGGCTATAAAAAGCCTCCCAGAATCCCAGAGTGAGGCCATCCCGGTTAACCCTAAAACCATCTAATCCCAGAAACTCAGCAGACCATGACACAGACTTGGCCAAAGGTTCACCTTTCAACAAGACAATGACCCCAAGAACACAGCTAAAATAACAAAGGAGTGGCTTCAGAACAACTCTGTGACCATTCTTGACTGGCCCAGCCAGAGCCCTGACCAAGACCCAATTGAGCATCTCTGGGGAGACCTGAAAATGGCTGTCCACCAATGTTCACCATCCAACCTGACGGAACTATAGAGGATCTGCAAGGAAGAATGGCAGAGGATCCACAAATCCAGGTGTGAAAAATTTGTTGTAGCATTACCAAGAAGACTCATGGCTGTACTAGCTCAAAAGGGTGCTTATATTCAATACTGAGCAAAGGGTCTGAATACTTATGACCTTGATATTTCAGTTTTTCTTTTTTTCAGTCAATATGGTATGCAGAGTGTACATTAATGAGTTGCTGGATCATGGGTCTCCCATCGGAATTCTGGAAGAACCCCAGCGCTAAAGGCTGCATACTGGGTTCAGGCCTTGGGAAAAGAATCCTGGAAAGCATCCGGTCCCGTACCTCAGGCTTCTGCACTTCCACTGTTGTTCCAGCGTGTTCTGGATCTTATTCTCCTCTGTTCACTCCCTCTGTAGTCCACAGGATTCTGCCATCTTTGTCACCTTGTATTCTTGTTGCCCACTAAGCACATAATAATCTGTGGATGACTAATTGAATTCAGAAAATTTTTGAACACTTTTCTGGAGTGTTATATACCACTAAAATGTAACAGAAAGCACATAATACTCTATGGATGACTATATACTCAATTTCCCCCCCCCCAAAAAAAGAATGTGATCATTTGCAGCAGATATATATTTAGTAACGTACTGCAAAGCCTCAACCCCTGCCTAGACATTGTATTCTGCCACTCTCCCTGCTCCTGCAGGTGTCTCTAGGCTAAATGCAAAATGTATCGCATAGAAACAGAATAATAACAAGATGAACCCTTAGAAAGACTGTTAGTACAACGATGCAGCTTCAGCACCAGTATCATCACTACAGGACTCTGATTCATTATACAGTACTGTGCACACACAGGCCTAGTTAACTGCTCTCTCCGTCCTATCTCAAATGTCTCTGAGCTGTGCAATGGCATCAGTGAGCACAGCGCTGAGGCACCTCTCATTTTATTACCTTTGATAAGGTAATGCGGCCAGCCAATCACAGTAATTCAACCACCAAGATGGCTAAGGCATTACAGTGACTGGCAGTCAATCCATGCATGCTTATTGGCTGTGTAACAGGCCCCAGGCAATGCTCGTCGACTGCCGAGCACATCTGAGCACCCAGATACTTAAGTCATATCGTCGAGTGCCGAGCACATCTGAGCACCCAGATATTTGAGTCATATCTTCGAGTGCAGAGCACGTTTTCTCATCCCTAATTCTCAACAAAAAGTTCTCCAGGAAATGCAATCAGAAGTTCTTTCACAATTTGGTAAACCCTTCATTCAATATTACATGACATTTGCATCTAATGGGAAAATATACATGATATTTTAGAATTTCAGCCAGGGACTAGTGTTGAGCGATACGATACCGCAAGTATCGGGTATCGGCCGATATTAGCTCTATCGGCCTTTCGATACTTAGTTCCGATATTTTCGTCTTATCGGATACCGGAATCGGGATTGTCACTGTCACTGTCAGTGTCCGTCGGTCGGGTCTGTCAGGAGTCAGCGGCACTTACCTGGCAGAAGATCTCCGGCGGTCACGGGCTGGACTGCTTCATGGCCGCCATCATCTTTCCCCGGCGGTCACATGCAGTTTCTCGCGATAACTGCAGTGACTGCTGGGTAATCCCGGCCGTAAAGCAGTCAGTCCGATGACGTCACCGCCGGGGAAGCAGGTAATCAGCTGTGCTGCGTCGAGATGACAGGCTCTGCCTGTCATTGCGATGTAGCAGAGCTGGATCGTCGTGGGACAGTCGTTACTATGGACTGCGTCGGACAGGTGGTATACTGTTGTTTTTTTTTTGTTTTTTTTACAGGAGATCGATGGCGTCGCAGGAATGAGAGTATAATAAAAGAAATGAAAACTGTGTTGTCTCTTTTATTTCATTAAAAGACTTTTTTCTTGCTGTGTCTTTTTTTTATACATTTAAAAACTTTGGGATTAATAATGGATCGGTGTCTTATTGACACCTCTCCATTATTAACCGGGCTTATTGTCACCGTGCAATCAACGGTGACATTAACCCCACTTGCCACCGCTACAGGGCAGTGGGAAGAGCCGGGTAAAGTGCCACAATTGGCACATCTTTTGATGCGCCAAATGTGGGGCTGCTGTAGCCTGGTATTATCAGGCTGTTGAGGGCCAAAATCCATGGGCCTTGACAGTCTTTTAATACCAGGCCGCAGCAGTCTGCATTTTACTTGGCTGGTTAACACAAATGGGGGAACCCTACGCCTTTTTTTTTCGAGGGGATCCCCTATTTTTGTTAACCAACCAAGCTAAGCAAACTGCTGTGGCCTGGTATTATCAGGCTGCCAAGGTCCATGTATGTTGGCTCCTTAACAGCCTTAAATACCATTCCTCAGCAGCAGGGGCGTACATATAAATCATGGGGCCCCATAGCAAAAGTCTGAATGTTCCCCACCCCCCAAACAAAAAACCCAGAGGCATTGTAAATGTAAAGTGCCAGCACAGTGAGGGAAGTTGAGTCGCACAGAGACAGGGGTTTTGGGGGTACTCGGCACCGATCACGTCGACTTCTATGGGGGATGTCACGAGTAGCACAGCTCGGTCCGTGACCTGGGCGATCACTGGAATGTGGGATATTTCCAGGGGATGATAGAATGTTCGTGTAGTTTGTCGTGACGCCACCTGTAGTACCTGGTCAGGGTGTCCAGCGCTGCTGTGCAGGTCCTCTGGAAGGGATGGTGTAGTGCAGGTAGGTGAAAAGTCTTCTACAGGTAACACGCTATCCTTCCAGGGCAGATAGATGTGAGATAGAGCAATGGTGCAAAGTGATGTAGCAGAGTGGACTATGCGACGTAGTAAGAAAGCAGGAAACACTTCAAGTTAAACGTTGCATAATAAAATTTTTAATAATAACATTACAAAAGTGCAAATGGCTTATATTATGTGACATGTTTGTTACTGTTCATACCCTTGATATGTGTTATACATGTGTGTTAATAAATACATATTCAACAAAAGTGCAAATAGCATTAGTGCCGAAGTTCGTGGAGACTTCTTAGGACTACAACCCCACCGGGGTAACTTCACAGTGTCCTTTACTTGTGCTTGTGGAGGACCCGCTCCAAACCTCCAACTGTGGTCTTGGGTGGGCTGCAAGACTTTCCTTGAGCAGACCTCACTTTCGGCCACACCAAACGGGTTTTTAGTTTCTGAGGTAGTTGAAAATAGTGCACAGTAAAGTTTTTTGTAAAACCAAAATGGAGCACCGAAGTGCCAACTATTTACAGAAAAATTTGTGAGCCAGTACAGTTCATGGCTTCAAAGTTCAACATTTTCATTACAGTGAAACACCATTACCCAACCTGGGTATATTAAGGCAACAATAAACTTGTTCTTCTGAACATTCACCCGTCCGGGTACATCAAACCATTACCCAACCTGGGTATATTAAGGCAACAATAAACTTCTTTTTATGAACATTCACCCGTCCGGGTATATCAATAATTTAACTATTTACATACAGAGACCCTGTCCGGGTTATTTAGACTTCTTTGGCTGGCCTCTTCCAGGTACCACCTGGTACTGTTGTGGAGCTTGCCAAACATCCGTGACAGGAGGGTCCACCCAGACCTGATGACGTTGTGTGGCGTGTACAGTGACGTCGTGACCCGCTATCTGGGTCTGTGTGGCCACCTCTTTCGTCTCCCTCCGGGTCTGGAACCCTATGTCCCGGACTGTACGAACCCCAAGGGGCCTAACAGGCGCCGGGTACGGGCCAGCTATCATTATCATGTCCATAGCTGGGGCTGCTGAGGAGACCACTGAGGGAGGCTGGGGAGATTTACGGCGTGGGGTGGGCACTTGTGCAGAGGCCTGGTTGGGGGAGGCTGAAGGCTCGTAGGGTCTGTCAGTTTCCTGACACTCTGGGGAGTAGGGGTCGCACCTGGTAACATTTAGGGCGTACCATCCATTGTAACCCCAGTGTCGGGTGTAAGTCACCAAGTCTCCTGGCAACAGGTCCCTCCCCGGGTGTCCTTCTGGGAGGTGAGCCTCCACGTCCCGCCGGTTTACAAAAACTTCTAAATAAAGTCCAGGCTCCTGGATGAAGCCCCAACCACCTTTTAACTTAAAGTTCCGTACTGCACCCTTACGCCGCGGCTCCCTCACCGTACTTTTATCCTTTCTCACACGTGCCTTCTCTGCCAGGTCCTTCTCCAGGTGACGTTGCCGAAGCTTTTGGGATTCTCGCTGTTCCCTTTGTCGCTCTGCTTCCCGCTCCCGACGTCTCCACTCTTCCTCCTGACGCCGGTTGTAATTCTCCTCCACCAGCTGCTCCATGTCTCCACCATCAAATGCCAGCTTACGATGTCCGGTTTGTGGCAGCTCTCCTGGCGCCCGCCAGTCCTGGCGGCGCTCACCTGTGGCGGAAGCAGCCGGCTCTGGAACAGATGACTGTCGGGGCTCCGGTACAGGCAGGTAGTGCTCTGGTGCCTGCGCGGCCTCCTCCATGAGGACGGGTGTCGCTTCTTCTGCCTCAGCGACGGGGGCAGACAGCGGGATCTGGGGTGCTGGTGCGGCGTTTTCTGCAGGAACGGGTGCCTCCACTGTGATACTGGCAACCGGTTCAGATTGCAAGGGCTGGGATGCCCGCACGGCCTTCTGTACTGGAACGGGTGCCTCCACTGAGATACTGGCAACCGGTTCAGATTGCAAGGGCTGGGATGCCCGCACGGCCTCCTCTACTGGAACGGGTGCCTCACCTTCCGGTACAGACACTTCAGGGGGTAAGAGGGATTGGCGCCGCTCCAATTGTAGTTTTAGGGCCCGCCAGCTCGCTTCCATCCTGGCGACCTCCTCCCGGTGCCGGGCCAGGTCTCTCAGGGTATCCTCCGCTTCTTCCAGCGTAGGAGGGTTTCCAGGCCGAGTGCCAAACGGTGGCTCCGTGGAGATCGGGTTGCTTCCGTGGGGGGAGAGCTCTGACTCCTCCATCCCTTCCCACTTCTGCTCACGTCCATTCGCCATCTCAGCAAAGTCACATGTGTCATTAGCATCAGGAGAGGAGGGAGGGAGGCGGGACCTTCACGTTCGTTTACGCCCACTGAGGAGGATGAGGAGGCAGAACTCCAGAGCTGTGGGGCACGATCTTACATTGCAGTAACATTTAGAGTGTGCGGACATCGTTTTTGCGCCACGGAGTGAGTGTACGCCCACGAGAGCACCCCCTTATTCTTCACCTGTGCCTCGTGGTGCAGATATGACGGAAAAATGGCAAATACAGTCTATGATGATTTTTGCAATTCTCAAGCAAAAAAACAGTTCAATTAAGGCACACAGGACTCGCTTATAGCGAGCTTCTGAATCCTGTTCGCTGGGTGCGATGCAACATCTCCGTGGCGACTGGACCCTCGGGTGCTTCTGTCTTTTTACAAATGCCGGCTTTACCCGGCAATTGAATCAGAGGCTATTTTACTATGTAGAAGTGAATAAACTATAAATATATGTATATATATATGTCACAATGACATGTATATATATATATATATGTATTCTAAGTGTGTATATTTTGTGTTTACAAGGAAAGAAAGTGTTTTTTTAGTTGCGATATTTTGTTCCCATAGACTTACATGGGACTTCCGGTATCGGAATCGGATATCGACGATATTTAGTGATATCGGCGATACAATTCCGATCCGATATTTTTAGATATCGAGCAGTATCGCTCAACACTGCCAGGGACTAAATTGAAGATTGTAATTTGCAATTTATTGTGGGTGTTTAATTAGGAATTAAATGACTTCATAAATCTAATAAAACTTTTTAATGACGGCCACCTAGGCTGATGTCTATTCATTATATTCCACCTCCTCAAAAACATGCTATGAAGTAAAATAGCAGGTCTCTTTTATTTTCCTATCAGGACTATAGACACTGCAGGTTTTAAAACCCTGCTTAAAAAAATCATCAAACGGTTGATATTATTTGTAGTCCACATTTCTATAGACATAATGTTAGGGTTGTTTTACGTAAAAAAAAATCAGATCTTTTGTATTATACTCTAAAATGTCTGAAATGTAGCATTTAGTACAATGTACAACATAAAGGACTATTTCTCAGAAATGTATGAAATATTGATTGGAGAAACAATCCAAAAATGGTAACCCGTCACAAATACTATAAAAACTCCCACCCCAATAAATACAGTGTTTATGTTACAGTTTATATTTCATAAAAATCTGACTATAGTGGTTTATGAAGCAAAAAGGTGCTATAAATGTAAAAAAAAGCCACAAAAACACTATATTTAAAAAAAAAAGTGTAACGCCACTTACAATAATATTCTAGTTTCAGCAAATTTTGCCTTGTGATTCTCAAGACTTGCTGTCATTAAATCAGAAACTTGATTGTCTTCTTTTGAAAATAGAGTTGGTCATCTATTGGGCACAATGGTAGATGGAATATTGCGAGACACAACTCTAATTTTTGTAAGAGCTCATTCAGACATCAGTTTTCCAAATACAAGTTCTATCTGTGTTTTTCATGGATAGAACTCATACAAACGCACATCTATTGTATTCTATGGAGCTGTTCACATGTTCGTTTAATTTTGCGGACCAAAAGTCACAGATATACCCAATTTTCATCCAATCAAATTCAGCAGTGCAAATCTAGGAGGCCATGCAAAAATGAGATTTCACTGGGATCCTGTGTTTGCTGTCTGTTTTTCACAAACTGATTGATAGGACAAGCTTGAGAAACTGTCATCAGTATTTTTTGTCATCCAAGAAAAACTTTTGAAACTTTGACCAAACTCTGATGGTAAAAATTGACACTGACCAAACTGATAAAACTGATCAAAAACTGATGAAACTCAAACCATTTTTGTGTATGAGAAAAACACTAAAGTCTAAAGGAGCCCTAACTATGACATGTTGTGAACCTGTGGATCCATCTGATTTGATGTGGAAGTGACAAAATGATAAAATCCTTAGAGATAATAGCATTTAGTAACTGCTTGGAAAAGGATGACCTGAGTTACAGCAAAAACTAGCGATAATTCTGGAGCTCTCACACTTTCACTGCAAGAGGGACCTCGGAGGATTCTGGGATCTCTCTTTTTGTACCAGGATCCCAAAATCTGGAATTTCATACCTGGCTTTTTCTAGAAAGTCAGGCCTTTTTGGGGAATTGACAAGTTGGCAGTGCGCTGTTCAGGACAAATATAAATTGCAATATTCAGTGAATATTACCTTTATTGAAGCCCACAAATTGACAGATCAATAATCATTTTTTGGGTCCTAACAGAAGTCTTCATCAGGTGGTTCACTAGACATAGGTTCCTGCCCAAAGCGGAAACCGATTTGTGATCTGTTCATTTGTGGACTTCAACAATAAAAGTAATAATATTCTCTGAATATTGCACTTTATATTTTGACTTGTGTAGCACACCGCTACCTCACCATTTCCTCTATGTAATGTTAACCCGCCTATTGGCTGAGCGTGTTGTCTCCTGGTGCCTTCTCCCACCATCACAGTGAAATTGATCTAACAATTACCATGTTCCACGGCGCCACCCGAGTGCAATCTACAGTAAATGGCATCCTATTTGGGGACATTTAGGAGTGTTCTGCATATTTTTGACAATAGTAATATATTTGTTTTAAGGAGTGGAAAATAGCAGAATATCTGTAAGATTATTCAATATCTCTGTATTTAATTTCAAAGTTGTATTTTGTCATTTATTTTTCACATTTTTATTGTTCCCTGATATAGTTAGACATAAAGCTGCCGACATGAAGAACCCAAATAAAAAAAAAACATAATCTTGACCCTTCTCCTGCAATAAAATGTTCATTATATTTTGTCTTACTTCAGAAGGAGGTGCATTCACCTGATCTGCTTCCCGTAAAGTATAAAGTCAGCTAGTAAATACATAGACAGACAATACTACTAAGTCCTAAGCTGAAACATAAAGTATATGAACCATTTTACAACATGAGTACCTTGCACCCTTAAGGAGACAGAAAAATACACAACAGGAAAAAAAAGCAAAAGCAAGACACATTACATAAAAATGATGAGCAACCGATAAGTAATGAAAGCTAAAATATTACTAGGTACGAAAATGAGAATTTTATCGTAAATAAGTTCATTTAGGTTAGAGAAATGCATTTTTCACTTTTTACAACGCACTTTGGGAGCTATCTCAGCTTTGATTGATACTTTCATGCAATATTTTATTTTATTCTTACTATAAATTAAAAAGTAAAACCCAACATATGAAAATTTCAAGATTTTTGCAATTCGCAGGCTTTTCCATTAGCAGTTTCGGAGACGTTTGATGTGGCATAACATTTTACTACAGCTATCATAACACAACTACAGTCAATGGAAATTGCCCCTACATTTATTTCTACTGTAAATTATAAGTGCATAAATGACCATGAATAAGAGTCGTTTTATTATGCTTCAGTTTAGATATAAAATGAGAGCGATTAATAAACTATGAGCTATAAAAACAGGCTGGCAATTGTTTGGTGTAATATAAACGTAAAATATTAAAATGGGATTAAATGGAATGGACAATGTAAAGAATTGCTTTTGATTGTCTTAATATATAAAATATTTACGTGAAATAATATGAATAAGCATGTTGGAGTTACCGTATGCAATGCATGTAAGGCATTGACGGCCCAAAATATCAAAGAATAGTACTCCCAATGTTGGTCTATACAACCCATTAGCCTTTTTTGTCTTCACTTGATGTTGCTTGCATGAGACTAGGGTTGTACAATTGTTGAAATGGTGACTTTATCTATTGTTTAACCCCTTAACCCCAAAGGTATTTTAATTTTTACGTTTTAAATTTTTGGTCCCCTTCTTACCAGAGCCATAACTTTTTTATCTTTCCGTCAATATGGTGGTGTGAGGACTTTTTTTTTTTGCAGGACGAGTTGTGCTTTTGAAAAATTTCATTGGTTTTATCATGTCATGTACTATAAAATGGGAAAAAAAATGTCAAGTGCTGTGAAATTGCAAAAAAAATGCAATCCAAACTTGTTTTTTGTTTGGCTATTTTACTAGGTTCACTAACCTGCCATTGTGATTCTCCAGGTCATTATGAGTTCATAGAAACCAAACATGTCTAGGTTCTTTTTTATCTAAGTGGTAAAAAAAAAAAATCAAAATTTTGCTAAAAAAAATTGCGCCATTTTCCGATACCCATAGTGTCTCCATTTTTTCGTGATCTCTGATTGGGTGAGGGCTTACTTTTTGTGTGTCAAGCTGAAGTTTTTAGAAATATCATATTGGTGCAGATACGATCTTTTGATCTCCCATTATTGCATTTTAATGCAATGTTGTGGCGCCGGCGACAATAAAAACGTAATTCTGGCGTTTTCACTAGTGTTGAGCGATACGATACTGCAAATATCGGGTATCGGCCGATATTAGCTGTATCGGGCTTTCGATTCCGAGTACCGATATTTTCGTCATATCGGATACCGGAATCGGATTTGTCACTGTCACTGTGAGTGTCCGTCGGTCGGGTCTGTCAGGAGTCAGCGGCACTTACCTGGCAGAAGATCTCCGGCGGTCACGTCCTGGACTGCTTGATGGCCGCCATTATCTTCTCCCTGGCAGTCACATGCAGTTTTTCGCGATAACTGCAGTGACTGCAGGGTAATCCCGGCCGTAA
This sequence comes from Oophaga sylvatica, assembly GCA_033576555.1. Taxonomy (NCBI): domain Eukaryota; kingdom Metazoa; phylum Chordata; class Amphibia; order Anura; family Dendrobatidae; genus Oophaga; species Oophaga sylvatica. The sequence goes on along the minus strand of JARQOD010000002.1, from coordinate 600,636,659 downwards.
ACCAGTCCGATGACGTCACCGCCGGGGAAGCAGGTAATCAGCTGTGCTGCGCCGGGATGACAGGCTCTGCCTGCCTGCCTGCCTCTGATGTCATTCTGATGTAGCAGAGCTGGATCGTCGTGGGACACTCGTTACTATGGACTGCGTCGGACAGGTGGTATACTGCTGTTTTTTTTTCTTCATTTTTTTACAGGAGATCGATGGCATCGCAGGATGAGACTGTAATAAAAGTAATGAAAACTGTGTTGTTTTTTTTATTAAATTAAAAAACTTTTTTATGAACATTCACCCGTCCGGGTACATCAACAATTTAACTATTTACATACAGGGACCCTGTCCGGGTTATTTATAATTCTTTGGCAGGGGTGTTCCAGGTACCACCTGGTACTCTTCTGATGCTTGCCAAACATCCGAGACACCAAGGACCACCAGGACCTGATGACGTCGTGTGGCCTGTACAGTCAAGTCGTGACCCGCTATCTGTGTCTGTGTGGCCACCTCTTTCATCTACCTCCGGGTCTGGAGCCCTATGTCCCGGACTGAACGAACCCCAGGGGGCCTAACAGGCGCCGGGTACGGGCCAGCTATCATTATCATGTCCATAGCTGGGGCTGCTGAGGAGACCACTGAGGGAGGCTGGGGAGATTTACGGCGTGGGGTGGGCTGTTGTGAATGGGTTTGAGATTAGTTCTGAGCAGAGACTCCCTCTGGTGGTTACAAGCGGTACTGGTCTGTTCAGTGAAGATTGTGAGGACTGGGAATCAGGTGTTACTGACTGGTCTGATATAAGGGAGTCACCTTCCCATCAGGGTTGCCGGTGATCAATTGTTCTGGTCTGAATCCTTCATTCCTGTTTCCCTTGTAGCCTGCTGTGTCGTGTCTGCATCTCCTGCTAACAGATAGACATTTTCTTCTTTTTGTTTTTGTACTATATTTTTGCATTTTGTCCTGCACTTCTTTGGAGGCCTTCTGGGTCCCCTTCGGGGGCTTTTGCCCTCTCAGTTTAGTTCAGCCACTGATGTTTGTACTTTTGCTTTTTCCAGTTTTTTCAGTGGCTGCTGTTTTGATTTTGTTACACCAGAGAACTAATTTAGGTGGTAGAGGTCGTGTGATCTCAGGTGATTTTGAAATTAGTAGAGTTGGTGCTTTTCAGGGTTTTCTGGGATTGCAGTAAGTACCCTTCCTATCCTTTTCTATTTAGTTAGTTTGGGCCCCAGCGTTTGCTCATACTATTTTCTTTCTGTGTCAGTATTCTTCTTGTCTAACCGACATTACTTGTTTGGGGGCTTTCTATTATCTTTGGGGTTCTGCTCCGGGGCAGATAGCTTTCCTATTTCTATCTTTAGGTGTAGTTAGTTTCTCAGGCTGTGACGAGGCGTCTAGGACCAACGTAGGAACGCTCCACGGCTGCCTCTAGTTGTGGTGGTTAGTCAGGGTACTGCAATCTCATAGATTCCAACTGCTCTGGTGTATTGCCTTTTTTACCTGCACTCCTCAGCTACCGAAACATAACAGTGGGCACTTGTGCAGAGGCCTGGATGTGGGAGGCTGAAGGCTCCGAGGGTCTCACAGGTTCCTGACACTCTGGGGACCAGGGGTCGCACCTGGTGACATTTAGGGCATACCATCCATTGTAACCCAGTGTCGGGTGTAAGTTACCAAGTCTCCTGGCAACAGGTCCCTCCCCGGGTGTCCTTCTGGGAGGTGAGTCTCCACGTCCCGCCGGGTCACAAACACTTCTAAATAAAGTCCAGGCTCCTGGATGAAGCCCCAACCAGCTTTCAATTTAAAGCTCCGTACTGCACCCTTACGCCGCGGCTCCCTCAGGGTTCCTTTATCTTTTCTCATCCGGTCCTTATCTGCCCGGTCCTTCTCGATGTGACGTTGGCGAAGCTTCTGGGATTCGCGCTGCTCCCTTTGTCGCTCGGCTTCTCTCTCCCGACGTCTCCACTCTTCCTCCTGACGCCGGTTGTAATTCTCCTCCACCAGCATCTCCATGTCTCCACCATCAAACTGCAGCTTACGATGTCCGGTTTGCGGCAGCTCTCCTGGCGCCCGACAGTCCTGGCGGCGCTCACCTGCGGAGGAAGCAGCCGGCTCTGGAACAGATGACAGTCGGGGCTCCGGTACAGACAGGTAGACCTCTGGTGCCTGCGCGGCCTCCTCCATGAGGACGGGTGTCGCTTCTTCTGTCTCAGCGACGGGGGCAGACAGCGGGATCTGGGGTGCTGCCGGTGCAGCGTTTTTTGCAGGAACGGGTGCCTGCACTGCGACAACGTCAACCGGATCACATTGCAAGGGCTGGGATGCCCGCACGGACTCCTCTACTAGAACGGGTGCCTCACCTTCCGGTACAGACACTTCAGGTAAGAGGGATTGGCGCCGCTCCAAGTTTAGTTTTAGGGCACGCCAGCTGGCTTCCATCCTGGCGACCTCCTCCCGGTGCCGGGCCAGGCCTCTTAGGGTATCCTCCGCTTCTTGCAGCGTAGGAGGGTTTCCAGGCCAGGTGCCCAACGGTGGTTCCGTGGCGATCGGGTCGCTTCCGTGGGGGGAGAGCTCTGACTGCTCCATCCCTTCACACTTCTGCTCGTGTCCATTAGCCATCTCTGCCAAGTCACATGTGTCATTAGCATCTGGAGAGGGCCCCTCTTTTGTAGTGAGGCGGGACCTTCGTGTTAGTTTCCGCACACTGAGGAGGATGAGGAGGCGGAACTGAAGAGCTGTGGGGCGCGATCTTACATTGCAGTACCATTTAGAGTGGTCGGCCATCGTTTTCCGCGCCACTGAGTGAGTGTACACCCACGAAGAGCACGCCCTTCTTCTTCACCAGTGCCTCGTCGTGACACAGATATGGCGGAAAAATGGCAAATACATTCTCTGATGATTTTAGCAATTCTCAAGCACAAAACCAGTTCAATTCAGGCACACAGGACTCGCTTATAGCGAGCTACAGAATCCTGTTCGTGACGCCCAAGTTGAGTCGCACAGAGCCAGAGGTTTTGGGGGTAATCGGCGCTGAGCCCGTCGACTTCTATGGGGTATGTCACGGCTTTACCCGGCAATTGAATCAGAGTCTATTTTACTATGTAGAAGTGTATAAACTATAAATATATGTATATATATATATGTCACAATGACATGTATATATATATATATATATGTATTCTATGTGTGTATATTTTGTGTTTACAACGAAAGAAAGTGTTTTTTTAGTTGCGATATTTTGTTCCCATAGACTTACATGGGACTTCGGTATCGGAATCGGATATCGACGATATTTAGTGATATCGGCGATACCATTCCGATCCGATATTTTTAGATATCGAGCAGTACCGCTCAACACTAGTTTTGACTTTTTTTCTCCCTACGCCATTTAGTGATCAGCTTAGTCCTTTTTTATTGATAGATTGGGCGATTATGAAAGAGGCGATACCAAATATGTGTATGTTTGATTTTTTTATTATTTTATTCTGAATGGGGCAAAGTTTTAAAAACTTTTTTTTTACCTTTGAAATGCTTCAGTAGTCTCCATGGGAGACTAGAAGCTGCCATAACCTGATCTGCTCATCTAAATACAGGCAATGATCAGTTCGCCTGTATGTAGTAGAATTACTTGCTATGAGCGCTGACCACTGGGCACCGCTCACAGCAAGCTGGCAGTGACAACCATAGACGTGTCCAGGAGACCTCTGTTTGTCATGCCAACCCACTGGTGACCAGCGATCACGTGACGTGGATCACCAGTGTGCTGATTTCCAGCATGAAGCGCTTGTTAAAAGCCTCTATCAACGTTTGACAGCACCATTTAATGGGTTAATAGCCATAGGCGGATTGCGATTCCACCCATGGCTGTTCCAGGCACATGTCAGCTGTTCAAAACAGCTGACATGTGCTGGGAAAGATGTGGGTTCACCGCCGGAACTCACATCAAAGGGAGGAAGTCCAACATCGGCGTACTATTACACATGATGTCAGAAAGGGGTTAATTTTATAATTCCTCTGGAATTGGAATAGAGACAGGTACAGGATATTAAAGGAGGAGTGTAACCAAAATATGCTTGTTTTAATGTTTCAGTAGACTTAAAGGGAACCTGTCACCTGTTTTTGCCGTTATAAGATACGGCCACTGCCTTTCAGGATTTATCTACAGCATTCTAGAATGCTGTAGATAAGTTTTATTATACTCACCCGGGGGGGCGGTCCGATGCGGTCCGGTTTGATGGGTGTCGCAGGTCTGGGTCCGGCGCCTCCCATCTTCTTGCAACACGGCCCTCCTGCTTGCTTCATCGCCCTCCAGCATTGCGCTTCTGCGCAGGCGTACTTTTCTGCCCTGTTGAGGGCAGAGCAAAGTACTGCAGTGCGCAAGCGCCAGGAAAGGTCACAGAGGCCCAGCACCTGTTCATTGCAGTACTTTACTCTGCCATCAACAGGGAAGATAAGTACGCCTGCGCAGGAGCATGATGCCGGGGAGCGATGAAGCAAAAGGAGGCCGACATCACAAGAAGATGGGAAGCACCAGACCCGGACCTGCGCGACACCCATAGGACCGGACCGCATCGGACCACCCCCGGGTGAGTATAATAAAAGTTATTTTTCTTATAATGCAGGTCGGATTGAGAGCTTATTTACAGCATTATACACTGCTGTAGCTAAACCATGAAAGGCAGTGGCCGCATCTTATAGTGGCCAAAACAGGTGACAGGATCCCTTTAAAGTGTAATTAATGTAAAATAAAAGTTTTAATATATTATAAAATCTTAAACATTATTTTCTTGATGGTTTCTGAGATTTCCACCAATCAAACAAAACAAAAACGCACAGCCGATGCATAAGACTGCACATGGCGGAGTACAGATCCATGGATTTTCTATTCAGTCTGTACGCTGTGTGCATAATCAAGTTTTACAGGAAGTTTTGGTTCGCAGTCGGAGTTGTGGGAGGGCTTATTGTTTGCATCTTGAGCTGACCTTTTTATGAGGTATTTAGATAGATGCAATATTTTGATTGTCTCTTATTGCATTTTGTTGCGATGTTGCAGCTGCCAAAAAATGTAATCCTGGCGTTTTGATTTTTTTCTCCTTACGCAGCTTTCTAATTGGATTAATTAATTTGGTATTATTGTGATTTATTGGACTGTTACAAACACAGCAATACTAAATATGTTTTATTTTTAAATTTTTTTAACTTTTCACTGCATTTAATTGTCCTTTTAGGCAACTTGAAGCTGAGATTGTCTGATCGCTTATGCTGTGTACAGCAAAAATCACGGTCTCCTATGAACGCCAACTATGGGCTGGCTTTCACAGGAGAATTTTCATGACAAACACATGGGTCTTCAGCAGACCTTAGGTATAGTAGCCAATCGACACCCCATAGATGCATGGAATGTCAGTGGCATTTAACAGGTTAACAGCTGCAAGCGGAGCTCCACTCAGCCTACAGCTGTTGCAGGTCCATAATGACTGACTAAATCAGCTATCATCTGCTGGGAAAGATGCAGGTTTGGCTTTGGAGCCATATACCGTAAGTCAGGTAGCCGTACATGACGTACCAGTATGCCATATGCCGGTACCTGGCTAAACAGATATTTTTTTATAGGAATATTCAAGTGAAATATGGAAAACTGTATGTCTCCAAACTCTCTACCTCCTTCTGATCCCATGCTGTTTTCAAGGAGGAGTTCCAACTGATCAACTTGGGCAAGAAATCTCTAAATATTGATTGACACAATCATTTCAGCACAATAGCTTGTCACTAGGGATGAGCGGATCAGTGGAAGTTTGGTTTCTGGTACTCGACCCAAACTTTATTCCAAATCTTGCTTCGGGTACCAGAAATGCACCGGAACTTGAACCAGAACCCAAACCACATTGGAAACAATGGGGACCCAAACTCTCTCTCTCTCTGGACTTTCCCCGGAATGCAGAACTTTCTGACGGACTTCCGGTAGTAGTCCGTGACCGGTGTTTAATAATGGACACTAACTGTCCGGTACAAACCCTGAACTTTTACACTCAAGTTCGTTTATCTCTACTTGTCACCCTCCAGTTAATATTTATTTTGTTTATTAGAGTCCTGGTATTAATAGCAACCCAATGTTGGGAAACTACTTCTACTAGTGTTACACTATTATAGTCCTATAGTTTTTTAGCTCTTTTTGTTTTTACCCCTTTCCTTAGTCAAAGTAAGAACTTTTTCAATGTTTCAGAATTGAACCTTATGCAAAAAAGTTTGTCACTTACTTTATTCCAGTAGTACAGATAATTCAAGGAATTGTCAGCATGAACAGATTGCTGGAAACACAGCACACATCCTGTAATTTGTCTAACACTAAGTACGCTCGAACATAAAAGCTTTCTATTTTTTCCCAGCACATTTATTAGTCTGAATTTCTCACAAAATGGATGCGAGTATGGCAAAGTCTTTGCATTACAAGGATCCTTGTAGCTGATCAATAAAATACATTTTCTTGTCAGCACTTTTCAAACTTTTTCATGTTTCCTTATTCTTTTTTTTAATCTGGAAACAATATGCTACATGGGAATAGTGTAAAATTCTTTCAATTCTTTCAATGCTGATAAGTATGAATATGTCCCCTGAAATGATAACAGACATAGCGGAATTTTGTTTATATGCCCCTTGATGTATCTTACAGATCAATAGATACTAATAGAATTTGGTGGTCTGCAAAGCATAGCAGATCTAATTCCGATACAGTATGCGCTCAATGCAAGATAATGCAGTACAGTGAGGTCCTCGTGGTTCAGATTAGAACACAGTGTACAATAAATCACAAATGTCAAGGAAAACCACATATTCTCGAGTAATCAACCTATCTGGAATATTCTGCTAAATTTCTTCTTTATGATAAATTGACTAATACAGTTGCAAAGAAGAAAATGCAGCAGGTAAGGCTTTGTGCACAGTGGATTAGACTTTTGTCAAAAAGTCAAATCTGAAACTCCCATTGACTAAAATATGGTCAATGTTATATCTGGGGAGAGAGCAAGAGGATACGATTAGCATAAGGGTCCAGAAAAATGCTTTGGAAAAGCTCACAGAAACATCCCTCCTTGCAAATTCTATGTCTGATTTTTCTATCTTTTATTTAGCAGGAATTAATAGGAATGTAGAGGGAAAAAACTAATAATGACTGTGTACCCGTGTATTGTGTCATATGATCTGTGAAATGGTTCTTTATAAAATGCAAATCTTCTGGTTTTGGAAAATCTCTGCAGTTTGTAAAAAAAAAAGTTTGTCCTACTTCCCTCATCAGGTCCTCATCTGAGTTCCTGATGCTGCACTCAGTGTATTTTATGGCCTGCAGTGCTGATATTATATCAGTAATGCTGCAGCCAATGACTGACCTCAGCTGCTCTCAGCCTGTGAAAAAATGGTGAAAAAAGCTCTCAAATGGTGAAAAAAGCACAGGATTTGAAAAAAAACTGAAGCTGAGGGATATGGGTTTTCTGAAACATGAAAACCCCTTTAATTATTTATTTTTTGCAGCTGTGTACAGTCATGGCCAAAAGTTTTGAGAATGACACAAATATTATATTTTCACATGATCTGCTGCCCTCTGGTTTTTATGTGTGTTTGACAGATGTTTTTATCACAGACAGAAATATAATAATTGCAAACATATGAGTAACAAAAGCTTATATTGACAGTTAGAATGAGTTAATGCAGCAAGTCTATATTTGCAGTGTTGACCCTTCTTCTTCAGGACCTCTGCAATTCTCCCTGGCATGCTCTCAATCAACTTCTGGACCAAATCCTGACTGATAGCAGTCCATTCTTGCACAATCAATGCTTTCATTTTGTCAGAATTTTTAGGTTTTTGTTGTCCACCTATCTCTTGATGATTGACCACAAGTTCTCAATGGGATTAAGATCTGGGGAGTTTCCAGGCCATGGACCCAAAATCTCTATGTTTTGTTCCCTGAGCCATTTAGTTATCACCTTTGCTTTATGGCAAGGTGCTCCATCATGCTGGAAAAGGCATTGTTGATCGCCAAACTGCTCTTGGAGGGTTGGGAGAAGTTGCTCTTGGAGGACATTCTGGTACCATTCTTTATTCATCGCTATGTTTTTAGGCAAGACTGTGAGAGAGCCGATTCCCTTGGCTGAGAAGCAACCACACACATGAATGGTTTCAGGATGCTTAACAGTTGGCATGAGACAAGACTGGTGGTAGCGCTCACCTTGTCTTCTCCGAATGAGGCGTTTTCCTGATGTCCCAAACAATCGTAAAGGGGATTCATCAGAGAAAATAACTTTACCCCAGTCTTCAGCAGTCCACTGCCTGTACCTTTTGCAGAATATCAGTCTGTCCATGATGTTTTTTCTGGAGAGAAGTGGCTTCTTTGCTGCCCTCCTTGAGACCAGGCCTTGCTCCAAGAGTCTCCGCCTCACAGTGAATGCAGGTGCACTCACACCTGCCTGCTGCCATTCCTGAGCAAGCTCTGCACTGCTGGTAGCCCGATCCGCAGCTGAAACACTTTTAAGAGACGGTCCTGGCGCTTGCTGGTCTTTCTTGGGCGCCCTGAAGCCTTTTTGGCAACAATGGAACCTCTCTCCTTGAAGTTCTTGATGATGCGATAGATTGTTGACTGAGGTGCAATCTTTCTAGCTGCGATACTCTTCCCTGTTAGGCCATTTTTGTGCATTGCAATGATGACTGCACGTGTTTCTTTAGAGATAACCATGGTTAACAGAAGAGAAACAATGATGCCAAGCACCAGCCTCCTTTTAAAGTGTCCAGTGGTGTCATTCTTACTTAATCATGACAGATTGATCTCCAGCCATGTCATCATCAACACCCACACCTGTGCTAATGGAGCAATCACTGAAAAGAGGTTACCTGGTCCTTTTAAGGCAGGGCTGCAATGATGTTGAAATGTGTTTTGGGGGATAAAGTTCATTTTCTAGCCAAATATTGACTTTGCAAGTAATTGCTGTTAAGCTGATCACTCTTTATAACATTCTGGAGTATATGCAAATTGCCATTAGAAAAAGTGAAGCAGTAGACTTTGTAAAAATGAATATTTGTGTCATTCTCAAAACTTTTGGCCATGACTGTACACATGAGCTTAAAAATGAATTCAGTAAATTGTGGTGATGACTACTTACTATTTTCCTTATGAATCACTTATCTACATCTATAAAATATGTTATCATGATAATACTAGAAAAGGTCTTACCAGACTGCAAATTGCATCACAACCACTAGATGGCTATACTTCGGCCCATATAGCATAAACATCTCCTGGCAGATTACAACATAAGGCCCAAATCAAAGGGAGGGAGTCCGGTGTCGTCGTACTATTACACTTGACATCGGAAAGGGGTCAATAGTGAAATTGGAGTCTGATGTTCCCAAACAATTGGTTGACAATCAGGTATGAGTGGGGATCCTGTTTTATTAATAAAAATAATACCATATTTTTCGGACTATAAGACGCACCGGACTATAAGACGCACCCAGGTTTTAGAGGTGGAAAATAGGGAAAAATATATTTGAAGCAAAAAATGTGGTAAAATATTTAATAATATAAATAACATACTATTATATGTGGTGTTATTATATATAATAGCATGTTATTATGTTGGAAGCTACGGGTAGGAGATGATGCTGCGGGACCAGTGTGGTGTCTGTAAAGTACTATGTGAAGACGCTGGAGGGTGAGTATAAGGCCGGGGTCACACATGCGAGAAACTCGCACGATTTCGTGTGAGTCTCTCGCATGAACACCCTGCACTGCCGCCGGCACTCGGACTGGAGCGTGCGGCTGCATAGAAAAACATGCTGCATAGAAATACATGCAGCCGCATGCTCCGGTCCGAGTGATGGCTGCAGTGCTGGGTGTTCATGCGAGAGACTCACACAAAATCGTGCAAATTTCTCACATGTGTGACCCCGGCCTGTGAATGGGGGCATAGGGCTTATATTTAAAGCCACACTCCAGCACTGAAAAATTACACTGGAGTGCTGCTTTAAGATCCCATGGGAGAACTATAACTCTCAGCATGTCCTGAAGATCCTATGGCATGCTGGGAGTTATAGTCCACCATAGGAGTGGCAGAGTGCTTTTTTATGTGCTGTCATTACTAACCTTTTAATTAATTCTCTGTTGTACAGTGTGTCTGAAGGACCTGTGATGACATCATGAAGAGGCAGGGCTTTGTGTGGTCATGTGATGCTCCAGCCTGCCCTCTTCATGACCTGATCACAGGTCCTCCACAGTAGCATTCAGCATGGCATCAGCACAGCCCCTGTGCTGTCAGGTATGCGATGCCTCCTGCTGCACTCTGCTCCTGTCGCCTCCTTCTACTTCCCACACAGATCCCCAGCTGCTGCAGGAATAAGGCGCTGGAGAACCATGTGGCTCTGTCATTTGCTGCTCCTCCCTCACTACTCAGCTGATAGGTGGGCGGGGAAGCGGCTAATGAATATTCACTGCACTTAAGTATCGGGACCAGTGATTTCCCCAGCGCTGGATTCCTGCATCGGAGGGGATATTTTCCTGCCTCCTGTGATCTCACTCTACCGCTGCCCCCTGCCCCCCTCCCCACATGTTACATTCCGATCATAAGACGCACCCACACTTTGAACCAGAACCTGAACCCCATTGAAAACAATGCAACCTGAACTTCTGTTCAGGAGAATCTCTCTCTCTTTCCTCGGATTTCCAAACATTACAACGGACTTCCAGGAGAAGTCCGGGTTCAGTGTTCAGCATTGGACACTAGCTGTCTGGTACGAATCTAGAACTTTTAAGTTTGGGTTCGCTCATCTCTAATTATAGATATTACCAAAAAAATTCTATGGGAAAATGTAAGGACATCGGTTTATGAGCTGAATTTTGAGAGAACGTGCATTAGGCAATAAGGCAACAACCAAAAACACACAAATGGTTCTACAAAATAATCAATGAAGAAGAATAAAATTAAAGTTTTGAAATAGTAAATATCAAAGTCTTGACCTTAATCCCATAGAAATGTTGTGAAAAGACCTGAAGTGAGCAGTTTATGGGAGAAAACCCCAAACATATTGCAGATGAAGTTGTTTTGAAGAAAAGAATGGGCTAAAATTTCTCCGAGCTGCTGGGTAGGACTGATTAACAGCTATTGGAAATATTTAGATGAAGTTATTGCTGGCTTCATTCTACTCACTGAAATCAAAGGTTCACATGTTCACATACTTTAGCCTCTCACAGATATAAAATTGGATCATTTTCCTGAAAAAAATGACAGTCTAATATTCTGCACTCATTTGTTTGAGTTGCTTCTATCTAGCTACTTTTAGGACTATAGTGAAAATCTGTTCTGATGACAATCTGATGTAGTGTTAAGTTAAATTTAGGGTTTGTATAATGTGTAATGCACAGTTTAGGTGCAGAGAAAGATACATATGATAGATAATAGATAGATGATAGACATGATAGATTATAGATAACATAAGATAGATAACATACAGTATACATATATTGGATGTGCAGAGTATGTTTCAAATAAAGAAAGTACTGTAGGGATTGCATAGAAATGATGAGTATGTGTTAGGGATTTCCCACTGAGAAAACGCTGTATAAATTATGCATTATTCAGTCTTTTATGCCAGATATATCTGATCTCTAATTCTCAATTCCTTTTATTTTTCACTAGGACAGCTCAGAACAGATTTTCCAATTCAGACAGTGGTGCAGCATTATAAGATGTTTCAGTTTATTATCCAGCACTTATTCGAGTAAGGGTACATTGTTTTCGGTGGCTTTTTGCTGATTAGTCAGCCACTTTCGAGACATTATCACATTTGTCATTTTTGCTCAAATTTTCTCTATGGATAATGTTTCTCAAGCCATTGAATACACTACTGGCCAATTCAGATAAATGAAAAGCTTTTAAACTTCTGGGGCCCCTATAATGGAGCTTTTAACTATCACAAGTCTTACATAATATCGCACTTTTGTGCAGAATGAACTGCAACCTATGCATCCTTTAAAGGAACATTCCTAGACAGATTGATTTTTTTTTAATTTTATTTTTATTGTTTTTACTGTTTTTATATATATATTATGTTTTTGCATCATACAGTTATTAATGATATAATATTTGCTTTACAGATCCCAATGCATATCCTGGTCCTGCAGCCACTGACCACGCTCTTATAGGAGGGATAGTAGCCGTGGTTGTCTTTGTCACATTATGTTCAATTATATTGCTTGGACGATACTTGGCAAGACATAAAGGTTTGTCACTGCAATTATTTTTCAAAAATTCCTTTCCGTATTTCATTATACGTTACATGTTAAATATTATTGTGTCTAACTATTAGAACATTTTTGCATGAGTCATTCAATGTTAGCCAAGTCATTGGTGGACTAGAACTAGTGTCATCTACTTGAGATGGGGGACCCATGGAGGTTCGGGTCTGGCGGGTTCGGCCGAACAGTTCAAAAAAGTTCAGGTTTGGGTACCAGTACAGTATCCGGATCTGAACCTGAACCCAGACCACATTCACTTGAATGAACATCAAGTGTTTGCAAAGCTGTCATGTGCATGACAGAGCGCCAAACACTGCTTCTGAGCTGCAGTAAAATCATTACCACCGGTCAGACAGCCATGGTTCCCACCAGGGCCGGACTGACCATCTGGCATTTCTGGCAAATCCCAGAAGGGCCTGTCTGGTCATGGGCCACCTTGTCTGCTGTATTGATAACAGAATTGGTGTTCTCCAGACACCGGAGCACAAAGTCACCGACTCCATTACTTACCCCAGCAGGCCACGGGAATCATTAGAAATATTGATCATGTAGTAAATCTTGCTTTCCTCCATCCAGGGTAATATTAGTAATAGTAATATATTCAATCTGGAACTTGGGGATGGGGAGAGCACGGGACTTTATGATTTAAAATGCCAGGGCTGAATTTCAGTCCCAGTCTCTACCTGGTTCTCACACTCTCAAATGACAACCGGAGCCCACAGCTGTGATCGGAGGTAAAAAGTTTACCTCCAGCCACTGGTGTCATCTGATGGGACTACTGCTCCCATCAGCCGACTCCTACTGCCACTAATAACAGTGAGAGCAGAATTATTCAGCTGGTGCCTGCACTATACTTAAATTAAAAAAAAAACTGTGTGGGTTTTCCTGTATTTTTGATAACAAGCCAGGCAAAACTGACTGTGGGCATCTGCAATCAGTTTATTTACTCTATACTCTGATAATAGATTCTTCAGGGAACACTGAAAAAGTGAATTATAGGTAATAGAATATATTAAGAAATGGCTATTACTGTAGTTTCCTAATATATAAGTAAAGGATACCTTAAATAAACTTACACTTTGGAATTTCTAGTAGATGTCCACAGTGGTTTTTGTGTCACTTGCTGACAGTCCTTATGTCCTGTAGCTCCTTCATGGTGCATCATCTGAAATAATTGAAGTAAAATCTTCTCAGCTACAGGTTCCTTTTGGACAAAGTAAGTGGTTTGCTGGCCTGAGAATCATTTAAAAACATCACTCTGAAATCTTCAGGTCTAGCAATTTACAGCTGTGATTCCAGGAGCAGCTTAAAATCACCATTAAATTGCTCTATCATTGGAGAGCAACACTGTCTTGTAAAAATGTTAGCACATTTCAGCCGAGAAAAATTTCTGTTGCCAAATAATTAGTGTGTCTGATACCTCCGAAGCTGAAGCCAACAATGCTCAGATGGTTGGCTGATATGTCCAGCTTTTCTATGTGTTAATGACTCTAATTTCTCATGATACAAACTGAATGCATACTTCAGGACATTTGTTTTTTTTTTTGTTAAAGCTGGCATGAATGGATAACTCAGTATATATAGGATATTTGGCCCCATCGCAAAAATTGATAGGTTCTGCACATTGTACTGTTTGAAACCACCTTATACTTAACCACATTAGTCATAAGGAATTGGTTCTTTCCCACCCCAATCTTCTTGTCTTATCCATTGGATTGACTCCCTGTGGAGAGGAAATCTCCTTGCTTGTTCTACCTAGAGATGAGCAAATTGGTTCAAGGTTAATGGAAATCACCTTAAATTTTACAAAAAAAATTGCATTCTCCTGAAAATCATGCAAATTCAGAAAAATTGGGGTTGGTTGAGTGCAATTTTGCTGATTTATTGGAATCCCAGGAATGGGGGAAAAAATAACAAAATACTCATCCGGCCACTCAGCTCTCCTACCACCACATATCCCTGTCTGGTACTTCATGCAGCTCTCTGCAACCTCCGTTCAAAAGTTCCAGCACAGAGTAAAGAGGGAGAAAGAGAAAAATGCATGCTATGGAGATGTAAAGTAGGATCCAAAGGGAGTTGTGTTGATGAGCGGAAGAGAGCTGCTGTGGGACAGGTTAGTGGAAGGCTGAGTATTATGATTCTTTATTTTCAAAGGCAGAATGTAAGATCAGCTCACCTATACACGAGTGCCCAGGATCCAAGTTCCAAAGAAAATCAGTCCATATAGAAAAGGGGATTCGATCCAGCACTTCAAGTAAAATGCATACATTTCTTCAAAAATATTTAGAGTTGAGAGTCCTCAGTGGTTGATATCTTTTACTTTACTGTACTCTTTACAGTACATTTCTTCAAGGAATAATCCATCCATAAAAATATATAATTCCATAAAAAGTCCACAAGAATAAATGGATAAGTATAACATCCAAGGAGAAAGTCCAAAGAAAAAATACATTCAAGGTTCTGGTTTAGGCATTTCAAAATGCTTCAACCAGAATCTTGAATGTATTTTTTCTTGGGACTTTCTTTTTGGATGTTATACTTATCCATTTATTCTTGTGGACTTTCTATGGAATTATTTATTTTTATGGACGGATTATTCCTTGAATAAATCCTTTATTTTCACCATATGTTTATTATGATCTGTGGTCTGCACAGATGACAGAACACAATCAGGCACATTCAATTTACAAATTAAATGAACTGTTTGAATTCAAGCGAACCTTTTGAAATAAAATTTTGGCATATTTGCTCACCTCTAACTATGCTCTTTCAAAAGGAGTCCGATAGAAAACATATAAATATAATATATGGTAAGTATGTTATTTTAAAAAGAAGCAACCAAGACTTTATGCTGAGTTATAGGGTACCCAGTGTAGATGAAAAAAAAAAACAGCAAACAAAATAAATCTCAATCTCCGGACAAAAAGTTCGTTACTGCCTATACAACCCCTGGCAAAAATTATGGAATCACCGGCCTTGGAGGATGTTCATTCAGTTGTTTTATTTTGTTGGAAAAAAAACAGATCACAGACATGGCACAAAGCTGAAGTCATTTCAAATGGCAACTTTCTGGCTTTAAGAAACACTAAAAGAAATCAAGAATAAATAATGTGGTAGTCAGTAATGGTTATTTTGTTTAACCAAGCATAGGGGAAAAATTATGGAATCACTCAATTCTGAGGGAAAAAATTATGGAATCATGAAAAATAAACAAACAAAAAAACACTCCAACGCATCACTAGTATTTTGTTGCACCACCTCTGGCTTTTACAACAGCTTGCAGTCCCTGATGCATGGACTTAATGAGTGTCAGACAGTACTCTTCCTCAATCTGGCTCCAACTTTCTCTGATTGTTGTTGCCAGATCAGCTTTGCAGGTTGAAGCCTTGTAATGGACCCTTTTCTTCAACTTCCACCAAAGATTTTCAATTGGATTGAGATCCTGACTATTTGCAGGCCATTACATTGATCTTATGTGTATTTTTTCAAGGAATGTTTTCACAGTTTTTGCTCTATGGCAGGATGCATTATCATCTTGAAAAATGATTTCATCATTCCAAAACATCCTTTCACTTGATGGGATAAGAAAAGTGTCCAAAATATCAACATAAACTTGTGTATTTATTGAAGATGTAATGACAACCATCTAAACAGTGCCTTTACATGACATGCAGCCACATATCATCAATGAATTTGGAAATTGACATGTTCTCTTCAGGCAGTCATCTTTATAAATCTCATTGGAACGGCACCAAACAAAAGTTCCAGCATCATCACCTTGCCCAATGCAGATTGGCAATTCATCACTGAATATGACTTTCATCCAGTCATCCACAGTCCATGATTGTGTTTCCTTAGCCCATTGTAACCTTGTTTTTTTCCTTGTTTTTTTCTGTTTAGGTGTCAGTGATGGCTTTCGTTTAGCTTTTCTGTATGTAAATCCCTTTTCCTTTAGGTGGTTTCTTACAGTTCAGTCATAGACGTTGACTCCAGTTTCCACTCATTCGTTCCTCATTTGTTTTGTTGTGCATTTCCTGTTTTGGAGACTTATTGCTTTAAGTTTCCGGTCTTGACACTTTGATGTCTTCCTTGCCACTTGGGCTTTTTTTGCCTTCCTCTGGATCAACATGTTAGGGCAGGTTAGGATATGATATGGGTTGAACTAGATGGACTTAAAGTCTTCCTTCAACTTTAATAACTATGATTACTATGCTATTATGTTACTATGTTGGTCTTCCAGTATGTTTGCCTTTAACAACCTTCCCATGTTGTTTGCATTTGGTCCAGATTTTAGACACAGCTGACTGTGAACAACCAACATGTTTTGCAACATTGCGTGATGATTTACCCTTTTTAAGAGTTTGATAATCCTCTCTTTTGTTTCAATTGACATCTCTCGTGTTATAGCCATGTGTAATGTATGTAGTACAGTTCATATAGCGTCTTGTGCTTGGGTGCGATGAAAACACAGGAGTCACAGGTTTGATATAGAAAAGTCCTGTATTACTTCATACAAGTTGGCAGAAATAGTCACACAGTTTGCAGACACAGAAACAGGAGACACAGCAGGCCAGAGTAATCCAAGCTCAGCAATCACTCTCCAATACAGATTCAGGATCTTCTTCTCTGTTACCATAATTCCATGCAAACGTGGGTCTTTCAAAGAGCAGGGTTCAGAGTCCACAAGTGCTTCAGAGTTCCTCAGTAGGAATAGCTGGAGTACAAGGTCCAAGGCTTACAGGAGTCAAGTCACAGGTTCACTGCAGGCTAGATTCTGAAGCACTGATTGCTCAGCTGTGGCTGCTTAAGAAGCAAAGGAGAGAATCAGGGCGGGAACATGCAAGCTGGAAACTCCATTTTGACTGAGGGCAAGATAGCTGCAGCAAGACAGAAAGTAAAATGGCTGACAAACAAACTGAGTTTCAGGAATATATACATAGAACCTTACATTACTCCCCCCTTAAGGACAACCTCCGGATGACCTCAGACCAGGCTTGTGTGGGTACCTCTGATGAAACTGACGGAGCAAGCGAGGAGCATTAACGTTATTGACCGGTTCCCATGAGTTGTCCTCCACTGGGTAGCCCTGCCATTTAATCAGATATTGTAACTGATTTCTATACAACCTGGAATCTAAAATCCTTTCCACCACAAATTCTTCCTGACCATCAACTAGCACTGGGTCAGGGCAAGGAGAGGAACGTCCAGGAAACGTATTGGGTGTCGCAGCCTTTAGTAGGGATACATGAAAGACAGGGTGGATTCTCATAGTTCTGGGCAGTTGAAGACGACAAGCAACGGCACTTATAATTTTACTGATTTTATAGGGTCCAATGTACTTATGTCCCAACTTAGACGATGGAATCCTTAACTTAAGATTTCTGGTTGACAGCCAGACCAAGTCTCCTACCTTGAAAGCTGGTGCAGGTTTACGAAATTTATCTGCTGCTTTCTTGTACCTTTCTTGAGCCGATTCCAGATTTTCCTTTAGAAGATCCATATTCTTCTGTAAAGACGTGATTCTTTCAGCCACTGCTGGTAAAGGCGTTTCTATGGGAAATCGTGGTAGAATGTTAGGATGATAACCTAGATTAGAGTAAAAAGGAGACTGTTTAGTGGAGGCACTCTGAGAGTTGTTATACGAGAACTCAGCTAATGGAAGTAGATCCACCCAATCATCCTGTAGGTGGCAGATAAAGCAGCGGAGATACTGCTCCAGGGTTTGATTGGTTCGTTCGGTCTGTCCATTAGTCTGGGGATGAAAAGCAGAAGAAAGGTTTACTTTAATGTCCAATGCTGCACAGAAATTTTGCCAAAACCTAGAAGTGAATTGCACCCCTCGATCCGAAATAACCTCATCCGGTACTCCATGTAAGCGAAACACATCTTTAATCATCAAATCTGATGTCTGTTTTGCAGTGGGTAAGCCGACACAAGGGATAAAATGAGCTGCCTTTGTTAGACGGTCAACCACCACTAGAATGGTGTTCTTCCCCTGAGAGGTTGGTAACTCCACAATGAAGTCCATAGAAATGGATCCCCACGGGCGGGACGGGGTGGGAAGAGGCTGTAACAGACCAGTTGGTGAGGAGCGAGGTGTTTTGCATCTTGCACAGACCTCACATGAAGTGACATAATTCAAAACATCCTTCCTGCAAGTGGGCCACCAAAAGAAACGAGAAAGAAATTCCTGTGTCTTTAGAATTCCTCTATGCCCAGCTATCTTGGAATCGTGAATGAGTTGCAATACTCTTAATCTGACTGTTTCAGGAATATACAGACGTTGTCCCTGAATCCACACACCATTCTTAAAGACAAGACTTACGTCCCTTGGGGGTTGTGCCAAAAAGGAATCCGCATGGTATGCTTCCTTGATGTCCTTAAGTAGGTCTTGATTATGAATTACTCCCAGGAATCTAGAGTCAGGAAGAATAGTCTTAGGAGGAGTAATTGGACGTGTCTCTGCTGAGTAAATCCTAGAGAGTGCATCAGCCTTTCCATTGCGCGATCCTGGTCTATAAGAGATGATAAAATTAAATTGGTTTAAGAAAAGATTCCAGCGAGCCTGGCGAGGAGTCAGGCACTTAGCCGACCTGATAAACTCAAGGTTACGATGGTCTGTCAGGACGACTATTTGCTGTGCAGCTCCCTGAAGAAGGTGTCTCCATTCTTTGAAGGCGGCAATAATGGCCAACAACTCTCTATTGCCCACATCGTAGTTCCTCTCAGCCGAAGACAACTGCTGGGAAAAGAAGGCACAGGGATGCAAGACATTCTTCTCACCTGTTCTCTGAGAGAGTATAGCTCCAACGGCACAGTCTGAAGCATCCACCTCTATTATGAAGGCAAGCTCGGGGTTGGGATGTACTAGGATAGGTGCAGTGGTAAATTTATCTTTTAGACGGGAAAATTCTTCCTGGGCTTGGGGAGTCCAGGAAAACCTAGACTCTTTCCGGGTAAGTTGAGTGATAGGTGACACTACCTCAGAGAAATTTCTAATGAAACGTCTATAGAAGATGGCACACCCGATGAAGCGCTGTACCTCCTTCACATTTCTAGGACTTGGCCAATCCTTGATGGCTTGGGTTTTGCTTCCATCCATACTAATTCCTTGTGTAGACAGTACATACCCCAGAAATTGAATTTCGGTCCTATGGAATTCACACTTTTCAAGTTTGATGTAAAGATGATTTTGTCTTAGACGTTCCAAGACCATTCTCACATGTCCATGATGTTCCTCTGTGGAGTTAGAAAAAATTAGAATATCATCCAAATAAATTACCACGAATGTATCTAGGAGATCCCTGAAGATGTCATTCACCAAGTGTTGGAAAGTGGCTGGGGCGGTACTCAGACCAAAAGGCATAACTAGATATTCAAAGTGTCCATAGCGTGACCTGAATGCAGTCTTCCATTCATCCCCAGGTCTAATACGGACTAAGTTATAGGCCCCACAAAGATCTAGTTTAGAAAAAATTTTGGCATGTCGCACTCTCTCCAATAACTCAGGGATTAAAGGCAATGGATAACGGTTTCTAATAATAACCTTATTGAGTTCCCTATAGTCTACGCATGGTCTCAGAGATCCATCTTTCTTCTTTACAAAGAAGATGGGTGCACCTGCAGAAGATGAAGAGGGGCGTATGAAGCCCTTGGCTAGATTTTCATCTATGTAATCCTTTAAAGCCTTTAGCTCGGGCCCCGCCAGGGGATAGATCTTACCAAAAGGTATCTCTGCTCCAGGCAATAATTAAATTGGACAATCATATGGACGGTGAGGAGGAAGCTGGTCAGCGTTCTTCTTGTCACATAAATCCACATAGTCCTGGTATACAGCTGGTAGTTCAGGGACTGACATGATTCCTTTAGGAACAGAGCAAGCTGAAACTTTTGGACTCATCTGTTTCTCTGGAAAGTGTAATTCCTTGGTCTCCCAGTTAATGGTAGGATTCTGAGCCTGCAGCCATGGTAGCCCTAGAATAATGGGAAAGTGGGGAGAAGAGATAAGCATAAAGGACAGTTTCTCTTGATGATCTTTACCCATAAGAACCCTCAAAGGCTCTGTTTCCTGATCCACTGGTCCAGAGGTCAGCAGGGAGCCATCCACAGTTTCCATCTGTACTGGAGTAGCCTTCTTCACTGAACGTATTCCCTGTTTCAGAGCAAAGGAGACATCCATAAAATTTCCACTTGACCCTGAGTCGATCATAGCAGAGCTAGACACCCAAGCTGAGTCAACCCAGAGTTTGATGGAAAGAAAGCAATGAGAATTGTTTTTCTTACAACTCAGCTGGGACACCGCTGAGGAAACTTGAAAAATGGCAGCGTTTACACAGTCAACGTCCTCAGAGGTAACGGAGTTTAAGTCCGAGAAATCAAGATCTGTTGCTGCAGATCTCTCTGGAGCCTGAGGCTCGGACCTGACAGATCCCCTCTCGCAACACTCACAATGAATGAGTGCTGCAGTAGTCTTACGAGAACGGCTGGGGCAGTTTATAATGAAGTGCCCTGACTTACCACAATAGAAACATAGATTCTCCTTAAAACGATGTTCCTTGCGAGCATCACTAATCCGTCGTTGTAAAGAGTCTACCTGCATGGGTTCAGGTTCAGGTTCCCGTGTAATCCTACTCAAAGGTTCCTTAGCTGGAGAGGAAGGTAGGAAAAGGTTAGTACGATTGCTTTCGAACCATCTCTCTTGCCTGCGTTCAGTCAGACGAGTATCAATACGGATGCAGTAGTTAATAAAGTCACCTAACGCAGTGGGAGGGTCGGCACGAGCAAGTTCATCCTTAATCAGTGGAGATAACCCCTTTCGAAAAATAGATTTTTTGGCGGAACTGTCCCAGGTGGTATCAAGGGCCCATCTCCTGAAATCCAAGGCATATTCACCTACCGAGTGCTTACCTTGGCGCAAAGCTAACATGGCTGCTTCAGCTGTTGCACCTCGATTGGGGTCATCAAACACCTGCCCCATGGCTGAAATAAAATCATCAAGGTGATTCAAACAATCATCCTCAGTCTCAATCAGAGGGTTTGCCCACATTAAAGCCTTGTTGGTAAGCAACATAATTATAGTAAGCACCTTAGATCGTTCAGTGGGAAATTGTGAAGCATGTGCAGAAAAAAAAAGATTGCATTGATTAATAAATCCCCTGAATTTCTCACGTTCACCGCCAAAACGAAAAGGGGGCAACTTGGGAATCCCAGCACTCGGGGCTACGGCAGGAGCCTGGACTCGCCCCTCTAGAACCTCAATCCTGGCTCGCAAATCCTAGGTAGTCTGTCCAACCACTTGCAAATTGTGATTATTGAGGTCCTGTAGATTTGTAAAACGGGTCTTTATATTTTGCAAATCTGCAAGGATATTATCAGTCACTCCGCAAAGTTCCTTTATGCGGGCCTCCATTTTCCAGATCTTTTAAGACAGGATTACTGGAAGAAGAGGAGAGAAAAAAAAACAATAGTGTTCACCTGTGGCAACACTGCAGAGAGAAAAAAAAAATTAAGGGAACTGCTCACCTGGAATGGTTGTGAGAAGTCACAACCACTATCATCACAGAAAGTTTCAACCAGACATCTGATATCCAGAGTTACAGCAGACAAAAAAGAGAAAAGAAAGGAAAAGAAAAAAAAAAAAAAAAACAATAGTGTTTACCTGTGGTAACACTGCAAAAAGAAAAAACTTAAGGGAATTGCTCACCTGGAATGGTTGTGAGAAGTCACAACCACTGTCATCACAGAAAGTACAACCGGACGTCTGATATCCACAGTACAGAGACACAGCCTTCCAGACCCAGCAGACACTAACGTTTTGGCTTCAGAATCTTGTAATGTATGTAGTACAGTTCATATAGCGTCTTGTGCTTGGGTGCGATGAAAACACAGGAGTCACAGGTTTGATATAGAAAAGTCCTGTATTACTTCATACAAGTTGGCAGAAATAGTCACACAGTTTGCAGACACAGAAACAGGAGACACAGCAGGCCAGAGTAATCCAAGCTCAGCAATCACTCTCCAATACAGATTCAGGATCTTCTTCTCTGTTACCGTAAGTCCATGCAAACGTGGGTCTTTCAAAGAGCAGGGTTCAGAGTCCACAAGTGCTTCAGAGTTCCTCAGTAGGAATAGCTGGAGTACAAGGTCCAAGGCTTACAGGAGTCAAGTCACAGGTTCACTGCAGGCTAGATTCTGAAGCACTGATTGCTCAGCTGTGGCTGCTTAAGAAGCAAAGGAGAGAATCAGGGCGGGAACATGCAAGCTGGAAACTCCATTTTGACTGAGGGCAAGATAGCTGCAGCAAGGCAGAAAGTAAAATGGCTGACGAACAAACTGAGTTTCAGGAATATATACATAGAACCTTACACCATGATTCATGTCAGTCCACTTGGTGCAACAGCTCTCCAATGTGTGATCACTCCTTTTTAGATGCAGACTAACGAGCAGATCAAATGTGATGCAGGTGTTAGTTTTGGGAATGAAAATTTACAGGGTTATTCCATAATTTTTTCCCTCAGAATTGAGTGACTGCATAATTTTTCCCCTATGCTTGGTTAAAAAAATAACCATTACTGACTACCACATTATTTCTTCTTGATTTCTTTTAGTGTTTCTTAAAGCCAACAAGTTGCCATTTGAAATGACTTCAGTTTTGTGCCATGTCTGTGATCTGTTTATTTTCAACAAAATAAAACAACTGAATGAACATCCTCCAAGGCCGGTGATTCCATAATTTTTGCCAGGGGGTTGTATACGAAAAGAGGGCAGCATAGCTCTTGTCTACCTGACCTTCTGAAAAATTGTTAGAAACAGTGAGAGTGTATCTCTTAGACTGTTTATCCTTTTCTTTGGTTAAAAAATACGACTTAGATTAGCTTCCTTAACCCTGTACCTACTGGCATCGGGCCACTATTTAGGAATCATGATGAGTACAAACATCTGATATCGATTATATATATTTAGAAGCTTGACTAAAAAAAAATTACCCTTAACACTTTACAGCTGTTTTTTTTGCTTTACACAACACATTATGCTAATTTTTATTCCCTTTTGCTCTCATTATACCATAGAGACATTATAACTGAAAGTAGGGAATAGCCTGTCTAGTTCATCCAATACTTGGAGACATTTGGCATGCAGATACCACATTAATATAATCTGATGGAGATCAGAACATTGTATATGAATGATATGGTAATGTATTGTAAGCAGCTTTTGCCTCGCATCAATCTCTAAATGAAACAAGAGACAGTCAATGACAAGCAAAATTTCTAACAACCTTTTGTATAATCTTGATCTCTGTAGGGACATATTTAACAAATGAAGCAAAAGGAGCTGAAGATGCCCCAGATGCAGACACAGCCATTATCAATGCAGAAGGCAGCCAAGTGAATGCAGAGGAGAAGAAGGAATATTTCATTTAAATGCAAACCTGGTTACTACGAGTTTTACTTATCAGGCTGACTGCTGGAAAAAACTGGCTATCATTTTATTTTTTATTTTTTTTTTATTCAAAATTCATTCCCACCACCTTCCGCTCCATTTTATTAACTCCTGCTATCAATAGCCAGCTTATGCCAACAATCAGCTGTTGACAGCATCATACTTTAATTGCATTTCATAATGCGGGACTTTTCTTACTGCAGAAAAAATATGAAAAATAATGGAAAAAAAAATATGAAAAAACATGTCCATCATTCTGTTAAAAATCCAATCATACAGTGCTTGAATATACAGCCTTAACAATTGTTTTTTCTTTCTTTTTTTTCTCATTGTTACATGACATGCGTTCTTTTTTTTATGTTTACACAAAGAACTTCCAGGCTGCCCTTTTGTATATCTCTCCAGCACACATACAAGTACATGATGATACCAACATGTATTATAGTCCACGTTATTGAGCCTATTGGTAGTTCTGTGTACGTCACACTGACCTACTTATAGATGTCCTGTTAGAATTTTAAGCAATGGCATCCCATGTGGCTGGGTGCGGTATTACAAAACACTGCAATAATCTGGACTACATTCATTGCTGCATGTATAAAGTATGGAGTGTGTCTTGCCATTACATGGTTTTGGTACAGACTTGATTAAATTCAATTGATTAAGTTCCACTTAAAGGCAAACACTATTTTCTTGCTTTCATTATGACTGGATGATTTTTTTTAAAGAATGGTCTACAACACATGATCTGAACATAGTAACAATGAGTATAGATATATGCTTTAATAATAACAATACTCATAAGTCAGGGCAAAGTCATGTATAGAATTGGATACAATAGACATGCTCAACGAAGACTTAAAAATACAAAATAGATACATTATACTTAAAGTAAAAGTTTGCCCCAGCGTACCATTTTGCTTTTTTATCAAAATAGGTGTAAAATTTGGAACTGTTTAGCTTCTTAGTATGTTTTTTTTAATGCTGGAGATAAATACAAAGCTGTAATCCTTTCCACAGAAGTTGATTTTAAAGATAACATTCTGTATATCTGCAGCCACCACTAGAGGGAGCTTACGAGCCTACTGCATACTGGTTTACATTGAACCTAATGGTAAAACTGTATACAGTAAGATTTGCGGCAACCTATTGGCGGCTGTAAGTAGCCTACGTGGTGTTTATAAAATCTTTGTCTATGTAGGAGATTTAGAGATCTGTAACACAAAGCTTCAACAACTGTGAAGATGTATGATGAAATAAGACAGTACCATATTTTATACCTAAAAAAATACGACTTGGTTTTGAAAAGTGGACATTCACTTTAAGCCGAGGTGTAGTAAATGGAACTTCCATGTACGATTTATTCTTTATTCTTATTTTTTTATTTCTTCCCTATTTTTTTTTTTGGATGACTTCACGATGTTTATTTAATGTTCTTGGTCTCTCCATATTTATTGTTTCTACGTGGACTCTACTGTGTTTTTTTTTCTTTAAGAAGAGAAAAGTCGTCAGAATATTTGTGCATTTTCCGTATCTTGTAAATAGTAAATGTATTAAATCAAGTTGAACATTATTTGATACATATTTAACTTTTTTGGATGTAAGGAAGTCACAAGTACCCATTTTCTAATGCCCCTTCCCCTTCCTACTCCCCCCAAATCCTTCTTAGATATGAGCCTAAAACCAGTATTACGTGTAGATTACGTGTTTGAATTTCTGTCTGTATGTCCTAGCACTGTTCAAACTTTTTCTAGATCATCTTATTTTTTATCTGTTCTACAATGGAAGCACAATGTTAAAGGAAAGATACTTTAATCTCACCACCAGTGCAGAGCCTCAGGTTTTCAAGCTTAACCATATTTGAGTACAACTCTATTTTATTGCTTAGCTTTCTAGGAATTTTTATTTTTATTATTATCTTTTTTTTTTATTTGGCTATTTTATTTGTTTTCACTTTTTTTTGGGTTAATTTGTCAAATATCAGAAACAAAAAAAAAATGGTAGTGCAACAAAAACTACACGGTTTATGGATACTGTAAATGAACTTCTTCTACTAAATTCCTGTCTATGCATTTGTGAGGTATAACTTATGTCACAGTGAAATGATACAGAATTTCTGACAGTGAAAGCTTCAGTATCAATTTATCCACAAGCCATGATACATTTCCGAACACGTCAGTGAAGTTTTGATGATCGAAAATAAATTCACTCCTCTAATCATAAACTCAATATTCCGGACCTGTTGGCTTGATTTTCTTTTTTTTTTTCCTCTATCCTTTTCAGCCTGTAACAACTATTGTTATTTTACGTTTTCCAGCATTGATTCCCAAAGTCGGAGATTGCGAATCACTCTGAATTCTGCTTTGCCTTAATATTCCAGGCATTGTGCATCTGAAATAGGGTATTTTAACAAGGTAGCTAGACTTAGGGAAGTGAGAGAGGCTGACAGCCTATGAAGCAAAAATTATGTCTACTGTTATTTATAGAATCTTTGGAATCAGGAAAAAGAAGACACATCGAGACTTTGACTTAGAATAAATATATACTACAAATATGATCTCAACTTCAGTAATACTTGTGGAAGACTTACATTTTTTTCTGTAATACTTTGGGGTTGCCTGTAGCGCCCTCCTTTGTTTTCTCCATAATATACCAAGTATGAATAATCATGACATGGTTGAGTGTTATCATAATAAAACATATACAGTATTACATTTGAAAGAAGTATGTCTTCATTGGTGTGGCTGCATGCTTGTTTTACGCACCATAACATATGTGAAAAATGCAATAATACGTTTAAACTATAGTAAATATGATAGTAAAGACAACAGGGGTACTGTAGCTGCTAGAAATATGGCGAAACTGTATGGGTTGGCAAAAATAGGTTATCGGATGCTCGCGTTCCGGCCAAGGAGACGCGGTGAAAGGAAAGGTCACTCGGTAGCGGAACACAAGGGCTGCAGAAGATATTACGTCAAACAGTCTAATCCCTGATAGTATGTTTTGTGTTCTGTTTGTGCTATCCAACTAGATCGATATTGCTCCAGACTAATGATGAGCGAACATGCTTGGATGCTGTCTTATCCGAGCATGCTTGGGTGTTATCCAAGCATCTGGGAGTGCTCGTATATTATGTTCGAGTCACCGCGGCTGCATGATTTGCAGCTGCTAGACAGCCGAAACACTTAGGGGTTGCCTGTTTGTTATGGAATCCGCACATTTGTTGAGGCTGTCTAACAGCCGCAAATCATACAGCTACAGGGACTTGAATATAATACGATACGATACGATACACTTTATTGATCCCGAGGGAAATTATGTTATCCCAGCAGAGTTACAACAGCATTACAACAAAACATTACAAACAGCATTACATAGAGTAATTACTAGACACATATCTTGCACATGACTAAGCACAATATGTAACAAACAAAGGTACACAAATCTCTAATCATTTCCATTAGTGCGCCAGTCCTAGGTCATAGCCATCTTTCACCCTTAGTGAATTGTTATAGATCCCCATAGCGGTAGGCACAAACGATTTACTGAATTTCTCCTTCTTGCACCTTGGAAGGATTAGACGGCTGCTGAATGTGCTCTTCTGCTTCAAGAACAGCTCGTATAGATGTATACGAACACTCCCAGATACTTGGATAACACCCGAGCATGCTCGAATAAGATGTTATCCAAGCATTTTCGCCCATCACTACTCCGGACACATCTCCTGCTGCCCTGGGAAAAATGGAAATCTATCCGATGTACCCTATGGATTCTAACTTTCAGATGGCAACAGTCCATCTTGGACTTGACAAAACAAAACACAAAAACCTTCCATGGGTTTGGTGACAAATATGCAGTAAAATACATTTTTAATTTCCATTTTAGGCATGACACAGCGCCCTATAATTGTGCCCACAGTTATACCATTACATTGTGGGCAACTTTTTAAATGCTCCTTGAAACAAGTATAAAATTTCATATATTACTCTTCCCAAAAAATTGATAAATAGATCTCTAGTCCTAATTGATACTGTAGCATCCAATTTTTTTTTCAGTGTTGAGCTAGTCTTTAGCATATAATCCCCAAAATGTTATACTTATTAGTATTGTTATTAGCTGTTTCTAATATATTAAATATAGTATAGTAACCATATTACGGCAGTGATTTTTTTTTATTTGGTTTTTGCTTTTTTGAACAAAAAAGTTCATCGCATTCACGGTTGCCGCTTACGAGTATATTTACTGACGGTCAAAAAAAAAAGTGAAGCGAATCTGTCTAGGGGTGCTAAATCGTGATTCCTGCAGATAGATGTTAAATAATGTTGTGAAAATGGTTGGGAATGTTACAGCTTCCATCTTTATAGGGATGGAAAAGACAGTTTTGCATTGGAGCCTAGAGAAGATTTTTTCCACATACCTCAGCCAATGTCAGCAGATCTGCAGTTTTCACTTATATAATGACTCTAGAAGTAAAGAGTGTAGTAACTCTAGTATATACAGTTTTTATATTACATATAGAAAATTGTCAGTAAAATATTTAGAAGAGTTGGCATCTCGGTCTTCTTCGCGAGGAGGGTTGGTACGGACACTCCCTCTTCCTTTTCATACACTGTTGTGTCTTAAAGTTCTACATTCCTTGTAACCTCTATAGGCAGTCAACATTTGTAAATGCATAAAAGCGTGTTTATCAAGGACTCACAACGTTACACAAAAAAATTTTCAGAGTACGATTGTGATTCCAAAATTGAAAAACGAAAAAAAAAAAAGACGAAAACTGTTCTGTAAACTTTTGAACTGCATGTTTGTGGAATATATGAACCATTAAGCACCATCTGGATTCTGGTTAAATATTTTCATGCATATTCATTCTTTTGTATGATTTGACAATGATTTTGCTTTTTCTTTTGCCTCACTATTTCCACCGCAGAATCACAAAAAAAGAAATACTTTATTCAGTCTAAACTTATATTGGAATATCAATTTGCTCTCGCATTATTATATATATGAAATAAAGAAAAGAAAATGTCCTTTATTCATTGTTCCCTATATGATTTGTGGCATAAAGGTCTGAGGCAGTTAGGAAATCTGAAAGAACATTGCTTTGAAAAATGATTGGTAGTTACCGTAATAATGTTTTCCTTCTCTCCAATATTAAGTAGAAGAAATCCTTTAACGATCCTTATCACCTTTCCTGACCTGTCTATTTTAAAGAATGCTTGTGTTTTCCATAGAATAACAATTCTAGAACATCTATTCTTCTCTGTATTGGGCCATATGCGAACAAAAAATAGGAATTGCCAATGGAGCGCGTCCCTACATTTTTTGGCATCATCCAACCAATGCTGACAATACCCAACTGCGTAGAGTCATGCCCTCTTGACGAATTGTGAAATCTTGCTTTTTTTTTCTTATATTGCTTGGAGGAAAGCATAAAAGTAGCATAATGCAGAAAACAGCTGTCACTGGTGAAAAGATATGTTATGGGGTATGCAAGTATTTATTAATGCAGACATGTCAGGAATGGTGACAGGCAAGCGGCATCCTTTTGGACACCCGCTACTCTCACAGCCCTTGACATTAGATCTCTGGGACCCAACTGGACACAATGGAGATATATTCAAAATGGTGTACTGTAAAGGAGTTGTTCAGTCTTACATAAAGAGACTACAGACATGTGAATCCTTATATCTGCATCATGTGCACTGAACGCTGTGTGGTTTCTCTAGTGCCGCGGAACGTCAGTCATGTGACCACAAATATGCAATATGCATACTCCCAGCCATACTGCGACTATATGGGCGCCATCTCGCTTAATGTAAGTCCAGGAACAGTCTAGTCGAAATGTATCCATATTGTACATGTGTGCATATTTGTGGTCTCATGATCACAGTTACCAGCACCGAAGAATCCTTACAATGTGCAGTGCACGCAATGTGAGGATTCACAAATGTGCAGTCATACAATGACGTAGAAGGGATCCCAGCTGACATGTTACGGCTTGATACGTAGGAACACAGAAGTTCGTCCTGACCAGATGTGGAAATAATCAAAAGGAAAATGGGATCCAGCTTCAGCTTTCAAAGCTTTGACAAAGGAAGCTGGAGTGCGTCTGAAATGAATTGCAATATGTCTGTCTATCTCTGACTTGTTCTCGCCAATATTTTCCATGGAATTACAATTTTAACCTCTCAATAAGGGATCTGTTTTAAACTGTTGGTGGAACCCATTTTCCTTTTGATCACACAATGACAACAGATTTCTAGAATAGAATTGGACGATCCCATTTAAGTACGTCTTAATATATAGCAAGCTGACAGATAAGGCATGTGCCATTAAATAAATTTGGCGCATCTCATGCTTTGAGTTTGCCACAAATGCTAAAAATGCTAGCACAGATTTGCCACATTTGGCATGAATTATAGTAAATTTGTGTGTGGCCTCGTTACACTGCGCTCTTCTTAATTATTAGAAAAGTAGCATGAGCCACAGAAAAAAATAGTCACAAATGATGGCGTACAAATGGCGAGCAAAATAATTACCAATTTCTTTTAAGCCAGTTTTTGACATAAACAAAATAAAAATAAATGTCCCTCAATATATTGCAAAATATGAACTTGTCTCGGAGAAGTAATTCACGGTAGAATCATCTTAGAAGGATTGGACATTATGGAAGACTTGCTGTTATACCACACCGTAAATACTGGTGACCAGGAAAAAAAGACAAGATTATTTATCTACGCGCAAATCATTAGAGACAGCAAAGCGGGAACCTGTCATAATTTAGCCAGAGGTCAATAGTCCTAGTCTCTTTGCAACTGTATAGCTCTTAGGCCCTAAATAACAATATATCAGTCACAATAGTTTTAAGTTAGGAGAAATAAAATAGTTTCATCCACAAATCACTGGGAACTAGCATGCATTTGTACTTGTGAGAATAGATGGTCTTACTGTAGCATATTTCTGCAATTGTACAGTTTATGGTGTCTATTAATCATTGTAATCACAAATATACGATATATATATTTTTTTTCCAGAGGACTGAATTGTTTATCTTTAAATATGTTGTCACTAACGATATTGCTTCCTATAAATCTGTTTCTTTGTCAGCATTACACCCAGGAATTGGCCAGGAATTGTGATGAGTATCTTACTCACCTAGAAAAAGTAGTGCTAAAATGTCACACATTTCAAATGTTTTTTGGGATGGTAAATTTTGCATTAAGAGTAAATCTGTAATTCATACCGAAAGCTAAAACAGAAACAAAACTTTTTTCTAAAAAAATAAAGAAAAAAAAGATGATGATGATGATGATGATGATGATGATGATGAAATGTAACACCTCATGTATTTTCATTTTAATGTTTAAATAAACAAAAATTATCTTGACGAAAAGAATCATGTGTAATGATGTAATTCACAAATGTGAGGGGGTCGAGTTTACTCTGTGCACGCGTGCGTCAGCGCGCCTCGTAGTTACATGCTCTTCCATGTAACATAGCAGTTGTAGTGTAATTTAGTGCCACTTATCTGTAACCAAATGAAAACACCTGTACATATGCTTCTTTTTCCCTGTTAAAGGTGAGATGAGCATTTCTCATGTGGGACATTTCTATTTCTTCAATAAAAATCTAATGAAGTAAACGAAGCTGTGAGCTTACTGTGTTCGAGTTGATGTTGTTTGTGGGATGGCTCAACCCTTTGTACAAAAGCTTTCAAAGATTGCAATTACCATGATGACAGCTAATTTCAAGAGAATGGAACGTTTTTTTTTTCATTTTTATTTCATAAATTAATTGTACACATCTAGATAAGCAACTTTGTAATACTGTACATCCGAGAAATCTGCTTATTTCACCTCCTGGGTAAAAATAAGGATGCATAGACTGGGAAAAACAAAAAAGGGCAAATAGGGTCTTAACTGATAATAATGTGGTTTATGAGAAGTGAATCCACTCACCTGGTGGGGTTGTACCTAAGCAACATGTAATGCACATAGATCAGCTGCTGCAGGGCACGGGTCAAGAAAGCACCAAGCATGAAAATAGGAACCGGGTGGAGGTGCCACCTGATGACGGCTATTGACAATTGTATTTAAAAAAAAGTGAAGGTTCTTAGCGCATAAATTTGTCAATTCATGTGTGCCCATCAACCCTTGCAAGGTGACACTTCTCTGATGGGTCCTATCATACCACTTTCCTATCCTACTGAACATGCCACTCTCGGGCTAAAACATCTACAATCTTTGCTCAGTAGGATAGGAAAGTGGTAAGATAGAGGTATTTTTTTTAAATACAATTGTCGATAACCGTCAGCAGCAGCAGCACATCAAGTGTCACCTCCACCCGGTTCCTATTTCACCTCCTGAACTTATGAGTAAAATCTGATGATAGTTGGTGCTTGTAAAATGCTATAGAAAGAGGAAGGGAGAAGGAAATAGGAGCCAGACATAGACATTCTGCTGTAAGTTCTCCTGAAACAATAATTACAGTTCTCTTTACACTTTATGAGAACCAACTGCCCTTTCTTGTTTTTTTTACCTTGAAAAAGGCACCAGTCCAGTGTCAAAACGCATTGGTGTAATGAAAACCTTAATTTTATACCATTGAGTATAGGGTCACCAGTGTTTGGTTGTTCATCCCTACAGTCCTGATTATCACTGATGGGGTTGCTTCTTTGTTACACATGACACTATTATACTCTTGGGTCAATCAAGCTTCAATGGCGTGAGGTTACAATATTTTTAACATACAATGACATTTTTCTGGCCATTGCGTCTTCATGTCATGTTCATTATTCAATGCAACAAATAGTTTGGAAGTGTTCTATGGGTGTTTAGCTTGAAGATCATATACATTTCATTGATAACACATCTATAAAACTACAATAAATCCATTGATTTCACTTTCTGGTAGTGCAGTTCATTACTTCACAATCTGTACTTTACCTACGCCTAGACAAGCTGCTCCTTTGGACTCCAGCTGAAAGCATCAGTATTTTATTTTTTTTGTAACACTATGGCCCAGATTCATTAAGACTGTCATTTTGTGCACCAGTTTTAATGAGGGTCATACAGGAATAAGATGCGTCAAATGTGATAAGAGGAGTACACCACTTACAGTAATGATGAATTTGAGTCATCTTATTAGTGGCTTCTTGTGCCTCATCAGAAATGTTGCTCCCTAACTGGAGTAACATTCTTGGTATTAGAAACACTGCCAGTATTGATGAATTTGATCACAGCAACAAGTCTCCTAAGGAGAATATTGAAGCAAGTAAAAAGTAGAAAAAAAGTTTTTAAAAATATAAAAAGATACAAAAAATATAAAATTTCAAATCACCTCCCTTTTGCCCCATTTAAAATAAAACAATAAAGAAATATCTATACACCTCGTCCCACAAAAACAAACCCTCCCACGGCCACATTGACCTAAAAATAAAAAGTTATGGCTCTGGGAAGAAGGGGAGCAAAAATGTAAAATCCCAAGGTTGTGAGGGGGTTAAGGGCTATCAGCAACACTGTCTATATGAGCAGATAGAGCTGTTTTTTATGGATCTGAAATAAAGGATATTGTTTGGACGCACCTACCTTTTCTTCAAAAAAGCAGCAAAAAAGCAGCTATACATACTATTTCACCACCCACTGATTCTATAATGGCATTCCTTACTACTGCCAGGTCACATATATGCCACTATTGCAACAGAGAAACCTGCAATAATAATGACAAAGCATCTCGGACTGGAAAGGAATGGTGCCATGTATGGACAGTATGGACACCGTTTGCACATCTGCAGTTATTTTTTTTTTTTAGAAATAGAATATTACATGAGGCAGTATGTTTACACATACATAAAAATGCAGAAAAATAACACTGTCTCTGCTGAATGCAATATTCCTAAGAAAAGCATCTTATTTCCTATAGTGTATAAGCCAAAGAATCCAGGGAAGTACACTCACTCATCAATATCGGTGGGCTCAGTCAATAGTTAGTGTTCACAAAAATATCTTCTTTTCTTATTTTATCACTTTTCTATTGAGATGTTAAAAGGCTCTCTAATTGTGGTCAAGTTAAGTGATATACAGTGGGTATGGAAAGTATTCAGACTACTATAAATTTTCACTCTGTTTCATTATAGCCATTTGATAAAAAGAAAGAAAAACTGAAAAATCACATGGTCATAAGTATTCAGACCCTTTGCGCAGACACTCATATTTAAGTCACATGCTGTCCATTTCCTTGTGATCTTCCTTGAGATTGTTCTACTCCTTCATTGGAGTCCAGCTGTTTTTAATTAAACTGATAGGACTTGATTTGTAAAGGCACACACCTTTCTATATAAAACCTCACAACTCACAGTGCATGTCAGACTCGTGAGGTCAAAGGAACTGGCCAAGGAGCTCAAAGACAGAATTGTGGCAAGTAGAGATGAGCGACTTTGCCTTTTTTTGGGTCGAGTCGGGTTTCGGACCACCCGACTTTCGCAAAAGTCTAGTCGAACGAGATCGGCCGATTAGCTCGCGGCAAAAGTCGGAGGTCGACAAAAAAACAAAACCCGACCCCAATGCAAGTCAATGGGGAATAACTTCCTGTCCAGCTCTATGTGGCTCCCCCTGCTGTATGCATGGCTCCCCTGTTCCATCCTTATATACATGGCTCCGCTCCCACCCCCATCCTTGTATGCATGGCTCCGCTCCCATCCTCCCATCCTGTATGCATGGCTTCGCTCCCACCCTCCCATCCTTGTATGCACGGCTCCGCTCCCACCCTCCCATCCTTGTATACATGGCTCCGCTCCCACCCTCCCATCCTTGTATACATGGCTCCGCTCCCATCCTCCCATCC
Source organism: Oophaga sylvatica (assembly GCA_033576555.1). NCBI lineage: Eukaryota > Metazoa > Chordata > Amphibia > Anura > Dendrobatidae > Oophaga > Oophaga sylvatica. The sequence continues at coordinate 600,602,112 of JARQOD010000002.1, read as the reverse complement.
TTGTATGCATGGCTTCGCTCCCACCCTCACATCCTTGTATGCATGGTTCCGCTCCAACCCTCCCATCCTTGTATGCATGGCTCCGCTCCCACCCTCCCATCCTGTATGCATGGCTCCGCTCCCACCCTCCCATCCTTGTATGCATGGCTCTGCTCCCACCTTTCCATCCTTTGTGTCATGCCTGGCTCCGACATCCCTCCACCTCCCATCCTTGTATGCATGGCTTCGCTCCCACCCTCCCATCCTTGTATGCATGGCTCGCTCACTCCCACGAACTCCTCCCATCCATTGTATGCATGGCTCGCTCCCACCCTCCCATCCTTGTATGCCTGGCTGGGCTTCCCCTTCCTCCCCATCATACTTACCCTCACACCATCACTGAACTTCCCTGCATCTCTATCTCGGCGCCTCAACTCCTTCCTGAGCGGAGCGGTCACATGACCCCGCTCATTAAGGTCATGAATATGCACTCCACGCCTATGGGAGTGAAGTTCTGTCCATATTCTTGACCTTAATGAGCGGTACTACGTGACCCGCTCAGCACAGGATGAAGCTGCCGCGCCAGGACAGGAATGCAGGGACGGAAGGTGAGTACTGCTGTCTTCTGGAAGTCGGCGGCTGCAGCTGTCACTACAGTGCTACAGCCGCCGGCTCCCCGTGTGTCCAGCATTCCGAGCTGTGGTTCTGCAGATCGGTAACAAAACTCCAATGGCCTGTCCTGGACCGCGGACCGGTGGTTGGGGACCCCTGATTTAGAGGGTACACAGAATTTACCGTTATACAAGCTGCACAATGACTACTTTACATTGCATCAGTTTTGTCCCAGGAAAATATATAATAAAATATTTACAAAAATGTAATGGGTGTATTCACTTTTGTGAGATACTGTATTTTAACATAGAAATCTGCTTCTTTTTCTATCAGGATGGATCATTCATTCTCAAAATTTTCATTTCCCGAATAAAACCTGCAGTCAGTAAAGACAGATTTTTACATTACTGAGATAGGAGATGAAAGTTACTGCTGGTAAGAATCTATATAGATAAAAGAGGAGAGAAGGAGGGAAGAGTTCCACTTCTAGCCCCTCACTACACATCCCTCCTCCCTCCTTCATAGATGATGACATTTCCTGCTAATAAGATTATATCTCAGTAATGAAACAATCTGTCTTCACTGAATACAGATTATACCCAGAAATTGAGAATTTTGAGAATGAAAGATTAGTACTGAGTCCTGACGAAGAAGGAAGCAAATTTCTTTGACCAAATATTTTACAAAGTTTCTTGCTTTCATATGAGCTTTGATTTATGCAATTTAACCCCTTAGTGACAGAGCCATTTTGCAGCTAATGACAGGGCCAATTTTTACAATTCTGACCACTGTCATTTTATGAGGTTATAACTCTGGAACGCTTTAACGAATCCAGCTGATTCTGAGATTGTTTTTTCAGTGACATATTGTACTTCACGTTAGTGGTAACATTTCTTTGATATGACTTGTGTTTATTTAGAAAAAAAACGGAAATATGGCAAAATTTTGAAAATTTAACAATTTTCAAACTTTAAATTTTTATGCCCTTAAATCAGAGAGATATGTCACACAAATTTCTTAATAAATAACATTTCCCACATGTCTACTTTACATCAGCACAATTTTGGGAACAAAATTTTTTTTGTTACAAAGTTATAAGGGTTAAAAGTTGACCAGCGATTTCTCATTTTTACAACACCATTTTTATTTTAGGGACCACCTCACATTTGAAGTCACTTTAGGGGTCTATATGATAGAAAATAGCCAAAAGTGACACCATTCTAAAAACTGCACCCCTCAAGG
>JARQOD010000002.1:600511293-600600179 GCA_033576555.1 Oophaga sylvatica | reverse complement strand
TTGTCTCGCAAGATCTGCAACACCTGTCTCACATGCTCCTGGTGAGACACAAGATCTGGCGAGTAAATTAAAATGTCATCCAAATATACGACCACAAACAGCCCCACCAGATGACGAAAAATGTCATTAACAAAATGTTGGAATACTGCTGGTGCAGTAGTCAGACCAAAAGGCATGACAAGGTTCTCATAATGTCCCTCCGGCGTGTTAAACGCCGTTTTCCACTTATCCCCCTCTTTTATCCTAATCAGATTATACGCCCCCCTGAGATCCAATTTAGAGAACCATTTGGCGCCAACAATTTGATTGAAGAGATCAGGAATCAGAGGGAGTGGATACGGATCTCGAACAGTAATCCGATTAAGTTCGCGGAAATCCAAGCAAGGGCGTAGGCCTCCATCTTTTTTCTTCACAAAGAAGAACCCCGCGGCCACTGGGGAAGATGAAGGTCTAATATGCCCTTTGGCCAGACTTTCCGAAATATAATCTTTCATAGCCTGCCTCTCAGGACCAGAAAGGTTATATAACCTAGCTTTAGGTAACTTAGCATCAGGAAGTAAATTAATAGAGCAGTCATACACGCGATGAGGAGGCAACTCCTGACACCCCTCCTCAGAGAACACATCCCCAAAGTCCTCCAAAAAAGGAGGCAAAGTACTAGGCACGACCGCACTGATGACTGTGTTCATGCAGTTACTTTTGCAAAACTCCCCCATTGGCTTATATCTCTGGACTGCCAATTAATCACAGGGTTATGTTTAACCAACCAAGGAAGTCCCAACACAATAGGAGTAGGTAGACCCTCCAACACATAACAGGATAATAGTTCCCTATGTATTGCCCCTACCCGAAGGTCAATGTTATGAACCTCATGAACAAAGCTACCTTGGCCGAGAGGCCTGGCGTCAATGGAGAATATAGGGATCGGTTTGACCAATACACTCAGATGCATACCTTGAACCTGAGCAAACTGAGCGTCAACCAGATTAGCCCCGGACCCACTATCAAGAAGAACAGAAAATCTCTCCACTCTCGTACCAACCACCACCTCCACTGGTACAAGGAACTGAGAAGAACTAGCGGACGAAATACATACTCCCAGGCTGTCGTCCACCACACAACCTGGGATTAACAGTTTTCCGGCGACTTTTTGCTCAACAAGGCACGGGATGGACATCCCCCAACAAAATGTCCCTCTTTCCCGCAGAAGAAACACCTTCTAGTCCTGCGGCGTACCGCCAATCCCCTACTACGAAATGATGTCCCTCCCAACTGCATAGGCTCCTCCGAACAGACAAGGGGAACCTCAACATAAGGGACTTTAGTAGTAGGTGGAGTAACAACAGGGGGCGGAGTTACCTCGCACCTCTCCCGGAGCCGTCTATCAGTACGGATAGCTAGGGCCATAGCAGCCTCCAGTGATGGAGGAGAATCATACTGAGCCAAAACGTCCTTTAATTTGTCAGAAAGCCCATGACAAAACTGGCTCCTAAGAGCTGGGTCATTCCACTGAGTATCTGTGGCCCATCTACGGAACTCAGAAGCAAATTCCTCCGCCGGACGATCTCCCTGCTGTATCTTACGTAATTTTGTCTCAGCAAGAGAGACCCGATCTGGGTCATCATATACCAAACCCAGGGCAGTAAAAAATCGATCTACTGACTGTAGAGCCGGGGATCCCGGAGGAAGGGAGAAGGCCCAGGATTGAGGGTCCCCTTGTAGGAGCGAGATAACAATTCCCACTCTCTGCTCTTCACTCCCTGATGATCGAGGCCGAAGCCGAAAATACAATTTACATGCTTCCCTGAAGGTAAAAAATTTGTCTCGCCCACCAGTGAACCTGTCCGGGAGAGCTACTTTAGGTTCAAATCTGGTTTGCTCCGAGGGAGACAAAACTTTGGACTTAATGTCCGTCAGCTCCATGGATAATCCCTGCAACTGCAGAGCCAGCTGGGCTACTGGATCCATGGCAACTGGGAATAATTTTATGGGCCAGTGAAAATGTCACGCGGTCTTATGATATGTGTACGATGTCAGTAAACTATTCTTAAAAGAACAACACTCTATACAACATATAGATTAGCAACATCAGCATGTAAATATAGAATAGATTTACCTGACACGATATCCGTTGAACTCAGGGTTAATCTTGAGGACTTGATACACTGTCACAGGAAAGAGGAGGACCGGGGGTCTAACCTGACCCTAAACTGGGGTCCTAACTAATCCCTCACCTTGGAGGTACTGATAATGGTTCAGAGGTCCAAGTCTCCAGCCTAACCCTGTCTCCTATCAGTCCCTGAACCCTGTAATCAGTCCTAAGAAGGATTCTGATTACCACCAAAGGGATATGGGCTGATCTCTGCTAAATACACAGATTAGACATATAAGACAGACTGGAGAAAACACAGACTTGCATACACACTCAAACACAGAAGGAACATAAATGATCTGGGATATTAAACTCTAAGCAAGGTGAGCTTAAAACAACTAAGGAGCTCTTTAACTTAAGTCTATACAGATACAATCCTATCTGTGGTCTGCATGAAGAATTTCACTGGCAACTCCCAACACAGACAACCAGAGATTTAAAGGAAACCAATCAACAAATAATTAATTGCAGCCGGGAGAAAACTGCACCCAGTCCCAGAACTGAGCACAGACAGAATTAACTCCCTAACTGCCAAACACAAAGAAACAGCAACTCAGCTGTGAGAAGTCAGAATGTGCAACCGCGACGATCTTCGTGGCGATGCACACATGACAACACCATGACATATTTATGGAAAAATGAAAAGTTATTCCTGTAGGAAGAAAGGGAGTGAAAGCGAAAAACAAAAAAATAGAAAATGGCCCTGCGGTGAAGGAGTTAATGTTCTTTTTACTCTTGGGCATATTATATGCATTTACTATAATAAGATTAGAGTTTCAAGTTTTCTACTGAAATTTATGTATGTAGTGAAGTAAAACATACAAAAATTATGATTTTTGATGATGGTCTCCACGCCCCTGTTCCATCTCAGTTCTGCCCATTTAAGCAGAGCTGCGAGAACCTGGCATGAAGATGCCAACATTCAATATTCAATTCCAAGCTAAGCCTAAATTTTGCGACTTTTCAAAGCTTTTCTGGAGTGAAAGTTCTGGAGAATTTTGGAGTGAAATTTCCTAATGAATCAGGCTTATTGAGTTAAATATTCATTGTATCCAAATAGTCCTTTCCTCTCTTGACACAAATGCAGACAATCTTTGTCTATTGAGGACCAATATGTGCATTCCTAAAGTATTTACCACCTGTTAATTGTCATTAAAACCCTAAAGCAACGGTCTCTAATAACACAATGAAAATTAATGACAGTATTATGAGATCATTTATGTTATATGATGTAACATATAAGAAGATGAAAAAATATAAAAAAAATTGATTTGTGGCAAAGTTCCATTAATTACTTGGGACTATTGAAAATATTTAGCCTTCCTAAGATTTAGAGACCCAGGTTTGCCCAATCATGGCCTAATATTCTCGATTCTTAAATTACACTGAATTAGATAGATGAAAAATGTATTCACAGTCATGATTTTTTTTTGCAATTTTACAGCACTCAAGCTACAGGTGTTTCTCACAAAATTAGAATATCATCAAACTGTTAATTTATTTCAGTACTTCAATATGAAAAGAGAAACTCATATATTATATAGAGTCATTACACACACTGATCTATTTCAAGTGCTTATTTCTGTTAATGTTGATGATTATGGCTTACAGCCAATGAAAACACAAAAGTCATTATCTCAGTAAATTAGAATACTTTATAACACCAGCTTGAAAAATGATTTTCAAATCTGAAATGTTGGCCCACTGAAATGTGTGTTCAGTAAATGCACTCATTACTTGGTCAGGGCTTCTTTTGCATCAATTACTGCGGGGTGGCATGGAGGCGATCAGCCTGTGGCACTGCTGAGGGGTTATGGAAGCCCAGGTTGCTTCGATAGCAGCCTTCAGCTCATCTGCATTGTTGGGCTTGGTGTATATCATCCTCCTCTTGACAATACCCCATAAATTCTCTATGGGGTTAAGGTCAGGCGAGTTTGCTGACCAATCAAGCACAGTGATACTGTTGTTTTTAAATCAGGTATTGGCACTTTTGGCAGTGTGGACAGGTGCCAAGTCCTGCTGGAGAATGAATTTTCCATCTCAAAAAAGCTTGTCAGCAGATGGAGGCATGAAGTGCTCTAAAATTTCCTGGTAGATGGCTGCGCTGATTTTTGTCTTGATAAAACATAGTGGACCTACACCAGCAGATGACATAGCTCCCCAAACCATCACTGATTGTGGAAACTTCACACTAGACCTCAAGCAGCTTGGAATGTTGCCTCTCCACTCTTCCTCCAGACTCTGGGACCTCCTCAATTTCCACATGAAATGCAAAATTTATTTTCATCTGAAAACAACACCTTGGACCACTGAGCAACAGTCCAGTTCTTTTTCCCCTTGGCCCAGGTAAGACACTTCTGGCATTGTCTAAAGGTCATGAGTAGCTTGACACAAGGAATGCGACACTTGTAACCCTTGTCCTGGATACATCTGTGTGTGGTGGCTCTTGAAGCAATGACTCCAGCAGCAGTCCACTCCTTATGAATCTCCCCCAAAATTTATCAATGGCCTTTTCTTAACAATCCTTTCAAGGCGCGGTTATCCCGGTTGCTTGTGCACCTTTTCTACCACACTTTCCTTCCACTTAGGAAGCCTTTGCAGGTGATTTTTGTTAATTATTCTAATTTACTGAGATAATGACTTTTGGGTTTTCATTGACTGTAAGCCATAATCATCAACATTAACAGAAATAAACATTTGAAATAGATCACTCTGTTTGTAATGACTCTATATAATATTTGAGTTTCACTTTTTGTATTGAAGAGCTAAAATAAATTAACTTTTTGACGATATTCTAATTTTGCGCCAAGCACCTGTACATTATATGCCACTCGCCCTCCAAGAAAACTTTACTAGATGAGGCCCAGTTTTTTTTAGCACAATGATGCAGAATGATCACTCTCATACAGATGGGTCCAGGCTTAACTTTTCGTTAAGTTGTCTTGAAACATATTTAATATAGTCTCATACTTTTCAGTAAAACATTTATGTTTTCTCATGGGAGACAATGGTTGATATTTATTTTTTTAACATATTTGCATATTAGTGTTTTTTTTACAACCATCAGAGACATTTGTCACAATCAATCAGTAAAAATAAGCTATGTTGATTTTGTGTTTAAATATTCAGGATCTTATAGTTGATGTATGCCAGAAATCTAAGAATCAATCTAACAGATTTTGTCATATGTGTTTAACTTCATGGACCACCCATATTGGGATACATCACATTTGGAGAATAGATAAGGAAGCACGCATCTGTATGTCTAAAATAATGAAGAAAAATAATAAGTCAACCTACCGTTTATTATCAAGATGTATTCTGCGCTGTTTTTACCAATGGTGTTAGTTGCTTCACATCGATATGTTCCATTGTCTGTTTTGTTCAAGAATGTTATTGTTAATTCACGTCCATTTACGACCATCCTGTCTGGATCTGGAAGCTCGCCACCATCCTTTGTCCATAATACTGGTTCTGGCCTGTTTAGTAAAAGAGGAAGCAAACTTTAAACAATTTATTATTGACTTCAAATGGAGATACATAAGTCTTTCTGCAGTTATCTCCCCTATTGGTGGCAACAAACCAACGGAACTTTTCCTTTCATCTCCATTGTTTGGGATTTGGAGTTTTGTAATAGAAAAATGAAGCTTCAAATACTTTATAAAATGAATCAGCACATTTTATGTTATGTAGTGGCTTGTGAAAATATTCCCCCTCGTTCTTGGATTTTACCTATTTAGTTACTTTACAACTCGTGTCTAAATACTTTTGTTATCCTATTTGTGTGTGATGCATCATCACTAAATAGTCTAAGATGGTGTAGTGAAGTGAGAAAATTATAGGCATAATTTAAATTTATGGGATCAAAGAACTAAAAATTGGCATGTGCATATGTATTAAGTCCTTTTGCAATTAAACCCCTTAAAATTTCTGGTGCAAGCAATTACTTTCATAAGTTACATGCTCAGTGAAAAGAAGTCCACCTGTGTGCAATCTAAGTGTCACATAGTATGTCAGTATATACACAGCTTTTCTGAAAGGCCTCAGAGGCTGCAACACCATTAAGCAAGAGGCACCACTAACCAATCAATACCATGAAGACCAAAGAGATCTCCAAACAAGTCAGGGACAAAGTTGTTGAGAAGTACAAGTCAGGGTTGGGTTACAAAAAAATAAACCCATTCTCTAATAATCCCCCAGGGCATCATCAAATCCATTATCATTAAATGGAAAGGACATGGTACCACTACAAACCTTCCAAGAGAGGGCAGCGCATCAAAACGCTCAGCCCGCGCATAGAGGGCATTAATCATAGAGCCAGCACAGAGACCAAAGGTAATACTGAAGGAGCTGCAGAGTTCCAAATAGAGCGTGGATTGGAAGTGGGGGCTGAACAAAATAGCTTTACTTATACCCAAAATTGTAAGGCTCGTTTTGAGCTTGCCAAAAGACATGTGAGAGATTCCTCAAATGCATGGAAGAAGGTGTATTGGTAAGATGAGACCGAAATTGAACTGTTTGGTCACCAAGGTAAACACTATGACTGGTGCCAAACCTACACAGTTCATCCCCCCAAGGACACCATCCCCACAGTGAAACATGGTGGTGGAAGTATCATGCTTTGGGGTTGTTTTTTGGCAGCAGTGACAGAGAAAAGGGTACAAGTCAAGGAAAAGATGGATGCTTTAATATACTGGGATAATCTTCAGCAAAAAATATTTCAGTATGTCAATGATGTGAGACTGGGACGGATGCTCTTATTCTAACAAGATAGTGAACCAAAGCATACCACTAAAGCAGCACTTGAGTGGTTTAAGAGAAAGTGGGTAAATGTTTTGAAGTGGGCTAATTGAAGCCCAGATCTTAATGGAATTAAAAACCTGTTTTCAGACTTGAAGATTGTTGTTCCTCAGAGGAAACTACTAACTTCAAGGAACTAAAGTAGTTTTGCCTTAAGGAATGGACAAACATCCCAGTGGCAAGATGTGGAAAGCTCAGAGAGACTTATCCAAAGTGACTTGCAGCTGTAATTGGTGCAAAAAGAGGCTCTATAAAATACTGACTTCAGGGGAGTGAATAGTTATGCACATTGAAATTTTCAGTTATTTTGTTCAAATTGTTGCTTGCTTCACAATAAAAAGAAAAACAAAAAAAATTTTTCACAGCTGTAGGCATGTTCTTTACATGAACTGATGGAAACCCTTAAAGACAAGAGTGAAATTCCAGGTTGTGAAGTATCAAAACATAAAAAAGTGCCAAGCTACTGTTTACTCCAATTCTCTCTGTGTAATTCTTGTATTTTTTACACTTATGCATAGCTTTGTAATATACAGGGTGGGCCATTTATATGGATACACCTAAATAAAATGGGAATGGTTGGTGAAACCAACTTCCTGTTTATGTCATATTAGTATATGGGAGGGGAAAACTTTTCAAGATGGGTGGTGACCATGCCAGCCATTTTGAAGTCGGCCATTTTGGATCCAACTTTATTTTTTCCAATGGGAAGAGGGTCATGCGACACATCAAACTTATTGAGAATTTCACAGGAAATTCTTGGTTTTAACATAACTTTATTCTTTAATGAGTTATTTACAAAGTTATGACCACTTATAAAACGTGTTCAAAGTGCTGCCCATTGTGTTGGATTGTCAATGCAACTCTCTTCTCCCACTCTTGACACACTGATAGCAACACCGCAGAAGAAATTAATTGTGAACACTAGTGATGAGAGAGTATACTCATTGCTTGGGTTTTCACAAGCATACTTGGGTTGTCTCCGAGTATTTGGAAGTGCTCGGAAATGTAGTTTCTGTTGCCGCAGCTGCATGATTTGCGGCTACTTGACAGCCTGAATACATGTTGGGATTGCCTGTTTGTTAAGGAATCCCCACATGTACTCAGGCTGTCAAATAGCCGCAAATCATGAAGCTACAGCAACAGAAACTAAATCTCCGAGCACTTCCAAATACTTGGAGACCACCCGAGCGTACTCGCTGATCACTAGTTCACACACATTAGGTACTTTAACACAGTGAAAAGTGATCTGAATCAATCAATTGTTGCTAATGCTTGGTAATTTTTATTTTTTTCCTTTATATTTTTATTGCTGCTAATGTATCCGTGCATTTCCTGAAAGAACAAGAAGCAGTGGCCTTTGCAAAAATTAGAAGATGTCTATTTTTCTTTTAATGATGAACATGATATGAAAAATTAATAAATGAGAAAAAAAACTTTACAACTTTTTTAAACAGTAGGTAATTTTCTCTTGTCCCTTTCCCTTTAACTTGAAAAATTTTAAGGTACTGCATTGACTGCAAAATATTTTGAGCATCTGTCTATGAGGCTGGAGCGCTATTTCCCGTGAAACCTGGAATATTTTCTTCATCACAAGATTTTTACCGGCTGGATTTTCTATTAGGAGACTTTATAAATGACCGCATCACTTAAAAGTCGCCTAATGCACTCTAATAATTATTTTAAATACAGTTCACATCTCAAGCTTTAAACACTAAGATCCAGTTTATTCATTAGCACTGGCTCATTTGTCCGGCAGCTGCTATGATAGCGAACATATTGCTCAAAGGACAGCTATTCTAAATCAAAAGCTGCTGGATGTTTTCCTTCTGAGCGTAATATTTCTAAATGATTCATTTTCGGCCGACCTGCTGCACATTTTTATTTTTGTTTATGCAAAAATAAAATATTCCCATGATGGACAGCTAGGTTCAGTGGGATCACAAAGCATGATGCACAAAAGAACGAGCTACAGTACATTAATTTTGTCTTAATTAGTCAGGTTCATAAATCATGTTTCAACAACATAGATAGTCTGCTTTGCTAGAAATTGTCAAATATTTGTTCTGTTTATTTTCCTGCTAGAATAGCGCCCTCTTTTTTCTTTAGGCTGCATTTGGTATGACATTCAAATAAATATAAGACATAAGACAGATTTTGGCACTTTGATTTTGGGGTAAAATGGGAACCAGTTTACTAAAGCAATAGACCATTTTAGACTGTTGTGACTGATTTTGGGAATCAGCACTTCATCTGTGCAATTCAACTCCATTGAAGTGAATGCAGCTGAGCTGAAAAATCCCACAAAACCTGTGACGATCAGTTGGGCTTAAGGCAGAGATAATTTTCTAATCTATCTTAATCTCCATATTAGAGGAGACGAGCTACAGGAATGGGTTTTCACTACATTAGGGAGTCAATATAAATTTACTCAGACACTAAATCATGTTAATGTCCAAAAATAAATTAGGAAAAGAATAGGGAATCGGTACATGACCTCTCACAATATACAGTGTCAGGCAGACTATGGAGGCAACAGGATCTACATTAGAGATATTAGGACATCTAGGATATGTATCTGTGTACAATGAATGATATATGGGCAATCAATCAAAGGAGTTTTCCAGTCTAAAGCTAACAAGTCTGCAGTCACTCTAAATGACTGCAGACTGGTGAATCCTTACATCATGCACCCTGTACATTCTCCAGCTCTGGCCCTGGGAACAGCGGTTATGAGACTGCACATATGCAGTATGCCACATTTCGATTAGGTGGGCGCAGGCTCCCTCATTGAAAATGTATTCAGTGTGGCCACAAACAGTCTAGTCGAAATGTGGCCGGTAGTATGCATACCGCATTCTTGCGATCACACGCCCGCCAGCTCCTTGCAAAGACACCAGACAATCCTTACAGCGCACAATGCTTGTGATGTGAGAAATCATAAGTCTGCAGACTATTAGTTTAAGGCCAGACAACCCCTTTAAGTGAATTATTTATTGAATTAAAATTTAGTTTTGCAAACCTTTAAAGAGGTTATCCTGGACTTTCATATTGATGATCTTTCCCCAATCGGTAATATCAGATTAGTGAGGGTTTAATACTTGATACTCCCCCTGATCAGCTGTTTGTAGCTTTTACTGTCTCAGGATGTACACAATGTATGGAGTAGGAGCAGCACATCTCAGTACAATAATAATAATAATAATAATTTTATTTCTATAGCACCAACATATTCCGCAGCACTTTACATTATAGAGGGGACTTGTACAGACAATAGACATTACAGCATAACAATAAACACAGATCAATACAGTACAATATTTAATGGCCATTCTTGGACATGCAGCTTAACTATTTCAATTCATCCAAGAAAGGCCATTGAATGGTGTACATAGCTGAGCTGTTCAGGCTCTGTACATTGTGTACGTACAGTTATAGTGGGAGCAGCTCTGCTTATCGGTAAGTGTGCTGGGTGTCGGACCCTCACTGACTGGAAATTAATGATCTATCTTAAAGGGTGTATCTGGGTTGTTATACAAAACAAAAAATGTACCTAAGCAGTAAGAGGCAGGTAATTTCAGATTACCTGCCTGTTGTGCATGACACCGTTCTTCCCATGAAATAAAAAAAAATACTTAAAAAAGGCTATGGGGATGGATAAAACAATTCAACTAGTTGTTTTTGTTAAATTTTAGAAAGTCGCCAGCGCGGCACGAAACGCGTTGTTTAAATAAAAATCACAGCAGAAATAATTGTTTTTTCTAGCGGTGCCGCATTTTTTAAAGTATTTTTTTTTCCTACTGGTGAATCCTATCTGTGAGTTTCTCCCCACCACAAGGCAGCAGGAGGTGCAATACCATTTGGGGATTTGTTCCCCATCCTCTAAATACGGTCACCCTATTTGTGTGCATTTTCTTTACCACCAGAGCATTCATTGAACTATGCCTTAATTGTGTGAATAAATGTGGATCAAATGTTGCATTGCAAAACGGCCACTGGTTACGCATTCAGAAGATGAATGAATAGAAAAATGTGCTCAACTCCCTCCAATTATTTCTTTAGCAGGTACAAAAACAGCCAGTTAAGGATATTCCAAAAATTGCAATGTTGTAAATAAATCCTTTAAGATTATATCAAGATTGAAACTTAAAATTGTGGAAATAGAAAATAATATTTAAAAAAAAATTCCTGTTTTCCACAACATGAAAAAAAAATATCCTTTTGTTTTACGATATCTTAACTGAACACTTTCCAGTGAGACAAAGTTCAACTTTACTTTTCTACTAAGTAAAACTTTGATGATTTTGAATCAGGCTCTCCGTGGTTTATGATTTCGGAAATATCATTCTTACAGGTTAGCTCCTTTCATTTTCTCTCGTAACTGGTAAGGGAGATCTCCTGAAATATTTTGCTTGGCAATATGTAATATCAATATATTCAAAATTGCATTCCTCACCAATAATGTATTTTTCATTTTGTTTGCTATAAGCAGAAAATCTTGTTCAATAAACAAGTTCAGCAAAATATATTAGAAATGAAATAAAGTTACCGTTTTTAATCTTGAACTGAGCAGATAGCCTCTGGTGTGCATGGTTTGCATTTGCTAGCTTGTTTTTAATGATACATTTATTTAACACTTACATGTCATGACACCTGCTACATTTTGAATTGACTCTAGCATTTTAGGCTTTGTAAATTATTGATACTAATTTTATACTATGCATGTTATACCACTGGGCTGGACTGGTTATCTGGCAATTCTGGCAAATGCTTGATGGGCTGGTCCAGCAGTGGACACTTTTAACAGAATCTGCATCCTCATTGATTCCCTAATCTGCAAGTTATCTGAGCAAGCTGATGGCAGATTCTGGCCAGCAGATTGCAAGAGACCTGCAACATGCAGGTGATGACAAGCAGCACAAAAACATCACTGACACTAAATCCAGGCTAGGGAATAAAGTGAGAAGGCATAAATCACCATGTAGCATGGGAGCAGGCTAAGTATTTTTTTATACATTGTTGAGGCACAATATGGGTCAATATTACTATAATATGGACCAAAGGGAGACAACATTACAACAATAAGGAGGTACAATGGGGGGTCAATATTGATACAATAAGGACCAATGGGGAGTCATATTTCTACAATATGGAGGCACAATGGGTGGCATTGTAAAAGGGATGGTCAAAAATTAGGTGTTTTTTTTATGTAAACTGTTTTAAGACACATTCCATCTTTAAAGAGTTTTGAAAGATTTTTATTATTTCCTGCAGAGGCTTTTAAGAGTCATTTAATTTATTCTTTTAATTTTTTTTAAGCTTTCTGATTAGACAGTGCCTAGTTTGGGGCATTTTTCATCAGTAAAAAATTCAAAGTTTAACATGCCCTTTATTTTCTCCTAATAGTCATTTTTCAAAAACTGAAGCACAATTAAAAAATTCAAAAGACTGATTACAAGAACATCAAGTCATTTTCCAATAGCAATGACTATTAACAGTCTTTATTTATTGTGTAATTTTTCAGACATGTTTTGGAGTGGACCAGCTACAAAAACTCCTCAAAAAATTTGCTTGCACATGCCCTAAGGAGACATAATGGGGGAATTACTACAGTAAAGAATTACAATGCGAAGAGGCATTAATTGAATGAGGGAATGTTGGAGCATTACTATAAGGAGGCATTATATGATTTGCATAGAGGTGGAGGACTACAAGATGGGTGTTGGAAAAGCGATAAGGCAAAGATGTGATCGCTAAAGATGAGTCATGGATAATAGAAGTGGTCATGTCAGTCTGGGCCAAATGTCAAATAACAATGAAAGTAAATGGCTACAATCTACAAGAACATTACTGGATTTATCGGTAAACTATACACTTATTTGGTCCACAGAGCACCGGTGCCGAACTGATTTCTACCATTTAGAGATAAGTGAATTGTTTTAAAATCACATTTCCCAGCTTCACTAAATTCTCTCCCAAAAATCAATTTGTGACAAATTAATTTGAATTAATTGATTAATTGTGAATCTAAGTACTACAAAGCCTCTAAGTGCCTGGAAAACTGCATTGACTCCTTTTGAGCTCTTTAATGCAAACTCAGCTTTTGTAATGTCCAAGTGACCGTAAAGCCCCCATCACACACAGCGATCTCGCTAGTGAGATCGCTGCTGAGTCACTAGTTTTGTGATGCAACAGCGATCTCCCCAGCGATATCGCTGTGTGTGACATTCAGCGACGATCAGCCCCCCTGCTGGGTATCGCTGATCGTTGCTGAATGTCCTGAACATTTTTTTGATCGTTGGTCTCCTGCTGGCCAGCATGCATCACTGCGTGTGGCAGACAGGAGACCAGCGATCAGCTGGTAACCAAGGTACACATCGGGTTTCCAGTCGCCGCCCGGCGCCTGGAAACCCGATGTGTACCTTGGTTACCAGCTCCCTGCACCAGTGGGCTGGTATCCAACATACACTATGGGTAACTAAGCGACATTACCCGCAGTGTCGCTGTCCTGATCGCTGCCTGAGCTGCCTGTTTGGCAGCTCACCAGCGATCATGTAGCGACACACCAGCAATCCTGACAAGTGCATATCGTTGTCGGGGTCGCTGGTGTGTCGCTATGTGTGTCAGGGCCCTAACCTATCTGACTAACCTATCATCACCAATAGTGATGAGCAAACATGCTCAGATAAGGTGTTATCCAAGCAGGATGTGTGCTAACCGATTGTTTTCGGTATGATCCATAAATATTTTCAAATCCTTGCAGCCATATGTCACGGATGTTCGACAGTCGCAACACATGCAGGGATTGCCTGTTTGTTAGGAAATCCCTGCATGTGTTACAGCTGTCGAACACCTTAGTAATATATAATATCAGAGATATCTGCATCTTTCTCTGCCATAATTGGTCAGACATTATCAAAATTCTCAATTCTGTGATATAATATGTATTCAGCAAAGACATATTTTCCCCTTACAGGAGATCTGTGCTGCTACTCATCTTGTTACGATAATTCCTGACTGATATGAAGTAAGCGGTAACTTCTCAAGCTCTCACTGTAAGTCTATAAGTGCCTCGTTCTGTCCTCGTTTTGTCTCTCATAGACTTATATTAAGTTGTGAATTAGAGATTTCCCAGCAAATACTGGAGAAATCCGCAGGTCATAAACTGCTGGAAACTGACTGGAGCAACAACACTAAAAAATGAAGAAGGCAACTGGTAAGTGTAATACTAGGATACTAGGGGCAGGAAACTTAGATTAGTAGTACCACTCCCCCTTTGCAATAAGTAAAAATGCTGGAGTGGTGCATTAAGCTTTAATTTCTGAAACTGGAATACTCATACAGATAATACCTAAATAGTTCAGTTCAAATAAATGTCACAATTAGCTTTGCCACATCTTTTACCAATATTTAAACTAATCCTTCCCTTTTAAGAACCATATTTCCCTGCAATATATCAATATACTGCCCCTTTGATCCATGATCCGTGATATATGTGTTTATGTACGATAAGCATTTTAGATTTGAATACCGGTAAACTATTTTTGACCTATTATTATGTGGATGTTATATTTATTTCTAACAAAATACAACTATTTTTAATATTATGCTAAATTCTAACAATTTTCAAAGTATTTTATTCCTTAGCTCATTATTACATGTAGCTGCTAGAATTATGCAAATGACGTCAACGGACTGTACAAGTACAACTATACCGTTTACCTTTTTAAGATGATTTTGGCAATTTTTGCTATATCCAATTACATTCCTTAAACTTCACAAAAATTAGGAAAAGGCTCAGAATTTATCACTGTGCCCCACCTGTCCCTGTGCGCATCAGAGCTCTACACACAGACGGTTTATACTAATTCCAGTTCAATTTTTAAAATATGGAAAATTGATTATGAGTTTTCTTATTGCTTACATTTATGTCTACATACAGATCTTACATTTCATTTAACTTCACCAGACAGAAGTTAATACAGTAATTTCAAGCATATAAAAAAGCTGATGATGTCATGTCACCAGGGGGGAAAGGCAGTATGCTACGCATTATGTAAAGCGCCCAGCTTTATTTTACCTCCGTGCTGCTGTTAGATGATAGGAATTCAATAAAGTCAGAATGTTTCATATTAGATGTCAAATCAATGTTTACCACTCCTACCGCAATAAATGCACTTAATAAATATATACATGTAAATAGGTGCAAAATGGAATAATTCACTGGGAACTGAACAGAGGTTTTACAAAATGAATTGATGTTTATAACTCTAGAGTAAATTTATACATAGTATTTATTTTGGCTGTGATTAAAGATGAAGAAATACATTTGAGTGGCATTTTTAATTCTGCTCAAATTTTACAAAAGTCTGCTTTCACCAAATGTGTATTTTTTGTAATTCACTTCTGTGCGGATGCAGAAAAATGGTGGCCGCTGATTACTATTTTTCTGAACCATGAATGGCGGTTACGTTAGAAAAATTAAAAATCCTTGTGCTTATCTCACTGCTTACATCTCTGGCCCCTACACACTTCACTATCACTTGTCTGGACCTCATTGTTTCTTTTGATCCCCACCACTCAAGCTGAAATCCCTAGGCTCCTCACTCTGAGCCGGGATTAATGGCTCTGTTGAAGTCTGAGAAGTTTTTGTACATGCATGAGCATGGTCGTGTCACATGTTGTGATGTCATGACCTTCGCGCACTTGCACAACACCTTCCTGATCTTCATAATAGCTGGAAGTTTATGCTTAGTGTGAGAGGCATGGGGGTTTCAGCACAAGTGGTGTGGTTCAGAAGATGAAATGAGGATCGGATGGGTGACACTGATGAGTGGAGGAGCCAAAGAAGTAAGCAGTGAGGTGAGTATCACGATATTTCTTATGTTTTTCAAGTCACATTTGCTAAGCTCTGGGGTCTGGAGGACTCCAGATCATAATAATGGACAATGAATTTGCAGATAATAACATCAATTCAAATCAAGCCTTGGTAAAAGCCACACAAAAAGGCAAATTTGAATTCTGCCTAATCCGTTTGGATTAGTTGTGATCTATTATGTGTTGATTACTAATATAACTTTATTTTATTTTTTAAGCATGGTTACTTTTAATTACAAAACTAATAATATAATATATTACATAAAATATCAAATTATAAGTAAGTGAAATGATAGCAATAGTGATAGGAAGGGAAAGCCATAAAACATTGAACAAGATTTATAGAACAGGAATGAACAAGATAGTTCTACAGTCTGTGAAGAAAAGAGAATAAAGAGATTCGAGCGAGAGAGAGGGAGGTTTTTTCATACTTCCTTGAAACCAACAACATTGCTTAAAGAACAAAAACTTGGTACCAGACAAAGTGTGCAGGTCACAATGTACAGTACTGAGTTTTTACACCTGTTATTTACATTAAATTTGACTTTCACACAAGTAACTAAGTGTTGTGAATGTTTTGGAAATGACTTCTGAGTTGGGGCTCCCTCTGGTGGTTGCTGAGGGTATTGAACCAGTGTTGAATAGTAGAAATCCATCACCTGCGAGCGATGACTGGCAATCAAGAGAGACTGACTGGGTTGATATAAGTGAGCTGCCTTCCAATGATCCTCGCCGGTGATCAATTGTTTCCTGGTCCATTTGGAAGTCAGCTGGTGTCTTGCCTTCGTCTGCTACTTTCAGATAAGTTATTTGCTGCTTGTTTCTATCGTGTTTGCCTTTCCCATTTTTTGTCTGCACTTTTGAGGGAGGTTAGCCAGGTTCCCCTCCTGGGGCCTGTGCTACTCTCTGTTTTTCAGTAGTCACTGTTTAGTTGTTCAGTTGCTCTATCCCTGCTATTTGAGTTGCTGTGGGTTAGCCTCTTGTTCACACCTGAGATCTGATTTAGCAGGTTGCGAGATCGTGTGATCTCAGCATTTTTGAAATCAGAAGTGTTGGAAGTTTTTCTAGGGTTTTGCTGGGTTGCAGATAGTATTCTGTCCTGTCCTGTCTTATCTAGGCAGTATTTAGCCCCTTCGTTTGCTCAGTCTATTTTCTGCCTGCGTTTGTATTTCGTCTTGTCTAATAACCGCCGTTATATGTGTGGGGGCCACCTATTCCTTTGGGGCTTTACTCCGGGACAGTTAGCTTTCCTGTTTCTATCTTTAGGTGTAGCTAGCTCTCCGGCTGTGCCGAGGCGTCTAGGTCACCGTAGGTACGTCCCACGGCTGCTTCTAGTTGTGCGGTTAGTTTAGGGATCTGCAACCCATTAGTTCCCAACCTCTCAGGGTGTTTGGCTGCTTTGGCTGTTTTTTGCTCCCGTCCTCCTCAGCTACCAAATCATAACAACTAAGGCTTTGTTTGGATTAAAGATTTTCAAAAGTGTTGAATACAGTTCTAGGAGACCACACAGTGTTATACACATATTTTCAGGACAAAGGGAGGCTATGCAGTACTTGCAATTCAAATCAGAATTTGAATTTCCAAAAATGTGCTCACTTGTAAAAGTAAATAATTTTTTATCATAGCATAAGACAAAGAAATTCTGCCAGAAAACAACCACATTGAAAAGACCAAAGGAACAAAGGAAAAAGTAATGGTAATAATTAGAGATGAGGGAATAGCTTTGGATAACTCCTTATTGGAATAGCTATAGCGTTTACCAAATAACCCGGATACCTGAAGCGCTCCCGATAATCAGCTGTTCGGCACTGCAGCTGCATGTGTTGCGGCTGTGTTACAGTCGTAACACACAGACTTTCACACAGACTTTCCATGCATGTGTTGTGACTGTCAAATAGCTGCGACACATATAGCTGTGGCGCCAAACAACTAATTATCGGGACCTATATGTCAGCTATGTAGATCAGCTATCAGGTGCACAGAAATATACGGGCTCAGCAGTGGACCACATCAAATAGGGGGAGTCTAACATAGGCGTACTATTATGTCATATGTTGGAAAAGGGACGACAAAGAGTCTCTTTATTTAATTTTTTTCAGAAGTTTTGCTCAGATATATGGCAACTAATTTCTGAAACAAAACAACTTTTTTGTTCTTGTGTTTTGCCATTTTTTTTTTAATTTAAAGCACCTTTAAAGTTAGAACAATTCATGACATTAGAAAATCCCCAACAAAAAGTAATTGTTATACTAGAAGAATTGTAAATGGTTCATCAATCTTTGCTGCTTTGTGCCAGAGATTTACATCTGTAATAATGTATTCTGCCACATCAAATATAAAGCAGAAAGAAATACTCCCCAAACCAGGTTTCATGCCTATTTAGCCATCTGTTATAATAAAAATTCTTTACAGTCTCCTCTGATATACATCCAGTCTTGTCTGGTCACATCATTTTCATTATGAGAATGCAGTCAGAGGCTTTTTCATTTTATGAGATTTAAAAGGTTATGACATTGCCATGCTTACTGTGCTAGAGAGGGTAAAGACACTTGAATAAGATATTAATTCATTTATACTATTAAAAAATATATAATAAGAAATGGGTATTTGCAACACTATGATCACATCAGGGATGGAGGCATTGTCAGTTTCTGTTACAGTTTCTGTTATATTTGACTAGCTCTAATCTTTTCATTAACCCCTTCCAGTCATGGCCATTTTTAATTTTTGCATTCTGTTTTATTTTTCCCCTTCTTCCAAAATCCATAGCTTATTTATTTTTTCTGTACACATAAACATGTGAGGTATTGTATATTGTGAGAAAAGTTGTACTTTTGTGGGAAAAATTAATTTGAACCCATTGTGTATTGGAAATCTTGAAAATAACTCACAGTGGGAAAAATTTGGAAAAAAAACCCCACAATTTTGATATTGTTTTATGGGAATTTTTTCACCGTGTACATTCAGTGGTAAAAATGACCTAGCATCATGATCGTGCAGGTCAGTATGATCCCAGAGATATCAAACTTCTCCATTGCTTTTAGTTTTTTAGCGGGAGAAAAAATAATTTGGAATGTTTGAATTTTTTAGTCAATGGAGCTGTGTGGGCCAAGAAATACACTTTTACTGATATCATTTTGGATAGATATGAAATGTTAATTGCTTATTATTACATTTTTTTGCAGAAACCAGAAGAACATAGTTTTGAAAAAAAAATTTTTCTTTATAAAGTCTACTGATTGGGTTAAATCATTTTATATTTTGATATATAGTACTTTTATGCATGTGGTGATACCAGATATGGTTGTTTATTTTTTTTTAATAAGATATCTTTATTTTTAATGAGGGAAAAGAGGGGTTATACAAATTTTTATGTGGTTTTAGTTTTTTTAATAACTATTTTTTTACTATATTTGTTAGCCTCCATTGGATACTTGATCCTGTGATTGAATTTTTTTCTGTAGACAGCAATACTTCAGTATTGATGCATATAGTAAAAACCATGATCGCTCTTGAAACCCAACAACAGGCTTTAGCGGACACTGGGCTGCACAGCACCCCAACATCGCCTTTAGATCATATCGCGGTCGATGTGGGCACATAGAAAGATACATTACCAAACATAATGACAAGGTATGCAACACTTATGATATTAATGCATGTTACATGTGTATAATGGAAACCACAAACCAGATGTGAATAAAGCCTATCTTAAAAATAAGTTTGAACCAGGCTCAAAAGCTTTATATGACTTTTCTATTTGTTATTTAGGTAAAGTTAAATTTTTTGCATTGCCTTTCCCAACATGCAGTCAATAAGTTTTCCCTGTTTTTTTGTGGCAAAATTTGGGGCCTCGGCTTATACTCAGGTCGGCTTATACTCGAGTATATACAGTACTTTTTGGCAATTACAAGACTGCAATAAAATGTAGTAAGAGGAGAAAAATGACACAAAACAGTATCAGTAAAAACATCTTCTCAGTAAGCAAAAAATAATCCCTCAAACAGCCCCAAATCCCGACAATAAAAAGCATTATGAGTCTCGGAATATGGTAACACAATTTTTTTTATACAAATTTCTAAACATTTTTTTAACACTTAAATAAAAAAAATTATACATATTTGGTATCTGTGTAATCATACTAATCAGGAGAATTAAATTACCAGGTTAGTTTTACGGCATAGTAAACATGATGACCAAAAAAAACTATTGTGAAATTGCACTTTTTTGCAATTTCAGCGTGCTTGGAATTTTTTTCAAACTTTCCAGTACATCACATGATAAAATAAATGCTGTAACATAAAAATATAACTCGTCTCGTCCTGCAAAAAGAAAACCTTCATACAGCTATGTGGATGGAAAAATAGAAAAGTTATGGAAGAAGGAGAGGAAGAAATGAAAATGAAAAATTGAAAATCACCTGGGGTGAAGGAGTTAATGAAAGCAAGATAAGTTGCAACTAAACTCTTAGAGGGGAGAAGTGGCAAGGAGCATTCAGCACAGTGAGAGACCAGGCAGACACAGGTAGAACATGCTACAGCTTCTAGCAGATTTATTTCACTTCAGTTCTGGATTCACATTCACACCGCTCGGTGATGCTATATAATGTACTCAAACTTGATCACTCAGTGCCCGTAGTTATTTAATGTTAACTTTATATAATCTAGGATTAACTTATTGAAATACAATACATTTTTCTCCAATTATACCACAAAGGAAGATAAATATGTAATGTGGAGCTTCTCTGCACACATGCATAACCTATACCAAGGTCTTCCATTTGCCAAGTGTTATTTAAAAACTTGTTTGTTGGGAATATTTGTGTCTCTACTCATGAAGCTTGACAAGTGTCATAGGCAAGATAATGAGAAAAAAAATCCCCAGAGAAAAAAAGTTGTTAAAATTTATTTTTCATCGAGAGGAAGAAATCTGAGTCTCTACTTCTTATTCGTGGAGGTAGTCAATGTGTCTTGACACATGACTGAAGATATTTAGCAAGTCTTGATATTCTCAAAAAAGAAAATACATCCATCTCATCGGCAGATAATTTAGGGCCATTGCCCCTAAAAGTCCTGTGTCAAGGTTGATTTTTGGTTGGACATAGACCTTTAGGTTATGTTCATACAACAAATTTTTCAGGTGGATTCCACTAGTAAAACTGACCAAAAAACTAGCAGAAAATACTCAATAGAATGAAGAAATGCATTTTTTCATGAAAAACTTGCTGAGCATAGGGTAAGGGTTTTGAAATTATTTTATTTGTTTCAGATTTCTAAAAACACCAAATGGTTAAATGAAGTGAGATATCTAATCTTCTGGCATTTGACATTTTGTATTTTATAAAACAAGTCAATGCAAAGGCTTAAAAAGCCCAGACTTCCTTTGGAAAGGTTTGCCACAACTTTTCTTTAAAAACCACTAGCAGTTGCTTCATTATTTAGTGAATTTTAAGAACACAACCACAAAAAGACATCACAAAATCCATAGGAAAAGTCTTCAAAAACCTCAGGCGGACAAAACTATCTAAAAGATGCTTTGGAAATTACCAAAAAAAAATCACCACAAAGGACACCTCGGGGAGAAAAAAATCTAGAGTCTTCTGAAGCTTTTTATGCTATAAAAATTAGGTGGGATTGCCAGAGTTTGAAAGATATTGTGTGTACTTGTCTTTCGGGCATGTGCAAATGGAGTTTGCTCAAAAAAGTGCCAAAACTATAGATTAAAACATGTTTGAAATATTCTCACTATTCATTTATAATGCTATGCCATCTTGCTGTTCATATGTTCAGTCTTTTCAGTGTTTTTTTCTACTTTAAGAGCTGAAAAATGTCTGGTGGAAAAAAGAATGTCCACATCACTTCTTTGAAGCGGCTTATGATGGTATCCATTCCAATCAAGACACTGTCCAACTAAAAGGCTGCAAGAAAAATTTTTTGTTAAAAAAGCCCAAAATGCTTCAAAAACTCTTCAAACTTCAATCATTATGTGAACATTATGTCTTTTAGACACTGGCACAGTTTTGAGTTTTCACCGGTGAAGTAGCTTCATTAAAATGCCAGTGGTTCTTTTGCTGAGACCGCTTAGCAGGTGGATTTGTGGGTGTCTCTTACTCTATTCTCTTAACCCCTTAATGTCCACTGACGTGCAGAGTCCGTCATGGCAAGGTGTCAGTTCCGACACCAGGACGGACTCTGCATGTCATGGCTTTGATCTACCACTGCGTGTAAACACGCAGTGGTAGATCAGTGCCGACAGCTGTCACAGACAGCTGACAGGCACGGCAAGCGGTGCGGGGACCTTTGCCGTCGGTCCCCGCACCCACAGCGCTGTGATTGGTCAGTCAATCTGACTGACCAAACACAGCAGCGATCGTGCAGGAGAAGCTGAAATTTCAGCTTCTCCAGCGCGATCAGTGCAGGAGCCGGCGCTGCAGTGGTCAGGCTTCCTGCACTGACAGCCAGGAGCGGAGCCCCCACCGCCCCTGGCTGTTAACCCCCTGACTGCTGCGATCGAGCGCGATCGCAGAGCTCAGGGGGGGAGGCAGAGGGTCGGGAGCTCCCTCTGCCTCAGATCGGCACCCTGCAATGTATTTGCAGGGGCCGATCTCTGCCTTGATGACCCGGGGGTTGTCATGACAACCTCCGGGTCATCTAGCTACGGAAAGCTGCTGTGATCATTGTCACAGCAACTTCCACTATAGTTGCAATGCATTGCAATGCCAGAGCATTGCAATGCATTGTAACTGCAATAAAAAGTAAAAAAAGTGAAAGTCCCATAAAGGGACAAGTTAAAAAAAATCATTTTTTAAAATTTTTTTTAAAAAATATTAAAAAATAATAAAAAAAAAAATCCCCTAAAAAATACACATTTTTATGTAATAAAAAAAATAAAAAACAAAAAACATACACATGTTAGGTATCGCCACGTCCGTAAAAATCCCATCTATAAAAGCGTAACCCTAGTTAACCCCTTCAGTGAAAGTCGTAAAAAAAAAACACAAAAAAGTAGTAAATTATACTTTTTCCAAGCGGTATCATTATACCGCTTGGAAAAAGTGCAATAACACGCGATCAAAAAGTCAGATATAAATAATCATGGTACCGCTGAAAACGTCATCTTGTCCTGCAAAAAATAAGCTGCTATACAGCATCATCAGCAAAAAAATAAAAAAGTTATAGCTCGCGGAATAAACTGATGCAAAAATAATTATTTTTTCTATAAAATTTTTTATTGTGTAAAAAACGCCAAAACATAAAAAAATATATAAATGAGGAATCGCCGTAACCGTAGTGACCTGAAGAATAAAGCTGCTTTATCAATTTTACCACACACGGAACGGAGGAAAAAAAAAAAACAATTCCTGAATTGCTGGTTTTTGTTCATTCTGATTCCACAAAAATCGGAATAGGAAACGATCAAAAAACGTTATGTGCCTGAATATGGTACCAATAAAAACGTCAGCTCGTCCCGCAAAAAATAAGCCCACAGATAACTCTGTCGGCCGAAATATGGAAAAATTATAGCTCTCAAAATACGGCGATGCAAAAATTTCTTACAAAAAATTATTCCAAGAAAAAGCATCTTTTAGTGTGTGACAGAAGCTAAACATGAAAAAAGGGTGTAAATCTGGTATCGCTGTAATCGCACCGATCCGAGGAATAAAGTCGCCTAATCACTAATACCGCACGAGGAACGGCGTAAAAAAGAAAACCAATTCTTCACCTTTTGTGGATTTGTTCATTGTGCCTCCCAAAGATCGCAGTAAGGCGATCACAGTGGTTCCCCCCCACATATGGGGTATCAGCGTACTCAGGACAAAATGCACAATAGCTTTTGGGGTCCTATTTCTCCTGTTACCCTTAGAAAAATAAAAATTTGGGGCAAAAAGGTCATTTTTGTGGAAAAAAATATGATTTTTTTATTTTCACGGCTCTACATTATAAACTTCTGTGAAGCCCTTGGGGGTTCAAAGTGCTGACCACACATCTAGATAAGTTCCTTGGGGGGTCTAGTTTGCAAATGGGGTCATTTGTGGGGGGTTTCTACTGTTTAGGCACATCAGGGGCTCTCCAAGCGCGACATGACACCTGCAGACCATTCCATCAAAGTCTGCATTTAAAAATGGTGCTCCTTCCCTTCCGAGCTCTGCCATGCGTCAAAATAGTGGTTCCCCCCCACATATGGGATATCAGTGTACTCAGGACAAATTGCACAATAGCTTTTGGGGTCCTATTTCTCCTGTTACCCTTATAAAAATAAAAATTTGGGGGCAAAAAGATTATTTTTGTGGAAAAAAATATGATATTTTTATTTTCACGGCTCTACGTTATAAACTTCTGTGAAGCACTTGGGGCTTCAAAGTGCTCACCACACATCTAGATAAGTTCCTTGGGGGTCTATTTTCCAAAATGGAGTCACTTGTGGGGGGTTTCTACTGTTTAGGCACATCAGGGGCTCTCCAAACGTGACATGACACCCGCAGACCATTCCATCAAAATCTGCATTTGAAAAAGGCGCTCCTTCCCTTTCCAGCTCTGCCATGCGTCAAAATAGTGGTTTACCCCCACAAATGGGGTATCAGCATACTCAGGACAAATTGCACAATAACTTTTGGGGTCCTGTTACCCTTTGGAAAATAACAATTGGGGGTGGAAAGATCATTTTAGTGGAAAAGATATGATTTTTTAATTTTACAGCTCTACGTTATAACCTTCTGTGAAGCCCTTGGGGGTTCAAAGCTCTCACCACACATCTAGATAAGTTCCTTGGGGGGTCTAGTTTCCAAAATGGGGTTACTTGTGGGGGGTATCCACTGTTTAGGCACACAGGGGCTCTCCAAATACGACATGGCGTCCAATCTCAATTCCAGCCAAAAAAGTCAAATGGCGCTGCTTCCCTTCCGAGCTCTGCCATGCACCCAAATAGTGGTTTACCCTCACATATGGGGTATCAGCGTACTCAGGACTAATTGCACAATAACTTTTGGGGTCCTTTTATCCTTTGGAAAATAAAAATTGGGATGAAAAGATCATTTTTGTGGAAAAAATATGATTTTTTAATTTTACGGCTCTACGTTATAACCTTCTGTGAAGCCCTTGGGGGTTCAAAGCTCTCACTACACATTTAGATAAGTTACTTGGGGGGTCTAGTTTCCAAAATGGGGTCACTTGTGGGGGGTTTCCACTGTTTAGGCACACAGGGACTCTCCAAATGCGACATGGCGTCCAATCTCAATTCCAGCCAAAAAAGTCAAATGGCGCTGCTTCTCTTCCGAGCTCTGCCATGCACCCAAATAGTGGTTTACCCCCACATATGGGGTATCAGCATACTCAGGACTAATTGCACAATAACTTTTGGGTCCTTTTATCCTTTGGAAAATAAAAATTGGGATGAAAAGATCATTTTTGTGGAAACAACATGATTTTTTAATTTTACGGCTCTACGTTATAACCTTCTGTGAAGCCCTTGGGGTTAAAAGCTCTCACAACACACTTAGATAAGTTACTTGGGGGGTCTAGTTTCCAAAATAGGGTCACTTGTGGGGGGTTTCCACTGTTTTGGCACACAGGGACTCTCCAAATGCGACATGGCGTCCAATCTCAATTCCAGCCAAAAAAGTCAAATGGCGCTGCTTCCCTTCCGAGCTCTGCCATGCGCCCAAATAGTGGTTTACCCCCACACATGGGGTATCGATGTACTCAGGAGAAATTGTACAACAAATATTGTGGTTCATTTTCTACTGATACCCTTGACAAAATTTTAAAAAATTGTGTCGAAAGAAAAATTTTGGGAAAAAAAGTTAAATGTTAATTTTTTCCTTCCACATTGCTTCAATTCTTGTGAAGTACCTAAAGGGTTAATAAACTTCTTGAATGTGGCTTTGAACACGTTGAGGGGTGCAGTTTTTAGAATGGTGTCACTTTTGGGTATTTTCTGTCATATTGACCCCTCAAATTCACTTCAAATGTGAGGTGGCCCCTATAAAAAATGATTTTGTAAATTTTGTTGGAAAAATGAGAAATTGCTGGTCAACTTTTAACACTTATAACTTCCTAACAAAAAAAAATTTGGTTCCAAAATTGTGCTGATGTAAAGTAGACATGTGGGAAATGTTATTTATTAACTAATTTTTGTGACATATCTCTCTGATTTAATGGCATAAAAATTAAAAGTTTGAAAATTGCAAAATTTTCAAAATTTTTGCCATATTTCCGTTTTTTTCATAAATAAACGCAAGTTATATTGAAGAAATTTTACCACTATCATGAAGTACAATATGTCTCGAGAAAACAATCTCAGAATCGCCAAGATCCGTTGAAGCGTTCCAGAGTTATAACCTCATAAAGAGACAGTGGTCAGAAATGTAAAAATTGGCCTGGTCTTTAACCTACAAAATGGCTTTGTCGTTAAGGGGTTAAAGGGAACCTGTCAGCAGGATTGTGCTGAGTAACCCACAGGCGGTGTAAGGTCAACATCGTTATACTGATTAAAATGATTCCTTGATTGATGAAATCCGTCTTGTGGTTGTTGTTTGATCTGTATTTTCAGTTTTGAGTTAATGAGATTCTTGAGCTTTTGGGCAGCCTTTGGGGGGTCTTCATGTGGTGCTCTGCTTAGGTATTCATGTGTATGGCTTCAAGATGGGGTCTGTGGTGCCTGCGCAATAGCAGCTCTCAGCGATTGCCGATAGCTGCTACTGCACAGGCACCACATGATGCCATCTTGGAGGAGGAATTTTTTTTTCTCTAGCAAGATGGCCTGCGCAGTAGCAGCTATCGGATCACTGCGATTTTCAAACAGATTTTTTTTTATTTTTTAGGCATATCAGGAGAACAGCAAAGAAATTAATTATAAACACATTACATATGCTATTATGCTGCAGTGCAGGCACCACCGCTGGCGCCTGCCTGCAGAAAAGTTTTTTTTCCAAGATATACAATAGTCATTATGTAAACTAGGGTCAAGTCAGTGAGATATCATTGTCCTGTCAGAAGCCATGCTGATGAATACCTAAGCAGAGCACCACATGAAGACCCCCCACAGGCTGCCCTGGGGCACAACCACATCATTAACTCAAAACTGAAATATAAAGATTACTCAACAACCACAAGACGGATTTCATCAAACAAGGTATCATTGTAATCAATATTACGAAGCTGACCTGACACTGTGTAGGTTACTGTGCATAATGCTGCTGACAGGTTCCCTTTAAGCATAAAGAGTGCACGGATTTTGAGTGGAAGCTATCCGAAAAATTAGCATGTCACTTGTTCTAACCAATTCAGGGTACCTAAACATAAAGTGGTTTAAAAAAAAGTGGCATAAGACAAAACACGTGCACAGCAATGATAATTTGACATTGCTATGCACCATTGTATGTTCATTTTATAAAAGCTTTTGCTGTGCTTTTTCATCTGTGCATGCTACATGGATAACAAGTATTGTATTTATTGTATGTCTTGAATGCTGCAGCCAAGATCATATTCCTCAACAATCATTATACCGATGCCTCTACCTTGTGCTAGTCATTACACTGGTTACCCATCCACTCCAGAATCCAGTACAAACTTATTACCATCACCGATAAAGCACGTCATGGCTCAGCACCACCCTACATCTCCTCCCTTGTCTCAGCCTACCACCATACCCGTGCCCTCCATTCTGCTAATAACCTGAGGTTAACATCCTCATTAATCAGAACCTCCCACTCCCATCTCCAAGACTTCTCATGTGCTGCGCCAATTCTTTGGAATGCACTATCCAGGTTAATACAATTAATCCCCAATCCCCACACTTTTAAGCGTGCCCTAAAAATGCATTTCTTCACACTGGCCTACCGCCTCAACGCATTAACCTAACTATCCCTGCATGGCCCTTTCAAAATTTTTTTTTACCATAATCAGGTTCCTACATCATGTTCTCACCCGCTTTATGCATTTAATTAGCCCTCTGTGTCTGTATTGTTACTTACTTTGGCTGTTAACTGGTTCATGCAGAATTACATGAACACCCGATTCGTACACTATGTCTGGCCTGAACAATGAAAGCAATTGTTACCATCCACCTTTATTGTCTCCCCTTTTTCCTCATAGATTGTAAGCTTATGAGCAGGGCCCTCATTTCTCTTGGTATCTATTTTGATCTGTGTTTATTGTTATACTGTAATGTCTATTGTCTGTACAAGTCCCCTCTATAATGTAAAGTGCTGCGGAATATGTTGGCGCTATAGAAATAAATATATTATTATTATTAAGAGAGAACCACATATTTGTATAAAATGTATTTACATTTTTTTGTACATAAGCTACTCATTGATGCAAAATGAACGCTAAGTTCCCTCACTTAAGCATCAGCTGCTAAAACTATAAGGTATCATTTTATTATTAATAATAGCATTTTAATTAACGATAGATTTCACATACAATTGCGGCAGGTGCCAACCACCCCCTTGGCACTAACATCATGTTTACTGCTGTCTTTTACTGCTTTCAATAAAGTGTTGCTCACACAAATACAAAGTGCTACCTGACAGATTGACACCTAGTAAGTGACTGATTAACCATCTGTGAATAGCAACGTATTCTAACTTGCGTCATTACTATTACTTCAGCACGAGGCCTCCCATAAATCATATTTTCTCACATACAGAACTGGATGCATAACTGGCACCTTTGTTTTCTAAACAAGTTAATACAGATCTGTATGTTACATTCCTATGACATCAACACAGCATTTGCATCTACAACATGGAAACAAATATTGAGTAAAATACAGTAAAAAATGTGGATAAAAAAAGAAACATCATCAGCTAAAAAAGCATAAATATTGATCTAAAACCTAACAAACAATCTGCATTATTATAAAGGCTTGTCAGACTTTCAACAATTTTATTTAGGTAGTTATTGTTATAGACCATCCACTATAGTTGCTAGCGCTGAAGTAACTGCGTTAAAGCCAAGGAGTCAGAAAATCCATTTTAAAAGAACATTTCACCAAATTTTTCATGTTGAACTGGACACATGATATTCTAGTGTCTGCAGAGCAGAACAAATGTTTTTTTTTTTTTTTTTGTAATTTCGCCTTGGTTGTGGAGACATTAGCAATTAAAGTATTTAAAGTCCAAGTGGGTCTTATGAAATAGCAACTCACACAGAGAGAAGTACTCGCTCCCAGTGATAGCAATTCATACAGGGAAAAGAAGTACATGCCCCCAGTGATAGAAAATCATACATGGAGAAAGAGTACACGCCCCCAGTGACAGCAAGTCATACAGGGGGAAGAAGCACACGCCCCCAGTGATAAAAAATCATATAGAGAGAAGTACACTCCTCTAGTGATAGCAACTCATACATGAAGAAGACGCACACACTCCCAGTGATAGCAATTCATACAGGGGGAAGAAGCACACGCCCCCAGTGATAGAAAATCATACATGGAGAAGGAGTACACGCCCCTCAGTGACAGCAATTCATACAGGGGTAAGAAGCACATGCCCCCAGTGATAGAAACTCATATAGAGAAAAGAAGTACACTCCTCTAGTGATAGCAACTCATACATGAAGACGCACATGCTCCCAGTGATAGCAATTCATACATGGGTAAGAAGCACACCCCCAGTGATAGAAAATCATATAGAGAGAAGTACACTCCTCTAGTGATAGCAACTCATACATGAAGAAGACGCACACACTCCCAGTGATAGCAATTCATACAGGGGGAAGAAGCACACGCCCCCAGTGATAGAAAATCATACATGGAGAAGGAGTACACGCCCCTCAGTGACAGCAATTCATACAGGGGTAAGAAGCACATGCCCCCAGTGATAGAAACTCATATAGAGAAAAGAAGTACACTCCTCTAGTGATAGCAACTCATACATGAAGACGCACACACTCCCAGTGATAGCAATTTATACAGGGGGAAGAAGCACACACCCCCAGTGATAGAAAATCATACATGGAGAAGGAGTACACGCCCCTCAGTGACAGCAATTCATACAGGGGTAAGAAGCACATGCCCCAAGTGATAGAAACTCATATAGAGAAAAGAAGTACACTCCTCTAGTGATAGCAACTCATACATGAAGACGCACATACTCCCAGTGATAGCAATTCATACATGGGTAAGAAGCACACGCCCCAGTGATAGAAAATCATATAGAGAGAAGTACACTCCTCTAGTGATAGCAACTCATACATGAAGAAGACGCACACACTCCCAGTGATAGCAATTCATACAGGGAGAAGTGCACACCCCCAGTGATAGAAAATCATACATGGAAATGGGGTACATGCCCTATAATTCATAAATGGAGAAGGAGTAAACGCCCCCAGTAATAGTAATTCATACAGGGGGAATAAGCAGTGATAGAATCTCATATAGGGAGAAGAAGCACACTCCTCTAGTGATACAAACTCATAAAAAGCACACGCTCCCAATGGTAGCAACTCTTAAAGGAAGAAGTATACGCCCACATTGATAGCAATTTGTACAGGGAGAAGTACAGTGGGTGCGGAAAGTATTCAGACCCTTTCAAATTGTTCACTCTTTGTTTCATTGCAGCCCAGTGATGGAAACTCAAACAGCCAGAAAAAGCACACGCCCCCAGTGAAAACTCTCTAATAACATCCACTTGGCCAAAACTCATTAGGTGCAAAAACTTTATTTGCTATTATATCCACAATGGAGAAGCAAAATTAGAAAAAACAAAAACTTTTTATTCCACTTTATAGTTACTATTACATCATGTGTCCAGTCCAACATAAAAAAATTGTGAAAAAATATGCAACTAAGTAAAATGCATCTTTGCAATGTGTTTATTTAATTCAGAGGTTGATTTTTTATGTATTTGTATGCATCTTTTTTGATGGCCATAAAAAAAACATTTGAAAATTTGAAAGGTAAAGCTGATCTACACTATGTTCCAAATTATTATGCAAATAATATTTTCTCAGATTTTCCCAAATTACCTATATGAATTTCAGTCATTGTAATTTTCCAGTCAAATAACTATTAGAGTACAATTGAAAGTTTTTTGTACAAACTGCCTATGATAACAGTATATTTTTTAAAAAATAAAACACTCAAACTGCACTCAAAATGCATGTTCCAAATTATTATGCACAGCAGAGTTTTCAACCTTTTCATTTTAATAAAGAACAAAAAAATGTTCATTTTTGAAATTTTAAGCATTAGCAGGTTCTTACAAACTGAAATCAAACAGTTTTCAACTCAAAACTTTATTCTAGGTGATGTTACATTTGCACATAGGACCCCTTGTTCGAAAGGAGCTTCAGAACTTTCGTCCATTGAATTTGTCAGATTTTGGATGGTTTCTGCTTCAATAGTTTTGCATGAGGACAGAATACCCTCCCAGAGCTCTTGCTTAGATGTGAACTGCCTCCCGCCATCATAGACACTCCTTTTGATGATGCTCCAGAGGTTCTCAATGGGGTGAGGTCAGGGGAGCATGGGGGCCACACCATAAGTTTGTCCCCTTTTATGCCCATAGCAGCCAGAGATGCAGATGTGTTATGTGCAGCATGAGACGGTGCATTATCATGCATGAAAATGATCTTGCTGCGGAATGCACGGTTCTTCTTCTTGAACCATGGCAGGAAGTGCTGTTTGAGAAACTCAACATACACTATGGAGTTCATCTTTACCCCTTCAGGGATCCTAAAGGGGCCGACAATCTCTCTCCCCATGATTCCAGCCCAAAACATTACTCCACCTCCTCCTTGTTGGCGCCGTAGCCGTGTTTGCATGGGGTGTCCATCAACCAGCCATCCTCCACTCCATCCATCTGGACCATTGAGCGTTGCACGGCACTCATCGGTGAGCAATACAGTTTTGAAGTCAGTCTTCATGTATTGTTTGGCCCACTGGAGCCATTTCTGCTTGTGTGCAGTGGATAGAGGAGGTCGACAGGATGGCTTACGCACAGCTGCAAACCTCTGAAGGACCCTGCATCTTGTTGTTCGGGGGACGTTGGAGGCACCAGCAGCTTCAAAAACTTGTCTGCTGCTATGACAAGGCTTTTTTGCCGCTGCTCTTTTAACCTGACGTAATTGCCTGTAGGAAAGAGTCCTCAATTTTCCCTTATCAGCATGCACACGTGTGTACTGTGAATCAGCTACATACTTCTTGATTGTGCGATGATCATGATGAAGTGTCTTGGCAATGTTGATTGTAGTCATGCCTTGACCTAAACACTCCACAATTTGTTGCTTCTGACACATCCTTTTTCTTTCCCATTTTGGCAGAAAATGTAGGCTGCTTAATAATGTGGGACAGCCTTCTTCAGTAGTCTTGCCTTTCATTGGACACACCTGCCAAACTAATTAGCACAGGTGTCTGCAATTGCTTACAGTGATATAAAGAGCCCTGACACACATCACCGTCAATGAGTTTAACTGACAAACAAAAAAATTCTTACCTTATCACTCCTAAACATTTTTTGCATAATAATTTGGAACACAGTGTATATGAAACCTTGAACACCAAAAATAATACTAATTTTGCAAAAATCTTCATCCGTACATATTATCATTGCTCACAGAAGTCCATAGACACAGAATGGTCTCTGTCTCAGACTTGCCAGTATAGAATTAAAAGACACTATCCCCTCCAAAGCTTATTAGCAATGATCTAATTTTGATTAACTTAATACTATTCTTCCAGAACTAAATTCTCTTTATATATTGACTGGGGCCAATTGGAGTCAAATATTCCATCCGTACTGCATTAATTGTACTCTATCCCAGATATTTGGAGCATATACCGTATTTTTCGGACGATAAGAAAAAGGAAAAAAAATAATGTGTCAAATGGGGGTCCATCCTACAGTCTTAATTCAGCTTACCGGGGGGGATCTGCACAGGTGGAGGTGTCGTCACAGGGGTTGTTCGGTGGTCCAGCCTGGTGCGGTGGCTTCCGGGAAATCCCATCCCAGGCTGGTACGGCAGTGGTGCTCTGTGGTGTGGACGGGCTCCGCCGGCATTTTGTGACAGGTGCGGCAGCGGCACTTTGTGCTGCGACGGGCGCTCTGTGCTGGCATTTTGTCAAAGCCTGGAGGCCCCCGCAGCTCCATTGCGATGCTGTGGCCTCCAGGAAAATGGCCTGCTGGGGGCGGCGCATACTCAGATTCAGATCTCTGCCACCACCGCCGCCCCAGCACCGAGCACTGCCACACCCCCATCACAGAGCGCTACTGGTGCCCCAGCACAGAGCACCGCCGCCGCATCATTTGTAAGTAAATTCTGACTATAAGACGCACCCCCATTTTCTTCAAAAATTTTGGGTGTAAAAGTGCATCTTATAGTCAGAAAAATACGGTACATTCTCTTGCATGGCTATGTATACACATATTATATACTATGGAAATCTCATTTATGACATTTATAGGGTTTGATAATCACTTCAATAAAGAAAAGAGGTTCTACAGAAAATGATTTCACCAAATGCAATATCCAATATCCATTACTTTTTCATGTAAGACTTTTCCAGTCAGTTCTATGTTGGTTTCAGAGCATTACTGTACATATCAATCACACTGTTGTTGTGACACAAAATATACAAAAAAAGTTACCAGAACTTTACTGTATTCAACCATTATAGCGAAGGTATAAATGTCTTTCAGATAAAAACCATGGGAATGCGACCTTTCTTATTGACAACACACCATGCTGCAATGTATCAGCCCATATCACATATTTACCAGCTTAGTCAATAGCAAAACCTGCTGTGAAAATCTTTCACAGAATCACATCATTTCTTGACAATATTTGACAGCTTCATTCTTGTGTTGTTTAAAAAAAAAGTAGAAGAATTTTACAGGATTCACCAAGACTTATGTATATAGTAATTATAATCCTAATATACTAGATACTTTTCTAAGGAATCCAGACATTTTCACAAAAGAGTTTTCTATTTTTTTATTTTTTTCTGTAGTCTGTTAGTTTTCACATTATTATTTGTGATGAGCGAGTATACTCGTTGCTTGGGTGATCTCCGAGTATTTTGGCGTGCTCTGAGATTTAGTTTTCGTCGTCTCAGCTGTATGATTTGCGACTGCTAGACAGGCTGATTACATGTGAGGAATGCCTGTTTGTTAGGGAATCCCCACATGCATTCAGCTCGTCTAGCAGCCGCAAATCATGCAGCTGAGATGACGAAAACGAAATCTCCGAGCACGCCAAAATTCTCGAAGCGAACCCGAGCATGCTTGAGAAAACCGATGCTACTCGCCCATCACTAATTATTATTCTTATTACTTTATAATATTCAGAGTATCTCAGAATTCCTGAAAGAGAGATGTAAGGATTTTGGATACTGGAGAACTTTTTTCTTTTGTTGTTCCGATCTTGAGCTACGATGTGTATGGTACACCAAAGGTGCAATTAAAGGAGGTAAAGGGGTGTTACAAAATCCAACCTAATTTCCATCTTAAATCCCTATCTATTTAATGCCATAATCTAAACTAATTTCCAATACACTGAAATTAAAATGTCCCTATCCTTCCTTAATAGCACTATCTAGAGGCTGTTTTATTTATTTTTTTTACAACTTCTTTTTATTACACTTTATTTGAGAATCCAAGTGCATACTGGGATACTCAAATGAAGTGTCATCAAGGGAAAAAGGCTGCAGTCACTGTCTCTGCCCCCACACTGATACCAAGCATCATCATTGATGCTCTTTTCATGGGCCGGCCTAGTCCCTGCATGATTGGCACTGTGCAATCTGTTCAATAACAGAGCGATCTCTCGCTGGTTGATATCACTGACACTGTCCGTATGATGTCAGGCACCATCAAGAAAATCAGACAGTGAGCTATCAATCAAGCTAAAGAGGCTGGTGCTGGATGTGGAAACAACCTCAGGAGACAGTGGCTTGAAAAGTGTTCTGCCACTCCCATAGCACTTAAAAGAATTTGCATATAAATGAAAATGATAATTACTCAGGAAAATAGCAACAGATAGAAGATATCTATCTATAACACTCCATAAGTGTTTTGGAAGAATTACATTTCAAAGACCTAAATGTCCATATATGCATTTTGGCAAGTTAATCTTACTTACAGATTTCCTTTAATCTCTACACGGAGATTTGCTAACTGGAAAATGTAATTTTTACACCTGCTACTGTATAGTATCTGTTTCTGGAAAAACGTCCTGTTAGTTGCAGCTTCCATAAAGAGCTATAGGACAAAGATTCCTTAAGCCCACAGCCCACAATCCTTCCTTTTTTCCAATTAACCCCTTCACGTCGCAGCCCTTTTTCATTTTCGAGTTTTCCTTTTTTGCTCCACTTTTTCCCAGAGCCATACATTTTTTATTTTCCATCAATATGGCCATGTGAGGGCTTGCTTTTCTGTGGGACAAGTTGTACTTTTGAATGACACCATTGATTTTACCATATTGTGTACTCGAAAACGGGAAAAGAAATTCCAAGTGTGGTGAAATAGCAAAAAAAGTACAATTCCACAACTGTTTTTTTTATTTTTTTTACCATGTTCACCAAATGCTAAAATTGACCTGCCATCATGATTCTCTAGGGCATTACGAGTTTGTAGACACCAAACATGTCTAGGTTACTTTTTATTGAAATTATGAAAAAAATCCAAAGTTTGTAAAAAATAAATAAATAATAGCTTCATTTTCCAAGACCCGTAGCGTCTCCATTTTTCATGATCAGTGGCTTGGTGAGGGTTTATTTTTTGCATGTCAAATTAATGTTTTAATGATACCATTTTGGTGTGGATTTGATCTTTTGATTGCCCGTTATTGCATTTTAATGCAATGCTGTGGCGATTAAAAAACCGTGATTCTGGCGTTTTGACTTTCTTTTTGCTACGCCATTTACTGATTGGATTAATTGTTTTTATAGCTTGATAGATGGGGTGATTCTGAATGCGGCGCTACCAAATATGTGTATTTTTTAATTTTTTAATTGTTTTATTTTAAATGGGGTGATTTGAACTTTTATAGTTTTTTCATTTTTTTAATATTTCTAAAAACATTTTTTTTACTTTTTACATGCTTCAAAAGTCTCCATGGGAGACTAGAAGCTGCAGTTGTCTGATTGCCTCTGTTACACATAGGCGATGATCAGAACACCTGTGTGTAGCAGAAATGCTCAATTGCAATGAGTACCGACCGCTGGGTGGTGCTCATAGGAATCTGGCAATGACAACCACAGGGGTAACCTGCAGACCCTAGGTTGTCATGGCAACCCATAGGCGACCCGCAGTCATGCGACACAGGGCGCCATTGGAAGGATTAGTGATGTGCTTCCAGCACGATAATATTAAATGCAGCTCTCAGAGATTGACAGTGGCATTTAATGGGTTAACAGCCATGAGTGGAACGCGATTCCACCCGCGACTGTTAGGGGCACATGTCAGCTGTTCAAAACAGCTGACATGTGCCGGGAATGATGTGGGTTCAGCGCCAGAGCCCACATCAAAAGTAGGGACATGATATGCGCAGTACTAGTACGGTACATGTGAAGGGGTTAAGAACCCCAATTTTGTTATTTCTAAGAGTATGTTTCCACGGTCCTGATTGCCGGCGCTTTGGATGCAGCGGAAAGCCCGCTCCGCCCAAAGCGCCGCCCTCCTTTCTACACTCCGTGAATCCGCAAGTGTTCATTGAACACATGCAGGATCACCACATCATATCTATACACTGTATTCTTTATCTTGCGCGTTTTAATATGCATAGTGGAGATGGGATTTCTTCAAATCCCCTTCCCTATGCTGTAACATCTGGACGCTGCGGATTAAACGATGCGGCTGTACGCAGCGTTCAATCCGCAGCTAATCCAGATGTATTCTGGACTGTGGAAGCATACCCTAAGGAATGCTTGCAGAATGAACAGTCCAATGCTATCAACCAGATGACCACTCAAAAATTCCAGCTTCCAAGCACACTCCACTCTCTTCAATGCACCCGCATAAACTGTGCATGCTCTTCCCTACATAGTGAGAACAGCACAAGTGAAATCCTACTACACCAAGAAAGAGCTACAGTATGTTGATGTAAATCAATGAAGACAAATTATACATGTTGCGACCCTAAAAAAGGAAAAAATAGAGCTACTGAAATATAAACACTCAAAGTAAATAAGAGCAAACAATATATTGGGTGAGTCAAAAATTATCTGCACACTGGCAGAAGAATTTATTATAAACTTTCAAAAAAGACAAATGCACCATTTTTCGACATAATTTATCTTCTTTTCAAAACACTTTGTCCTTCTGTCAACAAGTTTTCGCATTCCTTCATTAAAAAAAATATTTTATCATGAACTGTAAGCCACAAATGCTTTGCTGTCTTCACTTCGTCAGCAGTAATGAACCCTCGTCCTTGTAGGTTTTTTCACTTGTCTATCCAAGAGAATCAGTTCATGTGCATGCTCTTTGAACTTCTCTACCTAATCATACACACTTCTTTGTGATAAAAAAACCTTCTACATACTGTGTACAGGGTACCATAGATATCGGCACCACACACAACCTCTAGCCATAAAAAAATCCAAATCTCTAGACACTGCTCTTCTTTCAACGAATCTCAAGTAGGGCAGCCTTTGTTTCTTGCACCCCAATCGCAAGTGAAATCCTTCATCGGAGTGATTGAGGAGACGACCTTGTACGGAAAGAATGCACTGATATAAAAGTGTAGTCAGCAGTTTTAATATGACCTGAGTGCAGAATTTTTTTGGTCCACCGTTGTAATTTCTATTGATATATCTTAGCAGAAAAATTTAGTTGAGCATGATTAGAAACAGTTAAAAACAAGAACAATGGTCAAGGCAAAAGCACATGATTAGAAAAGTGAAATTTTTGATTAAATATAGGTAAAATTGAACCCATGACATATATTTATGATCAGAAAGTGAAAGTACAAGTGCAATTATAAATAATGTATTGATAGATAACACCAGAACAGATTTTCCACCAAGATTCGCTTCGCTTACAACTCCAGCCCGACATGGAATTCAAATTCAGCTTTTTATACCCCTTGCATTTTATTTTGACCTATATTTCATTAATTATTCTTTCTTTGTAATCATGTATTTTTGCCGTGACCACTGCCTTTGTTGTTTTAAGCTATTTTTATTCATGTCCAAATGTATTTTTGCACTAATATATAACATTAAAAGTTATACTGTTTTCATTTCTGCTCAATTTTTATTTTTTTAGATTCAATTTTTTTAATCTTTAGAGTGGAACATGAATTTTTTTTTAACATATTGCAGCTATGTGGTTATATTGCTGATCAATTGCACAGGCTGGTCCTCACAGTAGAAAAATGACTATAAGATGAAGAACATGGTAAAAATAAGTCTGACACATTAATTATCAGCAATTAGCTGTATTTGCAAATTATATTCTAAATTGCTAGTAATTATGAAAATTTCCCTTTTAATGCCTAATTAACTCCTATTGGGGGTGTCTTGTGCTTTGGTAATCATTGTTGTTTTTTCATGCAGGGATATCTTTGGTAGTTAATATCTTAAATAGTGTTATAAACTCTTTCTATTTTTGATACAGCATCCATATTCTTTATCATAGAAAAAGCGTTAGCTAATAACAGACTCTTTCCTCTTCCAGGAGCCTATACCTGCTATTAGAGATGCGCAAATTAGTCAAAATTTGAATTTGCCTGTTCGAGCTAATTTTCCGAGGAAATTTGATTTCTGAAGCATTTATTTTTAACTAATTATTGTGATCCAGGGTTCAGTGCAAAAAACAAACAAAAAATCCTTATATTCACCCCACCACTCAAATGTCCAGCCCTTCTCTTTCTCACGGTCTATGCTGATTGCCACTGATCAAGCTGAATTCTTGTTTCCTCTCCCACTAGGCTGAGACATATGGTTTTGATGACATCTGGGTGGGTTCTGCACATGGCATGACCTATTGCAAACTTGTGATTCCAGTGAGAGAAGGTACCTGAAGATGCTGCTAGGACCAATCGGGTGACAGAAGTACAGCAGAGGTAAGCAGTAAGGTGAATATAAGTATTTTTGCTTTTTTTCACATTTTGATGGTATACTAATGTTTAGAAAAAAGTTGGTTATTGACCGCCATCTTGTTAAATCCGCGTGGAAGCGAATTACAAAACTTCTGAATTTTGACAAATGCCGATTTTTGTAAAATTCAAGTAGAATTCAATTAAACTCTCATTTATTCGCTCATCATTATCTGCTATGAGACATATTTTATAAAATGTATGCTGACCACTGACAAACTCTTCTAAACTGGTAAATTTTAATGGTATTTCCCAGATATCAGTCAATAATTGGCTACTTTTTACTCATTTACTCCTTATATTCAACAAGAAATTTCCTTTATTTGATCCAACTTGTTGGATTTTTTCAACCTGTAATTGGCCATAACAAAATGTTTATAGACGAGCTAGCACCAGTTCAGACATTGTATGTTTTTCTCTAAATCTGTGTTCCTAACTTTACATGGTAGTAAGAGTTCATCGTTTTGGCCGCTTATGTGTCAGATATCTTAATTATGAAGAATTAACAGGTGTCATAATCAATAGTGGTACTCTAAATTGCAGAAGATACTCACTCTAAACTTTCGATGCTGGAGGATCTGCTGGCTCTAAAAAAAGGTATAAAAGGTTTAATGAAGATTTACACTAGACATGGGCAAATACATTGGATGCTAATCGAATTTTTGTTGAATTTTTAGGAATTCACTGAACCCCTTTTCCAATTCACTTTGTACAAATTGCTTAAAATGTTTGTATCAGTTTTACACATTGCAGAAGCTAGAGATGGATTATATGACCTTGAGCATTGGATAATGAAAGGACATCACAGCTCACAAATTAGTCAAAGAGTTAGGGAGAGGAAGCTGTAAAACACTGTATACACATTAGATATGGTGTGTGACAGCACAGGAGTGAAGAAAAACATATATGTCGAGGTCACTATGGCTTTACTAAGGCTGTGTTTGCTTTAATGCATTACTCCAGCATTTTTTTTACTGCTGGAGTGGTATCACTAATCTAAGTTCCCTGCCCCTAGGGTTATGCATATCCGCTACTGTATTCATCTATTACCTGCTGGATCACTCCAGTGTTTGCTAGGTGAGCTGTAGGTCATAGACACTCAATGTAAGTCTGTGAGAGCCAGAACGAGGCCAAAACAAGGCTGACTTGCACTGAGAGCTTGCGACCTTTACCTCTAACTTCTGGTCATTCAGAAGTTGCAGTCACAAGATGGCAGCACAGGACAGATGGAATGCCAGGAAGATCCGAATGCAGGGCCCGATGAACTTAATATTAAAGTCAAGAACCTTACATTAGTGGCACAACTCCAGTGCTTAAATATATGTTGGAATAGTGCTTTAAAGAGCCTGGTTGGATAAAGCCTAAAAAGACTTCAGAGGTCATATACATCTTCTGAAGTCTTTTCAATACTTTCAATTTGAAGTGAAAAGATGGGCTGTCAATGGAATATTTGGGAAAAATGTAACAAATTTGTTGAATTTGAATTCTAAAACAAATTTAAATGCCAGATTTTTCATGCCACAAAAATGTGAGACTTGGCACGAAAATACGATCTCCACAGAAAGTAGCCTAGATTGTAAGAATGTTGTTACAGCAGATGAGATTTTCTAAAAAATGAAACAAGGCTGAAAAGTACTGTAGTTTTTTATGTTTTCAACTAAATGAAGGAATCTTCCAGTAATTACAGCAATGTTCCATTTCAGATCATTGTCAGTGTTTATGTAATTGACAAAGTACCCATAATGTCAACACTTCTCAAGGGAAGATGTGATGTGACTGCTATTATGAGCAATCATGTAAGAAAAAGAAATATACAGTGAAATTGAGACAACAGGACAGTGAAGGCGATGTAATACATAAACCACTAAGTTATTATACCAAGAATAAACTGCCTTCTAAAAACTGCATCTAATACGCAATACACTGCAGCATTTAAAGAGGTATTCTCGGCTTAGACATTTCTCAAAATAAAATACTGCAATTCTCAAAATATTTTCCTTCAGATATCTTCCGTCTTTGCTTCCCATCATTTTATGACCAGTCATAGTTTGATGTTATGATATTTCTATTAAAGATGTTCACATTTTTTAAAATTCACATTTGCCACATTCTCCAAATTTTGACCAAATTTAAATTAGCAGCGAATTGTTAAGCTAAGAATCAAAAGTATTCCAAAGTCTCAATTTCCCTGAAAAGAGGTATCTGACACTTTGAGTCTCCCAAAATTCATGATAAGTGGGATATGTCAAATCCCCATCCCACACCAACTCTGCTCGCTTTGATGGAGCTGGGCAAAAATGGCACGAGAAGGTCAAAAGTTGCAACATTTTAGTGCAACCTTGCATTATGGCAAAAGTTTGTGACTTCAAAGCTTTTTATGATAGAATTCTTGTGTTATAGATTTGATGAAATAGAGCCTTAATTTTTTACTGATGAATTACCTATCTCTGTTTTTAAACATGCTATGATAGTCCCTTATGATTGACTGTGCTATGCCATGTGATGTGATAGCTGCACTATATGGAAGCCGACCCGAGATCATGTAAGTCTTCTTTGACTGGTACAATCTTTTGCAATGTGAAAAAATGTTGGTAGTCATTTTAGTTGATTTGAGTCTCCAGTCTATAAAGACATTCTTCTTTCAAAATTTTTTTATAAGTGCATATTATACCTGATGAAGGCCATTGCAGGCTGAAATGCATTGTTTGTTCTTAGCAAAGTGTCACAATAAATTTGACATCAAGCACAATATATCATCTTTAACTATTCTTATCCTCCAGAAGTGCCGAAAAGGGAAATCTTCTATTAACTAGCAGTTAATTTGAATATTATTTTAATTTTCTCAGGTCAGCAAATTAATTTTGATTCAACATAAATTAAATTGACATTACATCAATTTGCTCATCTCTAGATCCTATGGTTGATATGTCACTGAAATCAGATCATGGTTGGTGGACATTTTCTAGTGACAAATTGTGACAAAGAAACTGATGCAGTTGGATACACAGCTTTGGTGAGGGAATGATGAAACATTTTAATGGTAAATGGGACCACTTA
This sequence comes from Oophaga sylvatica, assembly GCA_033576555.1. NCBI lineage: Eukaryota > Metazoa > Chordata > Amphibia > Anura > Dendrobatidae > Oophaga > Oophaga sylvatica. Next base: position 600,558,257 of record JARQOD010000002.1, on the reverse strand, counting down.
TACTGGTCTCAAGACTGCAAAGAGAAGAAGGAAGACCTCACTTCTTATTGTGGGAGTGGGATTAGTTGAATTTGACCTTATTTTCCTTATTGAAAAATAAAGCATGGGATGCGACTCATAGACACAAATTGGAGACAATTTCTGTGTAGAGGCCCCAAAAGGTGTCTTTATCATTATTACTGTAAGGCTGCATAATGGGGGCACAATTATAGTGAGAATTGTACATATTGTATAGAGGCTTAAAGGAAAGCAGTGTTATTGCATAGATACCCAAGGAGGGCATTAATTTATAAAAGCTCATACGTGTCATCATAATTGAATGGAGGGAGATAGTGGGACATCGTTATTGTATCATGGCACAAAGGAGGCATCATTATTGTATGGACGCACAAAGTGGGACATCATTTTTGTATGTTGGCACAATGTGGGACAACATTATTGTATGTAGGCACAACTTGGGAAATCATTATTGTATAGAAGCACAGAGGAAAAAAGTAGGATATAATTATTGTAGAGACACAAATCGTGGCATCTTTATTTTATGGAGGCATATGTGGGGCATCATTATTTTATGTCAGAAAACAGGGGGACATTATTATTGTATATGGGGGGCACAATGGGAGGCAAACCATTGTATGGAAGCACAAATGGGAACACACTGTAGATAGACAGACAGACAGATAGATAGATAGATAGATAGATAGATAGATAGATAGATAGATAGATAGATAGATAGATAGATAGATAGATAGATAGATAGATAGTGATAGTCCTTTAGCAAGACTGACATTGAACATTTACTACTACAGTAGACAGTGTATTTTCAAAAACAACAATGAAATTATTCTTGTTCATAATTGGACTTATATTATACAATACATCTTAAGCAAGAAGATCATTCTTGCTGGCTACATAATCTTCAATTTCTCAGTTCTTTTGGGACCCTGATGTGAGGTTTTGCAATACTTAATTGAATATGATTGATTGCACAGACATCCCTCATGAGTCTGGTGAACAGAATGGAGGAGATGATTTTCCTAACAAATGCATAAAACATTATGTTGTCTTTTCATAGATTAATCTGTACTAATGCAGTTTAACAGAAAAAGTGTTATTGGTCAAAAAATACTTTGCAAGATTCTAGGACTTTATATTCTCATAGGAGCAAATGCACTGTGAAAATATGTAACAAATTAAGTACTGCAAGGAGGTGATAATAGCGTAAAGATAATAAAGGTGTGCGAATAAGGCACGGTCACACTTAGCGATCGCACCAGCGATCACGACAACAACACAACCTGGCAAGATCGTTGGTGCGATCGCTATATGGTCGCTAGTTAGCTTCAAAACACAAAGATCTCATCAGCGATCAGCGATCTGTATAACGACCTCTGCGGTCGTTGGGAAAACCTAGTCCCACCTGGGACGCTGGTAAAGTCGTTCATAAAGGGTGTCACACTCAGTGATTCAGGCTCACCAGCGGGACACCAACCACCAAAAAACGGCTCAGAACGTTCATGAGCGATCAGCGACATCTCAGCAGGGGCCACATCGCCGCTACATGTCACACACAGCGATGTCGCTAATGAGATCGCTGCTGCGTCATAAAATCGCTGACTCTTTTGTGATCTCGTTAGCGATGTCACTTAGTGTGACAGTACCTTTAGAATATGTTATCAGCATTAGTTTGGGAGCAGTACAACACCCGACACCTTCACCAATAAGTCAGCGGTGTCCAGATGTAAACATTGGAAAGAGTGGAAAAACACAATTATGGACACTGAGCAGTGGCTGCTCTTGTCCACTGTGTATCAGCGCCTATTGAAGTAAAAAATATTACTGTGCCTAAAATTAAAACACACCGTAAATATTTTAATAGTATATTATTTTTTTCTTGTCTCAACTTCACCACCATTCGATGCTAGATGAATATACAAGAAATGGTGCGTTTGCAGGAGGATTAGGTGTCAGTGAGATAGGGCCACTATTGATACCATGTGTCTTACTTGACAGTGGATATTGCAGCACAAGAAGCACTGCATTACAAGACCTGTATGTGGTGTTTGAGGTGCGTCTATTAAAGATTGAGTCTATGAGATCTCTGAAAAGTAGAGGTGGTTTGAATGGATTTGCAGGACTTGGTTCATCTACCATCTCAGTAAACTAGGACTGCTGGAAAATAGCCCTGAGAAGCAACTTTTCTTCTATGCCCCAACATACACAGCTCTTCTTTTGATTAGCTAGTGTGGAATAATGCTATCATTTTGGCTTGATACATGCATGATGTTGCACCAGGCTGGCCAACCAAAGGAGGAGCTGTGGATGACGGCAGGTAAGAGGAGGTTCTTGTGGCTCATGTCACCACAAAAAACATTCTAGAGTAAGGACAATTACACACATTTCATACAACAGAGTAGAAGTATAACAGTCAGCGCTTAACTTCCCAGATGCTGCTCATATCTTTAGAAATCTATGCAGAGACGTTAAAAAAGTAGTAACTATAAATGGAATTTCCCATTTTATACGGGAAGTTGGTAGTAAGAACGGTATGCACCATTCATATTCCACAGCTACAAAAACTGCCTCTTACAAATAGGAGAATTTGGGGATTTAAAGAAACATCCCATGCAAACCTCATACACTGAGAGGAAGGTTATACCAAAGGTGCTCAAAGAAGAGTTAAGAGAAAATGTGTCACAAACCACACTGCCAGCCTTGCACTTGTGTATACAAGTAGGACACAATGTAGTTTTTAAAAGAAGGTTCAAAAATTTGTTATAGAAAAGATATGTTCCAGCTTGTAAGATTATTCCAATGCAGTCCGTAGTACTGATAGAGGCTCTGCCTTGGCACGAGGAAACTGTGACAAAGGAAGAATAATCCAGCCCAACATACAGTTGAAATCAGAAGTTTACATGCATTATATAAAAAGACACATCTGTATGTTTTTCTCAATGTCTGAAATGAAATCAGAATAAACTTTTCCTGCTTAAAAGTACCATAATTAATAATATTTGACAAATTCCAGAATAATGAGAGAAAGAGAATGTTTTAAGTCATTTTATTACTTACTGTAAATTTAAAAGTTTACATTCATTTCATTAGTATTTGGTACCTTTGCCCTTAAACTGAATGACTTGGGTCAAATGTGTGGGACATCCTTCCACCAGCTTCTCACAATAGTTGGTCGGAATTTGGGCCCATTCCTCCTGACAAAACTGGTGTAACTGATCCAGGTTTGTAGGTCACCTTGCTCGCACCGGCCTTTTCAGCTTTGCTTATAAATTTTAAATAGGATTAAGATCAGGCTTTGTGATGGCCACTCCAAAACATTGACATTGACTTGTTATCTTAAGCCACTTTGTTACCATTTTGGCAGTATGCTTCATGTCATTGTCTATTTGGAAGACCCAATTCCACCCAAGCTTTAACTTCCTGGCTGATGTCTTGAGATGATGCATCAGTATTGCCACGTAATCTTCGTTTCTCATAAAGCCATCTATTTTGTGAAGTCCCTTCTGCAGCAAAACAACCCACAACATGATGCTGCCACCCAGTGTTTCACTGTTGGATTGGTGTTCTTAGGCTTCCATGCTTCTCCCATTTTCCTCCAAACGTAACAATGGTCATTATGCCCAAAAAGTTCAATTTTAGTTTCATCAGATCACAGGGCATGTCTCCAAAAATTAAGGTCTATGTTCCTGTGTGCATTTACAAACATTAATCTGTCCTTTTTATGTTTCATTTGGAGTAGTGGCTTCTTAATGCCAGTGTGGCCTTTCAGCCCATATTGATACAGTAATCGATATCTTGGCTGATTTCTTTAGACTTTCCCATGATTCTACACAAAGAAGCAGTGTGTTTTAGGTGTGCATTAAAATACCTCCACAGGTGTTTCTCTAATTAACTCAGATGTTGCAAAAAAAATGAAGCTTCCAAACACATGTTAAGGACCTGCGGAACGCACCTAATAGATATTAAGGAGAGGTGTGTTCGCAGCCCGGGGTCCACTGTGCAGGCAGAGCCTGCTGCTAGTAAGATGGCGTAAATAGGCAGTATGAGCGAACTCTGTGATCTGATATGAATGTGCTAGAGATGGTTTCTGAGCAGAGGCTCCCTCTGATGGTTACAGACAGTACTGAACCTTTCAGCGAGGAGTGGCAATCTGGAATCACGGACTGCTCTGATATAAGGGAGGTTCCCTCCCATGATGGTTGCCGGTGATCAATTGTTCTTGTCTCAATTGTGGTTCCTGGTTCATTTGGAAGTTTGCTGGAGTCCTGCCTGCATCTCCTGCTTTCAGATAAGATATTTTTTGCTTTTCTTTTTGTGCTTGCTTTTTGCATTGTTTTCTTCACTTTTGTGGAGGACAGCCAGGTCCCCTTCTGGGGCCTGAGCTCCTCACAGTTTTTCTGCAGCCACTGTTATTTCCTCATTTGCTTTTTCCTGTTTTTCAGCGGCTGCAGCTTGGTTTTTGTTCACACTGAGATCTGATTTAGTGGGTGGCGAGATCGTGTGATCTCAGTATTTTTGTAATCAGAATTGTTGGATTTTTGTAGCGTTTTCTGGGTTGCAGAAAGTAATCTCTCCTGTCCTATCCTATTTACTCAGCTTGTGGCCCCAGCGTTTGCTCAGTCTATTTTCTGCCTATGTTTGTATTTTCATCTTGTCTAACCGCCATTATATGTTTGGGGGCTTCCTATTTTCTTTGGGGATCTGCTCTGGGGCAGATAGCATTCATCTTTCTGCCTTTAGGTGTAGTTATCTCTCAGGCTGTGACGAGGCATCTAGTATCAACGTAGGAACGCTCCACGGCTACCTCTAGTTGTGTCGTTAATTTAGTAATCTGCAACCCATCAGTTACCAACATCTCAGGTGTTCGGCTGCCCTGCTGTTGTTCCTGTCCTCCTCAGCTACCGAAACATAACAGTTATCCCGCAGAGTCGCAGATGTAAACGCCGTAGCACTATATGGCGATATAAGCGGACTCTGTTAATTCACAGAGCCGCTGTAACAAAGACTGTGTCCTTTTAACTTCACAGGGAACACAGATGACTGCTAAGCGGATTGCAGTCTGTGGTAATGCAAACAGAACCCAAGCAGTAATCTCCTCAATGGAGTAGCCGGTATTCTAATGGCGTTTTCAGCCGAGCCCTGAACACGTGCATACAATCTTCTCACCGGAGGTGCCGGTATTCTAGGGGCTTATTTCAGCCAGACCTAACCACATGCATACATGACCACACTGGCGCAAGCACGTAACAGATTTGATACTAGCACACGGCCATGCGGTAAGGACAGGCTTTTATAGCAGCCACGAGAAAATGACCTTCCAGGAAGGACCAATGGGAAGCTGCTTCAGAACATCAACAGCCACAGGACCTTCCTGAAGGACCAATAGGAGTGGCAGCTGTATCTGAGCATGTGACCCCTGATCTCCAATGGGAGATCTTGCCCTGGGCATGCTCAGATGAAGCAACAAAGGACTTAGTCCTAAAGACGTCTGCTCACCGCTGACCAGTACTGGCTACAATAGCAGAATCTGAAGAGGCAGCAGCAAGTCTCTGCACAGTATTAGACCAGGCGAGACACTGGGACCGACGTCTTTGCTGAGCAGGCTCCACTGTAGCCGAAGATGGATGGGGGACCGCAGCGGGACTGGTTCGAGACTCCCCTTGTGCAGCAGCGGGAACTCGAACCATAACAATACATGACATCATCAAATTGGCAGTCCAGACTAGCCTAAAGGCATAGTAATCTTAGTTTATGTAAACTTTTGACTTTGCAGTAAGTAATAAAAAACATTAAAACATTAAAACATTCTCTCTCTTTCATTATTTTGGAATTTGGCAAATATTAATAATTATGGTAATACTAATTGACCTAAAATGGGAAAGATTTATTCTGATTTCCTGTCAGATATTGAGAAAAACATGCAGATGTGTTTTTTTATATAGTGTATGTAAACTTTTGGTTTCAACTGTACATGCAATCTTCTTTATACAAAGTAGGTAATATTTAGAGATCAACTGATAAAACATTTATGTTAAGATTAAAGATGGCATGCATGCGTTTCAGGTGCTGGAGCACCCTTAATCATGACCAAAATTTGTTTGTGTCCACAACGGAAACACCAAAATGTGTTTGCATGGGTTGTATGTAGTTCTGAATTAATGTTGATAGTATGAGAAACCTGCTGTTAAACTGGACCAATAACTGAACCTAGTCAACTTCAAGATATAGGCCTGCAGGTGGGTTGTGAGAGTGGGACCAGGGAGTATTTGTAGTCTGGGGAAAGGTGGAACATACTTGGCTGTTTGAAAAAACAGTAAAAGTTAAAAAGATATGGGTCATTCAGATAGAAGCCCTCAGAGATATCAGTTGGAAGTAGATTAAGAGCTGCAAGGACTGGTGAGTTTGAGAGACGGCTTTAATGGAACCAGCAGCTTGTAGTTGGTATGTACAGTCATGGCCAAAAGTTTTGAGAATGACACAAATATTATATTTTCACATGATCTGCTGCCCTCTGATTTTTATGTGTTTGACAGATGTTTTTATCACAGACAAGAAATATAATAATTGCAAACATATGAGTAACAAAAGCTTATATTGACAGTTAGAATGAGTTAATGCAGCAAGTCAATATTTGCAGTGTTGACCCTTCTTCTTCAGGACCTCTGCAATTCTCCATGGCATGCTCTCAATCAACTTCTGGACCAAATCCTGACTGATAGCAGTCCATTCTTGGACATTCAATGCTTTAATTTTGTCAGAATTTTTAGGTTTTTGTTTGTCCACCCGTCTCTTGATGATTGACCACAAGTTCTCAATGGGATTAAGATCTGGGGAGTTTCCAGGCCATGGACCCAAAATCTCTATGTTTTGTTCCCTGAGCCATTTAGTTATCACCTTTGCTTATGGCAAGCTGCTCCATCATGCTGGAAAAGGCATTGTTGATTGCCAAACTGCTCTTGGAGGGTTGGGAGAAGTTGCTCTTGGAGGACATTCTGGTACCATTCTTTATTCATGGCTGTGTTTTTAGGCAAGACTGTGAGAGAGCCGATTCCCTTGGCTGAGAAGCAACCCCACACATGAATGGTTTCAGGATGCTTAACAGTTGGCATGAGACAAGACTGGTGGTAGCGCTCACCTTGTCTTCTCCGAATGAGGCGTTTTCCTGATGTCCCAAACAATCGAAAAGGGGATTCATCAGAGAAAATAACTTTACCCCAGTCCTCAGCAGTCCCCTGCCTGTACCTTTTGCAGAATATCAGTCTGTCCATGATGTTTTTTCAGGAGAGAAGTGGCTTCTTTGCTGCCCTCCTTGAGACCAGGCCTTGCTCCAAGAGTCTCCGCCTCACAGTGCGTGCAGATGCACTCACACCTGCCTGCTGCCATTCCTGAGCAAGCTCTGCACTGCTGGTAGCCCGATCCCGCAGCTGAAACACTTTTAAGAGACGGTCCTGGCGCTTGCTGGTCTTTCTTGAATTGTTCACTGGGACCAAGAATTTGCTAAAATCAATAGCCTGATGCGCTGTTCAAATTCACTATGAACAGGACTGAGTGAAGTGGAATGGTCAAAGGTCTGACGGAGACAACTGAATAGATCGCTGTCATTAATTCCCATCTAGAATGAGGTAAACAAGATTTCGGCCTTATATTAGCAATCATGGGGGATCTAATTGGTAATGCAATGTATTGTAATTATTACATCTCCATCACTAGAGCTCATGCATAGCACTATCATTTAATGTAAACTATTATAACACCAATTAGGCCAATAGTGAGTAGTTTATCTTTTTTGTTTAGAACTTTTATTCTTTTATTCTTTTGGTTACCAGTGTATTCACCTTCAGCTGTATGCATTTTGCTATGTAAAATGTACAGTAATTCAGCGTATAATTAGATGGTAGAGCAAAGACAATTATAACGTGACAATAGATTTGCATAGACACAAATTTTTTCGAATGAAAAGAAATAGCAATTTCAAGGTAGATGTGGAACGCATAGCAAAGCCTGAAAACAGGCAATTATTATTATTATTTTTAACTGTCAGAATAAAATTATATTTTTCATTTCTGGTGCTGAATGTGCAGGAAACCTCATGTGCTCCTGAGCATCCTCATACTGATATGGTCTTTTCTGTTGCTGATTTGTATTCAGCTTCCTCAGTCAAAATCTAATTATTTTAAATCTGCATTAAAACATATATCAATTGGGACCAACCTTTTAAATTTGCTCTTAATCAGAAGTTAAGCCTTAGAGGCTAAACATAATTATGAAAAAGTTGCATTAATATTTCAAAATAAGTGATATGTCAACATTTTCCAAATCGCCTAAAAAAAAGCCATCCAGGAGGAAGGGCAATTACACACATTTTATACAACAGAGTGGAAACATGACAGTCAGAGCTTCATTTCCCAGATGTCGCTTATATCTTTAGAAATCTGGATATGACGGTTAAAAAAAAAATTAGGGACTTTTAATGGAATTTTCCATTTCATACTGAAGACTGGTAGAACTGTATGCATCATTCATATTCCACAACTTCAAGAAAAGCCTCTTAAAAATAGAAGTATTAGGGGACTTAAAGGAACATCACAAGCAAACCAGATATACTGGCAGGGCGGTCTTACCAAATGGCTCCAAAAAACATCTAGAATAAATGTTTCAAAAATCACAATGCAGGCCCTGCACTTGTGTATACAAGTATGAGAAAATGTAAATTTTTTAAAAGCAGGTTTCTAAATGTGTTGGTGCCCACAATGGAAACACCTAAATGTCCTAGGTTGTATGTTCTTCTAAACTTCACATATAACAGATAAGTCCTTTGCCTTTGCTGTTGGTTTGGCACATCCAGAGATTTATGGAGTGGTAATCGCATGGTCCTGGGTTCAAATCCCACTAGGGACAAGATCTACAAGGAGTTTTTTTATGTTCTCCCCGTGTTTGCGTGAGTTTCCTGCAGGCTTTACGGTTTCCTCCAACATTCCAAAGACATACTGATAGGGAATCTAGATTGTGGATCCCAATGGAAACATTGATGATTGATTAAATCTCTAAAACGCTGTGGAAATTAATGGAGCAATATAAGCATATAAAACCAATAAATTCTGTCTTTCTGCAGATACTACTTGGTGGTTTTAAATGTAAAGTTATTTTACTACAACTGAAATTTTCTAACACCCTTTATTATTGGCTTTGTCACATATGGCAGCTCAGCCCCATCCACATGAATGGGTATGAGCTGCAGCACCAGGCATAGCCCGTGCACAAAGTGGAGGTGTTTATGGGAGAACATAAACAGATCTTTTTTTCTAGTCCCATGATGCCACTTGCACTTGGCTTAGTGCCTTTAATATTCTTTTTTGCAGTTTTTTGTAAAAATAAAACAACTTACAGAGGTTTTCCTTTAGATTCACAAGTTAAAATTAGTGGCTGGCCTTCTTGAGGAACAGGAGTGGAGGGATGAATCTTTACAGTAGGCGTATCTGCAAATGATAGAAGTAAAAAATAATTATTAACTTTGTAACAAAACATTTTTCTTTTACAAATAGTTTATTTAGAATACTCCAAATGATGAAAAATTATGGTTAAGGTTCAGATCACATTTTGCCACATATCAGTGGCTTCATCAATGCTGACCTCATTTTCGGTACTACCTGCCATTTTGAGGCATCCACCAAAGTTCAGTAAACAATGCTTTTTTCTTTCCAAAGTTTCATACAGAAGCCACAAAGGAAACACTGAAGTGTGACAAAAATACAATGGAAACCCTGCCTAAAAACATAAACCATACTGTAATATTGCCTGGTGTCCCTTTTTGAATACAAGTATAACAGACATGAAGTAGCATAAGTACACACTATGTTTTGCACTAAATATGTATTCCTCAATATTGAAACTGCAACAGCAAGAATGGGAAGTTGTGGATTTATGAAAATCACAGAATCAACAGACATGTTAATGATATGCAAATTAATGTAATGAATCAATGGAAACATCTCGATCTGCAGAAAAATGTGCAATTACACGCCATCTCTACTATCAATAAGGTTTTTAATCAATGTCTGAGGAATGTTCTGCGACACTGAATCCACATGGGCATGGAATTGTTCGAGATCCACTACTGGCAGCTTCCTTTGCAATTGCAGACCAATGATGTCACAGATGTGCTCAATGTGCAACTTGGCATTGTCATGTTGAAAAATAGCTAATGGGTCACTTCCACCTTCCCTTTTTATTGTGTTGCCCATGTATTCTCCAGACCATTAATTCCCTATCATTGCATCCAAGACAAAAGCAAGACTCATTGATGAAGAGGATAAACCAAAATGTGACAGAAATCATTTAATACTGTAAGGGTGAGTAATCTAATTCTGTAAGTTTTACATACCACTGAGGTTGAGGAACAGTTGTATAGGTATTCACCAAACTAAACAGAATAAGAATATAATAACAATTTCATTATTGTACGCTTCTCTTTCTTGAACTAATAAAAAACAGCAAACTTTTTAGATAGAATTTAAAGTTGTTTTGAAGAATAACTTGAATTCATTAATAAAATTATACAGTAATAAACTGAGCAAAGTTTGTCTGTGCCTTATGCCAAAATCTAGCAAACTAAGTCAGAAATATGAGCAAAAAAATGTACCTAGTGTTTACAGAAGTGGCCTTTAAATTGCACCATCCTTAGTGTTCAGTTACCTGAGCATTTGTTTGTCTGATGCAGTATTTGATACATCCCCCAATTAGAACATTTCTCTAATTAGACATTGGAGAGAACATGTGATATGGAGACACACGACCTTCTTAGATTAAAACAAAGTTAAGATGACATAAACTTGTGCCATTTTTCAATACGTACAGTAGAGGTTCGTGATGAGAATAATGTAAATAGTCAACTTGGAAAACCAAGTTCTTGGTATATGAGGCATTCAGTTCCCAGATCTTAATTTAAACTGACAGTCTTCGACTTGGTTTGAAATACAGAAATAGCTCAGCAGAAGAATTCAATTATTATTAAAAATGGGCTTTTGCTAAAAATATAGAAATAAAAGCTAAGGTGCTAAAGCATGGAACAAAATGGGCTCCCATTACGGTGAACTTGTTTTCACCTCAACATTCCTGCTATAACGATTAGCAGATTCCTTATCAACTTGGTTGCTAAAAATGTAATGTATAAACACAGGACAGTCCTGGGCTACTTCATTTAACCAAATAACATAGGTGATAAATCCCACCTGTACTGGTTGGATCCTGTTTTCAAAGGTCAAATAGCAGTGGTACAGTCTGTCTCTACAGATATTTAGGGGCGGATATACTACTGGTGCAATCAGGAGCAAAGATGTAAGAGGGCCCACTTCTACCTCCAAAATAGCAAGAAGCTTCTATCAAAGATACAGTACTGCACTGAAAAGGACTCATATCATGTTTTTGCACAGGGGTCCTTTTCTGTCAGTGTCAGCCCTTGATATTTATGCATATTGAGACATAGAATAGATAAGTTCCTGAAGTTAAAGAGGTTGTTCACTACTCAGACAACTCTTTTTCAATCCCTAAATTGCAAAATTATGATACTAACTCTCTCCTCTGGTGCCATTCCAGTGAAGTCAGCACTGTCTCTCCAGATAATTACATGATACTGATATGTCAATCAATCCCTGCAGCCAAACAGTGGCCACTTCACTCTCTCCACAAAATTAAGAACATAAATTCAGAGGAAGTGACAGCTGCTGCTTTCTCACTTGTTCCTGATGTATGTGATTTCACCAAGATCCGCGTAGTTCAGAGGCCCAGCTGGAACGCAGCCTCAGTGACCTGCGGAAACCTCCACAATGTCACTGCTAGTTACTGAGGCTGAGTGCGCAGATGTCATCATGGAAACTTGGCTGTCTGAGCCGCGGTAATGATTTCACAGCCGTTCAGAGGCAGTGTTTGGCATGTTGTACATGACAGCGCAATATACACAGGATGTTTGGGCCCCCCATTCAAGTTAATGGGGTCCGGTTTTGGGTAATATTCTAGTAACTGAACCAAACATTTTTATCTGTTTGGGTGAACCAGACTTACCCGAACATCCAGGGGTTAGCTCATTTCTACCCTCTAATTTTCATTTAATTTTACAACCTAAAAAGATGTAACCAATGTAAGTTTTCTGCCTCTAGTAATATCCTTAGTAGCCATGGTCTTCATTTATTCTCAGCATCACTCTGGTCCTTTTCTGCTGGTTGTGACCTGCCGGATCTCTCCAGTGTTTCCTCAGGTCATTTCTCGATGTTAGTCTGAGAGAATAAGAATGAAGCTGTCACAGACTTACATTGTGATCGTTACCTCTCACTTCCAGTCAGTCAGAAGTTGCATTCACAAGATGGCGGCATGGTACCATGGCGATGCCCATGAATAGCTGAAGACAGTGGCTGGCAATTATATCACTAGTAACAGGATTAGTGATATCACTCCAGCTCTGAAATAAAAAAAACCCTTGAGTGGTGCTGTAACTACTTCATTGGTAACATGCTAAGACAAGTAAAGGCACTTCCACACTTAGCAATCGCACTAGCGATCACGACAACGACTTAACCTGGCGAGATTGCTAGTGCGATCGCTATGTTAGATTCCAAACACAACTCATCAGCGATCTGTGATTCCAAACACATCTCATCAGCGATCTGTATAACGACCTCTGCGGTCGTTGGGAAAACCTAGTCCCACCTGCGATGCTGGTGAAGTCGTTCATAAAGGGTATCACACTCAGCGATTCAGGCTCACCAGCGGGACACCAACGACCAAAAAACGGCTCAGAACGTTCATGAGCGATCAGCGACATCTCAGCAGAGGCCACATCGCTGCTACATTTCACACACAGTTAAGTCGCTAACGAGATCACTACTGCGTCATAAATGGTGACGCAGTAGCGATCTCGTTAGCGATCTCGCTTGCGATCTCGCTTAGTGTGGCATACCCTTAAGAGCATGTATTTCTCATTCTTGATATTGAATAAATTAAGATATTTTGAAAATGTTATTTCCATTTTTTTTCATTATTTGCATATCGTTAAAAAGCATATCGATCAGGTGATTGCCTTAATTCCATGTTACTTTCTTCTTGGTGTTGGAAATTTCAACGTTGAGTAGTGAAGTGTAAAAAATATTCGCATAGTTTCATGCTTTACATTAGCAGATCAATCAAGAATTTTTATCCTCAGACAACCCCTTTAAAATTCCTTTGTGGGGTAGCAGCAGAAAAATGGGGTGCACTAGACATCTCATATTGTAATTAGTATGCTATCTGTATAATGCAAAAACATGCAGATCATCCAAAGAGAGATGCTGCTAAATGTCATTATTCCTTCCTTTGCCTAGAATCCTAGATCATAAAGATTGTGAACAGGGCCCCCATACGTCGCACTGAGTATTACACTTTATATTTCCTTGTTCAGTAGTTGTAGCAGTGAGTTCATGAAAACCACAGATAACAACATAACATCACCATGACTTATAACTTATATGAAGCTCTTAAACATCAGCTGTACAACGTCTGTAATTTCATTATTTTATTTCCGTATCCACTTTTGCATTTTCTTATTTTGCGCTTTTAACAGTTTGGTTGTGAATTATTACAATCTGCAGCCTCTTATCTCAAAATTATAGTAGATTACATTTGAGTGTCAGTGTACTACATAACGAAAACATATATTTCTGTATCTTAGATTTGCACTGTGTGTTTTTTTTTAATATTATCTGCCTGTTATAATGTGATTCTGCTGATTTGTGTACTTCCAGTTCTGGAGACGTCCATAGACAGCACAATGTTCCAAAACACTTATCACTACTTACTTGGAGAATATATTGAATTTCTTCCTCTAAAACCATTTGAATACTTCCTGCTGAGTCTATATTTTTTCATGCACTAACAAGGGTAAGTGGATCCAGGTGGTAAGCTCTGAAGTGGAGCCCCCCTGCAATACTTAATCAAGCTTGCCGGAACGGAACTCTACGCTAGTAAAACTGCAAAAAAAGTTTATTTTCTAAGCAAACAGCCCTTGTAGCACAAATTTAATATTAATTTATATATATATATATATATATATATATATATATATATATATATATTTACATATATATATAAAATTGCATATATACTGTATGTACAAAAATATGGGTGCAGTACTGGCATTAGCTGAAAAACAGCAGGTAAAACGTCTTCCAGGCAAAATCAAATCTCAATATATTTAAAAAAAAATGAAGGCAGCATTCCAAGGTCCAATTTCAATGGTGATTTATTGGTTAATAAATCATCATTGAAATTGGACCTTGCAGTACTGCCTTTGTTTTTTGTATATATATATATATATATATATATATATATATATATATATATTACAGTTGAGTGAAACAGGTCGGTCAGATTCAAAAGTCACCGATTTTAGCCAAAATTGGGTTTGTTGGCCAAAACCCTACCATAGTGTAAAGTTGGCCTAGCGGTCATCGACCCGAGCGCCCAAGTCGGATTTACCCGAATGTTTGTAGGTGCCTTTTTTTCACCAATGAGCAAGGACGTACACTGTGGGCAACGAGATGACATGTGCAGCGGTGCCGTGCTGCTTTGAGCGGCGCGGGATTCAAATGCCCTGCCAAAGCTGCGCCGGCACCGCTCATTGGCTGAGCCACCCGCCGGCTCTGCCAATGAGCGGTGCTGCACCGCATTTGGCGCGGGATTTGAAACCCGCACCGCTCATTGGCTGAGCCGGTGGGCGGCTCAGCCAATGAGTGGTGCCGGAGCGGCTTTGGCAGGGGATTTGAATCCCGCGCCGCTCAAAGCCGTGCCGCACAGCTCCTTGGCTGAGCTGCCCGCCGGCTCTGAAAATGGGCACTGTAGGTGTGTTTACTGTCCTCCACTCCCTGCCAACTTTTATTCCCCATTGACTTGCATTGGGGTCGGATTTTCGACTCCGACCTGACCATTTCTGTTAGTCGGCCGACTTCGTTCGACTTGACTTTTGAGAAAATCGGGTTTCACGAAACCAGACTCGACCCGAAAAAAGGCAAAGTCACTCATCTCTAATATATATACAGTATATATACTGTACACCATTATCTAATTAACTTATCCCAACATTGAAATTGCAAAACCAAGAAGGAAAAGCCATGGCATTATGAAAATCATAGGATACATAGAAATGATAATGATTTGGAAACAATAATGAAATAGAAACATGGCTCCAGGGACATTTTCGAGAAGTGACCATACTACTTGTTCCACCACTAAAGCAATGTAAGTTAAAGCTTTTAATGTACCTAGAATGAATTTGTGACACGCTTTTGGCATGATCATGTTAAATGTTGCTGTCAAAGATTGACAGCAGCATATAGCATGTTAACAGCTGCAGATGGATCACAATTCCACCTGCAGTTTTAAGATGGCACATGTCAGCTTATGAAATCAGCTAACATGTGCCGGAAAAGTTGGCAGCTCATAGCAAGCGCACGCAACAAGCAGGGGGAAAAGACCTGTGACGTACTTATACATCATAGGTCGTAAAGGGGTAAATAACCTCATCGATAACATGCAAAGGCAAGTAAGTTAATGTATTTCTCATAATCAATGCTAAAAACATCTGCATGTATTGAAAATTTTGTTCTGCTTTATTGTCATCTGCATGTCTGTCTATCCTATTGTTTGAATAATTTGATAAGTACACATATGTACATTAGATAAGAAAAGTCAGCACATCCCTGTTAAAATGTCAGGTTTTTGTCATGTAAAAAAATCATACCAAAAGGAATCATTTAAGAACATTTTCCACTTTTAATGTCACCTACAATCTGAACAACTCCATTAACAAATAAACTGAAGGCTATTTGGTTGAAAAAAAGAAAAATAAATACCTAAAATAAAGGAGCTGAATAAATATGCACACTGATAAACTAATATTTTGTTGTAGTACACCTTGAGCTCATGACAGCATTCAGTATTTTTGGGTAGAAGTCTTCAAGCATGGTACATTTGCAATTTTCATCCACTTTTCCTTGCAGTAGAGATCCAAATTTCAAAGATTGTGAGGGCATCTCCTCTTCAGGTCAATTAAAGGTTTTTTATTGGATTCAGGCCTGGGTTCTTGCTATGCCTTTATAAAACTTCCATCTTCAGGCAAAGCTATTCTTTGTTGATTTGGGGGTATGCCTAGGGTTGTTCTTTTGCTGCAAATGAAATTCATGCTCATCTTCAGATTTTTTGCAAAGACGTGAATGTTTTGTTGAAAAATTTATATTTTGAACTCTTCATAATTCCCTCCACCTTGACTAAAGCCTCACTTCCAACTGCCTAAAAACAGCCCCAAAGCATAACTCTGCCTTCACCATGCTTCACTGTGAGTATGGTGTTCTTTTGGTAATGTGCAGTGTTGCATTTATGCCAAACATTCCTTTTGGAAATATAGCCAGAAAGCTCAACTTTGTTCTCAGATAAAACATTTACTCACATGCTTTTGATGAATGGTTTAGAAAAGCATAACTGGGCTTGGATGTTTTTCTTTGTGAGAAAAGGCTTTAATCTTACCACCCTATTCCACCAGCCAGACATATGAACAATACAGGAGATTGTTGTCATATGCGGAACACAACCAGTACTTCTCAGAAATTCCTGCAGCTCCTTTAATGTTGCTATAGGCTTCTTGGAAGCCTCCTACCATCCAAGACAAATTTCATCTTGTCTTTTTACCAGTTTTTTATAAGTAATCCCACTGTTATACAAGTTTAAGTGACTTCTTGATTACCGTCTTCTCAGTTTTGAATGGTTTATATAAATAACCTGATTTTTTTTGTAGCGTTCTCGTGATAAATAACTTTCTACAACAGATCCCTTTCTTGTGTTGTAAGCTGTTTACAGACCATTACTTTTGCTGTAAAATTCTACTAAGAACATGTCAGGAAGCTCCAACAAGAACAGTTAAACTTTATGTGGGGTTAATCTGAATCACTGTAAATCATGATAGCTGTGTACTGAATATTACTTACCATGATTGAAAAATACAATTGACTAATTTTGAACACAACCATATCCCCGTTTATAAAAGGGTGTTCACACTTATGTAACCATATTGTTTAAAAGGAATCTGTCACCCCAATTTTGCCATATCAACTAAAGATATGGCTGAATAGTGCGTCCAATAACAAAGCTAACGGTAGGTATCATATATCCTGATACCCCCGTTTTCATATCAAAATACCTTTGTAAAGTTGGTATTTTTCACTGTCAATCATGGCAGTCAGGTCAGGAGGGCGGCGTTTTCTCTGTCCTCCCCCCGCTCCTTGGCATCCGTTGCGTGTCGCCGTCTGTGTATCCCACAGACGGAGTTCGGCTTCCCGCAATTGCGCAATTCAAATTCGGGCCGGCTCAAGCGCAGTGTGCTTTGCCCACCAGTGGGCAAAGCATACAATCATTACAACGCATGCGCTAGTCCTTCCTTGCCCCGAAAATGACTGCATGCCTTGGACGACTTCCGGGGCAAGGAAAGAGTAGCGCATGCGCTGTAATGATTTTATGCTTTGCCCACTGTTGGGCAAAGCACACTGTGCATGCGCCGGCCCAAATTTGAATTGCGCAATTGCGGGAAGCCGAACGCCGTCTGTGGGATTCACAGATGGCAATACGCAACGCCGCCCTCCTGACCTGACTGCCATGATTGACAGTGAAAAATACCAACTTTACAAATATAGGAAAGATGTGTATCTTCGTACCGTGTTAGCCAGTAGATAGAAAAATATTTAGACTTGAGAGTCCTCAGTGGTTGATACCTTTTAATGGCTAACTGAAAAGATGGTAACAAATTGCAAGCTTTCGAGACTACTCAGGTCTCTTCATCAGGCTGAACTAATACAAAATCTGAAGAATCACATATTTATACACAAAAACACAGAAAAAATGCAATAGGTAAGACAAGTGACGTGAAGCAGAATAGTCATTATGGCAGAGGAATGAGCATAAATATTGGAACAATTCATAGATAAGGAGAGAAAGTTTTATTACCCTCTGATTGGGGTCTGGTAATGTTTTGTGATGTTTTCACAGGGTATTTGGAGTAAATTCCTTAATTGATGTAATAGGCCATAAAACCATGTGACAGGTTCATTCCAGCATTAAGAGTGTCAAAGGTCACCATCAATTTGTATTCGCAAATTCTTCTCTGCCTTTGAGATGTGAATCTGCTTCTTAGTACCAGTATTTTCATATCTGACATGCTATGATCAGGGGAGCAAAAATGTTTTGCCACAGGTAGATCCATTCTTTTTTCTCTTATTGCGTGGCGATGAGAATTCATCCTTGTTCTCAGTTTTTGCCCGGTCTCCCCCACATACATCTTTACTGTACTTAATTGTTGTAGAACGACATAAAACTCTGGGATATATTCATCCCAGCACTAAGAGTGTCAAAGGTCATCATAAGTTTATATTCCCAGACTTTTCTATCCTTCTCAGATTTGAAGTTAGATTTTAATACAAGTAATTCCATATCTGTCATGCTATGACCGGGCATACAAAAGTGTTTGGCCACAGGTAAATCCATTCTTTTTTCTCTTATCGTGTGGCGATGAGAATTCATCCTTGTTCTCAGTTTTTGCCCGGTCTCCCCCACATACAGACCCCCAGTTGGACATTTAGTACATATAATTAGGTACACCACATTAGATGTGATGCAGCTGAAAGTACCTGGTATCTTGTAGTCCTGATGGGAGTTGGGGATCTTTATCCTGTCCGTGGTCATTATAGATGTACAGGTTTTGCATTTCTTTTGTCTGCAAGGAAAGGTTCCTGCAGCTGTTGGGGAGGACAGGGAGCTTCTGACAATGATGCTTCTTAGATTTGGGGGCTGCCTAAAACATAGTAGTGGGGGGTCTGGAAATATTTATGCTCATTCCTCTGCCATAATGACTATTCTGCTTCACGTCACTTGTCTTACCTATTGCATTTTTTCTGTGTTTTTGTGTATAAATATGTGATTCTTCAGATTTTGTATTAGTTCAGCCTGATGAAGAGACCTGAGTAGTCTCGAAAGCTTGCAATTTGTTACCATCTTTTCAGTTAGCCATTAAAAGGTATCAACCACTGAGGACTCTCAAGTCTAAATATTTTTCAACTTTACAAAGGTATTTTGATATGAAAACGGGGGTATCAGGATATATGATAGCTACCGTTAGCTTTGTTATGGGATGCACTATTCAGCCATATCTTTAGTTGATATGGCAAAATTAGGGTGACAGATTCCCTTTAAGTTTTTGTTATTTTAATTCTCCCCTGAAAATGATTTTTGTGTTTCTAAAAGGATTTGTGGAGATTATAGGTGACATTATAGGTGGAAAAAGTTCTTAAAAGTTCTTTATTCCAAAAACATACTGATAGGGAATCTAGATTGTGAGCCCCATCGGGGACAGCGACGATGATGTGTGCAAAACTGTAAAGTGCTGCAGAATATGTTAAAATATAAATAAAAATAAAGATTATTATTATTAAAAGATTCATCTTGGTAAGATTTTAATACATGATAAAAACCATGGCATGTTAACAGTGTGCAGAGGCTTTATTTTTAGTATATTAACTAAAAACAACATTTTAATTGTAGTTTTTTTTCTGACCACTCAACAAGAAGTCAAGGTCCTGGGCAAAACTTTACTTAGGCTGATCTCTAAAGAAGATCTGTCACACATTACAAACTGTGTACATTATTAAATTAAAAAATGTTATATACCTTGCTGGGTTTCCAGCCCTGGGAATCCCATTGAACTGGAATTTGGAGCTCTAAGAATGGGACTGTTCAGCTTGGTTTTCAATGGAACAGAGGTGCACATGGTCAGCCTCCACTTCATTCATTGTCAATGGGATAACCAGAATCAGCGGGCTATGGTATACATGATTCTTCGGTAGTCCCATAATTTTTGGGGGCATAAGTCTTTATTAAAGATAATGAGGTTTGTGAGCTTACTTTAAAAATCCATTCATTATGGTCATTTAATCCTTTTGGAAAGTGTAAAGTTAAAGGGTATTCCCATCTCCAAGATCCTATCCCAAGAAGTAGTAGGTGTAATAATAATAATGTTAACAAATGCCTCCAATTAGAAATGTATAGGTCTTATAGGTATCCATGGTTATGACCACTGATATAGTGACAGCTAGCTGCTAGTGGTCATAACCATGGATACCTAAGGTTCTGCAATGCCTGCACATGAGGAAAGAGACATAGCCAATCAGAGGAACTATACTACATTTCTAATTGAAAACCCAAAAAGCAAGTCCAAACATAAAGGCCCTTCCCAAATGTAAAAATCCAAAAAAAGCCATGGAAATTAGGCAAATAGTACAAAATATTTATTAAATAACATACAAATTCAACAGTACAGGAGAAAGATCACAAGATACAGAAACGCCAGGGGTGCAATAAAATATTCAATTATGCCCTGGTTATGAGTATATGACAAATCTGATCATTTGCCCCATATGTTATAATAATACTGACATATGTGAGAAAAAAAAAGACTCAACATCAAAGCCTATGATGTAGCAACAGGACAAGTGTCCATAGTGAGAAATCTGTTATGTTTCGGTAGCTGAGGAGTGCAGGTAAAAAAGGCAATACACCAGAGAAGTTGGAATCTATGAGATTGCAGTACCCTGACTAACCACCACAACTAGATGCAGCGGTGGAGCGTTCCTACGTTGGTCCTAGACGCCTCGTCACAGCCTGAGAAACTAACTACACCTAAAGATAGAAAGAGGAAAGCTATCTGCCCCGGAGCAGATCCCCAAAGAACATAGAAAGCCCCCAAACATGTAATGGCGGTTAGACAAGATGAAATACTGACACAGACAGAAAATAGTATGAGCAAACGTTGGGGCCCAAACTACCTTAATAGAAAAGGATAGGCACTTACTGCAATCCCAAAAAACCCTGAAAAGCACCAACTCTACTAATTTCAAAATCACCTGAGATCACACGACCTCTACCACCTAAATTAGTTCTCTGGTGTAACAAAATCAAAACAGCAGCCACTTGAAAAACTGGAAAAAGCAAAAGTACAAACATCAGTGGCTGAACTAAACTGAGAGGGCAAAAGCCCCCGGAGGGGACCCTGAAGGCCCCCACAGAAGTGCAGGACAAAATGCAAAAATCAAGCACAAAAACAAAAGAAGAAAATGTCTTATCTGTTAGCAGGAGATGCAGACACGACTGTCATGTGTGCATCGCCACGAAGATCGTCGCGGTTGCACATTCTGACTTCTCACAGCTGAGTTGCTGTTTCTTTGTGTTTGGCAGTTAGGGAGTTAATTCTGTCTGTGCTCAGTTCTGGGACTGGGTGCAGTTTCTCCCGGCTGCAATTAATTATTTGTTGATTGGTTTCCTTTAAATCTCTGGTTGTCTGTTTGGGAGTTGCCAGTGAAATTCTTCATGCAGACCACAGATAGGATTGTATCTGTATAGACTTAAGTTAAAGAGCTCCTTAGTTGTTTTAAGCTCACCTTGCTTAGAGTTTAATGTCCCAGATCATTTATGTTCCTTCTGTGTTTGAGTGTGTATGCAAGTCTGTGTTTTCTCCAGTCTGTCTTATATTTCTAATCTGTGTATTTGGCAGAGATCGGCCCATATCCCTTTGGTGGTGGTCAGTATCCTTCTTAGGACTGATTACAGGGTTCGGGGACTGATGGGAGACAGGGTTAGGCTGGAGACTTGGACCTCTGAACCATTGTCAGTACCTCCAAGGTGAGGGATTAGTTAGGACCCCAGTTTAGGGTCAGGTTAGACCCCCCGGTCCTCTTCTTTCCTGTGACAGTGTATCAAGTCCTCAAGATTAATCCTGAGTTCAACGGATATTGTGTCAGGTAAATCTATTCTATATTTACATGCTGATGTTGCTAATCTATATGTTGTATAGAGTGTTGTTCTTTTAAGAATAGTTTACTGACATCGTACACATATCATAAGACCGCGTGACATTTTCACTGGCCATAAAATTATTCCCAGTTGCCATGGATCCAGTAGCCCAGCTGGCTCTGCAGTTTCAGGGATTATCCATGGAGCTGACGGACATTAAGTCCAAAGTTTTGTCTCCCTCGGAGAAAACCAGATTTGAACCTAAAGTAGCTCTCCCGGACAGGTTCACTGGTGGGCGAGACAAATTTTTTACCTTCAGGGAAGCATGTAAATTGTATTTTCGGCTTCGGCCTCGATCATCAGGGAGCGAAGAGCAGAGAGTGGGAATTGTTATCTCGCTCCTACAAGGGGACCCTCAATCCTGGGCATTTTCCCTTCCTCCGGGATCCCCGGCTCTACAGTCAGTAGATCGATTTTTTACTGCCCTGGGTTTGGTATATGATGACCCAGATCGGGTCTCTCTTGCTGAGACAAAATTACGTAAGATACAGCAGGGAGATCGTCCGGCGGAGGAATTTGCTTCTGAGTTCCGTAGATGGGCCACAGATACTCAGTGGAATGACCCAGCTCTTAGGAGCCAGTTTTGTCATGGGCTTTCTGACAAATTAAAGGACGTTTTGGCTCAGTATGATTCTCCTCCATCACTGGAGGCTGCTATGGCCCTGGCTATCCGTACTGATAGACGGCTCCGGGAGAGGTGCGAGGTAACTCCGCCCCTGTTGTTACTCCACCTACTACTAAAGTCCCTTATGTTGAGGTTCCCCTTGTCTGTTCGGAGGAGCCTATGCAGTTGGGAGGGACATCATTTCGTAGGAGGGGATTGGCGGTACGCCGCAGGACTAGAAGGTGTTTCTTCTGCGGGAAAGAGGGACATTTTGTTGGGGGATGTCCGTCCCGTGCCTTGTTGAGCAAGAAGTCGCCGGAAAACTGTTAATCCCAGGTTGTGTGGTGGACGACAACCTGGGAGTATGTATTTCGTCCGCTAGTTCTTCTCAGTTCCTTGTACCAGTGGAGGTGGTGGTTGGTACGAGAGTGAGGGGATTTTCTGTTCTTCTTGATAGTGGGTCCGGGGCTAATCTGGTTGACGCTCAGTTTGCTCAGGCTCAAGGTATGCATCTGAGTGTATTGGTCAAACCGATCCCTATATTCTCCATTGACGCCAGGCCTCTCGGCCAAGGTAGCTTTGTTCATGAGGTTCATAACATTGACCTTCGGGTAGGGGCAATACATAGGGAACTATTATCTTGTTATGTGTTGGAGGGTCTACCTACTCCTATTGTGTTGGGACTTCCTTGGTTGGTTAAACATAACCCTGTGATTAATTGGCAGTCCAGAGAGATAAGCCAATGGAGTGAGTTTTGCAAAAGTAACTGCATGAACACAGTCATCAGTGCGGTCGTGCCTAGTACTTTGCCTCCTTTTTTGGAGGACTTTGGGGATGTGTTCTCTGAGGAGGGGTGTCAGGAGTTGCCTCCTCATCGCGTGTATGACTGCTCTATTAATTTACTTCCTGATGCTAAGTTACCTAAAGCTAGGTTATATAACCTTTCTGGTCCTGAGAGGCAGGCTATGAAAGATTATATTTAGGAAAGTCTGGCCAAAGGGCATATTAGACCTTCATCTTCCCCAGTGGCCGCGGGGTTCTTCTTTGTGAAGAAAAAAGATGGAGGCCTACGCCCTTGCTTGGATTTCCGCGAACTTAATCGGATTACTGTTCGAGATCCGTATCCACTCCCTCTGATTCCTGATCTCTTCAATCAAATTGTTGGCGCCAAATGGTTCTTTAAATTGGATCTCAGGGGGGCGTATAATCTGATTAGGATAAAAGAGGGGGATGAGTGGAAAACGGCGTTTAACACGCCGGAGGGACATTATGAGAACCTTGTCATGCCTTTTGGTCTGACTACTGCACCAGCAGTATTCCAACATTTTGTTAATGACATTTTTCGTCATCTGGTGGGGCTGTTTGTGGTCGTATATTTGGATGACATTTTAATTTACTCGCCAGATCTTGTGTCTCACCAGGAGCATGTGAGACAGGTGTTGCAGATCTTGCGAGACAATAAACTATACGCCAAACTGGAAAAGTGTGTATTCGCCGTACAGGAACTTCAGTTTTTGGGTTTCTTGGTGTCAGCCTCCGGTTTCCGTATGGACCCTGAAAAGGTGAGAGCAGTGCTTGAATGGGATCAGCCAGAGGATCTTAAGGCTCTGCAGCGTTTTCTGGGGTTTGCTAACTACTACCGGAAATTTATTTGTAATTTCTCATCTGTTGTCAAACCTCTCACTGACATGACAAGAAAAGGGACGGATTTTTCTAAATGGTCGGACAAAGCTTGCCAAGCTTTTTCCTCTTTGAAAAAATGTTTTGCTTCAGCACCCGTTCTCATCCAACCAGATGCATCACAGCCGTTTGTTGTGGAGGTGGACGCGTCTGACGTAGGGGTGGGTGCAATATTGTCCCAGGGTCCGTCCCTGGTAAATGGCATCCGTGCGCTTTCTTTTCTAAGAAATTGTCGTCCGCCGAAAGGAATTATGATATCGGCAATAGGGAACGTTTGGCCATTAAGTTGGCTTTTGAAGAATGGCGTCACTTTTTGGAGGGGGCAGTCCACCCGGTCACCGTCATTACTGATCACAAGAACCTGCTGTATTTGGAATCTGCTAAGCGTCTGAATTCCAGACAAGCTCGATGGTCGTTTTTTACCAGGTTTAATTTTGTTGTCACTTATCGCCCTGGATCTAAGAATGTTAAGGCGGATGCCTTGTCTCGCAGTTTCCCAGGGGCCGGGAAAATGGATGACCCGATTCCTATCCTTCAGGAGGGGGTGGTAGTGTCGGCTGTATGTTCTGAGCTTGAGGAGGAGGTGTTAGAGGCTCAGGGGGACGCCCCTGCAGGACCTCCAGGGAGACTGTTTGTCCCAAATCAGTTGAGACAAAAGGTTATTGAGGCACATCATAATTCTGCTTTAGCAGGACATCCAGGGAGTAAGGCTACTTTAGATCTCCTTTCTCGCCGGTTTTGGTGGCCTAACGTTAATAAAGATGTTTTAACTTTTGTCGCGTTCTGTGGGGTTTGTGCTCGCTCTAAGACCCCTCATACCCGTCCGTCTGGGACCCTCTTACCCTTGAAACTTCCGGAGCGTCCATGGACTCATTTGTCTATGGACTTCATCACGGACCTTCCTCAGTCGTCAGGGAAGACTGTCATACTGGTGGTTGTTGACAGGTTCAGTAAGATGGCACATTTCATTGCTCTTCCTGCCCTCCCTAATGCTAAAACTCTGGCGCAGGTGTTCATTGGGGAGATTGTGAGACTTCATGGGTTGCCTTCTGATGTGGTGTCAGATAGGGGGTCTCAGTTTGTGTCCAAGTTTTGGAGGGCATTTTGTTTACGTCGGGGGATGCAATTGTCATTTTCCTCGGCTTTTCATCCGCAGACCAATGGTCAGACAGAGCGTCTGAATCAAAGCCTAGAGACTTATCTTCGGTGTTTTGTCTCAGAAAACCAGGAGGACTGGTCTTCTTTCTTGCCTCTGGCGAGTTCGCTCTTAACAACAGGCGGAGCGAGTCCATTGGTAAATCCCCGTTTTTTGGGGCATATGGTTTTCATCCCCAGTTTTGTACTTTCAATGGGGGGGCCCTTCTGGGGTTCCTGAGGAGGAGCGTTTCTCGTCGTCACTTGCTTCAGTGTGGAGAGGTGTATTGAATAATCTGAGTGCTATGGGGAACCGTTATAAACGTATGGCTGATAGGAGGAGAGTTTCTGGTCCAGATCTTAATGTGAACGATCTGGTATGGTTGTCTACCAGGAATATAAAACTTAAAGTTCCCTCCTGGAAACTGGGTCCCATATTCATCGGGCCGTACAGGATCAGTTCCATAATTAATCCTGTGGCATTTCGTCTGGACCTCCCTCCTACGTTTAAAATTCATAATGTGTTCCACAAGTCATTACTTAAGAGGTACGTGGCACCAGTCATACCATCACCTCTACCTCCTCCTCCAGTGGTGGTCAATGGTAACTTGGAGTTTCAAGTGTCAAAGATCATTGACTCACGCCTGAATCGCCGGTCCCTTCAGTACTTGGTGCATTGGAAGGGGAATGGTCCAGAGGAGAGGACGTGGGTTCCTGCGTCTGACATTAACGCAGATCGTTTGGTGCGGACCTTCCACAGAACTCACCCGGGCAAACCTGGCCCTGAGGGTCCGGAGGCCCCTCGTAGAAGGGGGGGTACTGTCATGTGTGCATCGCCACGAAGATCGTCGCGGTTGCACATTCTGACTTCTCACAGCTGAGTTGCTGTTTCTTTGTGTTTGGCAGTTAGGGAGTTAATTCTGTCTGTGCTCAGTTCTGGGACTGGGTGCAGTTTCTCCTGGCTGCAATTAATTATTTGTTGATTGGTTTCCTTTAAATCTCTGGTTGTCTGTTTGGGAGTTGCCAGTGAAATTCTTCATGCAGACCACAGATAGGATTGTATCTGTATAGACTTAAGTTAAAGAGCTCCTTAGTTGTTTTAAGCTCACCTTGCTTAGAGTTTAATGTCCCAGATCATTTATGTTCCTTCTGTGTTTGAGTGTGTATGCAAGTCTGTGTTTTCTCCAGTCTGTCTTATATTTCTAATCTGTGTATTTGGCAGAGATCGGCCCATATCCCTTTGGTGGTGGTCAGTATCCTTCTTAGGACTGATTACAGGGTTCGGGGACTGATGGGAGACAGGGTTAGGCTGGAGACTTGGACCTCTGAACCATTGTCAGTACCTCCAAGGTGAGGGATTAGTTAGGACCCCAGTTTAGGGTCAGGTTAGACCCCCGGTCCTCTTCTTTCCTGTGACAGTGTATCAAGTCCTCAAGATTAATCCTGAGTTCAACGGATATCGTGTCAGGTAAATCTATTCTATATTTACATGCTGATGTTGCTAATCTATATGTTGTATAGAGTGTTGTTCTTTTAAGAATAGTTTACTGACATCGTACACATATCATAAGACCGCGTGACAACGACACAGCAGGCTGCAAAGGAAACAGGACTCAAAGATTGAGACCAGAACAATTGATCACCGGCAACCCTGATGGGAAGGCGACTCCCTTATATAAAACCAGTCAGTAACACCTGATTCCCACTCCTCACAATCTTCACTGGACAGTCCAGTACCGCTTGTAACCACCAGAGGGAGCCTCTGCTCAGAACTCATTTCAAGTCCATTCACAACAGTACCCCCCTTTGAGGAGGGGTCACCGAACCCTCACTTGAGCAACCAGGTCGGTCAGGATGAGTTCTATGATATGCACGGATGAGTCTCCTAGCATGGATGTCCGAAGCAAACACCCAAGAATTGTCTTCCTGACCATAACCTCTCCACTTAACCAAATACTGGAGTTTCCGTCTAGAAAAACGAGAATTCAATATTTTCTCAACCACAAACTCCATATTGCCCTCAACCAGAACAGGGTCAGGAGGCAAAGCAGTAGGAACCACTGGCTCAACAAACCTCTTCAACAAGGACTTGTGGAACACGTTATGGATCTTAAATGTCCCTGGAAGAAGCAAACGAAAAGAAACAGGATTAAGAATCTCCATGATCTTATAAGGTCCAATGAACCTAGGCTTAAATTTAGGAGATGCCACTCTCATAGGAATATTTCTTGAGGACAACCAGACCAAGTCCCCCACTTTAAACCGAGGACCATCAGTCCTATGCCGGTTAGCAAACCGCTGGGCCCTCTCCTGAGAGAGGGACAACCTCTCCACTACCTGGTCCCAAATCTGTTGCATACGCTCCACAACAGAGTCAACACCTGGACAGACAGAAGCCTCCGTCTGTCCTGAAGAAAATCGAGGGTGAAATCCAGAATTACAGAAAAATGGAGACATCAAAGTGGCAGAGCTAGCCCTATTATTAAGAGCAAACTCAGCCAAAGGCAAAAAAGAGACCCAGTCATCCTGATCAGCAGACACAAAGCATCTTAGATAAGTCTCCAATGTCTGGTTTGTTCTCTCAGTTTGACCATTGGTCTGAGGATGAAACGCCGAGGAGAAAGACAATTGAACACCAAGTTTAGAACAAAAGGTCCTCCAAAATCTGGAAACAAACTGGACTCCTCTGTCAGACACAATGTTCTCAGGAATGCCGTGTAAACGAACCACGTGCTGAAGGAACAAAGGCACCAATTCAGAGGAGGAAGGCAACTTAGGTAATGGCACAAGATGTATCATCTTGGAAAACCTATCACAAATCACCCAGATGACGGTCATTCTCTGAGAAACAGGGAGGTCGGAAATGCAATCCATAGAGATATGGGTCCATGGTCTCTTGGGCACAGGCAATGGCATCAACAAACCACTAGAGCGAGAGCAAGGCTTGGAGCGAGAGCAAGTCCCGCAGGACTGCACAAATTCCCTGACATCACGAGACAAGGTAGGCCACCAAAAGGACCGACTAACCAAGTCTCTGGTACCAAAAATTCCGGGATGCCCAGCCAACGCGGAACAATGAATCTCAGACATCACACTCTTTTTCCACTGGTCCGGGACAAACAATTTTCCAACAGGGCAGCGCTCGGGCCTATCCTCCTGACACCCCTCCAGAGCAAGTCTCAAATTGGGTGAGATGGCGGAAAGAACTACACCCTCTTTCGAAATAACAGAAGGATCAGATAACTCAGGAGAGTCTGCAAGGAAACTCCTCGAGAGGGCATCCACCTTAACATTCTTAGTGCCAGGAAGAAAGGAAACCACAAAATTAAAACGTGTGAAAAACAAGGCCCACCTGGCCTGTCTAGGATTGAGTCGCTTGGCAGATTCCAGATAAACCAGATTCTTATGGTCCGTAAGGACCACCACCTGATGTTTGGCTCCCTCCAGCCAATGTCTCCACTCTTCAAAAGCCCACTTCATGGCCAGTAACTCCCGATTACCCACGTCATAATTACGTTCAGTAGGAGAAAATTTTCGAGAGAAAAAGGCACAAGGGTTACTTTTAGAGGTCTCTGGATCTTTTTGGGACAAAACGGCACCTGCCCCAATTTCAGAGGCATCAACCTCCACCTGAAATGGCAGAGAAACATCAGGTTGCCGTAGAACAGGAGCAGAAGTGAATCTCTGCTTAAGTTCCTGAAATGCAGAGACTGCCTCAGGAGGCCAATTCACCACATCAGAACCCTTTCTGGTCAAATCAGTCAATGATTTAACAATAACCGAGAAATTACCAATAAATTTACGATAAAAATTGGCAAAACCCAAAAATCTTTGAAGAGTAGTGTTGAGCGATACGATACTGCAAATATCGGATATCGGCCGATATTAGCTGTATCGGCCTTTCGATTCCGAATACCGATATTTTCGTCATATCGGATACCGGAATCGGATTTGTCACTGTCACTGTGAGTGTCCGTCGGTCGGGTCTGTCAGGAGTCAGCGGCACTTACCTGGCAGAAGATCTCCGGCGGTCACGTCCTGGACTGCTTGATGGCCGCCATTATCTTCTCCCTGGCGGTCACATGCAGTTTTTCGCGATAACTGCAGTGACTGCGGGTAATCCCGGCCGTAAAGCAGTCAGTCCGATGACGTCACCGCCGGGGAAGCAGGTAATCAGCTGTGCTGCGCCGCGATGACAGGCTCTGCCTGTCATTCTGATGTAGCAGAGCTGGATCGTCGTGGGACACTTGTTACTATGGACTGCGTCGGACAGGTGGTATACTGCTGTTTTTTTTTTTCATTTTTTTACAGGAGATCGATGGCGTCGCAGGATGAGACTGTAATAAAAGTAATGAAAACTGTGTTGTTTTTTTTATTAAATTAAAAAACTTTTATATGAACATTCACCCGTCCGGGTACATCAACAATTTAACTATTTACATACAGGGACCCTGTCCGGGTTATTTATAATTCTTTGGCAGGGGTGTTCCAGGTACCACCTGGTACTCTTCTGATGCTTGCCAAACATCCGAGACACCAAGGACCACCAGGACCTGATGATGTCGTGTGGCCTGTACAGTCAAGTCGTGACCCGCTATCTGTGTCTGTGTGGCCACCTCTTTCATCTCCCTCCGGGTCTGGAGCCCTATGTCCCGGACTGAACAAACCCCAGGGGGCCTAACAGGCGCTGGGTACGGGCCAGCTATAGTTATCATGTCCATAGCTGGGGCTGCTGAGGAGACCACTGAGGGAGGCTGGGGAGATTTACGGCGTGGGGTGGGCACTTGTGCAGAGGCCTGGATGTGGGAGGCTGAAGGCTCCGAGGGTCTCACAGGTTCCTGACACTTTTCTCATCCGGTCCTTATCTGCCCGGTCCTTCTCCAGGTTACGTTGCCGAAGTTTTTGGGATTCTCGCTGCTCCCTTTGTCGCTCTGCTTCCCGCTCCCAACGTCTCCACTCTTCCTCCTGACGCCGGTTGTAATTCTCCTCCAGCATCTCCATGTCTCCACCATCAAACTGCAGCTTATGATGTCCGGTTTGCGGCAGCTCTCCTGGCCCCCCCCAGTCCTGGCGGCGCTCACCTGCGGAGGAAGCAGCCGGCTCTGGAACAGATGACAGTCGGGGCTCCGGTACAGACAGGTAGACCTCTGGTGCCTGCGCGGCCTCCTCCATGAGGACGGGTGTCGCTTCTTCTGTCTCAGCGACGGGGGCAGACAGCGGGATCTGGGGTGCTGCCGGTGCAGAGTTTTTTGCAGGAACGGGTGCCTCCACTGCGACAACGTCAACCGGATCACATTGCAAGGGCTGGGATGCCCGCACGGCTCCTCTACTAGAACGGGTGCCTCACCTTCCGGTACAGACACTTCAGGGGGTAAGAGGGATTGGCGCCGCTCCAAGTTTAGTTTTAGGGCACGCCAGCTGGCTTCCATCCTGGCGACCTCCTCCCGGTGCCGGGCCAGGCCTCTTAGGGTATCCTCCGCTTCTTCCAGCGTAGGAGGGTTTCCAGGCCGGGTGCCCAACGGTGGTTCCGTGGCGATCGGGTCGCTTCCGTGGGGGAAGAGCTCTGACTGCTCCATCCCTTCACACTTCTGCTCGTGTCCATTAGCCATCTCTGCCAAGTCACATGTGTCATTAGCATCTGGAGAGGGCCCCTCTTTTGTAGGGAGGCTGGACCTTCGTGTTAGTTTCCGCACACTGAGGAGGATGAGGAGGCGGAACTGAAGAGCTGTGGGGCACGATCTTACATTGCAGTACCATTTAGAGTGGTCGGTAGTGTTGAGCGATAGTGCTCGATATCTAAAAATATTGTATCGAAATTGTATCGCCGATAGCACTAAATATCGTCGATATCCGATTTCGATACCGGAAGTCCCATGTAAGTCTATGGGAACAAAATATCGCAACAAAAAAACCCCTTTCTTTCGTTGTAAACACAAAATATACACACATAGAATACATATATATATATATATATATATATATATATACATGTCATTGTGACATATATATATATACATATATTTATAGTTTATACACTTCTACATAGTAAAATAGACTCTGATTCAATTGCCGGGTAAAGCCGTGACATACCCCATAGAAGTCGACGGGCTCGGTGCCGAGTACCCCAAAAACCTCTGGCTCTGTGCGACTCAACTTGGGCGTCACGAACAGGATTATGTAGCTCGCTATAAGCGAGTCCTGTGTGCCTGAATTGAACTGGTTTTGTGCTTGAGAATTGCTAAAATCATCAGAGAATGTATTTGCCATTTTTCCGCCATATCTGCGTCACGACGAGGCACTGGTGAAGAAGAAGGGCGTGCTCTTCATGGGTGTACACACTCACTCAGTGACGCGAAAACGATGGCTCTAAATGGTACTGCAATGTAAGATCGTGCCCCACAGCTCTTCAGTTCCGCCTCCTCATCCTCCTCAGTGGGCAGAAACTAACATGAAGGTCCCGCCTCCCTACAAAAGAGGGGCACTCTCCATATGCTAATGACACATGTGACTTGGCAGAGATGGCTAATGGACACGAGCAGAAGTGTGAAGGGATGGAGCAGTCAGAGCTCTCCCCCCACGGAAGCGACCCGATCGCCACGGAACCACCTTGGGCACCCGGCCTGGAAACCCTCCTATGCTGCAAGAAGCGGAGGATACCCTAAGAGACCTGGCCCGGCACCGGGAGGAGGTCGCCAGGATGGAAGCCAGCTGGCGTGCCCTAAAAATAAACTTGGAGCGGCGCCAATCCCTCTTACCTGAAGTGTCTGTACCGGAAGGTGAGGCACCCGTTCTAGTAGAGGAGTCCGTGTGGGCATCCCAGCCCTTGCAATGTGATCCGGTTGACGTTGTCGCAGTGGAGGCACCCGTTCGTGCAAAAAACGCTGCACCGGCAGCACCCCAGATCCCGCTGTCTGCCCCGTCGCTGAGACAGAAGAAGCGACACCCGTCCTCATGGAGGAGGCCGCGCAGACACCAGAGCACTACCTGCCTGTACCGGAGCCCCGACTGTCATCTGTTCCAGAGCCGGCTGCTTCCTCCGCAGGTGAGCGCCGCCAGGACTGGGGGGCGCCAGGAGAGCTGCCGCAAACCGGACACTGTAAGCTGGCATTTGATGGTGGAGACATGAAGCAGCTGGTGGAGGAGAATTACAACCGGCGTCAGGAGGAAGAGTGGAGACGTTGGGAGCGGGAAGCAGAGCGACAAAGGGAGCAGCGAGAATCCCAAAAACTTCGCCAACGTCAGCTGGAGAAGGACCGGGCAGATAAGGACCGGATGAGAAAAGATAAAGGAACCCTGAGGGAGCCGCGGCGTAAGGGTGCAGTACGGAGCTTTAAATTGAAAGGTGGGTGGGGCTTCATCCAGGAGCCTGGACTTTATTTAGAAGTCTTTGTGACCCGGCGGGACGTGGAGACTCACCTCCCAGAAGGACACCCGGGGAGGGACCTGTTGCCAGGAGACTTGGTGACTTACACCCGACACTGGGGTTACAATGGATGGTACGCCCTAAATGTTACCAGGTGCGACCCCTACTCCCCAGAGTGTCAGGAACCTGTGAGACCCTCGGAGCCTTCAGCCTCCCACATCCAGGCCTCTGCAAAAGTGCCCACCCCACGCCGTAAATCTCCCCAGCCTCCCTCAGTGGTCTCCTCAGCAGCCCCAGCTGTGGACATGATAACTATAGCTGGCCCGTACCCGGCGCCTGTTAGGCCCCCTGGGGTTCGTTCAGTCCGGGACATAGGGGTCCAGACCCGGAGGGAGATGAAAGAGGTGGCCACACAGACCCAGATAGCGGGTCACGACTTGACTGTACAGGCCACACGACGTCATCAGGTCCTGGTGGTCCTTGGTGTCTCGGATGTTTGGCAAGCATCAGAAGAGTACCAGGTGGTACCTGGAACACCCCTGCCAAAGAATTATAAATAACCCGGACAGGGTCCCTGTATGTAAATAGTTAAATTGTTGATGTACCCGGACGGGTGAATGTTCATAAAAAAGTTTTTTAATTTAATAAAAAAAAAAAACACAGTTTTCATTACTTTTATTACAGTCTCATCCTCGACGCCATCAATCTCCTGTAAAAAAATTAAAAAAAAAAAAAAAAGTATACCACCTGACCGACGCAGTCCATAGTAACGAGTGTCCCACGACGATCCAGCTCTGCTACATCAGAATGACAGGCAGAGCCTGTCATCCCGGCGCAGCACAGCTGATTACCTGCTTCCCCGGCGGTGACGTCATCGGACTGACTGCTTTACGGCCGGGATTACCCAGCAGTCACTGCAGTTATCGCGAAAAAACTGCATGTGACCGCCAGGGAGAAGATAATGGCGGCCATCAAGCAGTGCAGGACGTGACCGCCGGAGATCTTCTGCCAGGTAAGTGCCGCTGACTCCTGACAGACCCGACCGACGGACACTCACAGTGACAGTGACAAATCCGATTCCGGTATTCGATAAGACGAAAATATCGAAACGAATTATCGAAAGGCCGATAGAGCTAATATCGGCCGATAGCCGATATTTGCATTATCGTATCGCTCAACACTAGTGGTCGGCCATCGTTTTCACGCCACTGAGTGAGTGTACACCCACGAAGAGCATGCCCTTCTTCTTCACCAGTGCCTCGTCGTGACGCAGATATGGCGGAAAAATGGCAAATACATTCTCTGATGATTTTAGCAATTCTCAAGCACAAAACCAGTTCAATTCAGGCACACAGGACTCGCTTATAGCGAGCTGCAGAATCCTGTTCTTGACGCCCAAGTTGAGTCGCACAGAGCCAGAGGTTTGGGGGTACTCGGCACCAAGCCCGTCGACTTCTATGGGGTATGTCACGGCTTTACCCGGCAATTGAATCAGAGTCTATTTTACTATGTAGAAGTGTATAAACTATAAATATATGTATATATATATGTCACAATGACATGTATATATATATATGTATTCTATGTGTGTATATTTTGTGTTTACAACGAAAGAAAGGGGTTTTTTTGTTGCGATTTTTTGTTCCCATAGACTTACATTGGACTTCCGGTATCGGAATCTGATATCGACGATATTTAGTGATATCGGCGATACCATTTCGATACGATATTTTTAGATATCGAGCAGTATCGCTCAACACTATTGAAGAGCCTTTATTGAAGTAGGTTGGACCCAATCACAGATGGCCTGAACCTTGACCGGGTCCATTTCAATAACAGATGGGGACAAAATGAATCCCAGAAATGAGATCCTCTGTACGCCAAAAAGACACTTTGATCCCTTCACATACAGAGCATTCTCTCTCAAAATCTGGAATAGAGTTCGAACATGTTTCACATGAGAGTCCCAGTCATTAGAAAAAATCAAGATATCATCCAAATAAACAATCAGAAATTTATCCACAAAATCCCTGAAAATGTCATTCATGAAGGACTGGAAGACAGAAGGAGCATTAGTGAGCCCAAAGGGCATCACAAGGTACTCAAAATGCCCCTCAGGTGTATTGAATGCCGTCTTCCATTCATCCCCGTGCTTAATGCGAATAAGGTTATATGCCCCCCTGAGGTCAAGCTTGGTAAACCAAGTAGTGTTTTTCACCCTGGAAAACAGGTCAGAAATCAAAGGTAACGGGTATTGATATTTTACAGTAATATTGTTCAAAAGATGATAATCAATACACGGCCTTAATGAACCATCCTTTTTGGCCACAAAGAAAAAACCGGCACCTAAGGGTGAAGAGGATGGTCTGATATGACCCTTCTCCAATGATTCCTTGATATAAGACCGCATAGCGTCATGTTCAGGTACAGACAAGTTAAAAAGGCGACCTTTAGGGAATTTACTACCCGGCACTAA
Source organism: Oophaga sylvatica (assembly GCA_033576555.1). NCBI lineage: Eukaryota > Metazoa > Chordata > Amphibia > Anura > Dendrobatidae > Oophaga > Oophaga sylvatica. The sequence continues at coordinate 600,523,076 of JARQOD010000002.1, read as the reverse complement.
TTCAATAGCGCAGTCATAGCTCCTATGGGGAGGCAAGGATGCAGATTTACTTTCGCTAAACACATCAGAAAAATCAATCAAAAAGTCAGGAACATCCTGAGCCTGGGGGGAGGCAGAAAAAACAGGAGTGTTGGTATTAACACTTGGCAGCCCCAACTGGTTACAGACACAGATTTCCAATCCAAAACAGGATTATGAGACTGCAACCAAGGGAAGCCCAGTACGATAATATCATGCAGATTATACAGAACCAAAAATTTACAGCACTCCTGATGATCAGGTTCAACCCTCATTATCACCTGAGTAGAGAACTGAGGTTTATTCTCAGCCAAAGGGGTAGAATCGATCCCCAGTAGGGGAATTGACTTCTGTAGGGGTATCAAGGAAAACCCACAATGTTTAGCAAAATCATAATCCATCAGGTTAATAGCTGCTCCAGAATCAACGAAAGCTGAGCAGAAAATGAGGACAGAGAGCATATCAGAGTGACAGTTAATAAAAACTTAGTCTGAACACTACCCAAGACAACTGAGCGTGCAAAACATCTTCCCGCTTAGGGCAGACTGAAATAGCATGAGAGGCATCACCACAGTAGAAACATAACCCATTGCACTTTCGAAACTCATGACGCTGTGCCCCAGACACCACTCTATCACACTGCATGGGTTCAGAAGCAGGTTCACAAGGCAACACCATTCCACGCATACTTCTCCGCTCACGCAAACGTCTGTCAATTTGAATCGCTGATGACATAGAATCATTGAGACTAGAGGGGACAGAGAATCCCACCATAACATCCTTCACATTATCTGACAGCCCCTTCCGAAAAAGGGCCGCCAAAGCGTCGTCATTCCACTTGGTCAGGACTGCCCACCTACGGAATCTCTGACAGTATAACTCAGCGTCATCAAGACCCTGATTTAATGCCAACAAGGCTTTTTCAGCTTGATCAGTGACATTAGGCTCATCGTACAATAGCCCCAAAGCCTGAAAAAATGCATCAACATCACTCAAAACAGGATCCCCAGGTGTCATTGAAAAAGCCCAATCCTGAGGATCGCCGCGCAGGAGAGAGATGACAATTTGAACCTGCTGCGCTGCGTTCCCTGAGGACTTAGATTTTAAGGCAAAAAACAATTTACAATTATTTTTGAAATTCTGAAACTTAGCTCGATCCCCTAAAAACAAATCTGGCATGGGAATCCTAGGTTCCACAACAGGCAACCTAGCAAGATAGGCAGCAATACTCCGAACCTCAGTGGCAAGCTGATCCACACGGCCAGACAACTGTGCAAACTCCATTGAGAGAAAAAAAAATCCTCCCCAGCACCGAGAGATACAGAGGGAAAAATAAATGCAACAAACAGAAAAATATCTCTGACAACTCTGACAACCTTTTTTCTTTCACAATATTTTTTCCCTTCTGTGAGTACCATACAATTTTCAATTTTTGGGCCGGTGATACTGTTATGTTTCGGTAGCTGAGGAGTGCAGGTAAAAAAGGCAATACACCAGAGAAGTTGGAATCTATGAGATTGCAGTACCCTGACTAACCACCACAACTAGAGGCAGCCGTGGAGCGTTCCTACGTTGGTCCTAGACGCCTCGTCACAGCCTGAGAAACTAACTACACCTAAAGATAGAAAGAGGAAAGCTATCTGCCCCGGAGCAGATCCCCAAAGAACATAGAAAGCCCCCAAACATGTAATGGCGGTTAGACAAGATGAAATACTGACACAGACAGAAAATAGTATGAGCAAACGTTGGGGCCCAAACTACCAAAATAGAAAAGGATAGGAAGGGCACTTACTGCAATCCCAAAAAACCCTGAAAAGCACCAACTCTACTAATTTCAAAATCACCTGAGATCACACGACCTCTACCACCTAAATTAGTTCTCTGGTGTAACAAAATCAAAACAGCAGCCACTGAAAAAACTGGAAAAAGCAAAAGTACAAACATCAGTGGCTGAACTAAACTGAGAGGGCAAAAGCCCCAGAGGGGACCCTGAAGGCCCCCACAGAAGTGCAGGACAAAATGCAAAAATCAAGCACAAAAACAAAAAGAAGAAAATGTCTTATCTGTTAGCAGGAGATGCAGACACGACACAGCAGGCTACAAAGGAAACAGGACTCAAAGATTGAGACCAGAACAATTGATCACCGGCAACCCTGATGGGAAGGCGACTCCCTTATATAAGACCAGTCAGTAACACCTGATTCCCACTCCTCACAATCTTCACTGGACAGTCCAGTACCGCTTGTAACCACCAGAGGGAGCCTCTGCTCAGAACTCATTTCAAGTCCATTCACAACAGAAATCATACAGAGCTAATATCATCATAAGTCACAAGAAACAGTCTTTGAGGCAAAATGACTCTATAAAGGGCATAAAAAACTGTGCCCATACAAAATGTATACCCAAGTACACCGCCATAGTATCTATAGGTAAAATGATAAGGTCCAGTGACCAGCATAACTGAGATGAGGTGGCCTATTCATACCTGGGGCAGCCTGTCCTGGTACAAAGAACTCCAAAAGAGGCATATAAAATCTATAACTATGTTATGCTGGTCACTGGACCTTATCATTTTACCTATAGATACTATGGCGGTGTACTTGGGTATATGATTCCACATTAGAATATAGCCTGCTCTGAGCCATAAACGTCTGACACCTCTCAGTCCTGTTTGATTTGACATTTCTATGCTCCACATACATTTTGTATGGGCACAGTTTTTTATGCCCTTTATAGAGTCATTTTGCCTCAAAGACTGTTTCTTGTGACTTATGATGATATTAGCTCTGTATGATTTCTCACTATGGACACTTGTCCTGTTGCTACATCATAGGCTTTGATGTTGAGTCTTTTTTCTCACATATGTCAGTATTATTATAACATATGGGGCAAATGTTCAGATTTGTCATATACTCATAACCAGGGCATAATTGAATAGTTTATTGCACCCCTGGCGTTTCTGTATCTTGTGATCTTTCTCCTGTACTGTTGAAATTGTATGTTATTTAATAAATATTTTGTACTATTTGCCTAATTTCCCTACATTTCTAATTGGAAGTATTTCCCCACATTTATGCAGTACGCTACACACTGGATAGCGCTACTCTTTAGGTCTTGGGGGTTTAGGACTTCATTGTGGGTATCATATACATGGCATTGTATTTGACTATGTTCCTGTCCCACTGCATGCACTTTATAAAAGTTTTTTTCCTTCATGTGTATAGATATTGCCTGATGCAGTTCCCTATATATTTTAGATGATACAGAACTACATGGCAGCTTGAATGAAAAGTCCTTATATATTTTACTATTCTCCCCATGTGTGCTGCATAGCAGCTGCTCTGTATTTGATTGCATTACTCTGATGATTGTATGCTGGCCTAGCTTGTTCACATGCTTTTTGCAATGTTCATTTCAGCCAATGAACTATTGAATCATTGAATACCTTTTTATAGTTATTTGTTTGCTTTTATAATCATATACTTTTTGAACATTCATTATCATATATTCATTTGCTTTGGTTCATATGAAGTACATTAACTTACCTGACATGTGTGGTAGCCCTATTTTCATATAATTATATATGTATTGAATTTATATGTATATTTATTATATATTCATTTACTGATTGTGATTTGGGACCGTTTTTGTCCTCCCTTGCCTATTGTCATTATTTGTATCAATGTTTTTGTGTTTTAACTCTTTTTAATTTGTCTTGCACTCTATATTTCAATAAAGCATTTTTTATTGATATTTATTTCTTAGTTTGGGTGTGCACTATATTTCTGTGCAGCTTTGTTCTTTACCCACATTGAGCTGACATTTTGCATTTGGTTACTTTTGGGGACAAGTACATAAGTAGTGATAGCGGCTATAGCAATCCTGACTACCATAAAAAGGCTGCATTGGACGCAATATATGTATGGAACCAAATCTGAGAAACCTTCATGGAGCCGAAAAGTGAATAAAAACCCATTCACAATTAATCAAAGTATAGCTAGTCTTGCTAAGAGGTATTCCCTTTATGAGAAATCCAGACTCATGACCTCGACTTGTTTCCCCTCCCTGTCAAGGTTTATTGGGAGGCCAGGAGAAGAAAAGCTACCAGATTTCCCGTTTAGCTAAATTAAGGGCTCTCTGATTTGTTGTGTGAATATATACAGCTCTGGCAAAAATTATGATATCTCTTTCAAATGTTCAGTTTGTCTGATATTTATCTTTATAGGCTTATTTTTGAGTAAAATGTAAATTTTCTTTTAGTCTATAAACTGACAACATGTATCTAAATTTCCAAGCAATAAATTTCATATTTTTTTTCTAAAAATTAGAAATGATCAAAATTAAATAAAGAACCAATGCTTTCAGACCTCAAATAATGCAAAGAAAACAAGTTCATAATCATTTAGAAACAACAATATTAATGTTTTAACTCAGAAAGAGTTCTGAAACCAATATTTTATGGAATAACCATGATTTTTAAAAACAGCTTTCATGCGGCTTGGCATGCTTGCCACTTGTCTTTCACACTGCTTCTGGCGCAAAAATTTAAGCAGTTCTTCTTTGTTTGATGGCTTGTGACTATCCATCATCCTCTTGATTACATTCCAGAGGTTTTCAATGGGGTTCAGGTCTGGAGAATGGGCTGCCCATGACAGGGTTTTGATGTGGTGGTCTCTTAATTTTTGCCAAAGCTGTATATATATATAAATATATATATATATATATATAATGTTGTGGCCAGTGTAGTCTATTTATGGTAGTCAGGATTATCATAGCCGCTGCTTGTGAATTTTTCTCCATATATGCATTTTGTGTCATATCTTTGTATTGTTGCATTGTTGTCCTGCAGGAAATAGTTTGATATAAATTCTTTTGGAACCTACATAGGTTACTAGGGTCAGACAACGATGAGCAAGGGCGTAATCTCTTGCGCTACCTTTCAAGGTGTCAACCTCTGAAGTCAGGCAAAGACAATTCTAGAGCCATACAGTGACTTTTTTATTGGAACTATTCCCAATTTTCTCTGGTTTTTGGGTAGATTATTATTTATTATTATCTTTATTTATTTTTATATAGCGCTAACATATTCTGCAGCGCTTTACAGTTTGCACACATTTTTGTTGCTGTCCCGATGGGGCTCACAATCTAGATTCCCTATCAGTATGTTTTTGGAGTGTGGGAGGAAACCGGAGTACCCGGAGGAAACCCACGCAAACACGGGGAGAACATACAAACTCCTTGCAGATGTTGTCCTAGGTGGGATTCGAACCCAGGACTCCAGCGCTGCAATGCTGTAACGCTATCCACTGAACCATCGTGCTGCCCTAGATTAATCTATATCACTTCTTCCTGCATCAATATATTTGTGTCATTTTTTCTATTTCTGTATTGATATTTTTTATGTTTAACCTTTAAAGTATTTAATGTTCTTATTCAAATCATATGGATTGTCTTCTCATGCTAGCCTCACATCAGCAATGGCCTGCAACATGATGCTGGCACACTCTGCAGCTATGGGCCATTGATTGGCCTGCTGCTGTAGAGTAAATGCAGTGCAAGGAGCTAGCTGGGTGAGGAAGGAAGAGGATAAAGCCACTAGGAGTGGGAATGAGAACAGGTGAAGGATTGTTTTTGTTTTAATTAAAAGTAGAACATTGTGAGGACAGACAGTGGAAGCAGAATTGGTGCCACAAAGGAGCAAATCTTATTGTATTGGGGACAGAATTAGGGAATATTAAGACAATATAGAGGCCACAATGGGAGCCTAACTTATAGGGACTAGAAAAGGTAGGCATTAGTAATGAGCGAGTATACTCGTTGCTCAGGTTTCGCCGAGCATGCTCGGGTGTCGTCCAAGCATTTGAAAGTGCTCGGAGATTTAGTTTCTGTTGCCGTAGCTGCATGATTTGCGGATATTTGACAGCCTGAATAAAGTGGGAATTCCCTAACAAATAGCCAATCCCCACATGTATTAAGGCTGTCAAGTAGCTGCAAATCATGCAGCTGCGGCAACAGAAACTAGCAGCAGCCTACTCGCTCATCACTAGTAGGCATTAATACAATATGAAGGCCAGACATTATTTATTGTGGCCAAATAGAGGGATGTTACTCATTTAGGGAGGCCATAATTGGGGTACATTATTTCCATATAGGAGCCACATTTGCTATTATTATTCATCATGAGGTCTAGTACTGGGGACAATATTACTATGGGGAGTCAAATAGGGGGGCATCATTAACATATTGGACTAGAATTGGGGAACATTATCACTATATGGGGGCCACATGTGGAACATTCCAGTATGGGATCCACATAAAGGGACATTATTAATGTTGGACAAAAAGAAAGTACTGCTACTGTAGAATTGGGGGAAATGTGGGGAGGTTGCTTTGTATATACTGATACCCTTCTCCAGATGGTCATTGTATGGTGGTAATATTAGTTTCAGTACTTGGTCTTGATATAGCGAGTTTTGTTCAGTAACATAGTGATGGTTATAATCAGCATGTCCAGTGTTAGGGTTCAAATTCCCGCTGCTGCACAAGGGGAGTCTCGAACCAGCCCCGCTGCGGTCTCCCATTCATCTCCGGCCGCAGTGGAGCCTGCTCTGCAGAGACGTCGGTCCAAGCGTCTTGCCCACTCCAGTACTGTGCAGTGACTTGCTGCTGCCTTTCCTGGATCTGCTATTATAGCCAGTGCTGGAGCAGACGTCTTTGGGACAAAGTCCTGAGTTTTCCCTTCTGAGCATGCCCAGAGTGAGATCTCTCATTGGAGATCAGGGGTCACATGCTCAGGTACTGCAGCAGCTCCTATTGGTCTGCCAGGAAGGTCCTGTGACTACTGTTGTTCTGGAACAAGCTTCATTGGTCCTTGTTTCTGGCAGGTCCTGTAGCTGTTACTATAAAAGGGTAGCATGGCTGGCCGCCATGCGCTAATATCAATCATTGTATGCTATGCGCCAGTGTGGTCATGTGTGTGTGTGGTTAGGGACCCGGCTGAAATAAGACACTAGAATACCGACTTAATCGGTGAGGAGTTTGGTGTGCTAGCTGGTCAGGGTCGGCGTCCTAGATGCCCTAGATTACCGGCATAACCGGTGAGGAGTTTTGATTGCCGTATTCAGGGTCTGGCGTTCAGACGCCATAGATTGCGGGTGACTCCCGCGAGGACATTAGCACATGATCACGCTTTATGTACGCTTAGTAGTGTTGAGCGATACGATAATGTAAATATCGGCTATCGGCCGATATTAGCTCTATCGGCCTTTCGATAATTTGTTTCGATATTTTCGTCTTATCGAATACCGGAATCGGATTTGTCACTGTCACTGTGAGTGTCCGTCGGTCGGGTCTGTCAGGAGTCAGCGGCACTTACCTGGCAGAAGATCTCCGGCGGTCACGGCCTGGACTGCTTCATGGCCGCCATCATCTTTCCCCGGCGGTCACATGCAGTTTCTCGCGATAACTGCAGTGACTGCTGGGTAATCCCGGCCGTAAAGCAGTCAGTCCGATGACGTCACCGCCGGGGAAGCAGGTAATCAGCTGTGCTGCGCCGGGATGTAGCAGAGCTGGATAGTCGTGGGACACTCGTTACTATGGACTGCGTCGGTCAGGTAGTATACTTTTTTTTTTTTTTCATTTTTTTACAGGAGATCAATGGCGTCGCAGGATGAGACTGTAATAAAAGTAATGAAAACTGTGTTTTGTTTTTTTTTATTAAATTAAAAAACTTTTTTATGAACATTCACCCGTCCGGGTACATAAACAATTTAACTATTTACATACAGTGACCCTGTCCGGGTTATTTATAATTCTTTGGCAGGGGTGTTCCAGGTACCACCTGGTACTCTTCTGATGCTTGCCAAACATCCGAGGCACCAAGGACCACCAGGACCTGATGACGTCGTGTGGCCTGTACAGTCAAGTCGTGACCCGCTATCTGGGTCTGTGTGGCCACCTCTTTCATCTCCCTCCGGGTCTGGAGCCCTATGTCACGGACTGTACGAACCCCAGGGGGCCTAACAGGCGTCGGGTACGGGCCAGCTATACTTATCATGTCCATAGCTAGGGCTGCTGAGGAGACCACTGAGGGAGGCTGGGGAGATTTACGGCGTGGGGTGGGCACTTTTGCAGAGGCCTGGATGTGGGAGGCTGAAGGCTCCAAGGGTCTCACAGGTTCCTGACACTCTGGGGAGTAGGGGTCGCACCTGGTAACATTTAGGGCGTACCATCCATTGTAACCCCAGTGTCGGGTGTAAGTCACCAAGTCTCCTGGCAACAGGTCCCTCCCCGGGTGTCCTTCTGGGAGGTGAGACCTCCACGTCCCGCCGGTTCACAAAAACTTCTAAATAAAGTCCAGGCTCCTGGATGAAGCCCCAACCACCTTTCAATTTAAAGTTCCGTACTGCACCCTTACGCCGCGGCTCCCTCAGGGTTCCTTTATCTTTTCTCATCCGGTCCTTATCTGCCCGGTCCTTCTCCAGCTGACGTTGGCGAAGTTTTTGGGATTCTCGCTGCTCCCTTTGTCGCTCTGCTTCCTTCTCCCAACGTCTCCACTCTTCCTCCTGACGCCGGTTGAAATTCTCCTCCACCAGCAGCTCCATGTCTCCACCATCAAACTGCAGCTTACAGTGTCCGGTTTGCGGCAGCTCTCCTGGCGCCCCCAGTCCTGGGGCCTCACCTGCGGAGGAAGCAGCCGGCTCTGGAACAGATGACAGTCGGGGCTCCGGTACAGGCAGGTAGTGCTCTGGTGCCTGCGCGGCCTCCTCCATGAGGACGGGTGTCGCTTCTTCTGTCTCAGCGACGGGGGCAGACAGCGGGATCTGGGGTGCTGCCGGTGCAGCGTTTTTTGCACGAACGGGTGCCTCCACTGCGACAACGTCAACCGGATCACATTGCAAGGGCTGGGATGCCCGCACGGACTCCTCTACTAGAACGGGTGCCTCACCTTCCGGTACAGACACTTCAGGTAAGAGGGATTGGCGCCGCTCCAAGTTTAGTTTTAGGGCACGCCAGCTGGCTTCCATCCTGGCGACCTCCTCCCGGTGCCGGGCCAGGCCTCTTAGGGTATCCTCCGCTTCTTGCAGCGTAGGAGGTTTCCAGGCCGGGTGCCCAACGGTGGTTCCGTGGCGATCGGGTCGCTTCCGTGGGGGGAGAGCTCTGACTTCTCCATCCCTTCACACTTCTGCTCGTGTCCATTAGCCATCTCTGCCAAGTCACATGTGTCATTAGCATCTGGAGAGGGCCCCTCTTTTGTAGTGAGGCGGGACCTTCGTGTTAGTTTCCGCACACTGAGGAGGATGAGGAGGCGGAACTCAAGAGCTGTGGGGCACGATCTTACATTGCAGTACCATTTAGAGCCATCGTTTTCGCGTCACTGAGTGAGTGTGTACACCCATGAAGAGCACGCCCTTCTTCTTCACCAGTGCCTCGTCGTGACGCAGATATGGCGGAAAAATGGCAAATACATTCTCTGATGATTTTAGCAATTCTCAAGCACAAAACCAGTTCAATTCAGGCACACAGGACTCGCTTATAGCGAGCTACAGAATCCTGTTCGTGACGCCCAAGTTGAGTCGCACAGAGCCAGAGGTTTTTGGGGTACTCGGCACCGAGCCCGTCACTTCTATGGGGTATGTCACGGCTTTACCAGGCAATTGAATCAGAGTCTATTTTACTATGTAGAAGTGTATAAACTATAAATATATGTATATATATATATATGTCACAATGACATATATATATATATATATATATATATTATATGTATTCTATGTGTGTATATTTAGTGTTTACAAGGAAATAAAGGTTTTTTTTAGTTGCGATATTTTGTTCCCATAGACTTACATTGGACTTCCGGTATCGAAATCGGATATCGACGATATTTAGTGCTATCGGCGATACAATTTCGATACGATATTTTTAGATATCGAGCACTATCGCTCAACACTAACGCTTAGCACTTAACTGTGTACCTGAGAGCCTGACAGGACACAGCACATTTTCTCAGCGGCCCTGTGACTTAACAGGGTTCGCTTTCAACGCTAGACAGCGCCCTAGCGTGTTTTCTTTGCGACTCAGTTGTGTTTAGTGAGTTTGCACACATCGCCATATAGCGCTGCGGCTCTCCTTCTAGCGGCTCTGTGGAGTAACTGAGTTCGCACTTATTGCCACAGCGCGTTACGGCGTTTATGTTGGCGACTCTGCGGGATAACAGAGTTTGCTTCTTACGCCATTTTACTAGCAGCAGGCTCCGCCTGCACGGTGGACCCCGGGCTGCGAACGCACCTCTCCACATCTTATATTTGGTGCGTTCCGCAGACCCTAACATAATATTAGCGCCAGGGTCTGGCTAGTAAAATGGCGGATGAACAGTGTTTACAGCTGTACATCCAGCAGCTGGAGGGTAGGTTGGCGGCTCTTGAGCGCACAACCTCAGCTGTGGATGTTACCGCAGTCGCTGTTCAGGCTGCTAGCGTAGCTGCAGCCAGTTTGTCCTCTGCCACCTCTGTCCCTACATTGTCCCACCTCCCGCTTCCAGACAAGTTTGCTGGTGACAGCAAGCAATGTCGGGGATTCGTGAGTCAGTGCTCCATACACCTCGATCTTCTGGCTGCACGTTTCCCCACGGATCGGGCACAAGTGAGCTTTGTGATAGCTCTTCTGTCGGGCAGAGCGTTGAAGTGGGCAACACCGCTGTGGGAGCGCGACGACCGTGTGGTGCTTCTCGTTTTCTGGAGGCTCTGAAAAAGGTTTTTCTAGGACCTCAGATCACCCACGATACAGCGCTCAACCTGCTGGCAAGTACCCAGGGTTCGGCTTTGGTCAGCCAGTTTGCTGTCCAATTTCGGACTCTGGCCTCGGAATTAGAGTGGCCAGATAAAGTCCTCATTCCCGTGTTCTGGAGAGGACTGGCGGGTCATGTGAAAGACGCCTTGGCTACCAGAGAGATTCCTGCCACACTGGAGAAGCTTATCGCTATTTCCACCCGCGTCGACCTCCGTTTCCACGAGCGGAGGCTGGAACGTGCCCAGTGTAGGCAGAGGGTTCGGTTGGCTCCAACCTTCACCACCCCTCTGGAGTCGCCCGTTCAGGCGCCCGACCTTCAGGAGGTTGCTCCTGCAGGATCTAAATCTTGGGTCACTCGTCCATCCCCGATTTGTTATATTTGCCAGCAGCAGGGACATTTTGCCAACCGATGTCCACAGCGGCTGAATAAACGGTCGCGCCCAGAAACCGTAGGAACAGGGTCACTGGACGCCATGAGTTTTGCCCCTAAAGTGCTCCTCAAGGGGATAATTACCCACGGTTCTACCACCCTACCCGTCAAGCTGTGTGTGGATTCTGGGGCAGAGGGGAATTTTATGTCATCCTCCTTTGCTTCTCGCCACACCATGCCTTTGGTGTTGCTGGCTGAACCAGTATCGGTATGGGTGTTGAACGGAGCAATTCTGCCCTCACAAATCACCCATCAGTCTGTGCCACTCAACTTGTCTATGTCTCCTTCCCATCAGGAGAATATATCATTTTTTATCCTCCCTGAGGGTATAGATGAGGTTTTGTTGGGATTACCCTGGCTCCGCCACCACTCTCCCCATATTGAGTGGTCTTCAGGGAGAATTCTGGGTTGGGGTAATTTATGTAAAGGCAGATGCATTAGGGACAGCGTGCAGGTCAACACCACTGAGATACCCATAGACCTCTCTCCTCTTCCCAAGGTCTATTGGTCTTATACCGACCTTTTCTCGAAGAAGGCTGCGGAGACT
>JARQOD010000002.1:600456897-600511193 GCA_033576555.1 Oophaga sylvatica | reverse complement strand
ATCGCTGCCTTTGAGCGCAGCGAGGCCCAAAGAAGGGGGGCCCTAGGAGTGGGGGTAATGTTAGGGTTCGAGTTCCCGCTGCTGCACAAGGGGAGTCTCGAACCAGCCCCGCTGCGGTCTCCCATTCATCTCCGGCCGCAGTGGAGCCTGCTCTGCAGAGACATCGGTCCAAGCGTCTTGCCCACTCCAGTACTGTGCAGTGACTTGCTGCTGCCTTTCCTGGATCTGCTATTATAGCCAGTGCTGGAGCAGATGTCTTTGGGACAAAGTCCTGCGTTTTCCCTTCTGAGCATGCCCAGAGTGAGATCTCTCATTGGAGATCAGGGGTCACATGCTCAGGTACTGCAGCAGCTCCTATTGGTCTGCCAGGAAGGTCCTGTGACTACTGTTGTTCTGGAACAAGCTTCATTGGTCCTTGTTTCTGGCAGGTCCTGTAGCTGTTACTATGATAGGGTAGCATGGCTGGGCCGCCATGCGCTAATATCAACCATTGTATGCTATGCGCCAGTGTGGTCATGTGTGTGTGTGGTTAGGGACCCGGCTGAAATAAGCCACTAGAATACCGACTTAATCGGTGAGGAGTTTGGTGTGCTAGCTGGTCAGGGTCGGCGTCCTAGATGCCCTAGATTACCAGCATAACCGGTGAGGAGTTTTGATTGCCGTATTCAGGGTCTGGCGTTCAGACGCCATAGATTGCGGGTGACTCCCACGAGGTCATTAGCACATGATCACGCTTTATGTACGCTTAGCACTTAACTGTGTACCTGAGAGCCTGACAGGACACAGCACTTTTTCTCAGCGGCCCTGTGACGTAACAGGGTTCGCTTTCAACGCTAGACAGCGCCCTAGCGTGTTTTCTTTGCGACTCAGTTGTGTTTAGTGAGTTCGCACACATCGCCATATAGCGCTGCGGCTCTCCTTCTAGCGGCTCTGTGGAGTAACAGAGTTCGCACTTATTGCCACAGCGCGTTACGGCGTTTATGTTGGCGACTCTGCGGGATAACAGAGTTTGCTTCTTATGCCATTTTACTAGCAGCAGGCTCCGCCTGCACGGTGGACCCCGGGCTGCGAACGCACCTCTCCACATCTTATATTTGGTGCGTTCCGCAGACCCTAACAAGGGGTCACATGCTCAGGTACTGCAGCAGCTCCTATTGGACTGCCAGGAAAGTCCTGTGACTACTGTTGTTCTGGAACAAGCTTCATTGGTCCTTGTTTCTGGCAGGTCCTGTAGCTGTTACTATAAAAGGGTAGCATGGCTGGGCCGCCATGCGCTAATATCAACCATTGTATGCTATGCGCCAGTGTGGTCATGTGTGTGTGTGGTTAGGGACCCGGCTGAAATAAGCCACTAGAATACCGACTTAATCGGTGAGGAGTTTGGTGTGCTAGCTGGTCAGGGTCGGCGTCCTAGATGCCCTAGATTACCGGCATAACCGGTGAGGAGTTTTGATTGCCGTATTCAGGGTCTGGCATTCAGACGCCATAGATTGCGGGTGACTCCCGCGAGGACATTAGCACATGATCACGCTTTATGTACGCTTAGCACTTAACTGTGTACCTGAGAGCCTGACAGGACACAGCACATTTTCTCAGCGGCCCTGTGACGTAACAGGGTTCGCTTTCAACGCTAGACAGCGCCCTAGCGTGTTTTCTTTGCGACTCAGTTTGTTTAGTGAGTTCGCACACATCGCCATATAGCGCTGTGGCTCTCCTTCTAGCGGCTCTGTGGAGTAACTGAGTTCGCACTTATTGCCACAGCGCGTTACGGCGTTTATGTTGGCGACTCTGCGGGATAACAGAGTTTGCTTCTTACGCCATTTTACTAGCAGCAGGCTCCGCCTGCACGGTGGACCCCGGGCTGCGAGCGCACCTCTCCACATCTTATATTTGGTGGTTCCGCAGACCCTAACATCCAGTATTCATGCGATTCAACAGCAATCTACTTGAAAAAAATAACTTCAACTGGATCTGTTCTTTTGTCATTAAAATCTTAGGAAAACGGATCTGGTAGTAGTTATTCTCCCATTTGAAATGGATTCATTTTTTTTCTTACTGAAGGTGGAGAAATAAATATTTAGTATACACTATTGGACATGGAAATGTTCAAGTCATCACACATTTAAAACTGATTCAGTAGGTTAAAAACACATCCATTTCAAAAGGGATAAAAACTGCTACTTAATGGATTTGTTTTCCATAGACTTTAATGTTAAAAGATGGACCAGTTGAAATCAGTTCCGGTGGACAAAAAGTTGTATATGCATAACTTTTTTGTCAACGGATTGCCGAGGGATCCATTCTAAAAGACGATCACTGGATATGTGATCTTAGCCTAAAACATGGTAAGAACAATCTCACTGATGAACTCCAAATAAAGAGGTTGGCAACTTTCTCATGCTACTGTAGCTTTCCTAGCAAACCCGCTACGACTTCTGTCTGCGCAATGTCTGCTAGTGGAGGAGCAAGAGACCAGAATTGTTCATCAGCCTCCTCCAATTATAAAACATTTCACATTGGAAAGCTGCTTTACTTGTAAAAAAGAGTCTGATGGACTGGTCTGGTCACATGCTACAGCAGCCACTGAAACAATGATTCGAAGCCCAAAATTGACGAGCGGAATAGCTGCAGATCCGCAAGTGTTTTACAGTACAATGTTAAGCAATGGCTAAAAAAATTGCTGTGTGTGAACATAGCCTAAAGAATCCACATCTGTGATTATGATTAAACCATCTTTCCTCCAGACGTAGAGGATGCCCCTTGTCCCAGTCACAGGACTAAGAGTAAATAGATCATTAGAAAGATCTTTGTACTGTCCCCTCATATATTTATACATTGTAATAAGATCACCCCTAAGCCTTCATTTTTCCAAACGAAATAACCCCAAGTGTAATAACCTGTCTTGGTATTGCAGACTCCCCAGTTCTCTAATAACCTTGGTCGCTCTTCTCTGCACCCTCTCTAGTTCAGCTATGTCTTTCCTATACACCAGAGACCAGAACTGTACAAGTATTCTAAGTGTGGTTGCGCCAGTGACTTGTATAGGGGTAAAATTATGTTCTCCTCATGAGCATCTATGCCTCTTTTAATGCATCCCATTATTTTATTTGCCTTTGCAGCAGCTGTCTGACACTGGCCACTAAATGTGAGTTTGACGTCCACCCATACACCCAAGTCTTTTTCAGTGACAGTTTTGCCCAGTGTTTTACAATTTAGCACATAATTATGCATCTTATTTCTTTTGCCCAAGTGCATGACCTTACATTTATCCCCATTAAAGCTCATTTGCCATTTATCAGCCCAAGCTTCTAGTTTCCATAAATCCTCCTGTAATATTAAATTGTCCTTCTCTGTATTGATTACACTGCAGAGTTTAGTGTCATCTGCAAATATTGAAATTCTACTCTGTATGCCCCCTACAAGGTCATTAATAAATGTGTTAAAGAGAAGCGGCCCCAATACTGACCCCTGTGGTACCCCACTGCTAACCGTGACCCAGTCCGAGTGTGCTCCATGAATAACCACCCTTTGTTTCCTATCCCTGAGCCATTTCTTAACCCACTTACACATATTTTCCCCATTGTTCTCATTTTATGCATCAACCTTTTGTGTGGCACCGTATCAAAAGCTTTTGAAAAGTCCATATACACCACGTCTACTGCGTTCCCTTGGTCCAGTCCGGAACTTACTTCTTCATAAAAGATTATCAGATTAGTCTGACAGGAATGGTCTCTCGTAAACCCATGTTGATATTGGGTCATGAGTTTCTTCCTTTTCAGATACTCCAGTATAGCATCTCTTAGAAAACCCTCCTTGATTTTACGCACAGTAGAGGTTGAGCTCACTGGCTTATAATTTGCAGGTTCAGTTTTTCTCTCCTTTTTGAATATTGGCACCACATTTGCTATACGCCAGTCCTATGATACAGAACCTGTTATGGAATCTTAAAATATTAAAAATAATGGTCTATCAATGACTGTACTTAATTCCTGCAGTACTAGAGGGTGTATCCCATCCGGGCCTGTGGATTTGTCAACTTTGGTGATTTTTAGATGCCGACATACTTCCTGCTGACTTGAGCAGGTGACATTTAATGGAGAATGTTTGTTATCACTGATCATGTTGTCTATCATGGGATTTTCTTGTTTAAATACTGTTGAAAAAAAGTCATTAAACATATTGGCTTTTTCCTCATCCTCTTCCACCCAGACTATTTTTAAGGGGCCAACACTATCATTTTTTAGTTTCTTATTATCCATGTAGTTAAGAAATATTTTGGGATTATTTTTACTTTCTCTGGCAATGAGTCTTTCTGTGCCCGGCCCCATAGAATTACATTGGTCCGAGTGTGAGCCGATGTTTTGTCGGATCGCATTCAGACCAGAAATACTGTACGGTCATGTGCACATGCCGTTAGGCAGATCTTTACAAGAAATGTTAGATAAATATGTGAAAAAATAGTATCATTTCGTTAGTTAATTAATACAAGCAAAAAATGTCAGTATAGTGTCAACTTCAACATTAAACCTGAAAGAGAACGGAACTAAAAGTAAAAGCTAAACATAAATTAAATTGTAATTATCTCTGTTTGCTTTAAATAAATATATTTTTTCATCTTGTTTTTGACAGAAAAGCATGAAAGCATGAAAAAGATTAAGGCAGCTCATTTCCACAAGCCACGCAAGCTCCAGAAGGTTCTGTACATGCTCCTGCTAAAACTGTTTGTTTGGCATCTTATTGAATGTGCTTCATTTTTTTAAATGACTGATCATGAAAATATGTTGCTCCGTTTTCCATCAAGTATTTGCTGAAAATGACACATAATCCAGATGTTCAGGCTGTCACTTGATCAACCATATGTCCTTTTATGGTGTATGCTGCAAATACATTTTCTTTTTTTTTTTTCTAGTTAGACTTCAAAAAAAAAGTTCCATGAGATGAAAATATAAGAAATGTATAAAATATAGATTTTTAAATGGTCAATGTTGGTAAGATCTCTTGACTAATTTTGATTAATATGGCAAATCAAAGGAATAAAAGTCTAATTGGTTGTTTCCACAGTCACGGAGACACAAACATTACAATGATTTACAGATTTAGACCTGAAAAGTTAAAAAATTAATTGTTATTTTCCATTTATATTGCGTCAAGGTCTTGGACATGTGACCAGCTCTTTGACAATTTTATTTATTTATTTTTCATTTTAATTTTGTTAATTTTTTTACTAAATGGATGATAGTATAAATTGATACAGAAATCTAATGTACCACTATCTTTGGATGAGGCTCACATTTTGAGTAATCAAAGGTTGGTGTCCTCTGAAACAGATTACCAACCAATAATGATATAAAGAATCTGATGCCAGTATAGGTATACCAGTAGATCCTCAACAAATTAAATTTAAGTCTAATTTCTTGAAATTTGCAGGACCCCACAAATTTAAACAATTTGTAATTCAATTTGCATTGATTACAAAAAAAAAACAGATTAAGTCCCCACAAAATCTAATTTTTATTTTACATTTTTATTGTGTCAGGGTGTTGGACATATAACCAGCAATTTAACAGATATATTTTTTATTCATTATTTTTGGATTATAGTAAAACTTATTGCAGATCTCTAATGTACCACTATTTTTGAATGAGGCTTTGAGTGATCAAAGGTCAGTGTCCTCGGAAGTAGACTACCAACTAACAATACTATAGGGACTCTGACAACAATAGAGATGATCAAATGGAATGAGTCAAATTTCCTGAAATTCTCAGGTCTCCACAAATTTGAACAGTTTGCAATTTAATTTGCATGGCTTGTCCCCCACCTCCCCAAAGAAAAAAAGCCTGGCACCATTACACACCCTGCTGAGGAGTCACTGAGTGGGCTAGAGATGACAGATGTCAAATCACATAGTCTTGCAAAGGCAATCATGCGGAACCATCACAGCTAGCATAAAAGATGTAAGTTGGTCAAGCAGCGATCTTTTAATAATTTTACAGCACAGGGATAAAGGTCAGAGCGCTCAGCTCATTTTACATAAGAACTTAAAAGTTGCTCTCTCTTGCTGTATTAATGAAAAACAGGGTGGATACTTACTGGACTGTTTGAGATTTGCCATGACTAAATTATCAACAAATCAAATTTTTTGGAAAAATTTGCAAAACTTGGTGATTTCAAACTTCAAAATATTTAATCATCTCTAGTCACCAGGTTTCTGCTACAGTGTCTGAGATTGAAAAATCATTGATTTTCTCAAAAACACAGCAAGCAGCCCAGTAAGTGACACATTGGTTGAATCAAAGACCCTGTCTGTAGATTATGCTGTTTTCAAATTAGGTGCTAAAACCATGCACATTAGACTAATATCAGTTGAATCCGCTGATATCGATGGGTTTGGCCAACAATCTAATATGGATGGGGGCCCTGACTCTAAATAAGGAATTGGCATGTTCGATTTCAGATTGCAGATCATTTTGTTGTCTAAAGGATAAGATACCACCAGAGATGACCGACAGTGGATCTTTCATAGAGAATACCAGAGCACTCGGCAGTGTGAGCCCTGATGTGTATGAAACAGCAGTGCGAGATAGCTGCTAGCCAAACAATCAGCCAAATCACCATTCAGTCAACAGCTAGATAAGATGTGGTGAAGGACTTAAGCCCGCGTCTCACATAGCGATACACCAGCGAAGGAAAATTTAATTTCCTTCTATGACAGAATCACTGACTGGGTGGATCAGGGAAATGCTGTAGCTATATTATATCTTGACTTCAGCAAAGCATTTGACAAAGTATCTCACACAATCCTTATTGAAAAAATGACTAAGTATGGAATGGACAAGGCAACTGTTAGGTGGATACATAACTGGCTTAGTGATAGGATCCAAAGAGTGGTAGTAAATGGCTGCACATCAAGTTGGAAGAATGTATCAAGTGGGGTACCACAGGGCTCTGTCTTGGGCCCTGTATTGTTCAACATCTTTATCAATGATTTAGATGAAGGAATTGAGGGTAAACTGATTAAATTTGCTGATGACACAAAGCTAGGAGGGATAGCTAATACTAGAGAAGAGAGAGAGAGGATTCAAAAAGATATTAATAATATATAAATATATAAAGATAATATAAATAATAAATATAAAATATATATATAAAAATAAAATAAATATAAAGATATAAATAATTTGGAGCAGTGGGCAGCAACTAACAGAATGGTTTTTAACAGGGAAAAATGCAAAGTACTTCATCTGGAAAATAAAAATGAAAAAAGCGAATACAGAATGAGAGGAATAAGGCTAAGCAACAGCACATGTGAAAAAGACTTGGGTATACTAATAGATCACAGACTGAACATGAGTCAACAGTGTGATGCAGCAACAAAAAAAGGCAAATACAATTCTGGGATGTATTAACAGAAGCATACAATCTAGATCACGTGAGGTCATTATTGCCCTCTACTCCTCTTTGGTCAGACCTCATCTGGAATACTGTGTCCAGTTTTGGACACCACATTTTAAAAAAGATATCAACAAACTGGAGCAAGTTCAGAGAAGAGCGACCAGAATGGTGTTCGGTCTGCAAACCATGTCCTATGAGGAACGGTTACAGGATTTGGGAATGTTTAGCTTGCAAAAAAGAAGACTGAGAGGTGACTTAATAGCTGTATACAAATATCTCAAGGGCTTTCACATTGTAGAAGGATTATCTTCATTCTCATTTGCACACGGAAAGACTAGAAGCAATGGGATGAAACTGAATGGGAGGAGACACAGATTAGATATTAGAAAAAACTTTTTGACAGTTAGAGTGATCAATGAGTGGAACAGGCTGCCACGAGAGGTGGTGAGTTCTCCTTCAATGGAAGTCTTCAAACAGAGGCTGGACATACATCTGTCTGGGATGATTTAGTGAATCCTGCTTTGAGCAGGGAGTTGGACCAGATGACCCAGGAGGTCCCTTCCAACTCTACATCTAATTCTATGATTCTATGATCCCAACAACGATCAGGATCGCTAGTGTGTCGCTACATGATCGCTGCTGAGCTGCCAAACAGGCAGCTCAGGCAGCGATCAGCACAGCGACACTGCGGGTAATGTCGCTTAGTTACCCGCAGTGTACGTTGGATACCAGCGCCCTGATGCAGGGAGCTGGTAAACAAGGTACACGTTGGGTTTCCAGGCGCTGCGCGGTGCCTGGAAACCCTCTGTGTACCTTGGTTACCAGCTCCCTGCATCAGGGCGCTGGTATCCAAGGTACACAGCGAGTTTACAGGCACAGCCCCGCGCCTGGAAACCCGCTGTGTACCTTGGTTACCAGCGGATCGCTGGTCTCCCGCTTGTCACACCAGCGATGCGTGCTGGCCAGCG
This sequence comes from Oophaga sylvatica, assembly GCA_033576555.1. Classification (NCBI taxonomy): domain Eukaryota; kingdom Metazoa; phylum Chordata; class Amphibia; order Anura; family Dendrobatidae; genus Oophaga; species Oophaga sylvatica. Next base: position 600,502,833 of record JARQOD010000002.1, on the reverse strand, counting down.
GGAGACCAGCGATCAAAAAAATGTCCAGGACATTCAGCGACGATCAGCGATACCCAGAAGGGGGGCTGATCGTCGCTGAATGTCACACACAGCGATATCGCTGGAGAGATCGCTGTTGCGTCACAAAACTAATGACTCAGCAGCGATCTCGCTAGCGAGATCGCTGTGTGAGGCGGGGGCTTTAAGTTTGGGTAAAACTCTTATAGCATCATGTTTTAGCTAAACAAGACTTTCCAGATCCAAAAATATACTGTATACAACACTCTTTCCCGCATACCATTAAAGAAGGTAACTCTTGATAAGAACGCTTTAAGGAAATTGACTTTAAGCGGTTTTTAATCTTTTAGTCTCATATTATTTATTTCCTTTGATTAGAAATTATTTTGTGCAAATGAAGAATCCTCCAATGCTAAATTGTATTTCATCATCTAATCTATAAGCTGGATGCATTTCACTACACAAGACTAAATGAGTAAATACTGTTTCTCACTCGAAGAAGACTGTGCATCACTTGGTAATTGGGCAATATTTTTAGAACTTTGTAAAAAACGTAAATTCAAATACATTTGTTCAGCCACATATAACAACTGTGAATGCAAGTGGAAAACAATTTACATTAACATTAATGAGAAAGCTTAGAACAATAGCAGAATATTAAACAATAGCAGAAGGCACTTTACTCATTTGTAGGCTTTTCACTGAGTGAGTTTATAACTTTCCAATTGTACAGCATGTAGACCTGTGTTAGAAAACCTTCTTATCTCTAACATAAGAATGGAGGTCGCAAAAGTTATATTTAATGAAAAAATGCAATCAACCTTGTAAGAGGGTTTGGGAAAGTTCTAGTACTTTAGAACAGTTCTAGAAAAGTGAAATATTTTATTTATAATTATACTGAAATATTGATATTTAATATGGCAACATATACATTAGACTTTTTTGACAAATCCTGTGTACATGCAATAAAAGAATAACATTTGAATACTCCTGTACGCTACAGCTCTCAAAGACATAGGCTCCTCTAACTGCAAGGGTTCGTAATGTAATCTTCTGAGATCTCAGATGTTTCCTTATCACAAATTCTCAGAAAGCCAATTAACTTTTCAGTACCATTTTATTTGGCACAAGGAAGAAACATGAGAATAAAAAGAAGCTAAATAAGCACAAGGAGATGGAAACACCAAACTTCTGTTTCGGTAAAACACAATTCCCTATTAAAACAGTTGTTACTTTTATCTGGTGTCATCACAATAATTTGTGATATGTTTTAACAAATTTGTGAAAGTATGTGTCTCCAATGATCAATTGATCTATTTATCTATCTAACATATATATATATATATATATATATATATATCTATATAGATATAGGAAAGATGTGTATCTTCGTACCGTGTTAGCCAGTAGATAGAAAAATATTTAGACTTAGTCTAAATATTTTTATATCTATATATGTAGATATAGAGAAATATAAATATATATATATATATATATATATATATACATCTCTGTTAGTACCTTTCACGCTGGATAACATTACTTTACGTCTTCTACCCAGTGAATATGTAGAGGTACAATGCATCTTTGCTTCTCTCTCACTAATCTAATATTTTTTTGGGAATATTGTAAGCTGCATTTCAGAAATGTAACTAAATTCAGATTATCCAATAACAGTGAAAAGTAAAAATTTCTATATGAATTTTGTAACATCGGTGATGTATTGAGAAATTGCCATGTCATTTACTGTGTGCCACATGGCGAATACATAAATACTAATGTTGTGGAAAACCACTCCAAACACAGGATCTTCGGGAAGGTAAAATTGCCTCAAAAGTTTGTGTAACAACATTATAACTAAGTTAAAGAGGTTGTCAAGGTATGGACAGTCACTTTGTGTGACTGCTGACTTGTGAATCCTCATAGCACACAATCATGATTCTCTGGTGATTGTGGCAAGAACAAGTAAATGGAGTGAGACAGTGCATGTCTGGTCAGAACGTGGTTGGAAGAATGCATTCGACATACTTGCAGTTACATGACCGTCCGGTCTCGACGCCAGCACCCAGAGAGTCCTGACAGTACACAATGTGCTCGTTTTGAGGATTAAGAAGCCTGGGACTACTGATATTTCTTGGAAAAAAACAGCCATGATTTTCTACTATCTAACAACTCACTTAAAAGAGGTTTTCCTGAATTTTATAAAATCATCAATCAAGTAGGAAATGTTACCTTACAAGATAAAAAAATAACAATTACACCTTGTAATCAAGCTGTTCATCAGTCACTTGCCTAGTTCAGCCAGCCACTGATCTGGCATGTGACAGCTGTGGTCAGTGGTTTAATAGAATTACCTATGTTACAGAAGAATTTGCAATGTCCTAGAAAACCTCTTTAAAAGTGTTTTCTAATAAACAAACTAAATTTTAATGAATAGATCTTGGATTAAAAATAAGTTCCACAATAAGATGTGTTAGTTTTTTTTCCTGTGCTGAGATAATCTTATAAATGTGCCCCTGCTGTGTACTGTGTAATGGCTGTGTCTGACCATGCTGGGACATGGTCTGATCATACCACAGCTCCTAGGAGCAAAAGCGAGTATACAGACAGCACAGAATCACAAATTATTCTTTTTGTGAGGCAGATCAATTCACTGTCTGTTTTAAGCAATGTTTTACCGAAAAGAATCAATTGTAATCCATTCTGGGTTATCTGTATACTCTTTTGTATTTCCTCCCCTGCCCAGGAGATGTGGTATGTAGGGATGAGTGAGTAGTGAAATACTCGGACTCGCTATACTCGTTACGAGTAGCTCCTAATACTCGGGTATTCGCAACAAGTAGCGAGTCCAATGTAAGTCTATGGGAAATATGAGTAATGGGCAGAGAATGTGTGTGGGCGGAGAATGTATGCGGGGGTCTGTGAGTGTAAGGTTCTTTGTCTCTGTTGACATGTTCCTTGAAACTCAGTTTTCCGTCGGCCATTTTGCTTTCTGTCTTTCTGCAGCTCTTGCCCTCAGTTAATATGGAGTTTCCAGTTTTCATGTTCCCGCCCTGATTCTTCCCTCTTGCTTCTTAAGCAGCCTCAGCTGAACAATCAGTGCTCCTGAATCAAGCCTCAGTCAGTCTGTGACCTGACTCCTGGAAGCCTTGGACTTGTACTCCAGCTATTCCCTACTGAGGAACCTTGGAACACTTTTGGACTCTGGAAACCTGCTGTTTGGTGAATCCATGTTTGCAGAGGAATTACGGTACAGAGAAGAGATCCTGAACCTGCTTTGGAGATTTATTGTAGTGCTTGAAGTTACTCTGGCCTGCTGTGTCTCCTGTTGCTGTTCCTGCAAACTGTGTGAACTTTTCAGCATGCTTGTATGAAGTAATACAAGTCATTTCATTTCAACCTATGTCTCCTGTGTTTTCCTCGCACCCAAGCACAAGACGCTATAGGAACTGTACACTATACATGACAAGATTCAGGAGCCAATGTTTAGTGTCTGCTGGGTCTGGGAAAGCCGTGTCTGCTGTGACTGTGGATATCAGATGTCCGTTTAATACCTTATGTGATGACAGTGGTTGTGACTTCTCACAACCATTCCAGGTGAGCGCATTCCCTTAAAATTTTACTCTGGAGTGTTACCACAGGTAAACACTATTGTTTTTTTTTTTCCTTTCCTCTTCTCCTTCCAGCACTTCTGCCTTAAAAGATCTGGAAGATGGAGGCCCGCATAAAGGAACTTTGCGGAGTGACTGATACAATCCTTTCAGATGTACAGACTTTAAAAACCCGTTTTGCAAGCCTACAGGACCTCACTAATCATAATTTGCAAGTGTTTGGACAGACTACCCAGGAATTGCGAGCCAGGATTGAGGCTCTAGAGGAACGAGCCCAGGCTCCTGCCATAACCCCAAGTTCTGGGATCCCCAAATTACCTCCTTTTCGTTTTGGCGGTGAACGTGAGAAATTCAGGGGATTTATTAATCAATGCAATTTATTTTTCTCTGCACATGCTTCACAATTTCCCACTGAACGATCCAAAGTGCTTACTATAATCATGTTGCTTACCAATAAGGCTTTGATGTGGGCAAACCCTCTGATTGAGACTGAGGATGATTGTTTGAATCACCTTGATGCTTTTATTTCAGCCATGGGGCAGGTGTTTGATGACCCCAATCGAGGTGCAACAGCTGAAGCAGCCATGTTAACTTTGCGCCAAGGTAAGCGTTCAGTAGCCGAATATGCCCTGGATTTCAGGAGATGGGCTCTTGATACCACTTGGGACACTTCCGCTAAAAAATCTATTTTTCGGAAAGGGTTGTCTCCACTGATTAAGGATGAACTTGCTCGTGCCGACCCTCCACTGCGTTAGGTGACTTTATTAACTATTGTATCCGTATTGATGCTCGTCTGACTGAACGCAGACAAGAGAGATGGTTTGAAAATAATCGCACTAACCTTTTACTACCTCCCTCCTCAGCTAAGGAACCTTTGAGTAGGATCACAAGGGAACCAGAACCTGAACCCATGCAGGTGGACTCTTTACAAAGACGGGTTAGTGATGCACGCAAAGAACATCGTATAAAGGAAAATCTATGTTTCTACTGTGGTAAGTCAGGGCACTTCATTATAAACTGCCCCAGCCGTTCTCGTAAGACTACTGCAGCAGTCATTCACTGTGAGTGTTGCGAGAGGAGCTCTGTCATGTCCGAGCCTCAGGCTCCAGAGAGATCTGCTGCAAGAGATCTTGATTTCTCAGACTTAAACTCTATTAGTTCTGGGGACGATGACGGTATAAACGCTGCAATTTTTCAAGTTTCCTCAGCGGTGTCCCAGCTGAGTTGTAAAATAAACAATTCTCATTGCTTCCTTTCCATTAAACTCTGGGTTGACTCAGTCTGGGTGTCTAGCTCTGCTATGATCGACTCAGGAGCAAGTGGAAATTTTATGGATATCTCCTTTGCTCTGAAACAGGGGATACGTTCAGTGAAGAAGGCTACTCCAGTACAGATGGAGACTGTGGATGGCTCTCTACTGACTTCTGGACCAGTGGATCAAGAAACAGAGCCTTTGAGGGTCCTTATGGGTAAAGATCATCAGGAGAAAATGTCTTTTATGCTTATCTCTTCTCCCCACTTTCCCATTATTCTAGGGCTACCATGGCTGCAGGCGCAGAATCCTACGATTAACTGGGAGACCAAGGAATTACACTTTCCGGAGAAACAGATGAGTCAATTAGTTTCAGCTTGCTCTGTTCCTAAAGGAACCATGTCAGTCCCTGAACTACCAGCTGTATACCAGGACTATGTGGATTTATGTGACAAGAAGAACGCTGATCAGCTTCCTCCTCACCGTCCATATGATTGTCCAATTGAATTATTGCCTGGAGCCGAGATACCTTTTGGTAAGATCTACCCCCTAGCGGGGCCCGAGCTAAAAGCTTTGAAGGATTATATAGACGAAAATTTAGCATAGGGCTTCATACGCCCCTCTTCATCTCCCGCAGGTGCACCCATCTTCTTTGTGAAGAAGAAAGATGGATCTCTGAGACCCTGCATAGACTATAGGGAACGCAATAAGGTTACTATTAGAAACCGTTATCCATTGCCTTTAATCCCTGAATTGTTAGAGAGAGTGCGGCATGCCAAAATTTTCTCTAAACTGGATCTCCGTGGGGCCTATAACTTGGTCCGTATTAGACCTGGGGATGAATGGAAGACTGCTTTCAGGTCACGCTATGGACACTTTGAATATCTAGTTATGCTTTTTGGTCTGAGTACCGCCACAGCCACTTTCTAACACTTGGTGAATGACATCTTCAGGGATCTCCTAGATACATTTGTGGTGATTTATCTGGATGATATTCTAATTTTTTCTAACTCCACAGAGGAACTCATGGACATGTGAGAATGGTCTTAGAACGCCTAAGACAAAACCATCTCTACATCAAACTTGAAAAATGTGAATTCCATAGGACCGAAATTCAATTTCTGGGGTATGTACTATCTACGCAAGGGATTAGTATGGATGGAAGCAAGACCCAAGCCATCAAGGATTGGCCAATTCCTAGAAATGTGAAGGAGGTGCAGCGTTTCATCGGGTTTGCCAACTTCTATAGACGTTTCATTAAGAATTTTTCTGAGGTAGTGTCACCTATCACCCAACTTACCCGGAAACAGTCTAGGTTCTCCTGGACCCCGCAAGCTCAGGAAGCATTTTCCTGTTTAAAGGATAAATTTACCACCGCACCTATCTTAGTACATCCCAACCCCGAGCTTGCCTTCATAATAGAGGTGGATGCTTCAGACTGTGCCGTTGGAGCTATACTCTCTCAGAGAACAGGTGAGAAGAATGTCTTGCATCCCTGTGCCTTCTTTTCCCAGCAGTTGTCTTTGGCTGAGAGGAACTACGATGTGGGCAATAGAGAATTGTTGGCCATTATTGCCGCCTTCAAGGAATGGAGACACCTTCTTCAGGGTGCTGCACAGCAAATAGTCGTCCTGACAGACCATCGTAACCTTGAATTTATCAGGTCGGCTAAGTGCCTGACTCCTCGCCAGGCTCGCTGGAATCTTTTCCTAAACCAATTTAATTTTGTCATTTCTTATAGACCAGGATCGCGCAATGGAAAGGCTGATGCACTCTCTAGGATTCATTCAGCAGAGACACGTCCACTTACTCCTCCTAAGACTATTCTTCCTGACTCTAGATTCCTGGGAGTGATTCATAATCAAGACCTACTTAAGGACATCAAGGAAGCATACCATGCGGATTCTTTGTTGGCTCAACCCCCAAGGGACGTAAGTCTTGTCTTTAAGAATGGTGTGTGGATTCAGGGACAACGTCTGTATATACCTGAAACAGTCAGATTGAGAGTATTGCAACTCATCCACGATTCCAAGATAGCCGGGCATAGGGGAATTCTAAAGACACAAGAATTTCTTTCTCGTTTCTTTTGGTGGCCCACTTAGAGGAAAGATGTCTTAAACTATGTCACTTCATGTGAAGTCTGTGCAAGATGAAAAACACCTCGCTCCTCACCAACTGGTCTGTTGCAACCTCTTCCCACCCGTCCCGCCCGTGGGGATACATTTCTATGGACTTCATTGTGGAGTTACCAACCTCTCAAGGGAAGAACACCATTCTAGTGGTGGTTGACCGTCTAACAAAGGCAGCTCATTTTATCCCTTGTGTCGGCTTACCCACTGCAAAACAGACATCAGACTTGATGATTAAGAATATGTTTCGCTTACATGGAGTACCGGATGAGGTCATTTCGGATCGAGGGGTGCAATTCACTTCAAGGTTTTGGCAAAATTTCTGTGCAGCATTGGACATTAAAGTAAACCTTTCTTCTGCTTTTCATCCCCAGACTAATGGACAGACAGAACGAACCAATCAGACCCTGGAGCAGTATCTCCGCTGTTTTATCTGCCACCTACAGGATGATTGGGTGGATCTACTTCCACTGGCTGAGTTCTCTTATAACAACTCTCAGAGCGCCTCCACTAAGCAGTCTCCTTTTTACTCCAATCTAGGTTATCATCCTAACATTCTTCCTCGATTTCCCATAGATACGCCCTTGCCGGCAGTGGCTGAAAGAATCACTTCTTTACAAAAGAATATGGATCTTCTAAAGGAAAATCTAGAATTGGCTCAGGAAAGGTACAAGAAAGCAGCAGATAAATTTTGTAAACCTGCACCAGCTTTCAAGGTAGGAGATTTGGTCTGGCTGTCAACCAGAAATCTTAAATTAAAGATTCCATCGTCTAAATTGGGACATAAGTACATTGGACCTTATAAGATCAATAAGATTATAAGTGCTGTTGCTTGTCGTCTTCAACTGCCCAGAACTATGAGAATCCACCCTGTCTTTCATGTATCCCTACTAAAGGCTGCAACACCCAATACGTTTCCTGGACGTTCTTCTCCTTGCCCTGACCCAGTGCTGGTCGATGGTCAGGAAGAATTTATGGTGTAAAGGATTCTAGATTCCAGGTTGTACAGAAATCAGTTGCAATATTTGATTAAATGGCAGGGCTACCCAGTGGAGGACAACTCATGGGAACCAGTCAATAATGTAAATGCTCCTCGCCTGCTCCGCCAGTTTCATCAGAGGTACCCTGACAAGCCTGGTCTGAGGTCATCCGGAGGTTGTCCCTAAGGGGGAGTAATGTAAGGTTCTTTGTCTCTGTTGACATGTTCCTTGAAACTCAGTTTTCCGTCGGCCATTTTGCTTTCTGTCTTTCTGCAGCTCTTGCCCTCAGTTAATATGGAGTTTCCAGTTTTCATGTTCCCGCCCTGATTCTTCCCTCTTGCTTCTTAAGCAGCCTCAGCTGAACAATCAGTGCTCCTGAATCAAGCCTCAGTCAGTCTGTGACCTGACTCCTGGAAGCCTTGGACTTGTACTCCAGCTATTCCCTACTGAGGAACCTTGGAACACTTTTGGACTCTGGAAACCTGCTGTTTGGTGAATCCATGTTTGCAGAGGAATTACGGTACAGAGAAGAGATCCTGAACCTGCTTTGGAGATTTATTGTAGTGCTTGAAGTTACTCTGGCCTGCTGTGTCTCCTGTCGCTGTTCCTGCAAACTGTGTGAACTTTTCAGCATGCTTGTATGAAGTAATACAAGTCATTTCATTTCAACCTATGTCTCCTGTGTTTTCCTCGCACCCAAGCACAAGACGCTATAGGAACTGTACACTATACATGACAGTGAGGCTGTGTGTGTGCGCAGGGCTGTGCCAGGCTCTGCTGGCTCAGGCTCAGCTGGGCTAGTTCCGGGGCTGTGCCGGGCTCTGTTGGTGCTGTGCGGGGCTCTGCCGATGCTGTGCGGGGCTGTGCCGGCCTCTGCCGGGGATGTGCGGGGCTCTGCCGGCTCGGGCTCTGCTGGCTGTGCGGGCATGGTCTGATGGGACTACTTGTCCCATCCAGCTATGCCTGCTACAGTGACAACATTAGTGGATGATGGGAAAGCAGTATTCCCATCATCCGGCTAATGTGGTGAATGTTAAAAAAAAAAAAAGACATACAGAACATACAACATAATACAGTACATACACATAACATACAACACATAACATAGAGTACATACTCACCGCACACACCTAATTCCCCGAAGCCCTCGTCTCTTGCAAATAATATTGAAATGATAAACCAAACTATACTCACCTTTCCGATGCAGTCCTTCTTTAAAAACGAGTGTCCCACGACGGACACAGCAGAGCCCGACACAGCCCCACACACACACACACACACACACACCTTCACAGACCCCCGCACACATACTCCACACACATAGTCATAGCCTATGACTCATAGGCTATGACTATGACGCTGAGCGGCCAGCCAATCACAGTAATGCAACAACAAAGAAGGCCGCGGCTTTACTGTGATTGGCTAACACATACCGGGCAGGAGATCCGAATACTGCGAGGCGAGTAGTGAAATTTACGCTCTAGGATTCGAATACCACGAGTTACGCATTACTCACCGAGTACCGAATCCTAATGAGTATACTCGCTCATCCCTAGTGGTATGACCAAAACACATTCCTTCAAGTTCAGACACATCCATTACTCATTAGGGGAGTACATGTCTATAAGATTATCTCAGCACAGGAATCCAATTGTGGGAATTAATATTAATCCAAGATCTTTGTTTGTGAGAAAAATCCCTTTAAGTTCACCCTAGTTCACATTCATGCTTGGGTGATTTGATTAGCATTTTACATAAATTTTTTTTAGCCAAAACCAGACAAATATTATATATATTTGAACAATTCACACATTGTATATATTTTGGATAGCTTGCTGGTTTTGGCATACAATATCATAGAATCATAGAATCATAGATTCATAGAATGGTAGAGTTGGAAGGGACCTCCTGGGCCTTCTGGTCCAACCCCCTGCTCAAAGCAGGATTCTCTAAATCATCCCAGCCAGATGTCTATCCAGCCTCTGTTTGAAGACTTCCATTGAAGGAGAACTCACCACCTCTTGTGGCAGCCTGTTCCACTCATTGATCACCCTAACTGTCAAAAAGTTTTTTCTAATATCTAATCTGTGTCTCCTCCCATTCAGTTTCATCCCATTGCTTCTAGTCTTTCCTTGTGCAAATGAGAATAAAGATGATCCTTCTACAATGTGACAGCCCTTGAGATATTTGTAGACAGCTATTAAGTCTCCTCTCAGTCTTCTTTTTTGCAAGCTAAACATTCCCAAATCCTGCAACCGTTCCTCATAGGACATGGTTTGCAGACCGGTCACCATTCTGGTGGCTCTTCTCTGAACTTGCTCCAGTTTGTTGATGTCTTTTTTAAAATGTGGTGCCCAAAACTGGACACAGTATTCCAGATGAGGTCTGACCAAAGAGGAGTAGAGGGCAATAATGACCTCACGTGATCTAGACTGTATGCTTCTGTTGATACATCCTAGAATTGCATTTGCCTTTTTTGCTGCTGCATCACACTGTTGACTCATGTTAAGTCTGTGATCAATTACTATACCCAAGTCTTTTTCACATGTGCTGTTACTTAGCCCTATTCCTCCCATTTTGTATATGCTTTTTTCATTTTTATTGCCCAGATGTAGTACTTTGCATTTTTCCCTGTTAAAATCCATTCTGTTAGTTGCTGCCCACTGCTCCAGTTTATGTATATCTTTTGAATCCTCTCTCTCTCTTCTCTAGTATTAGCTACCCCTCCTAGCTTTGTGTCATCAGCAAATTTGATCAGTTTACCCTCAATTCCTTCATCTAAATCATTGATAAAGATGTTGAACAATACAGGGCCCAAAACAGAGCCTTGTGGTACCCCACTTGAGACATTCTTCCAACTGGATGTGCAGCCATTTACAACCACTCTTTGGGTCCGATCACTAAGCCAGTTATGAATCCACCTAACAGTTGCCTTGTCCATTCCATACTTAGTCATTTTTTCAATAAGGATTGTGTGAGATACTTTGTCAAATGCTTTGCTGAAGTCAAGATATACTATATCTACAGCATTTCCCTGATCCACCCAGTCAGTGATTCTGTCATAGAAGGAAATTAAGTTAGTCTGACATGACTTATTAGTTACAAACCCATGCTGACTCTGTTTAATCACTTCATTCTTATCCAGGTACTTGCATACATGTTCTTTAATAATTTGTTCAAAGATCTTTCCTGGTATAGAAGTCAGACTCACCGGCCTGTAGTTCCCTGGGTCCACCTTCTTCCCCTTTTTGAAGATAGGAACAACATTTGCTCTTCTCCAGTCTTCTGGGACTTCTCCTGTTCTCCAAGAATTTTCAAAGATTATGGACAGTGGTTCAAGAATTTCTTCTGCTATCTCCTTCAGTACCCTGGGGTGTAATTCATCTGGACCTGGAGACTTGAATTCATTTATGTTAGCTAAGTGTTTCCTCACTGTCTTTCTGTTTATAGATATCCTGGATTCTTCTATTCCTTTAATAGGACAGTGAAGATCAGTTGATGTTACATTTCCTTTCTGAGAGAAAACAGATGCAAAATAGGAATTTAAAAGTTCAGCCTTCTCAACATCCTGACTTACCATTTCATCATTTTCATCCTGTAAAAATCCTATAGCATCTTTGACTTTTCTTTTACTTTTGACGTATCCCCAAAATCCTTTTTTGTTGCTTTTGACGTCACTTTCAAGCCTTAATTCATTGTCAGCTTTAGATAATCTGATTTGTGCCCTGCAGGTTCTGCAGACGGCATTATATTCTTCTTTAGATATGCCTCCCTCTTTCCATTTGATAAACATTTCTTTCTTCCTTTTTAGCATGTGTTTAAGTTCTATGTTCATCCATCCTGGTTTCCTTAAATGCTTCCGATTCTTCCCTCTTTTCGGAATTGTTAACGATTGTGCTTTGAGAATCTCATTTTTCAAGATTTTCCATCCTTCCTGGACATTTTTGTCCTTAAGGATATCCAGCCATTGGATCCCTCCAATTCTCTTTCTGAGTTCCTTAAAATCTGCCTTTCTGAAATCTAACCTTGACGTCTGAGTCTTCACAGGTCTTCCTCCTCTTGTTATCCAAAATTCTAAAATAGCATGGTCACTACCTCCTAGAGTCCCAGCCACTCTTACCTCCTCCACCATTTCCTCCCTGTTTATGAGGATTAGATCCAAGGTAGCAGATCCCCTTGTTTTCTCCATTACCTTTTGGAAGATAAAGTTGTCAGCAAGAGAGGATAAGAATTTCCTGGACCTGTTAGTTTTGCCTGAGAGAGATTCCCAACAAATGTCTGGATAGTTGAAATCTCCCATGACCACTATGTCATATTTTTTGGAGAACTTGGCCATTTGATGCATAAAGAGTTCATCCATATCTTCAGCTTGCACAGGCGGCCTGTAGTAAATGCCTACAATGGTGTCCTTTCCATTGTTCTGTCCTTGTATTCTTACCCAAACAGTTTCCACAGAACTCCCAGTCTCTGAAGCGTCAATCTCTGTGCAGATATACGCTTTTCTAACATACAATGCAACACCTCCTCCTCGTTTATCAAGTCTGTTTCTTGCAAATAAGTTGTATCCTTCTAGCCTTGTATTCCAATCATGTGTATCGTCCCACCAAGTCTCAGTGATTCCAATGACATCATATTTCTTCTCCTGCGTTAGTAGCTCCAGTTCTCCTTGTTTGTAGCCCATGCTTTGTGCATTCGTATAGAAACACTTTAGTTTGTGATTGGTTTCTCTTCCTTCAATATTTTTATTATGTAAATTTTTTTGTCTTTGTTCTTCCCCTTCACTTCTAATAGCAGAAATCTCAATAGTATTTGTCAAGTGTATGGCTTTTGCTGGCGTTTTGCTTCCCTTCCCACATTGTTCTAGTTTAAAGCTCTCCTGATGAGTGTAGCAAGGCGACTTCCAAATACATGTTTTCCAGTCTTCGTAAGGTGCACCCCATCTCTAGCAAGTAGTCCATTGTATAGGTAATTCACTCCGTGATCCAGAAATCCAAATCCTTGCTGACGGCACCATCGACGTAGCCAGTTGTTCACCTGCAGAATCTTATTCCACCTCCTTGTTCCATGGCCATCCACTGGGAGGATGGAAGAGAAGACCACCTGCGCTCCCAGTTCTTTCACTTTCTTACCTAAGTTTTCAAAGTCACTGCAGATGGTTTCCAGGTCGTTTCTAGCGGTGTCATTTGTCCCCACATGTATTAGCAGGAATGGGTAGTCATCTTTAGGTCTGAAGAGTCCTGATATCCTGTCAGACACATCTTTAATTTTTGCACCTGGAAGACAGCACATTTCTCTTGAGGTTATATCCGGTCTGCAGATAGCGGCCTCTGTTCCTCTCAACAGGGAATCGCCCATGACAACAACTCTCCGTTTCTTCTTCACAACAGTTTTCTTTCTCCATTCAGGAGGACTCTGAGGGCGTAGAAGGTTGTTTGTGGGCAAAGTCTTATCCTGATGTATTTCTTCATCGTTCTCCTGTGTAAGAGACTGGTATTGGTTCCTGAGCAGAATTGGTGCTGACTGCCTCCTGATCCTCCTGCTTCTCTGGGTCACATGCTTCCATTCCTCTGTTTCTTCAGTTGCACTTCGAATTTCTTCTCTTTCTGTACCATGAAGAGATAATTCTGCTCTAAGAACTCTTCACCTTCCTTAATGGTCTTCAATGTAGATAACCTCTCTTCCAGATTTTGCAACTTTTCCTCCAACAGGGACACAAGCTTGCATTTCTGGCATATGAAGTTTGGCTTTTCCACTGGTAAGTCTATGAACATGTAGCAAGAAATGCAGCTCACCACATGGCTCCTAGCCTCTTCCATGTTCTTATTGTTCAAGAGATAATCAAGCGGTGAAATATAAGCCAAAACTCAAGCGCCACTAGCGCGCGGTTTACTGATGTCCTCCTTTCAGCTGCAACAGCCAAAATCCAGTGTTCCTTGAGCTCGCGGAGACTCTTCACTTATCCCAGAAAGCACTGGGAATATGCAAATTATCTCCTCAGGACTCCTCCCCTGGTTTACTGATGTCCTCCTTTCAGTTGCAACAGCCAAAATCCAGTGTTCCTTGAGCTCGCGGAGACTTCACTTATCCCAGAAGGCACTGGGAATATGCAAATTATCTCCTCGGGACTCCTCCCCTGGTTGATGATGTCCCACTAGGGTGAGACCCTTCTTAATTGCCCGTGGTCAAATTGTATAATGATGCAGCACATGTGCAGAGAAAGACAGCAGACAACTCATTGGTATCTAAAATGATTCTCCTTTGTTTCGGGAAATACAATGGGTTTTTAAAGAAAAAAGCAAGGTGCTTGCCAAAGCATTATCTCATTGGCTTATTAAGATTGTTGATACTTTGGGTGCTATTACACACTCCCAGATATAAGAACAATACATAAGCGCTAGCTGCCGTATCCTCCAAAGGTCACTGAGTCATAATTTGTTAGCAAACCTAATGTCAAACTCCACATCACCAATATATAGATATACTAAAAGCGTCCATTTTGTATGTGCCTGGTCATGATTCAAATATAGCGTCTGTGCATTTATATGTCTATGATTGTATATCTTCATAAGTAAATAATGATTCCATATCCTTAACAATAGTAATGCAAATACAGATCAAATACACATATATCAATGACATTTTAAAATCAGGAAAATCAAAAGAATATTAGTGCATTTGCATTTTCCATATTGCTGAATGCATGTTGCTGCCAGCATATTATAAGTGTCAATGACTGTTAGAAGATTATCTACGTGTTGCATCAGTTATGACTAAGCCAACCCCTTTCCACTAAATCAGATTTATTTGGACCTTGCCCTCTTCACCATCAGGGTTAAAATGTAAATATAACTCTAATAGATATAATTATACTAATATTAAGAAATAATTGATCCTTAAAAGTGTGTTTTATTAGGTAACTTGTGAAAAAAACGCCATCCATAGGGTATTAATACACAATTAACCTTTAGAAATCCAGTCCTATTATTTTCCAGCATGAGATTTTTGAAGGCAATGAAGCAGCATTTTAAATTGTTTTGCATTTAAATCATTAATTTCCTATCTCCATCCATCATTAACCTAATTGATCTCATTTATACATGTAGATTGTATCCTCCCGCTTCATGTTTTAGAACCAATTTTTTCTTTTTCTCTCTTTCGCTTCTTACTTTTCAGTTACAAGCTGTTAGATTGTCATTGATCAAGGAAATTAAATACTTCAATTCAATTTTTAATAAATGTAAAAACAGAATGAATTTTCCATTAGAGTTAAATACAAAGTAATTTTTGTCAGAATAAGATGTCATTACAACATAATGATATCACCTCTTAATGCAATTTCAACAAAAACAACAAATGATACAAGACAATTGTTGGTCGGTCAAGGTTCCAGGCATAGGACCTCCACCAAAGTAAGAAGAAGACTTGTCTGCTTTAGGACTGGAGAAGAACTTATAGACTTTCTATTTAATTCAACTTAAAGAAGTTATTTGGACTTTGGGTATTTTTTTTGTATGGGACTAAGAAATTACCTGACTGTTTTGCTTGGCGATGATCTGCGCTGGCTCAGGCAGTGACTTTCCTGCTTCAATTGACCTCATATCAACATAGTAGCTCTTTCTCTTCTGGTCTGCTGTGCTGACTGCGCAACACTGTTGATGTCATGCTGACTAAAGTATAGAGTATATAGCCGCACTCGTGAGGGTTCCTTCAAAATATGTATTTGTATTATTCTGCACAAAAGTTCACCACAGTGATAAATGAAAGAAAAATGGAAAAATATCCAAGAAATTTCTTAACATTTTGACCCAAGCCCGGGTTTTTCTCAAATTCGCAAGTGTGAGTAGTAGTAGAGATAAGCTGGAGATGAACTGGTTCTTCGTATATGGCAGTGAGCTTCAGATGAGAAGATAAGTACATAAGTTAATACATTGGTAGCAGGAGGTTGCCTGAAAAGCATCAATAGGGCCTGTGTCATCAGGTCTTTTGAATAATGTCCACGCAGTGTACCCTGTGTTCACTGTGGAGGTGAACTGTAAACTCTTTGAACGCTGTGAATTCAGGGCACACTGCGTGGACATTATTCAAAAGACCTGATGACACAGGCCCCATTGATGCTACCAGGCAAACTACTACCACCACTGTATTAACTTTTGCACTTATCTTCTCATCTGAAGCTCACTGCCATATATGAGGTACCAGCTCATCTCCAGCTTATCTTTACTACTACTCACACTTGCGAATTTGAGAAAGACCCATTAAGAAATTGCTTGGATATTTTTCCACTTTTCTGTCATTTATCACTGTAGTGAACTTTTGTGCAGAATAATAAAAATATATATTTTGAAGGAACCCTCATGAGTGCGGCTGTATACTACATATTTTAGTACCTGGGTCTGACTCCAGTCCAGCCAGCACCACTACCTACATTTGTGATCAAAATTGTTGGTACCCCTCATTTAATGACAGAAAAACTCACAATGGTGACAGAAATAAATTGAATCTGACAAAAGTAATAATAAATTAAAAATCTATGAAAATGGACAAATGAAAGTCAGACATTACTTTTCAACCATGCTTCCACAAAATTTAAAAAAAATAAAACTCATGAAATAGGCCTGGACAGAAATTATGGTACCCTTAACTTAATATTTTGTTGTACAAACTTTGGAGGCAACCACTGCAATCAAATGATTCCTGTAACAGTCAATGAGACTTCTGCACCTCTCGACAGGTATTTTGGTCCACTCCTCAAGAGCAAACTGCTAGAGTTGTCTCGTTTTTGAAGGTTGCCTTTTCCAGGTGGCATGATTATTCTCTTTCCAAAGATGCTCAATAGGATTTAGGTCAAGGCTCATAGATAGCCACTTCAGAATAGTCCAATGTTTTCCCCTTAGCCATTCTTGGGTGTTTTAGCTGTGTGTTTAGAGTCATTATCCTGTTGCAAGACCCATGACCTATGAATGAGACCAAGCTTTCTGACACTGAGCAGCACATTTCTATCTAGAATCCCTTGATAGTCTTGAGATTTCATTGTACCCTGCACAGATTCTAGACACCCTGTGCCAGATGCAGCAAAGCAGCCCCAGAACATAATAGTTTCCTTCATGTTTTCACAGTAGGGACAGTGTTATTTTCTTTATCTGCTTCACTTTTCCATCTGTTAACATAGAGCTGATGTGCCTTGCCAAAAAGTTAAATTTTTGTCTCATCTGTCCATAGGAAATTCTCCCAGAAGCTTTGTGGCTTATCAACATGTAGTTTGACAAATTCCAGTCTGGCTTTTTTATCGTTTTTTTTCAACAATGGTGTCCTCCTTGGTCATCTCCCATGAAGTCCACTTTGGCTCATACAATGACGGATGGTGCAATCTGACACTGATGTTCCTTGAGCTTGAAGTTCTCCTTTAATCTGTTTATAAGTTTTTCCTGGCTCTTTTGTTACCATTCGTATTATCCGTCTCTCTGATTTGTCATCAATTTTCCTGATTTGTCATCAATTTTCCTCCTGCGGCCACATCCAGGGAGGTTGGCTACAGTCCCATGGAGCTTAAATTTCTGAATAATATGTGCAACTGTAATCACAGGAACATCAAGCTGCTTGTCTATAATTTTCTTTCTAATCTCCTGAGACAATTCTTTCCTTTGCTTTCTCTGGTCCAGGTTGAGTGTGATACACACCATGCCACCAAACAGCACAGTGAATATCTGTAGCCTTCTATACAGGTCTACTCACTGATTCCAAGATTGTAGACTAATTAGTGGACACATCTTGATTTAATGTCCCTTTTTGTCACATTATTTTCAGGGGTAACATCATTACTGTTCAGACCTATTTCATGAGTTTTATTTTAAAAACACATTTTGTGAGAGCATGGTTGGAAAGCATTTGTTCATTTTCATACATTTTTGATTTATTATTACTTTTGTCAGTTTCAAGTTATTTCTGCCACCATTGTGGGTTTTTCTGTCATTAAACGAGGGGTGCCAACAATTTTGACCACGTATGTAATTTTTGAGTGCACATCTTTAGGACTATCCGATGTCATGCTGTTTGACAGCTGACTTCCCACAGTTAGGTAGCTGTCAATCAGCATGATATTGGAAGTTTCCAACCTATCAACAAATTAGAGTAGAAGAGAACAAGCTGCTCAGGTGATGTGACATCACCAAAAGGAGAAGAATAGCCATCAGGAGTGGTCCTTGGCCACTCTGAGGCAGTACAGATCACACCAGGCAGAACTGGCTGGAAATTGGCAACTTGGCAAGTCCATTTAAAGTCTCGGAGAGGATTAGATCTTAGTCTAACTTTTTTGCAACCTAGACCCCCACCATTAAAACTTCTGACATGTCTCTATGTCACTATTTTTTTTTTCCGAAAGTACAGCTACACTTTAAATCACTTGTAAAAAATTTTCTTTAATATATTTTACCCTACAAAGTTGTCATGGTCATTTTGTACTAGAAATTGGCGAGAGGAAGATTAGCATATTCTGAATTGAATTTTTAGAGACAGAACACATTGTCACTTTATGATAAACCGAATATGATGACAAAATAGGTTTATTATCAATTTCTAGATCTTTTAATTTACCATATATGATTATTTTTTGATGGAAATTCTAATTAATTGACTATTGACAAAAAAAAGCTAACTATATAGTCATACAGTAAGCGTTGTAGTGGAAAGAGACGAAGCAATTGAGCATGCACAATTTTTGAAGTACCATTATTATATGACTATAAGAAAGGATACTTATAGCTCATGTAAATAACTGTTTTTAATAAATTATTGCATTCAATAGCTAGTGGGTAGTTTTTTAATCACTTATTCTTAATTGTATCATTTTCATTAATTGCATCACCTGCAAAAATATGTAGTTATCACAAGGAGTTGAAAAATCATAGATGGTGATCCCATTGAAAAGTTGAACATCATCAGTTCTTATTAAATGGTCAATATTGACTTTTAGCATTGATACATACAGTAGGTGGTGCTAGAAAATATAATGAGTGACACTTTAAAGATCAAATAATACCATATCTACATACTGTATGTTAAACAATTAAAACAAAATGATTGGAATGCTCCCACTTTCTCACTTGACTGTATTAAATAAATAAAGGGGTTTTCAAGGGTCAGACTATTGATGTCCTATATTTAGGATAGGCAGTCAATATCTGATTGGTGGGGGTGTGGTTCTAAGCATCCTCAGCAATACGCTCTTTAAAGGAGTGGCATCAGTTGGAGAGCATTGCAGCCTCTTCTGTTGAGAAGAGCAGACTAGTTGGATGTTTGGGTTCATCGAGTTCGACAACTTTTGTCCAAAGTTTGGTTTGGGTAGCAAAACTCTACCCGCACTTGAACACAGACCTGAATCCAATAGAAGTCAATGGGGATCTGAGCTTTTGTGCTGTAAAACTGTTGTAGTAAGGGCTAGGCACCTCTTTCTCTCTCTCTCTCTTTCGGAATTCCGAACATTAAAACTGACTTCTAGGGAAAGTCTGTGATCGGATTTCAGGACCAGACACTAGGTGTGCAGTATGAACCTTGAACTTTACAGGTCGTGTTCGCTCATTCCTATTCTTGTGCTTTGTTTACACAAATGCTATCTAAAAAGTATTGTCTGTGTTGGACATTGCAACATTTTTCCATATCCAGGACACATACTATTATGCAGACAAAAACAGGTAAACAGAGCGGCTGCATTGCTCTCTGGGAGCGATGTCTTCTGAAAATAGCTCATTGCTGGGGTGCAGAAAGTCCGCCCCCTACTGATGTGACAGTCTTGGCTTACCTAAAATTGGATTATCAATATTCAGAACTTGGCAAACCCCTTTTCAACTACACATTGGATCATTGCTTATATTCCTTTACTGTTGAAAATATATAAATAGTGACCCTTACAATTCATCAATGTATACTACCAATAGATTGAACAAGAAAAATCCAAAGGTCTCAAATAACTACATGTATAATAAGTCTATGGTCATCCAAAGTTGAAATTATAAGGTAAACTACATGGTAAGAACTTTTCTCAAAGTAATTTTCAATTGGTATATACAATGCATATTACATTCATTTATATTAATATTTTATCTTTATTACACATATTCTACATTAGTTTTAAAATGTAAAGTTGGAATTGCGTGAATTAAATACAAACCCTTTCCTTGACTGGACTGTAAAGGTGTTAATTGCTACAATAATAGAAGGAATAAAACATGCAAAGGGAGCAGAAAGCTAACTTTCTTGCTTTCTCTGGAAAATTGCAATTCTAAATACAGCAATGTATCACTATTCATTGCAAATTAAGGTTCTGTAACTGATGATTGTGAACTTAGGAGAATAATCGATGAATATTGCTTATGTTAAGAAGGCTGGAAATATAGAATTGTCTCCAATGATTCTAAGACTTTTAGCAATAATATCTTTATATATGTTATAAACTTCATATACTATTTATATTCTACTTAGTATGTATAAAATAAAACTAAACCCTCAATTAATTTCTGTAAAGCAAACGTGGCTTGCAGCTATTTTTCATCAGTAACAGACAACATTAGATGCTGAAATAATATTCAAGGACGTTTTGCAGCAGGTGCATTTTTACATGTTGCGCATTTGCTCTTTTGGCAGAGAGGGGAACCACCATTAAATGACCACTGGGTCGGCTAATGACCTTATATAACAGTAAATGTTCTCTTTTCAGTGCATGTGAAAATAAAAATTGCATAAAATATAAAGAAAAGGGCAGGTCAATGTAAATAAATTTGCAATATAGTGTGTAGATAAATAAGGAATATTTGAGGCCATTTTGCAAATATTAAAGGAACATTATAAGATGATAATTTGAGGGACTACTTTATTGCCTCCACAGGACAACTACTGTTCCATCTTTTGACAAAGTAATAGCAAAACATGCACTGAGGCAGATGGTCACCTAGTCTCCTAACTGGAATTTTGGATTACGGGAGTGTTACTATCTGATAAATTTTTGTAATATAATGTTAATGATAGAGATTCTTCCAAAACTATAAACAAAAAAAATGTGTAATTTTGATTAAAAATGTTTAACTGTCTAACCTTTCCAGCTTGCAATGAATACAATACAACAAGCTGCTTGATGCTGTTAACCCCTTAACGACCACCGATACGCCTTTTACCGGCGGTCATTAAGGGTACTTAAACCACCCTTTTCCACCAGCTGTGGAAAAAGTAAATAGCGCCCCCAGAGGCGCATTTTCTCCAGGGTCTTGGCTACCGGGGGTAGCCGAGACCCCAGAGAACATGAATCGGGTCGGTTTTTACCGACCTGATGTTGCGATCGCCGTTATTAACCCTATAACGGCGACCGCAACAACAAAAAAAAAATCTGATGTGCCGTTTCATTTCTCTGTCCTCTGATGTCATCGGACATCAGAGGACAGAGAAAAAGGGTCCCCGGGACCCCCGTTGTGTCCCCCAATGTGCCCTTTGTGGCCGCGGGCCCACCTGCTTCCTCCGGTGGGCGCCGCCATCTTGAATGGCGGGCGCATGCTCAGTGCGCCCGCCGCGTTCTGCTGGGGGGGTGGGCAATTTTCTCTGGGGTCTCGGATGCCGAGGGTAGCCGAGACCCCAGAGAACATGATCGGGGTCGGTATTTACCGACCCCGGTGTCGCGATCGCCATTATACTAAGTATAATGGCGACCGCAAAAAAAAAATTATTTCTCTCCCCTCTGATGTGATCGCACATCAGAGGGGAGATAATGAGGGTCCCCAGGTCCCCCGATCGCCCCCACTATACCTACCGGTGTCCTCGGTAATCCCGCAGGCCCCAGGATCCCGGCATCTTCTTCCTGGAAAAAAAAAATGGCGGGCACATGCGCAGTGCGCCCGCCGATCTGCTTGGCGGCAGATTCAAAAAAGTTTCATTCATTCTCACAAAAGTACATTTTGATCACTGTGATAAACTATCACAGTGATCAAAATAAAAAAAAACAGTACATAACCCCCCCTTTATCACCCCCTTAGTTAGGGACATATAATAAAATATAGAAATTATATTTTTTTTCATTTTTTCTGTTAGGGTTAGGGTTAAGGCTAGGGTTAGGGTTATAATTAGGGTTAGGGTTATAATTAGGGTTAAGGTTAGGCTGGGTTCATACTGCGTTATGGCAGTCCGTTAGATGGACTGCGTTACACCGCGGTATAACGCGGTGTAACACAGTCCGTTAACGCTGCCATTCACCCCCATTTGCAGGGCGCATCGCGACGAATGCCGTAAAGCGGTATGCGTTCGCGACGTGCCATCATTCAGTGACGGAGCCTCGGACGCGGGCTGCAGCGTCTGGGCTCCGTCACCGCTAGCGCAGAGGAATCATCTGCTGATTCCTCTGCGCTAGCGGGTATAGCATAACGCGATCGCGTTATGTTATACCGTTACCAGCCCGTCAATGCTATGTGTTGAACGGGCTGGTAAAACGCAAAATGAACCCAGCCTTAGGGTTAGGGTTATAATTAGGGTTAGGGTTAAAATTAGGTTTAGGGTTACAATTAGGGTTAGGGCTACAATTAGGGTTAGGGTTACAATTAGGGTTAGGGTTACAATTAGGGTTGGAATTAGGGTTGGGATTAGGGTTAGGATTAGGGTCAGGGTTGGGATTAGGGGTGTGTTGGGGTTAGGGTTGGAGCTAGAATTGAGGGGTTTCCACTATTTAGGCACATCAGGGGGTCTCCAAACATGACATGGCGTTCAAAAAGTCAGATTGCGCTCCCTCCCTTCCGAGCCCTGCCGTGCGCCCAAACAGTGGTTTACCCCAACATATGGGGTATCAGCGCACTCAGGACAAATTGCCCACCAATTTTGGGGTTCTAATTTCTCTTGTTAGCCTTGGGAAAATAAAAATAGCTGGCTAAAAAAATAATTTTTGAGGAAAATTTTTTTTTTTATTTTCACTGCTCTGCGTTTATAAATTTCTGTGAAGCACTTTGGGGTTCAAAGTGCTCACCATACATCTAGATAAGTTCCTTAGGGGGTCTAGTTTCCAAAATGGGGTCACTTGTGGGGGTTTTCCACTGTTTAGGCACATCTGGGGCACTGCAAACGGAACATGACACCCATCAACGTCTGCATTCCAAAACGTTATTACTTCCTTTCCAAGCCCTGCTGTGCGCCCAAACAGTCCCCCCCCCACATATTTGTTATCAGCGTACTCAAGACAAATTGGACAACAACTTTTGGGGTCCAATTTCCTTGTGAAAAATCAAAATTTGGGACTAAAAAATCATTTTTGTGGAAAATTGTTTTTTGTTTTTTTTTCACACCCAGGCATTATAAACCTTTGTGAAACACTTGGGGGTTCAAAGTGCTCACCACATATCTAGATAAGTTCCTTAGGGGTCTAGTTTCCAAAATGGGGTCACTTGTGGGGGTTTTCCACTGTTTAGGCACATCTGGGGCACTGCAAACGGAACATGACCACAATCAACGTCTGCATTCCAAAATGTTATTACTTCCTTTCCAAGCCCTGCTGTGTGCCAAAACAGTTTCCCACCCCACATATTTGGTATCAGCGTACTCATGACAAATTGGACAACAATTTTAGGGGTCCAATTTCCTTGTGAAAATAAAAAATTTGGGACTAAAAAATCATTTTTGTGGAAAATTGATTTTTTTTTTCACACCCAGGCATTATAAACTTTTGTGAAACACTTGGGGGTTCAAAGTGCTCACCACAGATCTAGATAAGTTACTTAGGGGGTCTAGTTTCCAAAATGGGGTCACTTGTGAGGGTTTTCCACTGTTTAGGCTCATCTGGGGCACTGCAAACGGAACATGACCCATCAACGTCTGTATTCCAAAACTTTATTACTTCCTTTCCAAGCCCTGCCGTGCGTCCAAACAGTTCCCCCCCCATATATTTGGTATCAGTGTACTCAGGACAAATTGGACAACAACTTTTAGGGTCCAATTTCCTTGTGAAAAATAAAAAATTTGGGACTAAAAAATCATTTTTGTGGAAATTTTA
Source organism: Oophaga sylvatica (assembly GCA_033576555.1). Classification (NCBI taxonomy): domain Eukaryota; kingdom Metazoa; phylum Chordata; class Amphibia; order Anura; family Dendrobatidae; genus Oophaga; species Oophaga sylvatica. The sequence continues at coordinate 600,478,855 of JARQOD010000002.1, read as the reverse complement.
TTTTTTTTTTCTTCACACCCAGGCATTATAAACTTTTGTGAAACACTTGGGGGTTCAAAGTGCTCACAACAGATCTAGATAAGTTCCATAGGGGGTCTAGTTTCCAAAATGGTGTTACTTGTTGGGGGTTTCCACTGTTTAGGCGCATCAGGGGCTCACCAAACGCGACATGGTGTCCAATCTCAATTCCAGCCAATTTTGGTTTGAAAAAGTCAAACAGCGCTGCTTCCATTCCAAGCCCTACCGTGCGCCAAAACAGTGGTCCCCCATATATGGGGTATCAGCATACTCAGGACAAATTGGACAACAACTTTTGTGGTCTAATTTCTCCTGTTACCCTTGGGAAAATAAAAAATTGGGGACTAAACGATCAGGTTTGTGGAAAAAATATGATTTTTTATTTTCACGCCCGGGCGTTATAAACTTCTGTGAAGCACTTGGGAGTTCAAAGTGCTCACCACACATCTAGATAAGTTCCTTAGGGGGTCTAGTTTCCAAAATGGGGTCACTTGTGGGGGTTTTCCACTGTTTAGGCACATCTGGGGCACTGCAAACGGAACATGACACCCATCAACGTCTGCATTCCAAAACGATATTACTTCCTTTCCAAGCCCTGCTGTGCGCCCAAACAGTCCCCCCCCCACATATTTGGTATCAGCGTAGTCAGGACAAATTGGACAACAACTTTTGCGGTCCAATTTCCTTGTGAAAAATCAAAAATTTGGGACTAAAAAATAATTTTTGTGGAAAATTGTTTTTTGTTTTTTTTCACACCCAGGTATTATAAACCTTTGTGAAACACTGGGGGGTTCAAAGTGCTCACCACAGATCTAGATAAGTTACTTAGGGGGTCTAGTTTCCAAAATGGGGTCACTTGTGAGGGTTTTCCACTGTTTTAGGCTCATCTGAGGCACTGCAAACGGAACATGACCCCATCAACGTCTGTATTCCAAAACTTTATTACTTCCTTTCCAAGCCCTGCCGTGCATCCAAACAGTTTCCCCCACCCACATATTTGGTATCAGCATACTCAGGACAAATTGGACAACAACGTTTAGGGTCCAATTTCCTTGTGAAAAATAAAAAATTTGGGACTAAAAAATCATTTTTGTGGAATTTTTTTTTTTTCTTCACACCCAGGCATTATAAACTTTTGTGAAACACTTGGGGGTTCAAAGTGCTCACCACAAATCTAGATAAGTTACTTAGGGGTCTAGTTTCCAAAATGGGGTCACTTGTGAGGGTTTTCCACTGTTTAGGCACATCTGGGGCACTGCAAACGGAACATGACCCCATCAACGTCTGCATTCCAAAACGTTATTACTTCCTTTCCAAGCCTGCTGTGTGCCAAAACAGTTTCCCCACCCCACATATTTGGTATCAGCGTACTCAGGACAAATTGGACAACAACTTTTGGGGTCCAATTTCCTTGTGAAAAATCAAAAATTTGGGACTAAAAAATCATTTTTGTGGAAAATTGATTTTTTTTTTCACACCCAGGCATTATAAACTTTTGTGAAACACTTGGGGGTTCAAAGTGCTCACAACAGATCTAGATAAGTTCCATAGGGGGTCTAGTTTCCAAAATGGTGTTACTTGTGGGGGTTTCCACTGTTTAGGCGCATCAGGGGCTCACCAAACGCGACATGGTGTCCAATCTCAATTCCAGCCAATTTTGGTTTGAAAAAGTCAAACAGCGCTGCTTCCATTCCAAGCCCTGCCGTGCACCCAAACAGTGGTCCCCCCCATATATGGGGTATCAGCATACTCAGGACAAATTGGACAACAACTTTTTTGGTCTAATTTCTCCTGTTACCCTTGGGAAAATAAAAAATTGGGGACTAAACGATCAGGTTTGTGGACAAAATATGATTTTTTATTTTCACGCCCAGGCATTATAAACTTCTGTGAAGCACTTGGGGTTCAAAGTGCTCACCACACATCTAGATAAGTTCCTTAGGGGGTCTAGTTTCCAAAATGGGGTCACTTGTGGGGGGTTTCCACTCTTTAGACACATCAGGGCCTCTACAAATGCGACATGGCGTCCAGCTAATTCCGCGTTGAAAAAGTCAAACGGAGCTCCTTCCCTTGCGCCTCTGCCGTGCGCCAAAAAGTGGTTTACCCCAACATATGGGGTATCGGCATGCCAGGACAAATTGCACAAAAACTTTTGGGGTCTTGTTACCCTTGGGAAAATAAAAATTGGGGTGAAAAGATCATTTTTGTGGAAAAAATATGATTTTTTATTTTCACGGCTCTACGTTATAAACTTGTGTGAATCACTTGGAGGTTCAAAGTGCTCACCACACATCTAGATACGTTCCTTAAGGGGTCTAGTTTCCAAAATGGGTCACTTGTTGGGGGTTTCCACTGTTTAGGCTCATCAGGGGCTCTCTAAACCCGACATGGCATCCAGCCAATTCTGCGTTGAAAAAGTCAAACAGCGCTCCTTCCCTTGCGACCTCTGCCGTGCGCCCACAAAAGTGGTTTACCCCCACATATGGAGTATCAGCGTACTCAGGACAAATTGCACAAAAACTTTTGCGGTCTTGTTACCCTTGGGAAATTAAAAATTGGGGTGAAAAGATCATTTTTGTGAAAAAAAAAATGATTTTTTTTTTCACGGCTCTACATTATAAACTTGTGTGAAACACTTGGAGGTTCAAAGTGCTCACCACAGATCTAGATAAGTTCCTTAAGGGGTCTTGTTTCCAAAATGGGGTCACTTGTGGGGTGTTTCCACTGTTTAGGCACATCAGGGGCTATCTAAACGCGACATGGCATTCAGCCAATTCTGCGTTGAAAAAGTCAAACGGCGCTCCTTCCCTTGCGACCTCTGCCATGCGCCCAAAAGTGGTTTACCCCCACATATGGGGTATCGGCGTATTCAAAAGAAATTGCACAACAAATTTTGTGGTTCATTTTCTCTTTTAACACTTGTGAAAATAAAAAAAATTGGTTCCGAAGTAAAGCTTTTGCAAAAAAAGTTAAATGTCAATTTTTTCCTTCCACATTGCTTCAGCTCCTGTGAAGCACCTGAAGGGTTAATAAACTTCTTGAATACGATATTCCGCAGATGTTCAGCAATACGTATGTGCATTGGGCGTATGGTGCGTCCAATGTATACTTTACGGCAGGGACACGTAATTCCGTATATTATGCCTTTGGTTGAGCATGTTATAAAATCTTTAATGTCAGTCTTAATAGATTGGTGGAAAATTGCTGATTGTCTGATGGTCCCCAACTTTCTACATGGCAGACATTTTTTGCACGGAAAGAAGCCCGATATGGTGAGATCCTGCCATGTAGAAAGTTGGGGACCATCAGACAATCAGCAATTTTCCACCAATCTATTAAGACTGACATTAAAGATTTTATAACATGCTCAACCAAAGGCATAATATACGGAATTACGTGTCCCTGCCGTAAAGTATACATTGGACGCACCATACGCCCAATGCACATACGTATTGCTGAACATCAGCGGAATATCGCTAAGAATTATGGAGGACATCCGTTATCAGAACATTTCTCCAAGCATCATGGAGGATCAATAAAAAATGTTCAAGTCACTGGTATTAAAATTGTTAAAAAGAACTGGAGAAAGGTCACTTTATATCACAGATGTCTAGAGAAGAGAGCAGATTGATATTTGACATGAACACCCTCGTCCCACATGGTCTTAACAAAGAAATTGAGTTATTTGCCTTTAATATGTAAATTAGGAGCAAGTATATATATTATGCACACAGCACACAAGACCTATCCCTGAGGAAGAAATCAGTGAATTTTGAAACGCGTAGGAAGTGGTCTTGTGTGCAGATTGTAGCTGGTCACGTGATTTCTAACACATGCCAGTGACATCACGGAAGGTCCTACAGCCAAGCTGCACCTTCACGGCTCCATTCTCTCAGACACAATATCGCAAGGTGTGCTGCCACCGGCCGGGACGGTACCCTTGTGGTCTGATCAATTAACCCTTTGGATTGTTATCTGGACTTATGTTAAAAGACTCTTATATTTTACAATCTGAACCAAAAGGATTAACAAGGAAGAACAGAGAAATACGACAGACATCATCTTTTCTACAGCCACAGGACCTTTCAACATCGGAAAGCCTCTATTCAGTAAGGTACTGGTCATTTATTTACTTTATGTGTATCACCATTTATTGTGAAGCGCAGGGTAATTTTTTTTTTTATACTAGAAGAATTAACTTTAAATTTTGGAGACGACAAGAGGAACTAGTGAATGAATGAACAGTGGTAAAGGTGGGCTAGTAGTCTGTATTGACAGGAGTGAAATTAAACTTTGCAATCCATTTTATTATAAAGCATTCAAGGTGCTAAAGTAAAATGGTTAAAAAATGAGCAACAATAAAAAAAACAATTAGACTAGTTATACCTTTCTTCTTAAAACAATCCATGTAATGCCATAGAAATATTGGCAAAGCTACTAACAATTGTACATATGATTTATTGACAGTTTTTGGCCATTAAATTGGTGTGGATCAGACATGAATTTTTGTTCAAATTGTAGCTGCACAAAAATTTGGCAACTTTTATCTTTTTTTACACAAATCCATGACATTTTGAAAAGCAGATGAAGCTTTGTGGAAGGAGTCTTGGTCTTATGTGGGTCAACAAATTGACTATTATTTATGCTATAGATGTGACACAAAATATAGCAAAATGTAATCAAGAACATGACTGGAATACTTCTCTGCCAATGAATCATTTTTAGCTGATAGATGTGCTAAATTCATTAATGAATCAAGTTGTAATTGTTTTTTCACTTGAAAAAGATTTTAGTCCAGAGTTGAAATAAAAACTGTTCAACACATCTTGATCCTAATGATTTTTAACTACAGCAGCGCAGCCTGATATCGTGTTATATCGCCCACATTGGTCAACTATCAAGGGGGAGATCATCCTCCAGCCACAAGAAAGCAGCAGCTGATATCATCAGGTGTTCACAGGAGTTGTGCCTGCACACAACCTGCTCAGGTGGGCACCTTCCATTTACTTGCCTTTGCACCCAAAAGGGTATCACTCAATCGTCTTATGCGCTTTTGTTCCAATGCGATTTTTCTACCTAAACTAGTCAAAGAAGCACTCCCATCAAAGTTTTTCTTCTCTTATTGTATTGCAATTATCATAATAGAGCCTTGGCGAAAAGTGTGGGCACGCTTGAAATTTTTCCAGAAAATTAAGTATTTCTCCAAGAAATAATAGCCATTACACATGTTTTGTTATACACATGTTTATTTCCTTTTTGTGCATTGGAACAACATACAAAAAAGAGAAAAAACGAAAAGTTGGATATAATTTGATAGTAAACCCCCGAAATTGGCCAGACAAAATTGTTGGCACCCTCAGCTTAATATTTGGTTGCACAACCTTTGGAATTAATAATTGCAATCAATCACTTCTTATAACCATCAACAAGCTATTTACACCTCTTAACTGAAATTTTGGACCACTTTTCTTTTGCAAACTTAACCTGGTCTACGTATTTGAAAGATGCCTTCTCCCAACAGCAATTTTAAGATCTCTCCAAAGGTGTTCAATGGGATTTAGATCTGGACTCATTTCTGGACACTAGAGAACTTTCCATGCATTTCTGAGTGTTTCTTGAAGAATGTTTGGGGTCTTTATCCAGCTGGAAGACTCATGAGCTAGGACGCAAACCAAACTTTCTGACACTGGCCAATATATTGAAACTCAAAACAGCTACAAGACATCTTTGAACCTCCACCATATTTGACTATAGGTACTGTGTTATATTCCTTGTAGGCCTCATTCCATTTTTGGTAAACAATAGAATGATCTGTTTTAACAAAAAGTTCTATCTTGGTCTCATATGTCCACAAGACTCTTTCCCAGAAGGATTTTGGATTACTCACATACATTTTGGCAGACTGCAGTCTAGCTTTTTTATGTTTCTGCGTCAACAGTGGAGTCATCAAGGGTCTTCACTTCATTCAAATGTCCACGGATATTTAGCACTGACATTGATTCATCCTTAGCCTGCAGGACAGCTTGAATTTCTTTGGAACTTGATTGGGGCTGATTACTCACCATACTGACGATCCTATGTTGCCACCTCCAATCAATTTTTCTCTGCCGCTAACATCCAGGGAAATTAGCTACAGTGCCATGGGTTTTAAACTTCTTGATTATGTTGTGCATAGCGAACAAAGGAACATCAAGATCTCTGGAGATGGACTTGGAACTTTGAGATTGTTGATATTGATATTGTTCAGCAACTCTGGTTCACACATCCTCAGACAGTTTTCTTCTCTTCTTTCTGTTCTCCATAATTATTGTGGAACACAGACATGTAATGCAAAAATTGAGTAAACATATCCCCTTTTTTATCTGGTGTCAGTTGTGATTTTCATATTGTCCACGCCTGTTACTTGCCACAGGTGAGTTTGTATGAGCATTATATGCTTGAAATGTTGTTTATCCACAATTTTGGAAAGGTGCCAACAATGTTGTCTGGACCATTTTGGAGATTTTGTATGAATTGATGTCCAATTTGCCTTTTTATTCTCTGTTTTTTGTGTGTTGTTCCAATACATACAAAGGACATAAACATATTTATAATAAAACATGTGTAATTGCAATAATTTTCTAAGAGAAATATTTCATCTTACGGAAAAATTTCAAGGGTACCAATACTTTTGGCCATAACTCTGTGTGCACCGTGCACCATATTATACTGTGCACTTAGAATTGCTGGTTAATTTTTCTGTTTTCCATTAATTCTATAACTTCAAGTGATTAAAAACTGACTAGCTGAATCCATTTAAGCTCTATTTAAGCTCTATGTAGAAACAGGAGGTAAATTTTCGGTGCATAACTTATAGGTCACGGCAAAAGTTCCTGGCAGGGAGAGGAGAGAGAAGCTGGGTCAAGAGTTTAAGAGGGGAATAATTTTTGGAGGCTCAAGAGACTTCCTTGTTCTTCTTGAGAGAAAATAAGAATTATCTGGTAGAAACTAGTGTTGAGCGATACGATACCGCAAGTATCGGGTATCGGCCGATATTAGCTGTATCGGCCTTTCGATACTTAGTTCCGATATTTTCCATATATCGTATACCGGAATCGGAAGTTCCCATAATTCTTTGAGAGGCAATGTGATTTTAGTCAGCCAATGAGGAATCCTCAGAAGTGTGGGCACATCCTGTACTGCTGCGGTCATGTTAACTAATGGCATGGCTGTGATTGGATGCTGAAATGATGTCAGAATGCACTATAAAAGGCGCTGCCGCCATTTTAGCGTCACTGTGCTGTGAATTCAGTAAGGGACAGAACGCTGCTGTGCTGACTCTGAGGGACAGTTAGAGATTGCGATTTAGTGTACTGTGCTTTAGGCAGGCTAGCACCAACCGCTGTGTAAAGCTTCCTTTTGCCTGCAGTGTTGTTTTAACAGCTCTGCAAGGTGTGTGTGAGTGCAGGTGACGCTGCAGTTTGCTCTGCATGCAACGCTGTCTGTAGGCATCTGCACGTGTCACTCACAGACTCTTTTTTTTTTCTTCAGTGTAATTCTTGCTGCTCCATGCAATTTAAATTTTAGTGTGACGCGCTTCCATCCGTATCCAATACATTGGTTGCAAACACTATAGAAGTAGACAAAGGAGTAGCCTTTCACAGATTGTGAACAGTTGTGTTTCAGTGTTCACTTCAGTCTCTGCGTAATAACCACACTTACGCCTTATAAGTTTTCTGACTTTCTTTATCAATCTACCAAGATGGAGAAGTCAGTGAGTAAGGCACGTGGTCGTGGCCGTGGAGTTTCAGCAGGGAGAGGACGTGGGGATTCTGTGGCTGCTGCTGCCCTCAGTGACACAGCATCCACCAGTTTTACCCATGAGCGTTCCTTTATGCGCACTTTGGTAGGAGCTCGGCGTGCCCCCCTGCTGCGGGAAGAACAAATTGAAGCCGTTGTTGGTTGGATGGCAGCCAATGCATCGACTTCAATTCCTTCCACCTCCTCTCAGGAACACAACACTGTTGAGCAACCATCTGTCTGTTCACTGCCTGTCAAATTGGCCAGGCAGTCAGAGAGTTCTGTACAGGAGCCAGCTGAGTCTCTGCTTCTGTTCTCAGAATCTGTTGGCTCGCAAACACGGGCACAGGCAAGCAGCATTCTGCAATTTGAAGAAGAGGGAGTATGCAGTGATGCGCAATAGCTGTGTCTCTCTCAATCTGAAGAGGCGGGTGAGCCAGTGGCGATGGACAGCACACCGCAAAACGCATCTCATGATGATGATGAGACTCAGGTGCCAGGTTTTGTGGAGCATGGTGCTGCCCAGACCATCCAACAGCAGCAGGTGTTGGAAGAGGGTAGTGGAGATGATGAAGTCCGAGACCCAACATGGCGTGAGCAACAGGAAGGTGGTGGGAGCAGCTCTGAGGAAGAGATTGGCCCAACGGTACAAAGAGGAGGGAGAGGTAGGCTGCAGACTCGCTTGCCTGTAGCCTCCAGTTTGGCACCTGTTGGGAGCAGTTCTCTTACAAATGTCAAAATTGGCGCTCCCATGACTTGCACTGCGTGGTCCTTTTTTGACAGACTTGTAGATGATAGTTGCTATGTTAAATGCAAGCTGTGTAAGCAAAAAGTTAAAAGAGGTAAAAATATCAGTAACCTGAATACCACAAATATGTGGAAACATGTACGGACAAAGCACGTAACTGAGTTACAAAGACACACTGGAGATGTAGGCCAACCTACAGCAGCACCTACATCTTCAGCTCGTGTTGGAGCCTCTACCTCCAGCTCACACACACCTGGTTAGGCTTCCTCACAGGATCTCCATGGAAGAACCTCGGTCACTGTTGTCCATAGACAAACTGTTATTCCACCCACAGCAGCAAGTTCACAGTCATCGTCACACTCCCAGGCCACAAAACAGCCATCGGTACCACAGGCATGGGATAAAAGACGGCCATACTCGGCAAACCATCCACGAGCACAGGCTCTGAATGCTGGCATTGCAAAACTCCTGTCCCTTGAAATGCTGTCATTCAGGCTGGTGGAGACTGACAGTTTCAGGAACTTAATGGCATTGGCAGTCCCACAATATAATGTGCCAAGCCGATTTTATTTCAGCAGGCAAGCCGTCCCTGCTCTGCAAAAACATGTCGAGGGAAACATTAAACATGCGCTACTAAACGCCGTTAGTAGCAGTGTCCACCTGACCACCGATGCGTGGACCAGTACCCATGGCCAGGGACGATACCTTTCCCTCACTGCCCATTGGGTCAATGTTGTGGAGCCGGGTACAGATCTTGCCAGTGGCGCTGTACGTGTTCTGCCAACTCCAAGGATTGCAGGAATCCAGTCTGTACACATTGATTCCTTCTCCTACTCCAGTTCCTCAGAATCATCGCTGCATGAGCCGTCACGGTATACCTCCACATGGACCCGTGAACGTTTACCTGTTGCGACCGATATGAGCACAGCCGTGGCCAAACGTCAACAGGCCGTCCTGAAAATGATTTCAATGGGGAATCTAAGCCACACAGCGCAGGAGGTCTGAAATGCCATCAAGCAGGAGAGCGACGTGTGGTTTTTGCCTGCGAATCTCCAGCCAGGCTTGGTAGTGTGTGACAATGGCCGAAATCTGGTGGCAGCTCTAGGCCTTGGCAACCTTACTCACATACCATGTCTGGCACATGTGCTCAACTTGGTCGTGCAGAGTTTTTTGAGGGACTATCCGGATCTTGCTGGACTGCTGGACTGCTGCAGAAGGTCCTCCTAGAGTGCGCTCACTTGCGACATTCCAGCATAGCCAGATCGCGCATTGCTGCTCTGCAACGCCGATTTCGCCTTCCTGAACATCGCATCATATGTGACGTACCCACCAGGTGGAATTCCACGTTACATATGTTGGAGCGGTTGTGTGAGCAGCAGACAGCAGTAATGGAGTATCAGCTGCATCAGGCGCAATCAAGTCGCTCTTTGCGCCTCCACACTTCACCACTACTGAGTGGGCCTCTATGAAGGACATCTGCGACGTTTTGCGTGCGTTTGATGTCTCAAAGCGGATGGCGAGTGCAGATGATGCACTAGTCAGCATGACTGTCCCCCTTATCTGCCTGCTTCAGAAATCACTGAAAGCACTAAAGGAAGAGGTTTTGGAAGAGGTGGAGGATGAGGAGTCACAAATTCAATTACCTTCAGGACAGTCAGCGCAACGTGGTTCCTCACAAAGGGCTGGGCAGGGCTCACTTTGTGAGGAGGATGAGGCGGAGGAGGAGTCAATGGAGGAGGAAGAAATCCCTACAGAGGGAGGTACACAACGCTCTAGTCAGTATGTAGAGCGAGGGTGGGGTGATGCAGAGGAGGCAGAGATGACGCCTCTTCCACAGGACAGCTTTTGTTGGCCAGTTGGGAGTCTGCAGCACATGGTTGATTTCATGCTTCAGTGCCTGAGAAACGACCGCCGCATCGCCCACATTCTCACCACGTCAGATTATTGGGTGTACACCCTCCTAGACCGGGACAACTTACAAACCCTCATCACACCGGGGAACCGGGACCGTAAAATGCGGGAGTACCAAGACACACTGGTGCAATCCATACTGTTGTACATTCCAGCCGAGAGAGATGCTGCTGCTACTGCTTTACAAAGCAGCTCTGTGCGTCGAGGCAGTGTAGACACCTCTACAACAAGAGGGAGCACAAGCAGCACCTCTGCACAGGGCAAGAGCTGTATGTTACAAATGTGGCGAAGTTTTGTGACAGTGCCAGCAAGGTCTACACCATCCGAGATGGCTCCAGTCACCAGGAAGCAACGTTTCCGTAAGATGGTGACAGACTACTTGTCTTTCCCTCTAAGTGTACTCCCAGATGCCTCTTCCCCTTTCAAATTTTGGGTCTCTAAGTTGGATACATGGCCAGAGCTTAGCCAGTATGCATTGGAGGTGCTGGCTTGCCCTGCTGCCAGTGTATTATCTGAGCGCGTCTTTAGTGCTGCAGGTGGTGTACTAACAGACCGTCGCATGCGACTATCCTCAGAGAATGTAGACCGGCTTACTTTTCTGAAAATGAACAAGGCATGGATATCACCTGAATTTGCCTGTCCGTTTTCAGATTAAATAACTGGCAACGTTTTCCATGTCTCCTGTTATGTTCTTCTTTCTACCACCTGAACTCTACTCCCTGGGCTACAACACCGCCATTTGTTGCTCGTAAGTAATTGGCAGGGGTATTGACTCCTGGCCAGCCTGGTTACAGCACGACAGCTGTTTCCTGGCAGTGTGAACGTCAATTATCCTCCAATAAGTTGTGCTGTCGTGTTGCATTCGGGTTAGCCGACTCTATGGTGCCTGCAGTTTAGGTGATTCCTATTTGTGCTGTGGGATATGTAAATAAAGGCTGTTTCCATTGTGACAATAGGACAAGCACCCACTGTAGGACTGTGTGATTCGGTAACTGCGGACAGCTTGCGTCCTGTCAACTTACATTTTAATGGGTGCGTTCTGCTACCCGTCCGGGGTCCAGTACCGTCAACTGGTTCTCCCCAGTGCCTTTGGCCTAGGTGCCTCCATCTCCGTATACGAGTTCCAGCAACGTCTGCTGGTCCTTGGTAGTGCTTTGGAGCACAGGTACCTCCTGCTTAGTAACCGTGTCACAGTAACGTCAGCTGGTACTCGGTTGTGACATTGCCTCTTTTCCTTCTGCTACCCGTCCGGGGTCCAGTACCGTCAACTGGTTCTCCCCAGTGCCTTTGGCCTAGGTGCCTCCATCTCCGTATACGAGTTCCAGCAACGTCTGCTGGTCCTTGGTAGTGCTTTGGAGCACAGGTACCTCCTGCTTAGTAACCGTGTCACAGTAACGTCAGCTGGTACTCGGTTGTGACATTGCCTCTTTTCCTTCTGCTACCCGTCCGGGGTCCAGTACCGTCAACTGGTTCTCCCCAGTGCCTTTGGCCTAGGTGCCTCCATCTCCGTATATGAGTTCCAGCAACGTCTGCTGGTCCTTGGTAGTGATTTGCAGCACAGGTACCTCCTGCTTAATAACCGTGTCACAGTAACGTCAGCTGGTACTCGGTTGTGACATTGCCTCTTTTCCTTCTGCTACCCGTCCGGGGTCCAGTACCGTCAACTGGTTCTCCCCAGTGCCTTTGGCCTAGGTGCCTCCATCTCCGTATACGAGTTCCAGCAACGTCTGCTGGTCCTTGGTAGTGCTTTGGAGCACAGGTACCTCCTGCTTAGTAACCGTGTCACAGTAACGTCAGCTGGTACTCGGTTGTGACATTGCCTCTTTTCCTTCTGCTACCCGTCCGGGGTCCAGTACCGTCAACTGGTTCTCCCAGTGCCTTTGGCCTAGGTGCCTCCATCTCCGTATACGAGTTCCAGCAACGTCTGCTGGTCCTTGGTAGTGCTTTGGAGCACAGGTACCTCCTGCTTAGTAACCGTGTCACAGTAACGTCAGCTGGTACTCGGTTGTGACATTGCCTCTTTTCCTTCTGCTACCCGTCCGGGGTCCAGTACCGTCAACTGGTTCTCCCCAGTGCCTTTGGCCTAGGTGCCTCCATCTCCGTATACGAGTTCCAGCAACGTCTGCTGGTCCTTGGTAGTGCTTTGGAGCACAGGTACCTCCTGCTTAGTAACCGTGTCACAGTAACGTCAGCTGGTACTCGGTTGTGACATTGCCTCTTTTCCTTCTGCTACCCGTCCGGGGTCCAGTACCGTCAACTGGTTCTCCCCAGTGCCTTTGGCCTAGGTGCCTCCATCTCCGTATACGAGTTCCAGCAACGTCTGCTGGTCCTTGGTAGTGCTTTGGAGCACAGGTACCTCCTGCTTAGTAACCGTGTCACAGTAACGTCAGCTGGTACTCGGTTGTGACATTGCCTCTTTTCCTTCTGCTACCCGTCCGGGGTCCAGTACCGTCAACTGGTTCTCCCCAGTGCCTTTGGCCTAGGTGCCTCCATCTCCGTATATGAGTTCCAGCAACGTCTGCTGGTCCTTGGTAGTGCTTTGCAGCACAGGTACCTCCTGCTTAGTAACCGTGTCACAGTAGCGTCAGCTGGTACTCGGTTGTGAGATTGCCTCTTTTCCTTCTGCTACCCGTCCGGGGTCCAGTACCGTCAACTGGTTCTCCCCAGTGCCTTTGGCCTAGGTGCCTCCATCTCCGTATACGAGTTCCAGCAACGTCTGCTGGTCCTTGGTAGTGCTTTGGAGCACAGGTACCTCCTGCTTAGTAACCGTGTCACAGTAACGTCAGCTGGTACTCGGTTGTGACATTGCCTCTTTTCCTTCTGCTACCCGTCCGGGGTCCAGTACCGTCAACTGGTTCTCCCCAGTGCCTTTGGCCTAGGTGCCTCCATCTCCGTATACGAGTTCCAGCAACGTCTGCTGGTCCTTGGTAGTGCTTTGGAGCACAGGTACCTCCTGCTTAGTAACCGTGTCACAGTAACGTCAGCTGGTACTCGGTTGTGACATTGCCTCTTTTCCTTCTGCTACCCGTCCGGGGTCCAGTACCGTCAGCTGGTTCTCCCCAGTGCCTTTGGCCTAGGTGCCTCCATCTCCGTATATAAGTTCCAGCAACGTCTGCTGGTCCTTGGTAGTGCTTTGGAGCACAGGTACCTCCTGCTTAGTAACCGTGTCACAGTAACGTCAGCTGGTACTCGGTTGTGACATTGCCTCTTTTCCTTCTGCTACCCGTCGGGGTCCAGTACCGTCAACTGGTTCTCCCCAGTGCCTTTGGCCTAGGTGCCTCCATCTCCGTATACGAGTTCCAGCAACGTCTGCTGGTCCTTGGTAGTGCTTTGGAGCACAGGTACCTCCTGCTTAGTAACCGTGTCACAGTAATGTCAGCTGGTACTCGGTTGTGACATTGCCTCTTTTCCTTCTGCTACCCGTCCGGGGTCCAGTACCGTCAACTGGTTCTCCCCAGTGCCTTTGGCCTAGGTGCCTCCATCTCCGTATATGAGTTCCAGCAACGTCTGCTGGTCCTTGGTAGTGCTTTGCAGCACAGGTACCTCCTGCTTAGTAACCGTGTCACAGTAACGTCAGCTGGTACTCGGTTGTGACATTGCCTCTTTTCCTTCTGCTACCCGTCCGGGGTCCAGTACCGTCAACTGGTTCTCCCCAGTGCCTTTGGCCTAGGTGCCTCCATCTCCGTATACGAGTTCCAGCAACGTCTGCTGGTCCTTGGTAGTGCTTTGGAGCACAGGTACCTCCTGCTTAGTAACCGTGTCACAGTAACGTCAGCTGGTACTCGGTTGTGACATTGCCTCTTTTCCTTCTGCTACCCGTCCGGGGTCCAGTACCGTCAACTGGTTCTCCCCAGTGCCTTTGGCCTAGGTGCCTCCATCTCCGTATACGAGTTCCAGCAACGTCTGCTGGTCCTTGGTAGTGCTTTGGAGCACAGGTACCTCCTGCTTAGTAACCGTGTCACAGTAACGTCAGCTGGTACTCGGTTGTGACATTGCCTCTTTTCCTTCTGCTACCCGTCCGGGGTCCAGTACCGTCAACTGGTTCTCCCCAGTGCCTTTGGCCTAGGTGCCTCCATCTCCGTATACGAGTTCAAGCAACGTCTGCTGGTCCTTGGTAGTGCTTTGGAGCACAGGTACCTCCTGCTTAGTAACCGTGTCACAGTAACGTCAGCTGGTACTCGGTTGTGACATTGCCTCTTTTCCTTCTGCTGCCCCTCCGGGTTCCAGCACAGTCAGCTGGTCCTCGTTACTTCCATTGTCTCTTGTTCCATCTGATACCCGTCCGGGTTCCAGTAACGTCAGCTGGTTCTCGGAAATTAGACGACCTTAAAGACCACCCAGAAGAAGATGACGACAACAAGGACGACGAGCATGAAGCCAACCAGCCTGAACACCATCACAAAGAAAAAATAAAAGATTACCCTGAAAAAGATCACCAACAGGACAAAGAAGGTTAAGACAAACTACAAGATACAGAACAACAGACAGAAGAACAATAAGCAGAAGATCAAAAAGCAGAAGAACATGAAGTATAAGACCAAAATGAAGAGCAAAATATATGCTCTAAATTCTAAGCAGAAGAAGACTAAGCAGTGTATGGGGCTGAGTCCGTTCCTCCTCGTGGTGCCCCTGGAAAATACCTGCTGCTACAGGCTAAACTGAACACGGACAAATACTGTTGTAATTTAAATCTTTTGTGACAGCAAGAACGGAAGGATGAAAAATTCATACTTTTACAGATTACAAGTACAGGAATCTCTGTCACAAATAAGAATATGATGAAGAAGATGAAGAGGAAGAAGATGAAGAATTTGAATATGAAGAAGATTAATAGTTTAATAATAACAATATGAGTAATGTAAACAAAAACATGAATAGCAAGAAGTTTAAGAAGAAGATTAAGAAGGTGAAGATGAAGAATAATTTGATGAGAAAGATGATGCTGCTGAAGATTATGAAGGAGAAAGTGTGGCACTGGCAAAAGTTAAAAAGGTGAAGAGCATGGAAGTTGTGGAACATACATATTTGCCAAAATAGAAAAAAGGTTAACAACATTGTCAATTTGTTTGTCAATCCAAACGTATTTCCAAAAAAAATATATTAATGCTATTCCAATTCATTGGTTAAACATGTATGCCTTTATTGTCTCCTCAACCTCCCCCAATACATTCTACATTACTCTTTGTTGTTTTCCTTCATGTACAATTAACCAACAAGGCAAGAATGGGTTTTTTTTAATGTTGATATTTGGTTCCCATAGACTTACATTGGACTTCCGGTATCGGTATCGGGTATCGCCGATATTTTAGTGATATCGGCGATACCATTCCGATCCGATATTTTTAGATATCGAGCAGTATCGCTCAACACTAGTAGAAACTCAAAATGAGCAATTGTAAGTACACAGTGCATTGTAACATGATGATTTCAATATTTTAAGGTAAAAACTTTGATGGGAATGCTTCTTCTTTAAGAGGTACATGCCTTTCAATGAATTTGAAGCATTTTACCCCAGCTATCACAGGATCAAGAATGGTCTGCAAAATGTCAATCTTGATTAAGTACCATCATTGAGTATTATGTACAGTACAGTATGTGGAAGGTATCATAGTTTTATACAATTTGTCAATGATTTATTTTTTTGTTACTGGAATATTGACTTTTGACATTAGACTTTGGATAACTCAGGATGACCTATTAGCAACTCTCTTCTCTCTAGATTCGATTTCATATTGACTGGTTCAGTAATAACTTATTAATCATTGCTGAGGACATGTTCTGCATAGGCAAAGATAACATTAAAGCATTATAAAGTATTTAACAGTAAAAATGTTCTGTATAGATGGTGTGTCCTTTCATAGTATCAAGGTCTCCTAGTGCCAAAAAAGTCCTACTGTTGTCCTCACACCTACTCTATCAAGCAGTTTAAATTTTGCTAGCTTTTTTACTAACTGATGTATTTTAGATACTGATCCCAGAGTTGTAACCCTATAAATTTTCTTACTTCTCTCCTTACTCATGAAGCTGCACTGTGAAAGAGGCCACTTAACTGCATAACACCACAAAATTAATGTTCAAGGGCTTGGTGACAACACCTGATTATCATCATCATTACTAGGGTACCCTACTAGAGGATATTATAATGCATATTAATTTTGTTTAAAAAAAAGGGCAGCACTGGTCTCTGCAAGCTAGGTAGTCTTACAACGCCTATTGAAAGTGTGCTCTTTTGCTGGCTCATTACTTCTCACATCACACAGTGAGAGAGCAGAAACTAGCCGAGCCCCTGTAATGAAGGATGCTTGCTTCATTTCAAGGTGGAGGCGTGCAGTGATGTTCTCAAACAAAGCATCACCAAAAAAGAAGTTGTAAAAAAAGAAAAGCAGTTAGATAGTGTAGTTAGGGATGAATAGGGAATTTTTAATTCAAATATATTAGACAATAGTTTAGATTATGGAATTAAAGAGGTTGTCCGGTCCAAATCAATAAGTCTGCAGTGACTCTGTGTAACTGCAGACTTATGAATCCCCCCAGAGCACTCACTGCGCACTGCGAGAATTCACCAGTTTCAGACCCCAGGACTGGAGGTTATGTATGGGTTACACATACTCCCGGCCCCTGGGACCGTCCGAGATTCCATACATTTGCATGGAGCAGTGTCGCACCCTCTAGTTGGCTATGCCCACTGTCTGGCTGCATCACTAGACAGGGCATGGCCTCGCTTCATACAAGTGTATGGAAGCGAGGCGGCACCCACTGGTTGGGAGTATGTAAAATTCATACATACCCTTTGAAACAGTGTTTGCGCTAGGGAGATTCATAAGTCTGCAGTAACAAAAAGTGACTGCAGATTTATCAATTTGGACAGGACAACCCCTTTAAATATATAGAGCTTTAGGTTAAAAATGTATAAAAATATTTCGGTCCAGCCCTTTCAATCTTCAGGCCATGGCTATACTTTTTATCTTTCTGTGTAGCTCTTACATAAACAACCCATTCTTGTTATGTGTATTACCATGTGTGTGCAATAGAGATACACACAAACTTTCACCTAATCTTTAACAATTTTTTTCAAAAATTTTGATTCATAGTGAATCAATTCACCATGAATGACAAGTACGTCTAAGCCTTTAATTGCCCAGAAAAGATGTGTAACAGTCTGTGGTCTTCTAGGACTGTACTAAATCTCTCACAATCTCTATAACGCAAACATCTTCTTCGAAATATTAAAGTGAACTCCACTTATCTGGGTCATCAGATGGTAACAAGTGGTAGCCAACAGATAGTTTAACAACATACTACACTAATAGACTTTTTAAATTGTAAAAATATTCCAAAAATGCTTCCTTTTGGGGGGCAGATGCATGTCATGAAAATATTTACTAACATAATAATTATCCCTTTATTAAAATCAGCAATATAATAGCTGTTTTCACAATGAAGAGTCAATGACTTTTTATCAAAGTCATAAGCAGGAACAGGTTTGTTATTTTGAAAGTAAAGAAACAATGACAACATTTTGTACCTTCAGTGGAAGCAGTTTCATGTTTATGTACATTAATAGGGCTCCCAGCAGTAGAACTGCGTAGCTATACAAGAAAATAGAGAAAGCAACAGATGTCTATGAGTATCTACAGAAGATACAAGAAAACACTGGCAAATATGGCATCCTCAGGACAGTCTAGCTATAAAACACAGTGGAGATGTGTGGCCGTCATGCTGTCTAGTGGCAGTAGAAAAAGCTGCACAGTACAGATTAGGATAGGAAAGGGCAGGCAAAGAGATGTCTAGCTGTATGTATAAGCCCCATTAGCAGTAGAACAGTATATACAGCTCTGGCAAAAGTTAAGAGACCACTGCAAAATTTTCAGTTTGTCTGATTATTCTCCTTATAGGTATATTTTTGAGTAAAATGTAAATTGCTCTTTTATTCTATAAACTGCTGACATGTCTCCGAATTTCCAAGCAATAAATTTCGTATTTTTTTTCTAAAAATTAGAAATGGTTAAAAGTAAATAAAAGAACCAATGCTTTCAGACCTCAAATAATGCAAAGAAAACAAGATCATAATCATCTTGAAACAACAATACTAATGTTTTAACTCAGGAAGAGTTCAGAAATCAATATTTTGTGGAATTACCATGATTTTTAATCACAGCTTTCTTGCATATTGGCATGCTTTCCACCAGCCTTTCACACTGCTTTTCTGTGACCTTATGCCACTCCTGGTACAAAAAAATAATCATTTCTTCTTTGCTTGATGGCTTGTGACTAGAGTTGAGCGATACTTTCCGATATCCAAAAGTATCGGAATCGGAATGGTATCGCCGATACACAAAAAATATTGGCGATACCCGATACCGATACCGGAAGTCCCATGTAAGTCTATGGGAACAAAATATCGAAATAAAAAAAACCCCATTCTTGCCTTGTAGGTTAATTGTACATGAAGGAAAACAACAAAGAGTAATGTAGAATGTATTGGGGGAGGTTGAGGAGACATTAAA
This sequence comes from Oophaga sylvatica, assembly GCA_033576555.1. Classification (NCBI taxonomy): domain Eukaryota; kingdom Metazoa; phylum Chordata; class Amphibia; order Anura; family Dendrobatidae; genus Oophaga; species Oophaga sylvatica. The sequence continues at coordinate 600,459,892 of JARQOD010000002.1, read as the reverse complement.
GGCATAGATGTTTAACCCAATCCAATGGAATAGCATTAATTTTTTTTTTTTAGGAAATACGTTCGGATTGACGAAGAAATTCACAATGTTGTTAACCTTTTTTCTATTTTGTCAAATATGTCTGTTTCACAACTTCCATGGTCTTCACCTTTTTAACTTTTCACACACTTTCTCCTTCATAATCTTCAGCAGCATCATCTTTCTCATCAAATTATTCTTCATCTTCACCTTCTTAATCTTCTAACTTCTTGCTATTCATCTTTTTGTTAACATTACTTATATTGTTCTTATTAAACAGTTATTATTCTTCATATTCTACTTCTTCATCTTCTTCCTATTCATCCTTTTCATCATATTCTTATTTGTGACAGACATTCCTGTACTTGTAATCTGTAAAACTCTGAATTTTCATCCTTCCGTTCTTGCTGTCACCAAAGATTTTAATTACAACAGTATTTGTCCGCGTTCAGTTTAGCCTGCAGCAGCATCAGGCATTTTCCAGGGGCACACGAGGAGGAACGGACTCACCCCCATACACTGCTTAGTCTTCTTCTGCTTAGAATTTAGAGCATATATTTTGCTCTTCATTTTGGTCTTATACTTAATGTTCTTCTGCTTTTTGATCTTCTGCTTATTGTTCTTCTGTCTCTTGTTCTGTATCTTGTAGTTTGTCTTAACCTTCTTTGTCCTGTTGGTGATGGTACAAAAGCCAATGGAAGTAACGAGGACCAGCTGACTGTGCTGGAACCCGGAGGGTCAGCAGAAGGAAAAGAGCCAATGGCACAACCGAGGACCAGCTGATGTTACTGGGACACGGTTACTAAGCAGGAGGTACCTGTGCTCCAAAGCACTACCAAGGACCAGCAGACGTTGCTGGAACTCGGATACCGACATGGAGGCACCTAGGCCAAAGGCACTGCGGAGAACCAGCTGACGGTACTGGAACCCGGATGGGTAGCAGAAGGTACCCATGGAAATTAAAGTTGAGGCAGCAGGACTGTTTGCCGTTCACACAGCAGGGGAACAGCTGACATTACTGAACCCCAGTAACACGGGAGCAAGTGTAGACTGTGCTAACAGCACTTCCGAGAAACAACTGGCGGTGTTGTAACCCAGGGATGAGAAGAGAACAGGGTGGAGGCATCAGGACTTTTTGCCGTTCACACAGCAGGGGAACAGCTGACATTACTGAACCCCAGTAACACAGGAGCAAGTGTAGACTAGTGCAACAGGCACTCGAGAAACAACTGGCGGTGATGGGAACCCAGGATGAGAGAAGAACATGGTGGAGGCAGCAGGACTGTTTGCCGTTCACACAGCAGGGGAACAGCTGACATTACTGAACCCCAGTAACACAGGAGCAAGTGTAGACTGTGCTAACAGCACTTCCGAGAAACAACTGGCGGTGTTGTAACCCAGGGATGAGAAGAGAACAGGGTGGAGGCAGCAGGACTTTTTGCCGTTCACACAGCAGGGGAACAGCTGACATTACTGAACCCCAGTAACACAGGAGCAAGTGTAGACTGTGCTAACAGCACTTCCGAGAAACAACTGGCGGTGTTGTAACCCAGGGATGAGAAGAGAACATGGTGGAGGCAGCAGGACTGTTTGCCGTTCACACAGCAGGGGAACAGCTGACATTACTGAACCCCAGTAACACAGGAGCAAGTGTAGACTGTGCTAACAGCACTTCCGAGAAACAACTGGCGGTGTTGTAACCCAGGGATGAGAAGAGAACAGGGTGGAGGCAGCAGGACTTTTTGCCGTTCACACAGCAGGGGAACAGCTGACATTACTGAACCCCAGTAACACAGGAGCAAGTGTAGACTGTGCTAACAGCACTTCCGAGAAACAACTGGCGGTGTTGTAACCCAGGGATGAGAAGAGAACAGGGTGGAGGCAGCAGGACTTTTTGCCGTTCACACAGCAGGGGAACAGCTGACATTACTGAACCCCAGTAACACAGGAGCAAGTGTAGACTGTGCTAACAGCACTTCCGAGAAACAACTGGCGGTGTTGTAACCCAGGGATGAGAGAGAACATGGTGGAGGCAGCAGGACTGTTTGCCGTTCACACAGCAGGGGAACAGCTGACATTACTGAACCCCAGTAACACAGGAGCAAGTGTAGACTAGTGCTAACAGCACTTCCGAGAAACAACTGGCGGTGTTGTAACCCAGGGATGAGAAGGAAACAGGGTGGAGGCAGCAGGACTTTTTGCCGTTCACACAGCAGGGAACAGCTGACATTACTGAACCCAAATAAACGGGAGAAGTGTAGACTGTGCTAACAGCACTTTCCAAGCAACAACTGGCGGTGTTGGAGCCAGGGTCAAGGAGGATGTTTAAATACTAGATCAAGTATTTCCTTGTTACGTGTCAATTAAAATGTCTATACTCCAAACAAGAGAAATATAACCTTTATACCATAAGTGATGATTTTACTTTAAAAAATATATGAAATTAATAATTGACAAACATAAACGCATACATTAACATGTTGAAAAGCAATGCAAACCACAATAAAAATCGGTTAAATAATCTGCTATACGGTTTTAAATAAAAGCATACAAGTACATATCAGAATCCATTAAGATGGATAAGTAACAGTATGTACACCATTTCATTTGCTGAATAAATCACTAAAAAGTTTTTAAAAATATCTAAAATTTCCATCATGTAATACTGATAATATGTGCCAATCATTTATATTAACAAAAAAAACCTTTAAAAAGTGCATAGTGAAAACAGCTATTTATGCTGACTGTGGACTTGCAAGCATGACAACGGATAGATAAGGTATATATAGATGAGACTGCATAGCCACAGATGGTGAATGGCCATGTAATACTGTACCTCAATAAAGTGTGCGTTACTACTACATCCTTTTTTTTATATAGCTTTATAAAAGGGTACGTGCATGTATGCTTGCGCCTTTGTTTGGACGCACAGACTGGCTTCCTGCTGTGACGCGTTGGGTATTGGAGCGTCTGTGCG
>JARQOD010000002.1:600365640-600456797 GCA_033576555.1 Oophaga sylvatica | reverse complement strand
TTCCGAGAAACAACTGGCGGTGTTGTAACCCAGGGATGAGAAGAGAACAGGGATGAGAAGAGAACATGGTGGAGCAGCAGGATTGTTTGCCGTTCACACCAGCAGGGGAACAGCTGACATTACTGAACCCCAGTAACACAGGAGCAAGTGTAGACTGTGCTAACAGCACTTCCGAGAAACAACTGGCGGTGTTGTAACCCAGGGATGAGAAGAGAACATGGTGGAGGCAGCAGGACTTTTTGCCGTACACCAGCAGGGGAACAGCTGACATTACTGAACCCCAGTAACACAGGAGCAAGTGTAGACTGTGCTAACAGCACTTCCGAGAAACAACTGGCGGTGTTGTAACCCGGGGATGAGAAGAGAACATGGTGGAGGCAGCAGGACTTTTTGCCGTACACACAGCAGGGGAACAGCTGACATTACTGAACCCCAGTAACACGGGAGCAAGTGTAGACTGTGCTAACAGCACTTCCGAGAAACAACTGGCGGTGTTGTAACCCAGGGATGAGAAGAGACATGGTGGAGGCAGCAGGACTTTTTGCCGTACACACAGCAGGGGAACAGCTGACATTACTGAACCCCAGTAACACGGGAGCAAGTGTAGACTGTGCTAACAGCACTTCCGAGAAACACTGGCGGTGTTGTAACCCAGGGATGAGAAGAGAACATGGTGGAGGCAGCAGGACTTTTTGCCGTACACACAGCAGGGGAACAGCTGACATTACTGAACCCAGTAACACAGGAGCAAGTGTAGACTGTGCTAACAGCACTTCCGAGAAACAACTGGCGGTGTTGTAACCCAGGGATGAGAAGAGAACATGGTGGAGGCAGCAGGACTTTTTGCTGTACACACAGCAGGGAACAGCTGACATTACTGAACCCAGTAACACGGGAGCAAGTGTAGACTGTGCTAACAGCACTTCCGAGAAACAACTGGCGGTGTTGTAACCCAGGGATGAGAAGAGAACATGGTGGAGGCAGCAGGACTTTTTGCCGTACACACAGCAGGGGAACAGCTGACATTACTGAACCCCAGTAACACGGGAGCAAGTGTAGACTGTGCTAACAGCACTTCCGAGAAACAACTGGCGGTGTTGTAACCCAGGGATGAGAAGAGAACATGGTGGAGGCAGCAGGACTGTTTGCCGTTCACACAGCAGGGGAACAGCTGACATTACTGAACCCCAGTAACACGGGAGCAAGTGTTAGACTGTGCTAACAGCACTTCCGAGAAACAACTGGCGGTGTTGTAACCAGGGATGAGAAGAGAACATGGTGGAGGCAGCAGGACTTTTTGCCGTACACACAGCAGGGGAACAGCTGACATTACTGAACCCCAGTAACACGGGAGCAAGTGTAGACTGTGCTAACAGCACTTCCGAGAAACAAACTGGCGGTGTTGTAACCCAGGGATGAGAAGAGACATGGTGGAGGCAGCAGGACTGTTTGCCGTTCACACAGCAGGGGAACAGCTGACATTACTGAACCCCAGTAACACGGGAGCAAGTGTAGACTGTGCTAACAGCACTTCCGAGAAACAACTGGCGGTGTTGTAACCCAGGATGAGAAGAGAACATGGTGGAGGCAGCAGGACTTTTTGCCGTACACACAGCAGGGAACAGCTGACATTACTGAACCCCAGTAACACAGGAGCAAGTGTAGACTGTGCTAACAGCACTTCCAAGCAACAACTGGCGGTGTTGGAGCCCAGGGTCAAGGGGATGTTTAAATACTAGATCAAGTATTTTCCTTGTTACGTGTCAATTAAAAATGTCTATACTCCAAACAAGAGAAATATAAACCTTTAGTACCATAAGATGATGATTTTTACTTTAAAAAAAATATATGTAAATTAATAATTGACAAACATAAACGCATACATTAACATGTTGAAAAGCAATGCAAACCACAATAAAAATCGGTTAAATAATCTGCTATACGGTTTTTAAATAAAAGCATACAAGTACATATCAGAATCCATAAATGATGGATAAGTAACAGTATGTACACCATTTTCATTTGCTGAATAATATCACTAAAAAGTTTTTAAAAATATCTAAATTTCCATCATGTAATACTGATAATATGTGGCAATCATTTATATTAACAAAAAAAACCTTTAAAAAGTGCATAGTGAAAACAGCTATTTATGCCTGACTGTGGACTTGCAAGCATGACAACGGATAGATAAGGTATTATATAGATGACACTGCATAGCCACAGATGGTGAATGGCGATGTAATACTGTACCTCAATAAAGTGTGCGTTACTATACATCCTTTTTTTTATATAGCTTTATAAAGGGTACGTGCATGTATGCTTGCGCCTTTGTTTGGACGCACAGACTGGCTTCCTGCTGTGACGCGTTGGGTATTGGAGCGTCTGTGCGTCTTATGACGCAGACTAACATTCACGGTGCGCATCGTTCATCATCGCAAGCGTACCGACAACACAAAGGCGTTGTCATGACTGCTTTACTCAGTAAACATGCACCTATGATGAAACATACACGCATGTGCCCTATTACATAACAAGATACAAGAAAAATGCGTGTGAGGTGTGACACAGCTGTTTTGTTAAGGTACAGTATTATATCGACATTGTACAGGTGTCGCTATTCAGTCTGATAAATAGATATCAATTCACCTATTCTATCAGTTGTCGTTCTTTCAGCACCACTTACAGGTATATATTTTGCTATTGTGACTATGCACTATTGACTTTACCAAGGTAATGCATGATTTTTGTTAGCGATTATCATGTTTACATGAAGGACCTTTATGATATGGGCTGTTAACTTTCTAATCAAATATGTATTTTTTAAAATGACACAAATATAAGTAATGTTGAAGAGGACTATTCCTACATGCATTGTTTGCACAATATTACAGGTGTACATCACGTCCCTTAATCAACATTGGATATTATATTTACTTGTATGCTTTTATTTTAAAGGCAAGAACACTGAAGTATAACCTTCGCACTGCAGCAGTTGTCAAAGTTCAACCCACATTATGCACTTCCAACATTGCAGTATTTGAGTCATCATGATGTGAGTTGGATTTGTCTAAGCTATGGAGTGACAAGGTTGACCATCAGTATCCTATAGCATAAGTAGGCTTTTGTGTTTGCATTTGTTTTCGACATGTGCATATCTGTAATAATATGTCACAATTATTTTGTTACAGATTTGTGACAAAGACAAATCATTTTATGGTTTGAAAGTTGACGTTTCAAATGTTTACAGCTTAGAAATCATGGTGTAGCCTCATATCTATGTGTAGCACTACACACTTTGAGATGTCATGTTTTTTTCACCATGATTAGGTAGCTAGCAGTAATTTTTGCCGGACACACAGCAGGGGAACAGCAGGCGTTACTGAACCCCACAAACACATCAGCGATTGTTTTCATCTGTGCATCTAACACTTCTGAGCAGCAACTAGCGCTGTTGAAGCCCAGGGTCAAGGAGGGTGTAGGCAGAGGCCTAGTATGAGACGTTTGAAGTTGAAGTTGTAGTTAGCAGCAGTAATTTTTGCCAGACACACAGCAGGGGAACAGCAGGCGTTACTGAACCCCACAAACACATCAGCGATTGTTTTCATCTGTGCATCTAACACTTCTGAGCAGCAACTAGCGCTGTTGAAGCCCAGGGTCAAGGAGGGTGTAGGCAGAGGCCTAGTATGAGACGTTTGAAGTTGAAGTTGTAGTTAGCAGCAGTAATTTTTGCCAGACACACAGCAGGGGAACAGCAGGCGTTACTGAACCCCACAAACACATCAGCGATTGTTTTCATCTGTGCATCTAACACTTCTGAGCAGCAACTAGCGCTGTTGAAGCCCAGGGTCAAGGAGGTGTAGGCAGAGGCCTAGTATGAGACGTTTGAAGTTGAAGTTGTAGTTAGCAGCAGTAATTTTTGCCAGACACACAGCAGGGGAACAGCAGGCGTTACTGAACCCCACAAACACATCAGCGATTGTTTTCATCTGTGCATCTAACACTTCTGAGCAGCAACTGGCGCTGTTGAAGCCCAGGGTCAAGGAGGGTGTAGGCACAAAATATTGAGTTATTGCCTTGTTACGTGGCCATTGCAAATGTATGTACTTCAAACAAGAATAAATGAACTTTTACTACAACAATAAAATGATAAATTTCAATTACAAGAATAGAAAAATATTTATACTTGACAGTCCTCTGTGGTTGATAACGTTTAATGGCTAACTGAAAATATGGTAACAAATTCAAAGCTTTCGAGACTACTCAGGTGTCTTCATCAGGCTAAGAGTAAAGCCAAAAATGAACAATCACATATTTCTACACACAACAGGACACAGGAATAGCTAAGACAAGTGAGGGAGGGACAAGTGAGGGGAGACCGGCAACAAAAAGGAGAACAAGGATGAATTATCAGCGCCACACAATCACAGATAAATTAATGATTTACCTGTGGCAAAAGACTTTTGTTTGCCCGGTCATAGCATCATGGATATGGAATTACTGGTATTAAAATATAACTTCAAATATGAGAAACGTACAAAGGTTTCAGAATATAAGCTCATCATGACCTTTGACACTGTTAGTGATGGAATGAATAGATCACATGGACTTATGTCATTCTATATCAATTAAGGAATCTGCGTCTATGCCCTTCCAGGGTCATGAAAACCCAAAAAAATACGCCAATGAGAGGGCAATCAAACTTTCTATCCTTATCTAGGAACTGTTCCAATATTTATGTTCATCCCTGTGAGATAATGACAGTTCTGATACACGTCACTTACTTGTCTTACCTATTGCACTATTCCTGTGTCCTGTTGTGTATAGAAATATGTGATGCTTAATTTTTTTAGTTAGTCTTTCCCTGATGAAGAGACGTGAGTAGCCTTGAAAGCTTGCAATTTGTTTCCATCTTTTCAGTTATCCATTAAACGGTATCAACCACTGCTGACTCTGAAGTCTAAATATTTTTCTATCTACTGGCTAACACGGTACAAAGATACACATGTTTTCTAATTTCAAGAAGGAAAAATAAAGAAAATACAAATATAAACGCATATATGCACATGCCAAAAATAAATGGAACAACACAACACCCAAAAAATTGGTAACAAAATATAGTGTTGTAAATTTAAGAATAAAAGTACATTTTTTTTTTTATGAATAATGCTTAAGGAACGCTATGTTAAACCATAACATAGTGAAGACAATGGATTTTGTAATAGTCACTCATCATAATCATCGCAAATTTATGTGACAGTCACAGACATTTCAATTATTTAAGTTCATAAAATCGTAACTTTCTATAGCATGTATGACATGTCCAGCATGGACTCATCAATGTGATTGATGACACAATAATGTACAATAAAAAATAACCATTTAAAAAAACATTAGGCATTGTTTGTCACAATTTAAGTGTGTGCCTGCAAGTGTAGGTGAAACAAAGGCTACGGATAGCAAAGGTATATTCTATGTCTGTATCAGACAGTGGACAGCCTCTGATGGGTAATGCCGATGTTATACTGTACGTCAATAAAGTCTGCGGCTGAAATCATGCATTTTTTGCTTGTAGAGTGTTGAAGAGGGTAAAAGAATGTCTGGTTGCGCAAAGCTTTATCCGTCAACACTACCTTCCTACTGTCACGCGTAGGGTAGGGTAGCGTGTGGCAATTAGCTGACTATCAAATGTGAGGTTAGGCTGCGTTATTGCGCACTAGGACGGCAAAAAAAATACAGCAGTAATAATTTAATGTGTAATACTCCACCTATGACAAACAAAAAAATTACGTTCCCTCTTTAACAATGTACAAGACTAACAAGCCTAATGGTTGACGCTGACTTAATTGAGATACAGTATTACATCAACATTGTCCATGAGTAACTATGCACTGTGATACCTATATACCAGTATTAATTTATATCTCTTGTGGTTGTTTCAACAGCACTTGCAGGTATAACTACCTATTGTCAGTATGCATGATGCACTTTCTAGATGTAATAATTTATTATTGGACATTATTACCATGTTTACATGCTGGCCATTTCATATATGGTGTTTGAAGTTACAGTTGGCATCAGTATGTGTATTTTATAATGTCTGTCATAAATAAAACTCGTGATGATGATGATGAGGATTTAATGATTCGTACATCCATTGACTGCATTATCTTACAGGTACAGATAAAGTTCCTTAAAAAGCATTAATTCATAAGTCTGAAATGTACTTTTATGCATTAATTTCAAAATGTGAAGAGTAGACTATGTTTTATTTTTTGTTACCATTTCTAATAGACATGTGCAGATATGCGCTGTGATGACAAATTATTATTTGTCCATATTTGTCATAAAAATTTATCATTCTAGGCCTGCAAAACTTCACAATTTCATGTTTTCAGCATAACAAGCAGGGTGACGGCTCTTCCCTATTTGGAGCATGTTGGTCATGTGTTTTTCTGTCCATGTGTCGGGAACAGGAGACTTCTTGCCGTTGACACAGCAGGGGAACAGCTGGCGTTACTGAACCCCACTAACAGTAGAGCTTGTGTTTTGTTCTGTGGACACGACACTTCTGAGCAGCAACTGGCAGTGTTGGAGCCCAGGGAGTAGAGTTCAGGTGGTAGAAAGATGAACATAACAGGAGACATGGATAACGTTGCGAACCAGTTATTTAATCTGAAAACGGACAGACAAATTCTGGCGAGATCCATGCCTTGTTCATTTTCAGAAAAGTAAGCCGGTCTACATTATCGGAGGATAGTCGCATGCGACGGTCTGTTAGTACACCACCTGCAGCACTAAAGACGCGCTCCGATAATACACTGGCAGCAGGGCAAGCCAGCACCTCCAATGCATACTGGCTAAGCTCTGGCCATGTATCCAGCTTAGAGACCCAAAACTTGAATGGGGAAGAGCCATCTGGGAGTACACTGAGAGGCAAAGCCAAGTAGTCTGTCACTATCTGACGGATACGTTGCCTCCCGCTGACTGGAGCCCTCTCGGATGGTGTAGACATTTGTGGCGCTGCCACAAAACTTTGCCACATTTTTAACATACTGGTCTTTCCCTGTGCAGAGGCACTGCGTGTGCTCCCTCTTGTTGCAGAGCTCTCTACACTGCCTCGACGCACAGAGCTGCTTTGTAAAGCAGTAGCAGCAGCAGTGCTCTCGGCAGTAAGGTAGAACATTAGGGATTGCACCAGTGTGTCTTGGTACTCCCGCATTTTACGCTCCCGGTTCAACGGTGTGATGAGGCTTTTGACGTTGTCCCGGTAGCGAGGGTCTAGGAGGGTGTACACCCAATAATCAGACGTCGTGAGAATGTGGGCGATGCGGCGGTCGTTTCTTAGGCACTGCAGCATGAAATCAACCATGTGCTGCAGACTCCCAACTGGCAAAGAAACGCTGTCCTCTGCAAGAGGCGTTATCTCTGCCTGCTCTGCATCACCCCACCCTCGCTCTACATACTGACTAGAGCGTTGTGTACCTCCCTCTGGAGCGATGTCTTCCTCCTCCATTGACTCCTCCTCCTCATCCTCCTCACAAAGTGAGCCCTGCCCAGCCCTTTGTGAGGAACCACGTTGCGCTGACTTTCCAGAAGGTGATGGAATTTGTGACTCCTCATCCTCCACCTCTTCCAAAACCTCATCCCTTATTGCTTGCAGTGTTTTTTGAAGCAGGCAGATAAGGGGGACAGTCAGGCTGACTAGTGCATCATCTGCACTCGCCATCCGCGTTGACTCATCAAACGCACGCAAAACGTGGCACATGTCCTTCATAGTGGCCCACTCATTAATGGTGAAGTGTGGACGACGCAAATTGCGTGTTGATTGCGCCTGATGCAGCTGATACTCCATAACTGCTGGCTGCTGCTCACACAACCGCTCCAACATATGTAACGTTGAATTCCACCTGGTGGATACGTCACATATGATGCGATGTTCAGGAAGGCGCAATCTGCGTTGCAGAGCTGCAATGCGCGATCTGGCCATGCTGGAACGTCGCAAGTGAGCGCACTCTAGGCGGACCTTGTGCAGCAGTGCATCAAGATCCGGATAGTCCCTCAAAAAACTCTGCACGACCAAGTTGAGCACATGTGCCAGACATGGTATGTGAGTGAGGTTGCCAAGGCCCAGAGCTGCCACCAGATTTCGGCCATTGTCACACACTACCAAGCCTGGCTGGAGATTCGCTGGCAAAAACCACACGTCGCTCTCCTGCTTGATGGCATTCCAGACCTCCTGCGCTGTGTGGCTTCGATTCCCCATGGGAATTAATTTCAGAACGGCCTGTTGCCGTTTGGCCACGGCTGTGCTCATATCGGTCGCATCAGGTAAGCGTCCACGGATCCATGTGGAGGTAGACCGTGACGGCTCCTGCAGCGATGATTCTGAGGAACTGGAGTAGGAGGAGGAGTCAATGTGGACAGACTTGATTCCGGCAATCCTTGGAGTTGGCAGAACACGTACAGCGCCACTCGCAAGATCTGTACCCGGCTCCACAACATTCACCCAATGGGCAGTGAGTGAAAGGTATCGTCCCTGGCCATGGGTACTGGTCCACGCATCGGTGGTCAGGTGGACCTTGCTACTGACGGCGTTTAGTAGCGCATGTTTAATTTTTGCCTCAACATGCTTTTGCAGACCAGGGACGGCTTGCCTGCTGAAATAAAATCGGCTGGGCACATTGTATTGTGGGACTGCCAATGCCATTAATTCACGGAAACTGTCAGTCTCCACCAGCCTGAATGACAGCATTTCAAGGGACAGGAGTTTTGCAATGCCAGCATTCAGAGCCTGTGCTCGTGGATGGTTTGCCGAGTATGGCCGTCTTTTATCCCATGCCTGTGCTACCGATGGCTGTTTTGTGGCCTGGGTGTGTGAGGTTGACAGGGAACTTGCAGCTGTGGGTGGAATAACACTGTGTCTCTGGACAACAGTGACAGAGGTTCTTCCATGGCGATCCTTTGAGGAAGCCGAACCAGCTGTGTGTGAACTGGAGGAAGAGGCTCCAACAGGAGCTGAAGATGTAGGTGCTGCTGTAGGTTGGCCTACATCTCCAGTGTGTCTTTGTAACTCAACAAAGTGCTTTGACCGCACATGTTTCCACATATTTGTTGTATTAAGGTTACTGACACTTTTACCTCTTTTAATTTTTTGATTACACAGCTTGCATTTGACATAGCAAATATCATCTGCAACTGTATCAAAAAAGGACCACGCAGAGCAAGTCCTGGGAGCGCCCGGTTTGGCTGTTGTAAGAGAACTGCTCCGAACGGGTGCCAAACTGGAGGCTACAGGCAAGCGAGTCTGCAGCCTACCTCTCCCTACTGTTTGGACCGTTGGTGCAATCTCTTCCTCAGAGCTGCTCCCACCACCTTCCTGTTCCTCACGCCATGTTGGGTCTTGGACCTCATCATCTCCACCACTACCCTCTTCCAACACCTGCTGTTGTTGGGTGGTCTGGCCAGCACCATGCTCAACAGAAACTGGCAACTGAGTCTCATCATCATCAGATGCGTTCTGCGGTGTGCTGACCATCGGCACTGGCTCACCCGCCTCTTCAGATTCAGAGAGACACAGCTGTTGCGCATCACTGCATACTGCCTCTTCTTCACATTCCAGAATGCTGCTTGGCTGGGCCCCTGTTTCCAAGCCAACAGATTCTGAGAACAGAAGCAGAGACTCAGCTGGCTCCTGTACAGAGCTCTCTGACTGCCTGGGCAATTTGGCAGGCGGTGAAGAGACTGATGGTTGTTCAACAGTGCTGTGGTCCTGAGAGGAGGTGGAAGCTATTGAAGTCGATGCATTGGCTGCCATCCAACCAACAACGGCTTCAATTTGTTCTTCACGCAGCAGGGGGGTACGCTGAGCTCCTACAAAAGTGCGCATAAAGGAACGCTCACGGGGAAAACTGGTGGATGCTGTGTCACTGGGTGCGGCAGCAGCCACAGAATCCCCACGTCCTCTCCCTGCTGCAAATCCACGGCCTCGACCACGACCACGTGCCTTACTCACTGACTTCTTCATCTTGGTAGATTGATAAAGAAAGTCAGAAAAGTTAAGGCCTAAGTGTGGTTATTCCTCACAGACTACAGTGAACCCTGCAGACAACTATTCACTATCTGTGAAAAGCTCCTTTGTGTACTTCTATAGTGTTTGCAACCAATGTATTGTATACGGATGGAAGCGCGTCACACTAATAGATTAGATTTTTTTCCACTAAAATGGAGCAGCACCAATTAGAGAAAAATGTGAAGGATGAGGCAGTGACACACGCTCAGCAGACTACAACCGGCAGTGGTTGAAGTACAAACTGGAGCGTAATCTGCACTCACAAAATGAAAAGCTCACAGACTACAGTGAACACTGAAACACAACTATTCACTATCTGTGAAAAGCTCCTTTGTGTACTTCTATAGTGTTTGCAACCAATGTATTGTATACGGATGGAAGCGCGTCACACTAATAGATTAGATTTTTTTCCACTAAAATGGAGCAGCACCAATTAGAGAAAAATGTGAAGGATGAGGCAGTGACACACGCTCAGCAGACTACAACCGGCAGTGGTTGAAGTACAAACTGGAGCGTAATCTGCACTCACAAAATGAAAAGCTCACAGACTACAGTGAACACTGAAACACAACTATTCACTATCTGTGAAAAGCTCCTTTGTGTACTTCTATAGTGTTTGCAACCAATGTATTGTATACGGATGGAAGCGCGTCACACTAATAGATTAGATTTTTTTCCACTAAAATGGAGCAGCACCAATTAGAGAAAAATGTGAAGGATGAGGCAGTGACACACGCTCAGCAGACTACAACCGGCAGTGGTTGAAGTACAAACTGGAGCGTAATCTGCACTCACAAAATGAAAAGCTCACAGACTACAGTGAACACTGAAACACAACTATTCACTATCTGTGAAAAGCTCCTTTGTGTACTTCTATAGTGTTTGCAACCAATGTATTGTATACGGATGGAAGCGCGTCACACTAATAGATTAGATTTTTTTCCACTAAAATGGAGCAGCACCAATTAGAGAAAAATGTGAAGGATGAGGCAGTGACACACGCTCAGCAGACTACAACCGGCAGTGGTTGAAGTACAAACTGGAGCGTAATCTGCACTCACAAAATGAAAAGCTCACAGACTACAGTGAACACTGAAACACAACTATTCACTATCTGTGAAAAGCTCCTTTGTGTACTTCTATAGTGTTTGCAACCAATGTATTGTATACGGATGGAAGCGCGTCACACTAATAGATTAGATTTTTTCCACTAAAATGGAGCAGCACCAATTAGAGAAAAATGTGAAGGATGTGGCAGTGACACACGCTCAGCAGACTACAACCGGCAGTGGTTGAAGAACTAACTGGAGCGTGATCTGCACTCAAAAAATCAAAACCTCACAGACTGCAGTGAACACTGAAACACAACTATTCACTATCTGTGAAAAGCTCCTTTGTGTACTTCTATAGTGTTTGCAACCAATGTATTGTATACGGATGGAAGCACGTCACACTAATAGATTTGATTTTTTTCTAATATAATGGAGCTGCACCAATTCCACTAAATAAAATAAAAAAAAAAAAGAGTCAGTGACACGTGCAGATGCCTACAAACAGCGGTGGATGCAGAGCAAACTGCAGCGTCACCTGCACTGTCACACACACACCTTGCACAGAGCTGTTAAAACAACACTGGCAAAATGAAGCTTTGCACAGCGGTTGGTAAACTAGCCTGCCTCAAGCACAGTAGTACACAAAATCACAATATCTAACTGTCCCTCAGAGTGAGCAGAGTAGCGTTCTGTCCCTTACTGAGTTCACAGCACAGTGACGCTAAAATGGCGGCGGCGCCTTTTATAGTGCATTCTGACATCATTTCAGCAGCCAATCACAGCCATGCCATTAGTTAAGATGACCGCAGCATTACAGGATGTGCCCACACTTCGTAGGATTCCTCATTGGCTGACTAAAATCACATTGCCTCTCAAAGAATTATGGGAACTTCCGATTCCGGTATACGATATTGAAAAAGTATCGGAATTAAGTATCGGAATTCCGATAACGCGAATATCGGCCGATACCCGATACTTGCGGTATCGGAATGCTCAACACTAGTGGACACTATTGTTTTTTTTTCTCTCCTCTTCTTCCAGTAATCCTGTCTTAAAAGATCTGGAAAATGGAGGCCCGCATAAAGGAACTTTGCGGAGTGACTGATAATATCCTTGCAGATTTGCAGAATATAAAGACCTGTTTTACAAATCTACAGGACCTCAATAATCACAATTTGCAAGTGGTTGGACAGACTACCCAGGATTTGCGAGCCAGGATTGAGGTTCTAGAGGGGCGAGTCCAGGCTCCTGCCGTAGCCCCGAGTGCTGGGATTCCCAAGTTGCCCCCTTTTCGTTTTGGCGGTGAACGTGAGAAATTCAGGGGATTTATTAATCAATGCAATCTTTTTTTTTCTGCACATGCTTCACAATTTCCCACTGAACGATCTAAGGTGCTTACTATAATTATGTTGCTTACCAACAAGGCTTTAATGTGGGCAAACCCTCTGATTGAGACTGAGGATGATTGTTTGAATCACCTTGATGATTTTATTTCAGCCATGGGGCAGGTGTTTGATGACCCCAATCGAGGTGCAACAGCTGAAGCAGCCATGTTAGCTTTGCGCCAAGGTAAGCACTCGGTAGCTGAATATGCCTTGGATTTCAGGAGATGGGCCCTTGATACCACCTGGGACAGTTCCGCCAAAAAATCTATTTTTCGAAAGGGGTTATCTCCACTGATTAAGGATGAACTTGCTCGTGCCGACCCTCCCACTGCGTTAGGTGACTTTATTAACTACTGCATCCGTATTGATACTCGTCTGACTGAACGCAGGCAAGAGAGATGGTTCGAAAGCAATCGTACTAACCTTTTCCTACCTTCCTCTCCAGCTAGGGAACCTTTGAGTAGGATTACACGGGAACCTGAACCTGAACCCATGCAGGTAGACTCTTTACAACGACGGGTTAGTGATGCACGCAAGGAACATCGTTTTAAGGAGAATCTATGTTTCTACTGTGGTAAGTCAGGGCACTTCATTATAAACTGCCCCAGCCGTTCTCGTAAGACTACTGCAGCACTCATTCATTGTGAGTGTTGCGAGAGGGGATCTGTCAGGTCCGAGCCTCAGGCTCCAGAGAGATCTGCAGCAACAGATCTTGATTTCTCGGACTTAAACTCCGTTACCTCTGAGGACGTTGACTGTGTAAACGCTGCCATTTTTCAAGTTTCCTCAGCGGTGTCCCAGCTGAGTTGTAAGAAAAACAATTCTCATTGCTTTCTTTCCATCAAACTCTGGGTTGACTCAGCTTGGGTGTCTAGCTCTGCTATGATCGACTCAGGGGCAAGTGGAAATTTTATGGATGTCTCCTTTGCTCTGAAACAGGGAATACGTTCAGTGAAGAAGGCTACTCCAGTACAGATGGAAACTGTGGATGGCTCCCTGCTGACCTCTGGACCAGTGGATCAGGAAACAGAGCCTTTGAGGGTTCTTATGGGTAAAGATCATCAAGAGAAACTGTCCTTTATGCTTATCTCTTCTCCCCACTTTCCCATTATTCTAGGGCTACCATGGCTGCAGGCTCAGAATCCTACCATTAACTGGGAGACCAAGGAATTACACTTTCCAGAGAAACAGATGAGTCCAAAAGTTTCAGCTTGCTCTGTTCCTAAAGGAATCATGTCAGTCCCTGAACTACCAGCTGTATACCAGGACTATGTGGATTTATGTGACAAGAAGAACGCTGACCAGCTGCCTCCTCACCGTCCATATGATTGTCCAATTGAATTATTGCCTGGAGCAGAAATACCTTTTGGTAAGATCTACCCCCTGGCGGGGCCCGAGCTAAAGGCTTTAAAGGATTACATAGATGAAAATCTAGCCAAGGGCTTCATACGCCCCTCTTCATCTCCTGCAGGTGCACCCATCTTCTTTGTAAAGAAGAAAGATGGATCTCTGAGACCATGCGTAGACTATAGGGAACTCAATAAGGTTACTATTAGAAACCGTTATCCATTGCCTTTAATCCCTGAGTTATTGGAGAGAGTGCGACATGCCAAAATTTTTTCTAAACTAGATCTTCGTGGGGCCTATAACTTAGTCCGTATTAGACCTGGGGATGAATGGAAGACTGCATTCAGGTCACGCTATGGACACTTTGAATATCTAGTTATGCCTTTTGGTCTGAGTACCGCCCCAGCCACTTTCCAACATTTGGTGAATGACATCTTCAGGGATCTCCTAGATACATTCGTGGTAATTTATTTGGATGATATTCTAATTTTTTCTAACTCCACAGAGGAACATCATGGACATGTGAGAATGGTCTTGGAACGTCTAAGACAAAATCATCTTTACATCAAACTTGAAAAGTGTGAATTCCATAGGACCGAAATTCAATTTCTGGGGTATGTACTGTCTACACAAGGAATTAGTATGGATGGAAGCAAAACCCAAGCCATCAAGGATTGGCCAAGTCCTAGAAATGTGAAGGAGGTACAGCGCTTCATCGGGTTTGCCAACTTCTATAGACGTTTCATTAGAAATTTCTCTGAGGTAGTGTCACCTATCACTCAACTTACCCGGAAAGAGTCTAGGTTTTCCTGGACTCCCCAAGCCCAGGAAGCATTTTCCCGTCTAAAAGATAAATTTACCACTGCACCTATCCTAGTACATCCCAACCCCGAGCTTGCCTTCATAATAGAGGTGGATGCTTCAGACTGTGCCGTTGGAGCTATACTCTCTCAGAGAACAGGTGAGAAGAATGTCTTGCATCCCTGTGCCTTCTTTTCCCAGCAGTTGTCTTCGGCTGAGAGGAACTACGATGTGGGCAATAGATAGTTGTTGGCCATTATTGCCGCCTTAAAAGAATGGAGACACCTTCTTCAGGGAGCTGCACAGCAAATAGTCGTCCTGACAGACCATCGTAACCTTGAGTTTATCAGGTCGGCTAAGTGCCTGACTCCTCGCCAGGCTCGCTGGAATCTTTTCTTAAACCAATTTAATTTTATCATCTCTTATAGACCAGGATCGCGCAATGGAAAGGCTGATGCACTCTCTAGGATTTACTCAGCAGAGACACGTCCAATTACTCCTCCTAAGACTATTCTTCCTGACTCTAGATTCCTGGGAGTAATTCATAATCAAGACCTACTTAAGGACATCAAGGAAGCATACCATGCGGATTCCTTTTTGGCACAACCCCCAAGGGACGTAAGTCTTGTCTTTAAGAATGGTGTGTGGATTCAGGGACAACGTCTGTATATTCCTGAAACAGTCAGATTAAGAGTATTGCAACTCATTCACGATTCCAAGATAGCTGGGCATAGAGGAATTCTAAAGACACAGGAATTTCTTTCTCGTTTCTTTTGGTGGCCCACTTGCAGGAAGGATGTTTTGAATTATGTCACTTCATGTGAGGTCTGTGCAAGATGCAAAACACCTCGCTCCTCACCAACTGGTCTGTTACAGCCTCTTCCCACCCGTCCCGCCCGTGGGGATCCATTTCTATGGACTTCATTGTGGAGTTACCAACCTCTCAGGGGAAGAACACCATTCTAGTGGTGGTTGACCGTCTAACAAAGGCAGCTCATTTTATCCCTTGTGTCGGCTTACCCACTGCAAAACAGACATCAGATTTGATGATTAAGATGTGTTTCGCTTACATGGAGTACGGATGAGGTTATTTCGGATCGAGGGGTGCAATTCATTCTAGGTTTTGGCAAAATTTCTGTGCAGCATTGGACATTAAAGTAAACCTTTCTTCTGCTTTTCATCCCCAGACTAATGGACAGACCGAACGAACCAATCAAACCCTGGAGCAGTATCTCCGCTGCTTTATCTGCCACCTACAGGATGATTGGGTGGATCTACTTCCATTAGCTGAGTTCTCGTATAACAACTCTCAGAGTGCCTCCACTAAACAGTCTCCTTTTTACTCTAATCTAGGTTATCATCCTAACATTCTACCACGATTTCCCATAGAAAGCCTTTACCAGCAGTGGCTGAAAGAATCACGTCTTTACAGAAGAATATGGATCTTCTAAAGGAAAATCTGGAATCGGCTCAAGAAAGGTACAAGAAAGCAGCAGATAAATTTCGTAAACCTGCACCAGCTTTCAAGGTAGGAGACTTGGTCTGGCTGTCAACCAGAAATCTTAAGTTAAGGATTCCATCGTCTAAGTTGGGACATAAGTACATTGGACCCTATAAAATCAGTAAAATTATAAGTGCCGTTGCTTGTCGTCTTCAACTGCCCAGAACTATGAGAATCCACCCTGTCTTTCATGTATCCCTACTAAAGGCTGCGACACCCAATACATTTCCTGGACGTTCCTCTCCTTGCCCTGACCCAGTGCTAGTCGATGGTCAGGAAGAATTTGTGGTGGAAAGGATTTTAGATTCCAGGTTGTATAGAAATCAGTTACAATATCTGATTAAATGGCAGGGCTACCCAGTGGAGGACAACTCATGGGAACCGGTCAATAACGTTAATGATCCTCGCTTGCTCCGTCAGTTTCATCAGAGGTACCCACACAAGCCTGGTCTGAGGTCATCCGGAGGTTGTCCTTAAGGGGGGAGTAATGTAAGGTTCTATGTATATATTCCTGAAACTCAGTTTGTTCGTCAGCCATTTTACTTTCTGTCTTGCTGCAGCTATCTTGCCCTCAGTCAAAATGGAGTTTCCAGCTTGCATGTTCCCGCCCTGATTCTCTCCTTTGCTTCTTAAGCAGCCACAGCTGAGCAATCAGTGCTTCAGAATCTAGCCTGCAGTGAACCTGTGACTTGACTCCTGTAAGCCTTGGACCTTGTACTCCAGCTATTCCTACTGAGGAACTCTGAAGCACTTGTGGACTCTGAACCCTGCTCTTTGAAAGACCCACGTTTGCATGGACTTACGGTAACAGAGAAGAAGATCCTGAATCTGTATTGGAGAGTGATTGCTGAGCTTGGATTACTCTGGCCTGCTGTGTCTCCTGTTTCTGTGTCTGCAAACTGTGTGACTATTTCTGCCAACTTGTATGAAGTAATACAGGACTTTTCTATATCAAACCTGTGACTCCTGTGTTTTCATCGCACCCAAGCACAAGACGCTATATGAACTGTACTACATACATTACAGAACCTGTCACACCCCCAGGGCCTTTTTAAGTAAAAAAGCCACCTTCAGCAGCACTAAGGCTGAATTCTGCGAAGGTGTCTCTTAGGTTCCTGATCGCTAGGAACGCTGAAATAGACACTTTTATTATTTGTCCAACATACCTATATTGTGTCAGGGAGGTATGTCTTCTCCCCGTGACAATGGCCTCAGCGGTGTCAATCATCCCTCTCTTGTTTCCGGCCCCCGTCTCCTCTCCTTCTTGCGACGTCACCGGCCCCACAGTGTGTTGTGATGTATTTACACTGTGGGGTTGGGAATCTGATGCCTGTGCAGTGAGGAATGCGGTGGAGGGAGATGGGAGACAGGCGCAAAGATCCTCACTGCGCAGGCTGTGACGTCGCGAGAAGGAGAGAGAGGAGGAGAGGAGGAGGGGCCGGAAACAAGAGGGGGATGATTGACACCGCTGAGGCCGTTGACACGGGGAGAAGACATACGTCCATGACTCAATAGAGGTATGTCGGACAATTATAAAAGTGTATATTTCAGCAGTTCCTAGTAATCAGAAACATAAGAGCCACCTTCACAGAATACAGTGTTAGTGCTGCTGAAGGTGGCTCTTTTACTTAAAAAGGCCCTGGGGGGTGACAGGTTCCCTTTAAGAAGTTTAAAGTACACCCTTATGTAACCATCATATACTCTAAGTCTGCTTAGTAGTGGCGATCCACTCTTTCTATTTGAAATTAGCTGCATTCACTCTTCGAACTGTAAAATGATGATTATTACAATTATAATATATTGTACCAGCTTCTCCATCTTAAAAAAAATATCACGAACACATCAAATTTTTATAATAGTTGGGAAGAAAAATTACCTATTTTTACAGACAGTTCAGAAATTTCTGTAAGGTTGTCAACTTTAGTGATTGGACCTGTTATGACCAGCTGGCAAAGGCTTGCCCTTTAGTATCTAATTAAGTCATTTAAAGAAGCACTCATATCAAAATTTTAATCTCCTGAATATTTTGCAGTCATCAAATAAAATATAGGACTGTGCACTTACAATTGCTCATTTTGCTCTTCTACCCAGGTAATTCTTCTCTTTGCCATTAGTTCTATGACATCATGAGATTAAAAAGAGTAGCTGAATCCTTTTAAGTTCTATGTATAAACAGTAAGTCTCTTTTCCATGCATGAGTGACCATTAGAACCACAATTCTACACCAATGAAAAGTCACTGGCAGGGGGAGAAGGGAGCAGCTGGGTCAGGAGTTGAAGAGGGGAATGATTTGTGTAGGAACTAGTGACATCCTGTTTCTACATACAGCTTAGAAGGATTCAGTTAGCCAGTTTTTAATCACGTGATGTCATAGACCTAATGGAAAACAGAAGATTTAAAAGGGTAGAAAGGCAAAATGAGCAATTGTAAGTACACAGTGCTGTATAATATGATGATTGAAATATATTAAGATATTAAGACAAGGATAAAAACTTTGATACGAGTGCTTCTTTAACTAATTAGTTAACTCGGACAACTTGAAGTACATTGCAGACCTGAGCCACTAAAATAATGCTGGAAATCTCATAATCCATGAGAAGGAATAAGCCGAATGGCATCAGTCACTATCACAAATCACATTTTGTAATTGTATCCACATCTACTAATACAGTATATCATTTATAATAGGTATTTTGGACTATTCAATATGAATACTGGGATACAAAGTCATTTTAGAGAAAGCAATTTGAAGATACGCTCACCATATTATAAATATTGGAAACATCTGTCCCAAAAAATCGCTATAATCTGTCTCTTAACGGGTGCACAGATGTGTTTTCTAAAGTGCCAACCACATAGAAAGCGCATAACGTCTCACCAGGGAAGCTACGATTTCCATGGGAGCCTCTACAGCCATAATGTTAGATCACCGCTGTGAGAAATAAAAGCTTTTCCATGTTATGTCTATCAGAAAGGAGTCACAGCATCATTTTTCATCATTCGGACCTCGCAGCTGCTTCTTACCTGATGGTTTCTTAGTCCCTTGTCTTACCAATTATTGTACAATATGCCCAAATCAAATAAACTTTTCATAAAAATATTCTCTTCCTTTCACAATTACGTGGCACCAAACGGCGCCAAACAAACCTCCAAATGGAAGGTGTGCACTGAAAAACAAAGCCTTCTCTACAGGGGTGTGCTTGGTTATGGAGAAAAAAAGATAAGCTTCAAACTTAGATCTTGTAATATACTAACACTTCTACAACTGCTTTATTAATAATTTTCACTGTAAAATATTCTTCTTTTTTCTAAAATATTTTTAACAATTTCCATAAAACAATGGCTGCAAGAATCAAGCTCCATACACCACTGCTTTTGGTGCATTTTCAGTGTAAATATTTGCATGTATTGCCTCTACATTTTATACATTGTCATGTGTCATTATTGAATGTTAGCCAATTAGCCATGGTTGTGGGCAGGGTTTACTAAAGGTACTTACACATAGCGAGATTGTTAGCGAGATCGCTGAAACGTCACAGGTTTTGTGACGCAACAGTGACCTCGCCAGCGATCTCGCTACGCGTGAGACATAGCGGCGACTCGCACCCCGTTGCGATATTGCTGATCGTGCTGGAATGTCCTAGGCCATTTTTTGATCATTGGTGTCCCACTGGCCAGCATGCATCACTGTGTTTGATGCCATAAAAATGATGAGCGACCTCGTTGGCGATTTAGAACTCAGCAACGCAGTCGTGATTTTGCTTTTCTTTGTCAGAATCGCTGCTGTGACAAGATCCCAACAACGCCGAGGTTGTTATACGGATCGCCGTATCGTTGCTGCGTCGTTGAGTAGATCTGCCTGTTTGACAACTTACTAGCCACCATGTAGCGACGTATCAGGGGTCGTATCTTTGCTGGGATCGCTGGAGCGTCGCTATGTGTAACGGGGCCCTTAGACTTCATTCACACATCTGCAATTTTGAACAGTATTTCTATGCCAAAACCAGGCATGTTTCAAAAACACAGAATAGCTGTCAATCTTTCAATTTTAGTTCTTCTGTGTAAGTTCCATTCTTGGTTTTGGCATACAAATACTGGTGAAAAATAAAGATCCAGTACTAAAGTGTGAATGGAGCTTTGGAATCAAAATTGGCTTTTTCAAACATCACAAAAGAATTACAACTGTGCCCAACCTGTGCCTGTGTCTGTGCCTATTCCTGTGTCCTGTTATGTATAAATATGTGATTCTTCAATGCTGTATTAGTCTTTGCCTGATGAAGAGACCTGAGTAGTCTCGAAAGCTTGCAACTTGTTACCATCTTTTCAGTTAGCCATTAAAAGGTATCAACCACTGAGGACTCTCAATTCTAAATATTTAACTGTGCACAACCAGCAGCTTAGTATAAAATGTAAGCCACAAAAATATAAACCAAAACTACAACACCTTCTCCAGTAACTACTACATTAGCAAACGACAGTTAACAACGAGTGATGAGCGAGTAAGCTCGTTGCTCTGGTTTTCCCAAGCACGCTCAGGTGCTCTCCGAGTATTTGGGTGTGCTCGGAGATTTAGTTTCTTTTGCCGCAGCTGCATGATTTGTGGCTACTTGACAGCCTGAATTCATGTGAGGATTGCCTGTTTTTAGGGAATCCCCACATGTATTCAGGCTGTCAAGCAGCCGCAAATCATGCAGCTGTGGCGACAGAAACTAAATCTCCGAGCACTCCAAAATACTTGGAGATCACCTGAGCATGCTTGGCTCAAAAGATGAGTGGTGCCAGATGACAGGCTGTAAAAAAAAAGTAATTTGCATTATGTTTTTGGGAGATGTTTATGCTATATGTGTCTACTGTATATGCGACAACTTGACGTGATTTGCAGTCTGTTGGGGATTTTACTAGAATTTTGTAATATTGAATTTGTATTATAAGAAGTTGGAGTCTATAACTAGCCAAAATTGATATATTTGGATCGATGAAACACATTCAAAAGTCCCATAAGGCCCTGCTCACATTAGTGTTATGGCTGCTACTTAAACTCAAATTGTAACACATGAATCTGTTTTCGAGAAGATACTGACAAGTTCTGATGGAATCCATTAACATTAATGAGTTTCCATTGGGCTTACATTGAGTTTTTGGTCTTTTTGCTGGTAAGATGAGCCCTGGAGATGACATCTTTTTTGTCATAGGAGATACTGAAACCTCAGAATGGAACAAATACCTATAATAACAGAATTTAAGATTCTAGAAATACATATTCAGGGCTCTGATCAAAAGCATGTGGTTGATGCTATACACAAAATTTTACAATCTGAATGGCCAAGACTCACTATGTGGTCAAGTACACACCTGGATGGGAGTAGCAGTAATCATCATATTGTAAAGACTACTCAACAGCTCCCAGGGAGCCATCCAGCTCATTCATCAGCATCAACTGTTACTGAAGTACCATGGACATCTTATAGATGCTCTTGTTAAACAGTCCACTGACAAAGCTCTGATTATGTGGTGATAACATGCCCCTCTTTTTTTCATAGCAGACCCATAGCTAAAGGTGTTGTTCCATAAACAATTGTTGTCAATTGTTGCCAGTTGCCACAGAATGTATGAAGATTCTAGGCTACAGCTACCAAGTGACTGCCTCTTCTCTGGAAAGCTGAGGAATGTTAGCCCAAGTCTCAAGAGTAGTGTTGAGCGATACTGCTCGATATCTAAAAATATCGGATCGGGATGGTATCGCCGATATCACTAAATATCGTCGATATCCGATTCCGATACCGGAAGTCCCATGTAAGTCTATGGGAACAAAATATCGCAACTAAAAAAACACTTTCTTTCGTTGTAAACACAAAATATACACACATAGAATACATATATATATATATACATGTCATTGTGACATATATATATATACATATATTTATAGTTTATACACTTCTACATAGTAAAATAGACTCTGATTCAATTGCCGGGTAAAGCCGTGACATACACCATAGAAGTCGACGGGCTCGGTGCCGAGTACCCCCAAAACCTCTGGCTCTGTGCGACTCAACTTGGGCGTCACGAACAGGATTCTGTAGCTCGCTATAAGCGAGTCCTGTGTGCCTGAATTGAACTGGTTTTGTGCTTGAGAATTGCTAAAATCATCAGAGAATGTATTTGCCATTTTTCCGCCATATCTGCATCACGACGAGGCACTGGTGAAGAAGAAGGGCGTGCTCTTCGTGGGTGTACACTCACTCAGTGGCGCGAAAACGATGGCCGACCACTCTAAATGTTACTGCAATGTAAGATCGTGCCCCACAGCTCTTGAGTTCCGCCTCCTCATCCTCCTCAGTGTGCGGAAACTAACACGAAGGTCCCGCCTCACTACAAAAGAGGGGCCCTCTCCAGATGCTAATGACACATGTGACTTGGCAGAGATGGCTAATGGACACGAGCAGAAGTGTGAAGGGATGGAGCAGTCAGAGCTCTCCCCCCACGGAAGCGACCCGATCGCCACGGAACCACCGTTGGGCACCCGGCCTGGAAACCCTCCTACGCTGCAAGAAGCGGAGGATACCCTGAGAGACCTGGCCCGGCACCGGGAGGAGGTCGCCAGGATGGAAGCCAGCTGGCGTGCCCTAAAACTAAACTTGGAGCGGCGCCAATCCCTCTTACCTGAAGTGTCTGTACCGGAAGGTGAGGCACCCGTTCTAGTAGAGGAGTCCGTGCGGGCATCCCAGCCCTTGCAATGTGATCCGGTTGACGTTGTCGCAGTGGAGGCACCCGTTCCTGCAAAAAACGCTGCACCGGCAGCACCCCAGATCCCGCTGTCTGCCCCCGTCGCTGAGACAGAAGAAGCGACACCCGTCCTCATGGAGGAGGCCGCGCAGGCACCAGAGGTCTACCTGCCTGTACCGGAGCCCCGACTGTCATCTGTTCCAGAGCCGGCTGCTTCCTCCGCAGGTGAGCGCCGCCAAGCCTGGGGGGGCGCCAGGAGAGCTGCCGCAAACCGGACATTGTAAGCTGCAGTTTGATGGTGGAGACATGGAGATGCTGGTGGAGGAGAATTACAACCGGCGTCAGGAGGAAGAGTGTAGACGTCGGGAGAGAGAAGCCGAGCGACAAAGGGAGCAGCGCGAATCCCAGAAGCTTCGCCAACGTCACATCGAGAAGGACCGGGCAGATAAGGACCGGATGAGAAAAGATAAAAGTACGGTGAGGGAGCCGCGGCGTAAGGGTGCAGTACGGAGCTTTAAATTGAAAGCTGGTTGGGGCTTCATCCAGGAGCATGGACTTTATTTAGAAGTGTTTGTGACCCGGCGGGACGTGGAGACTCACCTCCCAGAAGGACACCCGGGGATGGACCTGTTGCCAGGAGACTTGGTAACTTACACCCGACACTGGGGTTACAATGGATGGTATGCCCTAAATGTCACCAGGTGCGACCCCTGGTCCCCAGAGTGTCAGGAACCTGTGAGACCCTCGGAGCCTTCAGCCTCCCACATCCAGGCCTCTGCACAAGTGCCCACCCCATGCCGTAAATCTCCCCAGCCTCCCTCAGTGGTCTCCTCAGCAGCCCCAGCTATGGACATGATAATGATAACTGGCCCGTACCCGGCGCCTGTTAGGCCCCCTGGGTTCGTTCAGTCCGGGACATAGGGCTCCAGACCCGGAGGGAGATGAAAGAGGTGGCCACACAGACACAGATAGCGGGTCACGACTTGACTGTACAGACCACACGACGTCATCAGGTCCTGGTGGTCCTTGGTGTAACGAGTGTCCCACGACGATCCAGCTCTGCTACATCAGAATGACATCAGAGGCAGGCAGGCAGGCAGACAGAGCCTGTCATCCCGGCGCAGCACAGCTGATTACCTGCTTCCCCGGCGGTGACGTCATCGGACTGGTTTACGGCCGGGATTACCCTGCAGTCACTACAGTTATCGCGAAAAACTGCATGTGACCTCCAGGGAGAAGATAATGGCGGCCATCAAGCAGTCCAGGACGTGACCGCCGGAGATCTTCTCCAGGTAAGTGCCGCTGACTCCTGACAGACCCGACCGACGGACACTCACAGTGACAGTGACAAATCCGATTCCGGTATCCGATATGACGAAAATATCGTACTCGGAATCAAAGCCCGATACAGCTAATATCGGCCGATACCCGATATTTGCAGAATCGTATCGCTCAACACTACTCAAGAGGAACAGCCTCCAGTTCTTCTATTCTTGGGTTGGAGAGCTTGGACTCATTTCTTCAACTTCACCAAATATTTACTATGGGGTTCAAGTCAGGCAACTCCATAATATTTTAGCACTTCTGAAACTAAGCTTTGTTGCACTTTGAGATATGTGTGGAGATATTGATCTGTTGGAAGGTGATGGCGAAGCTTCAGCATCCACAGAGAAGGCATGACATTGCCCCCAGATTATTTCCCAATACTTGATTGAATATATCTTGCCTTCCACAGGTTGAATATTTTCAGTTGCAGAGGAAGCAAAGTAGTGCTAGGGCAACAACAATCCACCACCGTGCTTTACTATTGGCAATGTATTCTGTGTATGCTTATTTTTTCCTCCTCCAGACACATCACTGATTAATAGGCCTGAAAAGTTCCAGTTTTTTTTAATCACCTCACAAAAGAAAATCTCAAAATTTCTGTGACTTTCTTAAATGTCTTTGAGCCTATTGGATATGACTTTTATTGCGCATTTGGGTTGGTAGAAGCATTCGTTTTGGAGCTTGAATACCTTTAGCATATAAGCATATAGTATCTACCTTTCTGTGTAAATTAAACCTCAGTGCTTACTGTCACCAAATCTTGCTGCAGTTTTTTTGCAGTCACTCAAGATATTTCGACCACCTGACTCCTCTTAAACCTTGAAGCAGCTGGTGACAACGACCTCTTTCTGTAATGTTCAGTTAATGTAACCAGTGTTTCTTTAACTTACAACTTGTGAAGTACTTTATGTTTCTGCTTGGTAAGATACAAGATGAATTGATTCGCACAGAATGGCTAAATAAAGTAGTACTGTTTACTGAATTGGTAATAAGAACATACAAGACAAAACAAAAACATAGAAGGTAGCAAAAGATACAATATATCAATAGATTTTACTACTGGCTAACCATACAAGACATCAAAAGATGTATACAAGAAAATATAAAATATACAGAATATCAAAAGATGCTTTTGGAGGAGTCCAAGACCCAGATAGAGATGAGAGTGGACTTTTTTTCTGCCGCTGCACACCTAGCCCCCTGATAGCTCAGGGCAAAAAGCTAAGACAAGACTAGATCTTTCTAGAATCAATAATTAAACATATGTGTAGTGTGCATGTCCTTAAGTAAAAAGTTAGGAATGTGGTTTATTGTCAATCTGTACCAAGCTTCTTATCTTGTCTTTGAAACTGAAATGACTCAGAACTAGTGATGAGCGAGTATACTCGTTGCTCGAGTTTTCCTGAGCATGATCGGTTGTCCTCCAAGTATTTTGGCGTGTTCGGAGATTTCGTTTCTGTCGACATAGCTGCATGATTTGTGGCTGCTGGACAGCCTAAATACATGTGAGGAATGCCTGTTTGTTAGGGAATCCCCACATGTATTCAGGCTGTCCAGCAGCCACAAATCATGCAGCTACGTCGACAGAAACGAAATCTCCGAACACGCCAAAATACTCGGAGGACACCCGAGCATGCTCGGGAAAACCCAAGCAAAGAGTATACGCGCTCATCACTATTCAGAATCATTAGAACCATTAAACTAACAAAATTAACCCTTTCCAATACAGCTTTCAAATGTACCTCTAGTAACATTCAATGTTGTTGCTATCTTTTGGTAACCTTTTCCTTGTTTATAAAAGATATTTATCTTTGTTTAGATCACTTTCTGTTTTAAAGGTAACCTGTTATATAAAACACCACTCTTGACCTGCAGATATGGGGCTAATTTGTAGGTTGGCACTGAGGGTCCCGCTACCGTAGGCAATTAACTTTATTCCCCCTGGCAACTTTCGGTTTACAATAATAGGAGTGGCACTACAGTAAAGAGTAAATCAGAGCAATCCTGGTTGGTGCTCAAGTAGGGTCCAAAACCAATATTTCATGATTTTAATTGCAGTCCATATAAACAATTTTAAAATTAGACATTTCGGTCTCAAACAGCCTTCCTCAGTGTACCGACTGCGCAAGCAGAGAAGGAAAAAAGAAAGGACACAGTGAAGTAAGTGTTCTGAATTGTTTTGGAGAGAAGCCTAAAAAGATAACATGCTGAACGCTGCATCCACCTCCTGTTTCTTCTCTATTTGTGCAGTCGGTACACTGAGGAAGGTCGTTTTAGGCTGTGGTTCCACGGTCCGGAACCACAGCGCTTTGGACGGAGCGGAAATTCAGCTCCGCCCAAAGCCCCGCCCCCTTTCTGACGCGCGCTCTTTCCGGATGTGTTCCGGACACCTCCGGAACACATCCGGAAAGAACGCAGGGCTGCATAGCCCTGTGTTATTTACCTTGCGGCGACGCAGCGTCGCCGCAAGACGCTAGGACATGCTGCGGTCTGAAAAGACGCGCCACATGTCCGGAAACGCAGGTCTTCCGCCTGCGTATTTTTACGCATAGTGGAGACGGGATTTCTTGAAATCCCCTCCACTATGCTGTAACATCTGGACGCTGCGTGTTTGGCGCTGCGCCAACGCACAGCGCCAAACACGCAGCAAATCCGGAGTGTTTCCTTATCGTGGAAACATAAGACTGAAACCTCTATTTTTTGTACTTGTTTACATGGACTGCAATTAAAATAAAGATATATATTCATTTTTCAGTGCCAAATTTTCAAATATTTATTAGGAGTGGCACTGACGTGGTTTCACGTGGTGGGACATGGGAGTGACTGACAGCTCACCCTAATGATGAGCCTGCTGTCAGTCAGTGCCCAGGGTGCGGTTACAGCCTCGGCTCTCTATACACAGAGCAGTAACTAATGTCAGCACCACTCCTATGACTGGAAACTGAATGATGCTGAGGGCAATAAAGTCCATTTTTCCTGGCAGTGGGGCTCTCAGAGCAGGTTCTCCATGGTGTCAGAACATCATTATTCTGCAGACTAACCCCATAGCTGCACGTTAAGGGTATGTACACACTTTGCAGATTCTGTTGCAGTTCTACAGCAGATTTTGCTTGCAAATCTGCAGCAGAACTGCAAGTGATGTACAATACCATTCTAGTCAATGGAAATCAAAAAACGCAGTGCACATGCTGCAGATTTTTCAGCGCAGATTTGGTGCGGATTTAAAACTGCAGCATGTCACTTCTTTTGTGTAGAACTGCAGCGTTTTGAGACCTGCTCCATTATAGGAATCTGCAAGTCTCAAAAGGCAGGGGAAATCTGCACAAAAACTGCAGTAAATCTGCAGATAAAAAGGACAAAAAAAGGATAAAAACTGCGCAGATTTTGACCTGCAGTTTCTGCCAAGAGATGCAGATTCTGTGCAGAAAATTCTGCAGACCAATCTGCAACGTGTGCACATACCTAATACTGTTATTTTACATGACAGGTCACTTTTAGGCTATGTGCACACGTTGCGGATTCTTAGCGTTTTTGCCGCGGGTTTTCATGGCGGAAATGCCGCGAAACCACGGCAAAAACATTACACAACACAACTCATTATAGCCTAAGGGATTCCGCAATGCTGTGCACATGCTGCGTGTTTTTCCGCGGCGGAATCGCATCGTGGAAGAATCCACAGCATGCTCATTCTTTTTTGCGGAATCGTGGCGATTCCGCCGCCATAGGAATGCATTGAACTGCTTACTTTCCGCATGTGGCTATGCCCACCATGCGCAAAGTAAGCGGTTCATGTGCGGATGGTACCCAGGGCCTGGAGGAGAGGATCCTCTCCTCCAGCCCTGGGTATCATATCCATATTAAAACAATAATTAAAATAAAAAATTGTGATATTCTCACCTTCCGGCAGCCCCCACAGCTTTCCCGCCTCTCAGTGACGCTCCTGGCCAATCCCGTTCCCAGTAATGCATTGCGAGAATCACCCCAGATGACATAGGGTCTTGTGTGATGCTACGTCATCTGGGGTCATTGTCGCAAAGGACGCCTGGTAACGGGATTGGCCGGGAGCGTCGCTGAGAGGTGGGAAGGCTGCGGGGGCCGCCGGAAGGTGAGAATATCACGATTTTTAATTTTTTTTATTATTTTATCATTAGATCTCTTTACTATTGATGCGGCATAGACTGCATCAATAGTAAAAAGTTGGTCACACTTGTCAAACACTTGTATGACTCGTGTGACCAACCTGTCAATCAGTTTTCCAAGCGATGCTACAGATCGCTTGGAAAACACTAGCATTCTGCAAGCTAATTATGCTTGCAAAACGCTAGTTTCTGGCGGGAATACGCATACCTATAATATGCGTATTTCCCGCGGCAGGAAGGTGCGGAATTGCCGCGGAAATTTCCACGGCAATTCCGCAACGTGTGCACATAGCCTTATGGTCCCCATACACGTTAGACGAACTTAGGCTGAAACCCACTAATAGCGGCAGGCTTGGCTGGCATTGTAATATGTATCGAAGCTTCTAGGTTTCCCTAGGTAGATGATGACAGGGTAGATGATTATTAAGTAAGTCAGATTTTGGATAACTGATCCTTTTCTTTTCAGCTATATAAGCCACCTGGTAGATGCTATCTCATAGAGAACACAGAACCAAGCATTCCTGTGCATGGAGGAGTAATGGGAGACTTTTTGGATACTGACTAAACAACTGTAGGAACCATTGTTTAGTTGACAACTATCCACTGTGTTTGAAGACGCCCCTTTGCCATATTTCTAAAATGCTACCAACCGTCTCAATCAACAAACCCCTAGCCAGTTCTGGTATTTGATGTCATATCTGAATCCCGCTTGCTGCAGTTTATGAAATTCTTGATTATTATCATCAGATGTGCTTCAGAAAACATTTGATTTGCAAATGTGTGTTCTTATGAGGGATTCAATGCAGGGGGTTGTATAATTCGGAGACTGCAGCAGTCATGAGATGTGGGATTTTTGTGTTGAAATTGGAGAATCCACTTGTTATATCACTTATATTGAGCTATTTAAGTTCTTCTTGTATAATTGCTTTATCGCAAATAGCAGGAAGTTTATGAATGTTGCTAATAAACTTACTTACAATAGGGGTTGAATAATTTTGATTGCAACGTGAATTGTTTATGGGTCCCCCACTTTAAGTTTTATGATAAAATTAAATAAGAAAAATAATTAACAGCAGTCTGTCTTTTAATTGCTGTGTAAATAGGCAGCATTTGCTAGACCCTGATAAACTTTTGTGTCTTTCCCAGCATACATTCAGAATTGATTCAGTGCTAAAAAAGAAAAAAAAATCTTAATAATTAAATGCATTTGATCTCAGAGTTTGCAGAGAAGTATATTCCGTATGGTTGTCAGTGGCTGGTGTTGTCGTATTGATGGACTTGGTTTGATGAGAATTTTGTAGCTGCCGGTTTTATTTGCTTCATTACCAATTCTGTGTATAACTACAGCTCTGTTTTTTTATTTCTGCCACAGCAAATTCCACTTTCCCTGTCACTTTTTATCTGTAATATTTTGTTATCTGCTCTAATACATACAATTCTATTGCAAACTTTTGTTGTTTAAAGGAATATCAAATAAATCATAAACCTTAAAAAAAGACCCTGAAACAGTTTATCACTGCACTGCCTCAGATATTTACAAATCATAACAAAAAAAAGGTTTGCAATCTGTTTTCAGACAATAAAAATATTACCTTTTCTATTATATCAGTATGGCTTTTCATGCTTGTGGTGTTTTTTGTTTCCAGTATTCATTTAATCTATAATGAAAGAAAATGTATCAGTCAGTAATTTTGATTTATGAAAGATTATTTAGTTTTCTCTTTCTTCCTTAAGGGTATGAGCACACGACCTATTTTGCAACAAGAAAAGGCTTCAGGAAAATGCCGGTGGTGATTTTCTTGAGGGACCTCTTCTTTAGCATTTTTTTCAGCTGTTTTTGCAGCAGCTTTGCCAGCTGATCACTTATTTTTTAACGTGCATGTATAAAATAGACAGTGGTTTCCAAATGGAAGTCACCTAAGTAATAGACTGATCACTTCTTTTAACCACAGGCAGAGTGTATCATATACTGGCGGTATGATTTCAGTCAGGTAGGTTGGACTCTGAAACGCTGAAGCATAAAGTTTAACTGCCTCCCAGGACTGAGCCGCCCAGGAGACTAGTCAGCGAGGTCTCCGGTGGCTACTCCTACTACTACTGCTGCCAATGACTACAAATATAAAAAAAATATAGAATAAGGCTGTGTTTCCATGGTCCGGAAACACAGCGCTTTGGACGGAGCGGAAAGTCCGCTCCGCCCAAAGCCCCGCCCCCTAGAGAACGCGCGGTCAATCCGGATGTGTTCAGGGAACACATCCGTAATGACCGCAGGGCTACATAGCCCTGTGTTATTTCCCTTGCGGCGACGCAGCGTCGCCGCAAGGGAATAGGACATGCTGCGGTCTAAAAAGACGCGCCGCATGTCTGTAAACGCAGGTTTTCCGACTGCGTGTTTTTAAGCATAGTGGAGACGGGATTTCTTGAAATTCCCTCCACTATGCTGTAACATCTGGACGCTGCATGTTTGACGCTGCGCCAACGCACAGCGTCAAACACGCAGCAAATCCGGACTGTTTCCTGACCGTGGAAACATACCCTAAGACAAGTGTGAACAGGTGCAAGCAGTCACGACTATTGGCCAATTGTGCACTAAGTTCCTTCATCCTTTTAAATATTTTCCATAGCAGTAATGCAGTTCCAATTTCATATATTCAATGTTTGCATATTATACAACTTCAGAGTGCAGATGTATTTTCTTGCTGCCAATGACTGACATTTGTGTTTAGGTAGAGTCCCGTAACTCAAGGGCAGTGGGCTGGAGAAGCCTCCAGGGACCTGTCTGTCTGACTAGTTACCCATGTGGCTCCATATTTTTCTTTGTGTAGGATCCTGAGGATAGGTCTCCAGTACCAGACCATTTGGATGTGACAGTACCTATGCTGATCAGCTTTTCCTGATGCTAGAAACAGTGGTGGATCTGAAATACCCCATTGTGGCCACTATGCAGTTGACAGGGATATGCTGTTCTATTTCACAAGTAAGCAAATCATGGCTGATCGGTGCTGGTGCCTCACTCCCAAAGATCTGGTATTGATGACCTGTCCTGTGGATAGTTTAATAATGTAAAAATCACAATGATCCGAGAAAAGTCACCTGATCCCAGAAAAAAGAAATGTACACAAGAATCCTAAAATAGTGCAAGTTTATTAATATATATTAAATACATAGATTAGAAATACAAGTAACAGAACAGAGGTGACTCACTGAAAAAGGATGCAGTAAGTGCCTATGAATAAATGTAAGTAAATCCCATAAACAGAGAGTGCAAGAAAAATGGAAAAGCTGCCTGCCAGCCAATACAGGCTACCCTAATTCTAATTACTTATGCATGTTATGTGGAATATGTATGCAGATCAAGGTGTTAGGCTGTAATCACACTAACAGTATTTGGCCAATATTTTACCTTCTAAGCCTAAATCAGGAGTGGAGCAATTAGAGAAAAAGTATAATAGAGACACGTCACCACTTCTGCATTTTTCACCCACTCCTAATTTTAGCTTACAAATACTGAGATACTGATCAAATACTGATAGTGTGACCGTAGCCTTGCAGTCTATATTCAAGTAATATTACCTCTCAAGTGAAGTTTGTACCAGCTGCGGTAATAATAGAGTAGGCACTGCATACCCTTTACCCTGATGCGCGCTTCGCCTTGCTTCTTCTGGGGGTCTTTTCAGTGAGACACATCTGTTTTAATTATTTTATTTAAATTTTTTTATTGAATATAAATTTAACAAACTTATAAGGGACAATTTTTGTATGT
This sequence comes from Oophaga sylvatica, assembly GCA_033576555.1. NCBI lineage: Eukaryota > Metazoa > Chordata > Amphibia > Anura > Dendrobatidae > Oophaga > Oophaga sylvatica. The sequence goes on along the minus strand of JARQOD010000002.1, from coordinate 600,424,685 downwards.
ACTATTAATACAGTATATAAGTAGTGGACAACCTCTTTAAGTGCTAGGCTTACCAGCAGTGCCATGAATATTAACATTAAGGCTGGAGTCACACACAACCACAAAAAATCGGTCCGTTTTAGACGGTCGATTGTCGGATCAAAATGCAAACATCACACATCCTTCTGGCATCCGATTTTCCTTCAAAGATGCGATTTAATCGCATGTGTGTGTACCTTGTAACATCCGATTTTCATCCGACTTGCGAGATTTTCTCGCAGGCTTGCAAAACTGACATATAATGGATCCAAAAGAATAGTATTTCAATCACAAAAGAAAGAATAGATATATACACATAGAACACATATATATATATATATATTATATACATGTCATTGTGACATGTATATATACATATATTTATAGTTCCTAGACTTCTACATACTGTTATAGCCGCTAATTCAATTGCCGGGTTTTGTGAAATCACAGAAGCCGACATGAAATGATACATTGTTTCCACACAGTTAACCATGTCATTTCCTGTATTTTGATATTTGTTTAGAACTTACAATTACATGAGTGTATTTGTGCAAAATTTCAGACATGTAGGGGTTAATTAAAGGTGTAATTTCGTTGAAACAAAATGCGTGGGCTCCCGCTGTATTTTCTCCACCAGACAGACAAAGCAAGCGAGTGGGGGCAGATAATAACAGCCTAGGGAGGGTACATTTTTTGTGCCCCCCTGGCTACTAACATCTGCCCCCAGACACCCCTGAAAGGGCAAATCTATAATTAGATTCGCCCTTTCTGGCACTTTGCCCGTCTATTCCCATTGCCCTGTAGCGGTGGCGAATGGGTTAATAATCTCACCTTACTGTCACCTTGCAATTGAAAGGTGACCTTAAGGTAGGTTAATAATTGAGAGCTGTCAATTAGATAACTATCAATTATTAATCCTATTGAAGTAAATAAAAAAACACACACACTTTAAGAATAAATAATTTTAATGAAATAAAAACACATTTTTTTGACCATATTTTATTTTACACTTAATCCGTGCGAAGCCATTGATCTCCTAAAATAAAGAAAAAAAAAATAAAACAACATTATTCTTACCTATTCCGCCGATCTGTCACGTCCCACGCTGTATTCCTTCACAAAGGGTTAACTAGCTTTGAGCCAAGCAGTGCAAGTAATCCTGCATGCTCAGCTCAAAGCTCCTGAATGAATAAGTTCCTCTCCTGGCGACAGGAGAGGATGTGTTTCATGAATGAAGCTTAATTGATTGTGTCCACTTTCCCTTTAGGTCAGGTCACTAAAGTTAAATTGCCAATAAATCAATTAAGCTCCATTCATGAATCACTTCCTCTACTTTCGCTGGGAGAGGAACTTATTCATTCAGGGGAATACAGGTCTGAGACAGCATTATTAGCTCTCTGCGACCTGTAACCTGTTAACCCTTTCTGATGGATTACACCGTGGGACCTGACTGTACATCGGATTGGTAAGTATAATTTTGCTTTTTTATTTTATTTTTATTACAGGAAATGGTTTTAGCAGGAAAATAAAATATGGTCAAAAACTGTGTGATTATTTCATTAAACTTATTTTTTATTAAACTGTGTGTGTTTGATTTTTCTTTCATACAATAGGATTAATAATTGATAGTTGTCTAATTGACAGCTCTCAATTATTAACCTACCTTAAGGTCACCTTTCAATTGCAAGGTGACAGTAAGGTGAGATTATTAACCCATTCGCCACCGCTACAGGGCAATGGGAATAGACGGGCAAAGTGCCAGAAAGGGCGAATCTAATTATAGATTTGCCCTTTCTGGGGTGTCTGGGGGCAGATATTAGTAGCCAGGGGGGCACAAAAAATGTACCCTCCCTAGGCTGTTATTATCTGCCCCCACTCGCTTGCTTTGTCTGTCTGGTGGAGAAAATACAGCGGGAGCCCACGCATTTTGTTTCAACGAAATTACACCTTTAATTAACCCCTACATGTCTGAAATTTTGCACAAATACACTCATGTAATTGTAAGTTCTAAACAAATATCAAAATACAGGAAATGACATGGTTAACTGTGTGGAAACAATGTATCATTTCATGTCGGCTTCTGTGATTTCACAAAACCCGGCAATTGAATTAGCGGCTATAACAGTATGTAGAAGTCTAGGAACTATAAATATATGTATATATACATGTCACATGAATGTATATATATATATATATGTGTTCTATGTGTATATATCTATTCTTTCTAGTCTTTATTAAAGCTGTCAGTGTGATTTTACAGTATAGCCGGGGATGAATTGCCGGGTTTTCTAAGGGACACCGATGCGATTTCATCGCAAGTCACACAATGTGGTCCGTTTGTAATCCGATTTTTCATCGCTCCCATAGACTTGCTTTGGCCATTGTCGACCGACAATCTGTGACAATCGCAGCATGCTGCGATTGTACACGGACGTTTAAAACGGACCACAAAAAATCTGATACTGGGAGCTGCTCCATAGATTAACATAGGTCCGACTGCAATGCGATTTTTCATCGCATTGCAGTCGTCCGATTCTGTCGCCAGTGTGACGCCGGCCTAACTCCTTTATCCCATCTGACGTACAATTCTGTCCATGTGCCCTGGGACTTAATTCCCAAGGACGGAATAGTATGTCACATGCGATCAGCTGCGCTTCCAGGGAGAGCGCAGCTGATCGCGGCCGGGAGTCAGCTGATTATCACAGCTGACACCCGGCACTATGTTTCAGGAGTGGTCACGGACCGCTCTCGGCAGATTAACCCCTGGCACACCGCGATCAAACATGATCGCGGTGTATCGGGGGCACAGGAAAGCATCACGCAGGGAGGGGGCTCCCTGCGTGCTTCACTGAGACCCTCAGAGCAGCGCGATGCATCACGCTGTTCCGAGGGACCCTTGTCCCTGCAGGACCCCGGATCCAAGATGGCCACGGGGTCCTTCCGGGTCCTGCAGGGAGGAGGCTTCCTCAGTACCTGCTGAGAGCAGGTGCTGAGAAAGCCTCCAGCACTGCCTGTCACATCGCCAACCTGACAGAGTGCTGTGCACACTGTCGGACCTGCGATATGACCACATACAGTGATGTCCCAACCTGGGACAAAGTAAAAAGGTTAAAAAAATAAAAATAACACGTATAAAAATAATTCCTAATAAAAGCAAAAAAAAAAAATAAATATTCCCCAATAAATTAATTTCATCATGTAAATAAAAAGAAAAAAACAATAAAAGTACACATATTTAGTATCGCCGCGTCCGTCATGACCCGCCCTATAAACCTGTCCCACTAGTTAACCCCTTTAGTTAACCCCTTAAAAAACAAGGCAAAAAAACAATGATTTATCATCGTAGCGCCGAACAAAAAGTGGAATAACACGCGATAAAAAAGACTCATATAAAAAAACATGGTACTGCTGAAAACGTCATCTTGTCCCGCAAAAAATGAGCTGCCATAAAGCATCATCAATGAAAAAATAAAAAAGTTATAGCTCGCAAAATAAAGCGATGCAAAAATAATTATTTTTTATATATAAACGTTTTTATTGCATAAAAGCGTCAAACCATAAAAAATTATATAAATGAGGTATCGCTGTAATCGTACTAACCCGAAGAATAAAACTCCTTTATCAATTTTACCACATACGGAACGGTATAAACGCCCCCCCCAGAAGAAATTCATGAATTGTTGGTTTCTGTTCATTCTGCCCCCCAAAAATCGTAATAAAAAGCGATCAAAAAATGTCATGTGCCAAAAAATGGTACCAATAAAAACGTCAACTCGTCCCGCAAAAAATAAGACCTCATATGACTCTGTGGGCCAAAATATGGAAGAATTATAGCTCTCAAAATGTGATGATGCAAAAACTATTTTTTGCAATAAAAAGCGTCTTTTAGCGTGTGACAGCTGCCAAACATAAAAACCCACTATAAATAGTAAATCAAACCCCCCTTTATCACCCCATTAGTTAGGGAAAAATTATAAAATTAAAAAAATGTATTTATTTCCATTTTCCAATAGGGTTAGGGTTAGCATTAGGGTTGGGGATAAAGTTAGGGTTAGAGTTGGGGCTAAAGTTAGGGTTAGGATTGGTGTTGGGATTAGGGTTAGGGGTGTGTTAGGGTTAGGTTTGTGGTTAGGGTTATGATTAAGGTAGGGATTAGGGGTGTGTTGGGGTTAGGGTTGGAGTTAGAATTGGGGGGTTTCCACTGTTTAGGCACATCAGGTGCTCTCCAAATGTGACATGGCGTCGGATCTCAATTCCAGCCAATTCGGTGTTGAAAAGGTCAAACGGTGCTCCTTCCCTTCTCAGCTCTGCCTTGCACCCAAACAATAGGTCAGCCCCACATATGGGGTATCAGCGTACTCAGAAAAAATTGCACAATAACTCTTGGGGTCCAATTTCTTCTGCTACCCTTGGGAAAATAAAAAATTTGGGGCGAAAATATAATTTTTGTGGAAAAAAATACGATTTTTTATTTTTATGGCTCTACGTTATAAACTTCTGTGAAGCACTTGGGGGTTCAAAGTTCCCACCACACATCTAGATAAGTTCCTTTGAGGGTCTGGTTTCCAAAATGGGGTCACTTGTGGGGAGTTTCCACTGTTTTGGTACATAAGGGGCTCTCCAAATGCGACATGACGCCTGCAGACTATTCCATCAAAGTCTGCAATGCAAAACGTCACTACTTCCCTTCCGAGCCCCGATGTGTGCTCACACAGTAGTTTTCTCCCACATATGGGGTATCAGCAAACTCAGGACAAATTGTACAACAACTTTTGGGGTCCAATTTCTCTTGTTACCTTTGGGAAAATAAAAAACTGGGGACTAAAATATCATGTTTGTGGAAAAATTATGATTTTTTTATTTTCATGCCCGTGCGTTATAAACTTCTGCGAAGCACTTGGGGGTTCAAAGTGCTCACCACACATCTAGATAAGTTCCTTTGGAGGTCTAGGTTCCAAAATGGTGTCACTTGTGGGGGGGTTTCCACTGTTTAGGCACTTCAGGTGCTCTCCAAACGCGACATGACACCCGCAGACCATTCCATCAAAGTCTGCATTACTAAACATCACTACTTCTATTTCGAGCCCCGACGTGTGCCCATACAGTAGTTTTCTCCTACATGCAGGGTATCAGCTTACTTAGGACAAATTGGAGAACAATGTTTGGGGTCCAATTTCTCCCGTTACCCTTGGGAAAATAAAAAATTGGTGACTAAAAGATCATTTTGTGGGAAAAAAATAGTCTTTTTTATTTTCATGCCTGGGCATTATAAACTTGTGTGAAGCACTTGGGGTTCAAAGTGCTCACCACAGATCTAGAAAAGTTCCTTAGAGGGTCTAGTTTCCAAAATGGGGTCACTTGTGGGGGATATCCACTGTTAAGGCACATCAGGGGCTCTGCAAACTGAACATGACACTCATCAAAGTCGGCATAGCAAAATGTCATTACTTCCTTTCCAAGCCCTGCTGTGCTCCCAAACAGTATTTTCCCCCCCACATATGGGGTATTAGCATACTCAGGACAAATTGTACTAAAACTTTTGGGGTCCAATTTCTCCCGTTACCCTTGGGAAAAATCATAAATTGGGGACTGAAAAATCATTTTTGTGGAATTTTTTTTTTTTTCACACCCAGCCATTATAAACTTGTGTGAAGCACTTGGGGGTTGAACGTGCTCACCACAGATCTAGATAAGTTCCTTAGGGGGTCTAGTTTCCAAAATAGTGTCACTTGTGGGGAGTTTCCACTGTTTAGGCACATCAGGGGCTCTCCAAACGTGACATGGCTTAAAATCTCAATTCCAGCCAATTTTGGTTTGAAAAAGTCAAACGGCGCTCCTTCCTTTATGAGCCCTGCAGTGCACCTAGACAGTGGTTTTCTCCCACATATGGGGTATCAGCGTATTCAGAAGAAATTGCACAACAACTTTATCTGTCCATTTTCTCCTTTTACCCTTGTTAAAATAAAAAAATTGTTTGTAAAAGATCATTTTTGTGACAAAAAGTTAAATGTTCATTTTTTCCTTCCAAGTTGCTTCAGCTCCTGTGAAGCACCTGAAGGGTTAATAAACTTCTTGAATGTGGTTTTGAGTACCTTGAGGGGTGCAGTTATTAGAATGGTGTCACTTTTGGGTATTTTCTGCCATGTAGACCCCTCAAAGTGACTTCAAATGTGAGGTGGTCCCTAAAAAATGGTTTTGTATAATTTGTTGTAAAAATGAGAAATCGCTGGTCAACTTTTAACCCTTATAACTTCCTGAGGGCTCCTTTCCACTTGCGAGAAATACTTCCGATTCTCACATGTGAAATCCCAGCTCTGGCCCCGACACTCGGGAGTGGAGTGCGCGGCTGCATGTAGTTCTATGCAGCTGCTCGCTCCACTCCCGAATGCCGGCCCCAGAGCTGGGATTTCACATGCGAGAATCGGACGTATTTCTCGCAAGTGGAAAGAAGCCATAACAAAAAAATTTTGGTTCCAAAATTGTGCTGATGTAAAGTAGACATGTGGGAAATGTTATTTAGTAATTATTTTGTGTGACATATTTCTGTTTTAAGGGAATAAAAATTCAAAGTTTGAAAATTGCAAAATTTTCCAAATTTTTGCCATATTTCCATTTTTTTCATAAATAACTGCAAGTTATATCAAAGACATTTTACCACTATCATGAAGTACAATATGTCACGAGAAAACATTCTCAGAATCGCTGAGATCCATTGAAGCGTTCCAGAGTTATAGCCTCATAAAGAGACAGTGGTCAGAATTGTAAAAATTGGCCCGGTGATTAACGTGCAAACCACCTTTGGGGATTAAGGGGTTAATAAATCATAATACTTTGTCCTAAATTACAAACTAAGCATTTTTTACAGTAAGTTCTGGCTAAGGATAACAGAACCTTGAAAGCTCAGATTAAGAACAATACATTAGGCTTTGCTACATTTATACACTTTCTGACCTCATCTATATTGATGATTATTCATCTTATTCCTCATTTTCTATTTTCCAATTTGTGAATTTGTTTTGGTTCCTATTTATTTGTCCTGTTTATTAAGGTTGCACTAAGCTAACAGACCTTCAATGTATTCACAGAGTCATAAATGGCAGCATGCTCATAGCCACTTGCATTAGCTCATTAAGCATATAGTCTTTTCTAGAAAATAATTGTAATTCTGAATTCATACACATTTCCTCATTAGCTATACAGCAGCCACATAGTTTGTCATTTACAGGAATTCATTAAATAGCTCTAGTTAATGCAAACCTCTAACAAGAGCGCTATGTTAAAGATGACTTTGTGTGACATTGACTTTTCTAATGTTTTTTTCTAATCAATTAAACATATATTTTCTTATCTTCCTTAATGCATTTTTTCAGAAGTGCAAGCCAAACACTTTTGAAGGCCATGAGGAAGACAGGAAAAATCTGTTATGTTATCACATTCTATATATACATGTATATATATATTTGTTTTTTTCTCTAGTGCATCTTGTAGCGTGACTGATGGGCCATGCACTAGCATCCCAGAATAGGGAGAATGTCAGGAAATAGGCTCAGATGCTGGAAAACAATAAGGGGTAGATTTACTAAGCTAAATGCATAAAATGTTGGATTACCGTAATTTCCTCCAAAGACTGTTTTGCTGTAGATAAAAGGGATGAGTGAGCAATGAAGTGCTCGAATGCTCGTTACTCAAACTGAGCAATTCGTTATGCTCGAATGCTCATTTCGAGTAGCAGTATAAAGGAAGGCGATGGGAAATTGGAGCATTTTTCTGGCACACCCTACAAGAAGGTCTGGGGGGTGCAGTGAAAATGTTGATATAGATAGAAAAAGTGCTGAATGGAAGGAGAACAGCATGGGGAAGACCCCTGGAAGCATCTCTGACTCACAGATTGCTGCTGAGAACAATGGTGGCACACTTGTTACTCCACTTTAATAATTGGCAATAAAATATTCCAAATTACAGATAAATTAGTGTTTGCAAGAAAAAAAATGCTAAGAAACATTGTCCTGTATAAAAGACATGTATATAAGGCAAAATTTAAAAAGTATTTAATTTTTTTTTTTTATGAGGAACTCAGATATACCCTGCTTTAGTCATGTATGAGGGCTTCATAAACATTTGGTTCAAATTTTCATGTAGTGATACTCCTAGACCCATACAAACTATTCAGTAATTGCAAAGCCAGCTAAAAATTACATGCAGGGTTATCTATACACCCTTGAAGTCACCAACTCTACTGTCTCATTCAAACATTGTAAACAAAGTATAGCTGTGGCACTCCTACACTCATAAAAGCTCTGCACACATTGCAAAGCCTGTCAAAAATTAAAAGCCGGTTCATTCATACACCCTTGAAGGCACCAATTGTAATATGTCATTCAAACATGTGAGCAAAGTGTAGTTGTTGTACTCCCACACTCATAAAAAGTTTACATTTAGTGCAAAGCCTGTGAAAAATTACAAGCAAGGTCATCCATACACCCTTGAAGGCACCAAATGTAGCACCTTATTCAAATATTACAAAAGTGAAATTGTGGTACTCCTACACTCATAAAGCCTCTGCGCACAGTGGAAAGGCAGAAAAAAATTATGAGGGTCATCCATACACTCTTGAATGCATCAAATGGAGTGCCCCGTAAAAAAAATAAGAATTGTAGATGTGGAACTTCTACACTAATAAATAGTAATTGGCAAACCTGAACGGTAAAGTTCAGGAACGGTACCAACACCTAGTGTCTGTGCATTGACCCCGAACATGGACTTCTTATATTAATAATAATAATCTTTCTTTTTTATATAGCGCTAACATATTCTGCAGTGCTTTACAGTTTGCACACATTACCTTCATGAAGTCTATGTTACTGTTCGGGTTCAGCAGCTCGAACATCAGTGTAAGAAACAGCTGCTCTGATCGGTGGTAGGTTCGATACTGCCAGTCAGAGCGCTGCAGTACCCACTCTGTCACGCAGATTAGAGATGGGCAAACCTGTGTGGATGTTTGGGTCAGACAGGTTCGGTCAAACATTTGAAAAAGTTTGCTTTGGGTACCATACAGATGACAGCATATGATCTAGGGGCTATCTTCAGCAGTAAAAAGGTTACCCCTGGTTACAAGTGTTGGCTGATGTCATTGCTACTCTCATCATGATACACCTGGTCTTTGTGACAGCAGTGAGAGCGAGTGTAGGATGATAGTAGTATTCACCAGCCGGCACCTATGCAATAAATAAATAAAAAATGATGTGCGGTTCCCTCTATTTTTGACAACCAGCACAGGCAAAACCAACAGCTGAGGGCTGCAGCCCCCAGCTATCAGCTTTATCTTGGCTAGTTATCAAAAACATAGAAGTCCCAGGCAGTTTTTTTTAAATTATTTAAATAAATGGCCCCTCATTTTTGATAACCAGCCAAGCTAAAGCAGACAGCTTAGTGCTTGTATTCCTCACCTACAAGAAAAAAGGGTAGCACACTGCAGCGCTATAGCTTGCAAACACGAAATATGAAAAATGAATTGCATCACTGCCTTAGAAATAAGAAAAATTGAGAAGTCTTAGCGCATAAGATGGCCAAATTATGTGTGCCTGATAGCCACATCAAGGCTCTTCTCGTATATCAGGTCCTAACTAATGCCAATCCTCGATTAGAAAAGTCTGTCTGCATGGGAACATATGAATCCTCTCTTAAGACTAAAATCTACATCTCTGTGGAGGGGTAATGAACCTGGTGTAATTAAAAAGCCTGTGACCAACAGGTGGAGTGCTCAGGTAGAAGGTAAATGAATACATATCAAAAAACTGACCGGTCAGTTTTTTGATATGTATTCCTCACCTGTCCTACAAGAAGATAATCCATATCTGTCCCATGAGTGTTGTGACCAATTTTCACGCCAACCGGAACACACTAAAAAGAGTCTGAAAAGTGCTGCCTGCCTGTAAATGATGGTAATGTCATTGAGGTAACCATGAGGTTACCATGGTTCACAGGCAGAGATTCTCATGCTCTGCTCAGTGTACTCCGGCTGGTGTGGAGAGTGTTCGCATCACTGAGGTAACTGCTCTACCAACCATCCAGATCGTCGTGAGACAGATATGGATTATTTTCTTGTCGGACAGGTGATTAATATGGTATTTTATAATTTTTTATTTTTTTAAATAAAAAGGTAAAAGAGAGTGTGGAGTTTTATTTTAAAAAATGACTTTATGTTTGCTGTGTCCTTATTACAGTCTTACTGTGGGATTAGTAATGAGGGTGTCTTATAGATGCCCCTCCATTACTAACTTGTGGGCTTGATGTCAGCTCACATTAAAAAGTTTGCATCAAACCCACAAATATTACTCACTTGACACCACACCAGGGAAGAGCTGTAGATGCACATTTTCCGAAGTCGGCTGCTGGCTGCTACCTTTAGACTGGAGGGGGCATTATTCATGGCCCCTTAAACGTTTGATAATACTAGCATCCAGCTGTCTGCTTTAGCTTTGCTTATTATCAAAAATGGGGGACCCCAACACAGTTTTTGTTAATTATAGAATCATAGAATCAGAGAATGTTAGAGTTGAAAGAGACCTCTAGGGTCATCATGTCTAACTTCCTGCTCAATGCAGGATTCACTAAACTATCTCAGACAGATGTCTGTCCAGCCTCTGTTTGAAGACTTCCATGTAATGAGCTCACACCTCTTGTAGCAGTCTGTTCCACTCATTGATCACCCTCACTGTCAGAAATTTTTTTCTCATATCTAATCTGCATCTTCTGCCTTTGAGTTTCATTCCATTGCTTCTCGTGTTTCCATGTGAAAATGAGAATAATGATGATCCCTCTGCACTGTCACATCCCTTCAAATATTTGCAGACAGCTATTAAGCCTCCTCTTAGCCTTCCCAGATCATTTAACCATTCCTTGTAGGATATACTTTTTAGTCCGCTCACCATTCTGGTCATTCTTCTCTGAACTTGCTCCGGTTTTTCAATGTCTTTTTTAAAATTTGGTGCCCAGAACTGGACACAGTATTCCAGATGAGGTGCTGACATGGCGTACCTTGACCAGAAGTTCTGGCAAATCTGGCTAAGTTTTCAGAAACCAATGAACCACAAAGTTTAGCATGCGGGCCAAGCATGGTACGAATGTGAACTGGCCAAGCTTCACAGCTACCACCAGGTTACAGACATTATCACACAAGAACATGCCTGGTTAGAGGTTCAGCAGCAAAGGCCAGAAATCTGTCTGGTCTATTTTTCCAGTCAATAACTCTGTCATGGTGTGCAGTTAGTCTCCTAGACAAACCAGCTTCATCAAAGCCTGTTGGCTCTTTGGTGAGGCAGTGCTGCAGAGCTTCCAGCCTCTGGCTGAGGTGGACAATGTACTCTGAGATTCAAAATCGGGGATGAGGAGGAGCAGGGAGATGTGAAGGAACTGATGTAGGAGGTGGAAGAAACCTTGAGAGAAGAAGGGCCAGCACATGTGCCGTGCCAGGGTCAGACTCAGACATAGCTTCTACAATGATCATCAAGTGTCAGGAAAATGTAGCGTCCCTGATCACAAGCGCTTGTCCACTTGACGGTCATTAAGTGTACAAGGACAGGTGCTGGGCTGGAGGCATCGGAGCCAGTGTCATGGACATCGGATTGGGAGGCACATAGCACATTGTAAAAGGCAGTGGTATCACGCGCTGTAACCAATAGTGGACCCAGGCATTCAGTCCACTGAGTCAGATGCTGAGTAAACAGGTGCCTAATCATGCTGATGGTGGTTAGGGTCTTATTGGTCAGCCCCCTGGTAAACTTGACATGGCACAGGTTGCAAATGACCATTTTTCGTCTCAGAACATTCTTTAATCCCTTTCCGACATAGGGCTCTGACAGCGGCTCTGACAGCGGCATTTAGCACGCACTTCTGGCAAGCGAGCCTGAAATCACACTCATCAGCGCCTGTGTCACATGACCGCGGGTCGCCGATGGGTTGGCATGACAACCAGAGGTCTCCAGCAGACCTCTATGGTTGTCAATACCAGACTGCTACGATCGCTGCCTGGTGGTCGGCGCTAATAGCATGTCAGCAATTCTGCTACATACAGGCTGTCTGATCATCGCCTGTATATAGCAGAGGCAATTGGATTATGGCAGCTTCTAGTCACCCCTGGAGACTATAGAACAGGGGTCTCAAACTCAATTTACCCGGGGGCCGCTGGAGGTAGAATCTGGGTGAGGCTGGGCCGCATCAGGTTTTCTACAAGAAAAGCTCTTACTAAAACATTCCAATGTTATCAAATGTCCCAATGGGGACAATGTTGATGATGTATGTATAGTGCTGTGGAGTTAATAGTGCAATATCAATGAATAAATATTATGCTTAATATTATGTTACAATACCAGGATCTGAGGATTTTCTGTTTCGAGGTCAAGAGATCTCTGATGCAATGTTGCTGCCTGTCTCGCTGTCTTCCTCTTTTGACACTGCAGTGTGGTGGACAAGTAAACATTAACTGGTTAACAGCAAGAAGTCATTCTCCCCAGCGCTCATTCTCCTCCAGCACTCATTCTCCCCCATTGCTTTTTCCCAATCACCCCATCGTTGCTTTTCCCCATCACTCCCATAATTGCTTTTCCCATCATTGCTTTTCCCCCCATCACTCCCATCATTGCTTTTACCCCATCACTCCCATCATTGCTTTTTCCCAATCACTCCCATCATTGTTTTTCCCCATCATTCCCATCATTGCTTTTCCCCATCACTCCCATCATTGCTTTTCCCCCATCACTCCCATCATTGTTTTTCCCCATTACTTTTCCCATCACTCCCATCATTGTTTTTCCCCATTGCTTTTCCCCGTCACTGCTTTTACCCCATCACTACCATCATTGTTTTTCCCAATTGCTTTTCCCTATCACTCCCATCATTGCTTTTGCCCATCACTCCCATCATTGTTTTTCCCCATTGCTTTTCCCCATCACTCCCATCATTGCTTTTGGACATCACTCCCATCATTGTTTTTCCCCATTGCTTTTCCCCATCACTCCCATCATTGCTTTTGCCCATCACTCCCATCATTGTTTTTCCCCATCACTCCCATCATTGCTTTTGCCCATCACTCCCATCATTGTTTTTCCCCAAAAGCTTTTCCCCATCACTCCCATCATTGCTTTTGGCCATCACTCCCATCATTGTTTTTCCCCATTGCTTTTCCCCATCACTCCCATCATTGCTTTTGCCCATCACTTCCATCATTGTTTTTCCCCATCACTCCCATCATTGCTTTTGCCCATCACTCCCATCATTGTTTTTCCCCAAAAGCTTTTCCCCATCACTCCCATCATTGCTTTTGGCCATCACTCCCATCATTGTTTTCCCCATTGCTTTTCCCCATCACTCCAACCATTGCTTTTGGCCATCACTCCCATCATTGTTTTTCCCCATTGCTTTTCCCCATCACTGTTTTTCCCCATCACTCTCCTGCACACACACACACACACATCACCTCTCACCTGTCCACACACACACAGACACACACACACCTCTCACCTGTCCGCAGCATCACAGCGCCCGCGCTTCCTCGTTCTGACAGAGCAGGCCGCTGAATGATGACGTCATCCAACGGCGCTGCTCTCTGTGTCAGAGACAGGAAGCGCGGGCGGCGGCAGCACCAGGAGATGAGGTGAGTATGCCTGGCGTCCACGCTGACATCTTTCTGTGGTACCACTCATTAAGCTCATGAATATGGGCGCCACGCCCATGAGAGAGGAGTGGCATCCATATTCATGACCTTAATGAGCAGTACTACGAGTGACTGGGATTTCACATGCGGTGTTTCTCGCATATGAGATCCCAGCCGAGGGCCGCAAAATACTACACCGAGGGCCCATGAGGTGAGGGCCGCAAACTAGTGTCCCGAGGGCCACAGTTGGCCCGCGGGTAGTGAGTTTGAGACCCCTGCTATAGAAGCATGCCAAAAGTAAAAAGAATTTTTTTTTAATTAATTAAAAAATAAAAAAATGTAAAAGTTAAAATCACGCCCATTTCCCCCCATCCATTCAAAATAAAGCAATAAAAAAATCAGACATACACATATTTGGCATTGCCTCGTTTAGAATCACCCGATCTATCATATAAAAAATAATTAACCCAATCTCTAAACAGCGCAATGAGAAAAAAAGTCAAAACGCCAGAATTACGGTTTTTTTTTTGGTCACAGCAACATTGCATTAAAATGCAATAACGGGCGATCAAAAGATCGTATCTGCACCAAAAAGGTATCATTAAAAATACCTGCTTGGGTCACAAAAAATTGTGTCATTTTTAATTATGGTTAAAATTCCTTAAACTTTTTGTACCATTTCTATTACAGATTTTCAATCTCATTATTGTTTAGGCTTGATCGACAATGAGGACATGAGTTTTAATTACCATATATTTTCAGCTAATTCATTTGAAACTTTTTAGAATTTCACAAAATTATTGTTCTATTGTTGTCCAGTAATCTAGGGGAGCGCAAAGTCTGTCTATTTTAGAATTTTCTCAAATTTTTGAATTCAGTCACATCTGATTTTTAAGCAATTTGCCCCTAGCAAATGGTGGTTGACATTTTGCTGGACTTTAAAGCACCAGATATGGGTTACATTTTTTTTTGTTAATTATGCTTACTTTATCCTGGTTCGCAGTTGTGCAGTTCCTCTCAGCTCCAATCCGGCCTCATCCTAATGTATGACATCACATAAGACAGATTCACAGACTAGTCTTATGTGACGTCTTGCTTTAAGGGCCACAGCATGAGATTTTGAGACTCAATCAAGAGCGGAGGTTTATACAGCAGACGTGCAGTGGATTCCTGAAGACCGGACTGGAGATAGACTGCACATTTGGAAAGAAGAGCGCGCGGGCGATGTACTGTATGTATTACTGGTATATATGTTTTTGCAACCTACATCTATGATACTTTGAAGTCTGCTTAAAAACTACATCCAATGTGCAGCAAGTAAATTTGATGCTAATTTTCCTGCCATATATTTGGGCAGTTCTGCCAATTTCAACTTAAAGGGAATCTGTCACCCCATTTTTGCCCTATGAGATAAGGCCACTGCCATCAAGGGCTTATCTACAGCATTCTGTAATGCTGTAGATAAGCCCCCGATGTTACCTGAAAGTGAAGAAAAACTAGTTATAAAATACTCACCCTGGGGCGGTCCGCCGTCCGGGGCGGTCCGCCGTCCGGTCCGGTCCGGAGGGAGTCGCTGTCCGGCTCGGCGCTTCCCATCTTGTAGCGAAGTCGGCCTCTTCTTTCTGTCCCGTCGCGGCTCCTGCGCAGGTGCACTGCTCTGCCATTGAGGGCAGAGCAGAGTACTGTAGTGCGCAGGCGCCGGACCTCTCTGACCTTTCCCGGCGCCTGTGCACTGCAGTCCTCTGCTCTGCCCTCACCAGGGCAGAGCAGTGCGCCTGAGCAGGAGCTGCAATGAGATGGAAAGAAGAGGCCGGCTTCGCTACAAGATGGGACGAGCTGAACCGGACCGCGACTCCCTCCTGACTGGACCGGACGGCTGAACGCCCCTGGGTGAGTATTTTGTAACTCGTTTTTCTTCACTTTCAGGTGACATCAGGGGCTTATCTACAGCATTACAGAATGCTGTAGGTAAGCCCCTGATGGCGGTGGCCCTATCTCATAGGGCAAAAATGGGGTGACAGATTCCCTTTAAACATTGCTAATAAGTACTGTAGTAATCCAATTTGTAGTCCTGGCTTTATAAACTGAAAAGGATTTAAGCATTATTTTGATGTAACTTTTCACTATCACTTTAAATTAGGCCATTGTATGACAGCATAACACTTACATGAGGAACTGGCTATACTTTTCATATAGGAT
Organism: Oophaga sylvatica; assembly: GCA_033576555.1. Taxonomy (NCBI): domain Eukaryota; kingdom Metazoa; phylum Chordata; class Amphibia; order Anura; family Dendrobatidae; genus Oophaga; species Oophaga sylvatica. Next base: position 600,408,817 of record JARQOD010000002.1, on the reverse strand, counting down.
TAAATGGAGTTTTACAATGCTTTACAGTTTTTCAAATTTTGCAATGTGGAATTATGCAGAACTGAAAAGAATCAAATTGTTCTAAAATGTGAATGGCTGCAAGCGCAAGGATTGGTGGTGATCATTACTTTCTATTGTGTCGTTAATAGTTGAAGAAGCCATTTGAAAAGAATTGCATAACTTTTACCTGCAGGGAAGAACAGATAATGCCTATAGACATGCAGGTGACATAAGCAAGAAAATGACTTGAAATAAATTAATAACAGACAAAGTCACATAACTTTAAATTGTTTCTTTCATTAGGCAGGAGGGAAGACAATGTGGTAATTTCCATTCAGTGCTCATAGAGATTAGATGTTGACAATTTGAAGGTGACCATTTTATGCAAATGAAATATTTTTCAGGATATTGTCAGTCATTAAATGTACAATTTTAATCTAGCTTCAACCTCGTTGCAGAACTCCAATCATAATTTTGCACACATTTTAATAGCTAGATGCCTTTGGCACGGCGGTTTTCATTAGCTAGACATTGGATACGATTAACTAAATGGTCTAGCTTTATATATTTTTAATGCTGAGATTTTTCAGCTTTTTCAGATTTTCCCATACACAGATCACCATTATATCTCACACTAATACATTAGCTGATGTCATTATTAAGGTGTGTGAGAAATGTGAAAAACTGTCAAGAGAACTAGGCTATTTCCAAATCTTGTAATGTTCACAGTGCAAAGTGTGATTTTTTTCATGCTCTTCTTCTTTATTCTGCCTGAATGTCTTTTCAAGTTCTATGCAAATGTAGCAGAGTTGAAATTGTAGATAATCGTGCGAATGTTGACATGGAGTTAAAGTCAGCATAGGTCACTTTGCTAAGCTAGTAGTCAAATGAGAATTTATCTATCCATCCATACCTCAATCCATCCATCCATTTATTCTTCTGTCCATCCATTTGTACATCCATCCATCCATCTTTCTAACCCTAGTAATTTAGTAACATAGTTAGCAAGGCCGAAAAAAACATTTGTCCATCAAGTTCAGTCTTTATTCCATCTGAATAAATCCCCAGATCTACGTCCTTCTGAAGAACCTAATAACTGTAAGATACAATATTGTTACGCTCCAGGAAGACATCCAGGCCTCGCTTGAACCCCTTGACTGAGTTCACCATTGCCACCTCCTCAGGCAAGGAATTCCAGATTCTCACTACCCTAACAGTAAAGAATCCTCTTCTATGTTAGTGGAAAAACCTTCTCTCCTCCAGACGCAGAGAATGCCCCCTCGTGACTGTCACCTTTTTGGTATAAACAGATCCTTGGAGAGATATTTTTATTGTCCCCTTATATACTTATACCTGGATATTAGATCGCCCCTCAGTCGTCTTTTTTCTAGACTAAATAATCCTAATTTTGCTAATCTCTCTGTGTATTGTAGTTCACCATCCCCTTTATTAATTTTGTTGCCCTCCTTTGTACTCGCTCTAGTTCCATTATATCTTTCCTGAGCACAGGTGCCCAAAACTGTACACAGTACTCCATGTGCGGTCTAACCAGGGATTTGTACAGAGGCAGTATAATGCTCTCATCATGTGTATCCAGACCTCTTTTAATGCACCCTATGATCCTGTTTGCCTTGGCAGCCGCTGCCTGGCACTGGCTTCTCCAGGTAAGTTTAACCTTCTATCCATCCATCCTGCTGTCCGTCCATCCATCCATCCATCCATACATCCATACATCCATCTATCCATCCAAATATGCTTCAATCTATCCATCATACGGCCATCCAAACAGTTTTAACTTCTTAACGTTGCTGCCAGTTTTAATTTTTGTGCTTTCAATATTTCCTTTCCTTCTTTCAAGAGTCATGTTTTATTGCATTCTTTTACTGTCTACATAGCCGTATGGATAAGTTCTCACTTTAAAGGGAACCTGTCACTCCCCCAGGGCCTTTTTAAGTAAAAGAGCCACCTTTAGCAGCACTAAGGCTAAATTCTGTGAAGGTGTCTCTAAGGTTTCTTATCCCTAGGAACGCTGAAATACAGAGTTTTATAATTTACCCGCCATACCTCTATTGTGTCCTGGAGGTATGCCTTCTCCCCCTTTGTCAACCACCTCAGAGCCGTCAATCATCTCCCTCTTGCGTCTGTGCGCCGCCTCCTGTGTTCTTGTTACATACCCGGCAACTGCGCTCTGCCAACATTTCGCCTGATGTAAGTTCCAGGCCATTGCGCATGGCGCATGCCCGAGAAATGTTGGCAGAGTGTGGGCACCGGGCATGTAACAGGAGCACAGGAGGCGGCACACAGACGCAAGAGGGAGATGATTGACAGCTCTGAGGCGGTTGACACAGGGCGAGAAGACATAGCTGATGATGAGGTTTTTGCACATGTCAGAAGGGATTTTAGTCCACTCTTCTTTGCAGATCATCTCTAAATCATTAAGATTTTGAGGCTGTTGCTTGGAAACTCAGAGCTTCAACTCCCTCCATAAGTTTTTTGATCAAAAGTTCACATCAGGACTACAAGATCCCAGGTACTTTCAGCCGCATCACATCTAATGTGGTGTACCTAATTATTTGTACTAAATGTTCAACTGGGGAGACCGGGCAAAACTGAGAACAATAATAATAATAATAATAATCTTTATTTATATAGTGCCAACATATTCCGTAGCACTTTACAGTTTAACAGTTTCAAAACACAAGTCATAAGTAACAACGTTAACAATACAATAATTAAAGCAAAATAAGATGACCCTGCTTTTGAGAGCTTACAATCTACAATGAGGTGGGGGAGATACAAAGTACAGGTGTGTGTATACAATAGTGTATTTACAATGATGTGCCAGCCATCTTGAGGGAGTGAGGGATGGATGGAGATAGTGAATGGGCTACAGACACACACTTAAACATAGAATGACTTTGATTAGTGAACGTGATAGGCCACTCTGAACAAATGTGTTTTGAGGGAGCGCCTGAAACCATGCAAATTGTGGATAGTCCTAATTTCTTGGGGTAGAGCATTCCAAAGGATTGGCGCAGCGTGGGAGAAGTCTTGGAGTCGGGAGTGGGAGGTACGGATTAGTGCAGAGGTTAGTCAAAAGTCGTTTGCAGAGCGCAGCAGTCAGTTAGGCCGATAGATAGAAATGAGGGAGGAGATGTAGGAGGTGCTGCACTGTGGAGAGCTTTGTGGGTGTGAACAAATACTTTGAATTGGATCATATAGTGAATGGCAGCCAATGTAAGGACTGACGAAGAGCGGATGCGTCCGAGTACCGATTAGCCAGAAGGATGACCCTGGCTGCTGCATTCAGTATGGACTGGAGAGGGGATAGTCGAGTAACGGGGAGGCCAATTAATAGAGCATTGCAGTAGTCCAGGCGGGAGTGGATCAAAGCTACAGTGAGGGTTTTTGTTGTTTCCATGGTGAGAAAAGGGTGGATTCTAGAGATGTTCTTTAGGTATAGGCGGCAAGAGCGGGCAAGAGATTGTATATGGGAGGTGCAGAAAGGTCAAGAAGAATTTTGCTGTCAGAAGGACATTAGTCATTTTGATGAGTGCAGTTTCAGTCGAATGTAGGGGGCGGAAGCCGGACTGTGAAGGGTCTAGAAGGGAGTGAGTGGAGAGGTAACGGGTAAGGCGGGAGTAGACTAGGCACTCCAAAAGTTTAGAGATGAAGGGGAGATTGGAGACCAGTCTGTAGTTGTTTGTGCAGGAAGGGTCGAGAGCGGGTTTCTTTAGTAATGGAGTAATGATGGAGTGTTTGAAGGAAGATTGGAAAATGCCAGAGGAGAGTGAGAGATTAAAGACTGTAGTTATGTGAGTTGTGACAACTGGAGAGAGAGACTGGAGGAGATGTGAGGGAATGGGGTCAGTAGTGCATGTAGTCGGACGAGAGGAAGAGAGAAGTCTGGAGACTTCTTCTGTGATGGGATGAAATGTGGAAAGTGAGCCAGGGAAAATGCAGGGAGGGATGGGAGTCGCAGCACTTGGTGGTTGAGAGCAGATTTCCTGAAGGATAGTATATATTTTTTCTATGAAGTGGGAGGCCAGGTCGTCAGCACAAATGTCTGTGATAGGGGCTTGTGCTTTTGGCACAAGGATGAATTCTCATCGCCACACAATAAGAGAAAAGAGAATGGATCTACCTGTGGTCAAGCATTTTTGTATCCCCGGTCATAGCGTTATGGACATTAAATTACTTGTTTTAAAAGGTAACTTTAAGTCTCAGAGAGACAGGTGGGTCTGGGAATAAAAACTCATGACAACCTTTGACACAATCAGTGCAGGAATGAATGTATTGCATGGATTTATGTCTTTTTACATCAATTAGGGAATTTGCTCCTCATACCTTCTGGGGGCATCACAACACAATACCAGACCCCAATCAGAGGACAATAAAACATTCACACTCCTTATCTATGAACTGTTACAATATTTATGTTCATCCCTCTCCCATAATGACAATTCTGCTTCACATCACTTGTCTTATCTATTGCGTTATTTCTGTGCTGCTTTGTGCATAAATGTGTGACTTCAGATTTTGTATTAGTCTTTGCCTGATGAAGAGACCTGAGTAGTCTCGAAAGCTTGCAATTTGTTACTATATTTTCAGTTAGCCTAGCCATTAAAAGGTATCAACCACTAAGGACTCTCAATTCTAAATATTTTTCAGTTCATGCAAGACAGCCCATTAATTTACTGCAACTGGAGGCTTTTTGTCAAGAAGAGTGGGCACTGTAGCTTTACCATCTGTGAAAATAAAGATCCTCATACACAACTACCACAAAAGACTTCAAGCTGTCATTATGTTAGAGGGGGCAATATATGGTATTAAGAAATGTGGCATGTGAACTTTGATCAGGGTCATTTGGATGTTTTGGGTTGTCATTATGAATTAAAAGGAGAAAACAATAGTTTGACAATAAATGGCTTCACACAACCACTAACCATGAGTGGAGAAAAATTTTTGGTGTTGTTATTCATATTTTCTGAAAAAATTCCAAGAAAGCAAAGATTCTGCGGGGTATGTAAACTTTTGAGCACAACTGTTTATCAAGACCCATTTGAAATTTTTGATAACAACCTCTCTTGCTGTGTTTGGAGGAAGAAGAAGGATGAGTACAACCCCAAGAACACCATCCCAACCATGAAGCATGGTGGGAGGAACATCATACTTTCTGATATGCTTTTGGAAAAGGGGATAGGACGAATACACAATATTGAAAGGAGGATGGATGGGGTCATGTATAGCAAGATTTAGGAAAATAACCTCCTTCCTTCAGTAAGACAATTGCAGCGTGTGCAAACTTGGTCAAGAACTACAGGAAACGTCTGACCTCTGTAATTACAAACAAAGGTTTCTGTACCAAATATTAAGTTCTTTTTGTCTATTGTTTCAAATATGTATTTCCTGCAATAAAATGCAAGTTAATTACTTAAAAATCATACAATGTAATTTTCTTTTTTTTTTCTTTTTTTTTTAGATTTTGTCTCTCACAGTTGCACTGTTGAAGTGCTCCTACAATGATAATTGCAGACCACTCTATTCTTTGTAGTTGAGAAAACTTGCAAAATAGGCAGTATATTACTTATTTTCCCCATTGTATATATATATATACAGTGCCTTGCAAAAGTAATCGGCCCCCTGGAACTTTTCAACCTTTTCCCACATATCATGCTTCAAACATAAATGTAAATTTTTGGTGAAGAATCAACAACAAGTGGGACACAATTGTGAAGTTGAACGAAATTTATTGGTTATTTTAAATTTTTATGAAAATACAAAAACTGAAAAGTGGGGCATGCAATATTATTCGGCCCCTTTAAACGTAATACTTTGTTGCTCCACCTTTTGCTGCGATTACAGCTGCAAGTCGCTTGGGGTATGTCTCTATCAGTTTTGTACATCGAGAGACTGAAATTCTTGCCCATTCTTCCTTGGCAAACAGCTTGACCTCAGTGAGGTTGGATGGAGATCGTTTGTGAACAGCAGTTTTCAGCTCTTTCCACAGATTCTCGATTGGATTCAGGTCTGGACTATGACTTGGCCATTCTAGCACCTGGATACTTGTGAACCATTCCATTGTAGATTTTGCTTTATGTTTGGGATCATTGTCTTGTTGGAAGACAAATCTCTGTCCCAATCTCAGGTCTTTTGCAGACTCCAGCAGGTTTTCTTTAAGAATGGTCCTGTATTTGGCTCCATCCATCTACCCATCAATTTTAACCATCTTTCCTGTCCCTGCTGATGAAAATCAGGCCCAAACATGATGCTGCCACCACCATGTTTGACAGTGGGGATGGTGTGTTCAGGGTGATGAGCTGTGTCGCCTTTACGCCAAAACATATCGTTTGGCATTGTTGCCTAAAAGTTCGATTTTGGTTTCATCTGACCAGAGCACCTTCTTCCACATGTTTGGTGTGTCTCCCAGGTGGCTTGTTGCAAACTTTAAACAACACTTTTTATGGATATCTTTGAGAAATGGCTTTCTTCTTGCCACTCTTCCATAAAGGCCTGATTTGTGCAATGTACGACTGATTGTTGTCCTATGGACAGACTGTCCCATCTCAGCTGTAGATCTCTGCAGTTCATCGAGAGTGATCATGGGCCTCTTGGCTGCATCTCTGATCAGTCTTCTCCTTGTTTGAGATGAAGGTTTAGAGGGGCGACCGGGTCTTGGTAGATTTGCAGTTGTATGATACTCCTTCCATTTCAATATGATTGTTTGTACAGTGCTCCTTGGGATGTTTAAAGGTTTGGAAATCATTTTTTATCCAAATCCTGATTTAATCTTCTCCACAACAGTATCACGGACCTGCCTGTTGTGTTCCTTGGTCTTCATGATGCTCTCTGTGCTTCAAATAGAAACCTGAGACTATCACAGAGCAGGTGCATTTATACAGAGACTTCATTACACACAGGTGGATGATATTTATCATCATTAGTCATTTAGGACAAATTGGATCATTCAGAGATCCACAATGAACTTCCGGAGTGAGTTTTCTGCACTGAAAGTAAAGGGGCCGAATAATATTGCACGCCCCACTTTTCAGTTTTTGTATTATCCCAAAAATTTAAAATAAACAATAAATTTCGTTCCACTTCACAATTGTGTCCCACTTGTTGATTCTTCATCAAAAATTTACAATTGGTATCTTTATGTTTGAAGCATGATATGTGGGAAAAGGTTGAAAAGTTACAGGGGGCCGAATACTTTTGCAAGGCACTATATATAATATATATATATATATATATATATATTGCATGGCTTACAAGTGTTCTAACATTGGCATGCCAAGCATGTCAAATTCAACAAAAGAAACATTACCCCTTAGATCCCAGTTTTAAGCCTCTCAATACAGCCGAATCAGCTGAATTTCCACTGAGGAAGGGCAGCACCCTGAAACACCATGTCTGAAAATTGAAATTCTGTTTTGGTTTTTGTCTCATTGACAAGGCTCCTTAAAGGGTCGATATTGACTTTTTGGATTACTACGTCAGTCTCGCTCTTGTTCTGTCTCTATATACATGTGTATATATGTTTAAATATCCAAAAAAAGCTTTCAAATTGATCTAATTTTTGTCAAGCTTTATTCATAATTGTGGATGCAGAATTAAGAGTAGGATTTCCTATAATAACGCTACAATGATTGGTTTGCTGTATATTTTCTGTATATTATGTTAACTTTCTTTATATTTCTATTTGCGTACTGCCTACAATTATATGCTAACCCGTAGTAATGTCTCTAATATCTTTTGTGTGGGTTACACAAAATCATTACCCTCTGTGATCAGCCAGAGGAGATTATGTTTCCTTTTTGTGGTCTGCAGCTTGCAGATATCTCAGGAGATGACAGGCAGTATATTCTACGACAACTATATCTTCCTTAATTTTAACTTTCACAGGAATTTGAATTTTATCTCGGCATTGTCTATAAACCACCGGCTTTATTTATATTCATCCCTTCATTTGATAGCCACAGAAAGTCATTTCAATGATGCTGACACAATCAACAACTTTAAGAGAAATATACTTTATATTCGGTGTCCTACAACTTTTTATTTCCATACAAATCTAAATTTCACATTCACTTATGTGACCAGACTTTTTATACAGGAATCCTGTAACTACTGTATGGAAGTTCAATATATTATTCATTTGCAAAATTAATTGCAATCAGGTTGGGAAACAATGGAGCAGATTTACCAATTTTGCCTTGAATTAACTTTATTAATTTGAAATAATTGCTTGTAAAGACAATCTACTTTTCAATTTACCTCTTGTTAAAAATTCCTAAGAACAGAGCGGTACATACTGTACTTGCTAGCTGTTTGCTATCCAGCCTGCAAGGGATGTTCTGAAGCCAAACTCATTGCTGGATATGTTAGCTTCAGGTAACCTCCATTCCCTCGATGTTGCAGAGTCAAAACCATCTCCCCTAGTAGCATTGGAGACTGCACAGTTCTGGTCTGAACTGTGAATCTTCAGGAGTACATAGCCAGCAAGCAGGAAATCGAAAGGTAGAGGATCAATGTCCTCCCAAAAACAGAAGTTTGAGCAATCCTTTAAGAGCTGGTTGAAGTTAACACCAAATAATATAGTAAGGTGCTACTATAAGTTGCACCATATGTTTGTGTGTTTCTGAACTTTTGCTGTACCACATGACTGCAATTCAGACTGCTCAGCTGCCGCCATACCTTCTGTATGGATAGGAAGTAACGTTTGTAAGGCCTGTTTCACACATCCGGTGTGCGCCTGACGGCGCCCCCGGCATTTAGCCGCAGCGCTGCATCAGAAAACCTGATGCGCCGCTTGCGCCGCATGCGTTTTTTTGCCGGATGGTTTCTGATGCCGGGAGACATCAGGGGAATCCGGCAAAAAAAAAAAACGTTACATGCTGCGTTTTGTCCGGCCGCCGGAATGTACCTTTCCGCCGCACATCCGGACAAAATCGCATGCGACGCATTGACATGCGGCGCCATCCGGCGCTAATGCAAGTCAATGCAAAAAAAAACGCAAGCGGCGCATCAGGTTTTCTGATGCGGCGCTGCGGATAAATGCCGGGGGCGCCGTCAGGCGCACACCGGATGTGTGAAAGAGGCTAATATATGTATATGAGAGCCTCAATGCGAGTCCCATGGATTTGCAAAAAGAAAGCAGCTGATGGTCTGTACAGGAAACCCACTAAACTGAGGGTGCAAATAGCATTGAGAGCAGGAGAAGATTTTGCAGGTAAATATTGGTTCACATGTACATTACACAACATATATATTGATAAAGGGTTAAGGAAAATAATAGTACATTTTTGTAAGCAGGTGGTGGTCTCATTTTTAACCATATTGTAATATTTTTTAATATATTTCTCAGCTTTATTTGGAAAAGGAGACACAATACAAACAAAGAAAAGGAAAAGGCGGGAGATAAAGAGAAAAAATGTTTTGGGATTTTTTTTTCTATTTTGTGCTTTTTCTGTATTTAGTGGGGCTATTGGTTGATTTTTATAATATACAGTTTACTACCAGTATATTTAAATGCATTGACGACATGCAATGTGTTATCTCGAGGGCAAAGCATTTTTTAACCATGAGTACCATATGGAGAGAATTCTCACTGACTTTAAGTGTTTGTCTTAATGTACTAGAAAATACTTTAAGCAGTTGTGCCCCAGAGATACCGATCTACATCCAAATTCATCATTGTAAAAAAAATCTAACGAATATAAAAAACAATATTTGTCTTATAATATCTTTTATAGATTACCGAAAACTCATTAACGATTCAAATGAATTTTTCAATAAATGAATCATTTATACTTGGAGTCATAAAAGCACCAAAGTTGTGACACTTCCAATCAATATATCACTACGACAGAACAACCATCGCCAAGCAATTATCAGAGCCCAAGAACCAAATGAACAGCCAAGACGAGTCAATTGATTTACAGGCGAAAGGAAAAGACAATCAATGAGATTGTATAACATGTTGTATAAAAGGGCCCGGTGCCAATTCTAATATCAGTGTATCAAAGATGGGCCTTTAATGCCAGAGAAAGAGAAGGGGACAGCATAAAAGATGGGATTTATGTATATATTTAAGAGTTTCGTTTGAAAATCACATATCGTTAAAAGGGTCCATAACTTATTCAGCACAAAGCTAAAGAGACTGATGACTAATAGAGTCAGAACAGATGAAAGGATACGAGAGAGCAAAGAGAAGAGTCTGAACCTTCTGTTGAAAAGGCAGCGATTCCCCAAGTGCAATTGTGCATTCATGAAGGAAGTGGAAGACAGCAAGGGAAAACATTAATATACTTCAAGACATAAGAACGTCACCATTGTCAAACATGCTAAAGAGCATTAGCTACTCGACCTCCATTATACTAGTGGTTATTGTGGCTCTTCGAGTGTCCTAGACCTTTATATATATTATTTCTTTTATAGCTATAGCATATGTTGGTGTACGTATACTCTCATTGTCAATGCTAAAATGTGTTCTGAAGAGACAACTAGACAGGATTTTCACAATGAAAGAAGATTACGTTATTTTCCTTTCTTTTCTAATTCATTTTTATTTATATTTTTATGGGGGAGTTAAATCATCATTCATAACAAATTTGGGAAATTACTGTATATACTCGAATATAAGCTGAGTTTTTCAGCACCTTTTTTTGTGCTGAAAACGCCCCCCCTCAATTTATACTCGAGTCATTGTCCCAGAAGATGGCGGGGGAGCGGCGTAGCAGCAGGACACAGGAGGCAGGAGCAGGCTGCTGCAGCTGGAGCCTGTGCCCGCTGTTAAAAAGAAATGAATATTCACTGCACTGACAGTGAATATTCATTTCTCTTATAGTGCTCACAGTGTCAGCCTCAGCAGCCAGCTTGGAGCAGCTGCAGGGCTATCACGGGTGCGCGCTAATTAAGAGTTATGAATATCCACCTCTCTCCACTCCCATAGGTGTGGAGTGGAGTGAATATTCATTACCTTAATGAGTGGGGACACGTGATCGTCTGGCTGCAAAAACTGTGGACACCGGAACAAGATTCAGTGAGGGCACGCAGGGAAGGTAAGTAGGATTTTTTTTATGCTTTTCTCATGGATGCAATACATACAAGGATAGGGATGAGGAACCATTCACACAAGGATACAGATGAGGAGCCATGCAGACAAGGATAGGGATAAGGAGCAATGCATACGAGGATGGGGATAAGGAGCCATGCAGACAAGGATAGGGATGAGGAGCCATGTATACAAAGATAAGGGTAAGGAGCAATGCAGACAAGGATGGGGATAAGGATGCCAAAATAGCACAAACAAGGATAGGGATGATGAACCATGCATACAAGAATAGGGATAAGGAGCAATGCATACCAGGATAGGGATAAGGAGCCATACAGACAAGGATGGGGATAAGGAGCCATGCAGACAAGGATGGGGATAAGTAGCCATGCAGACAATGATGGGGATGAGGAGCAATGCAGACAAGGATGGAGATAAGGAGCCATGCATACAAGGATGGGGATGAGGGGACAATGCATACCCGGCTTATACTTGAGTCAATAAGTTTTCCTAGTTTTTCGCGGAAAAACTGGTGCCTCGGCTTATACTCAGGTTGGCTTATACACAAGTATATACAGTATTTAACCCCTTAACCCCAGAGGTATTTTCATGTTTGCATTTTCGTTTTTCGCTCACCTTCTTCCCAGAGCCATAACTTTTTTTTTTTCTTTCAATATGGCTGTGTGAGGGCTTGATTTTTTGCTTTTGAGGAATGAGTTGTACTTTTGAACGGATCGACACCATTGGTTTTACCATGTTATGTACTAGAAAACAGGAAAAAAAATTCCAAGTGCGGTGAAATTGCAAAAATGTGCAAACCCACATTTGTTTTTTGTTTGGCTTTTTACTAGGTTCACTAAATGCTAAAACTGACCTGTGTTTATGATTCTCCAGGTCATTACAAGTTCATAGACACCAAACATTCTAGGTTCTTTTTATCTAAGTGGTGAAAAAAAATTCCAAACTTTGTTAAAAAAAAATTGCACCTTAATCCGATACCCAAAGGTGAGGGCATATTTTTTGCGTGCCGATCAGACGTTTTAAATGATACCATTTTGATAAAGATACAAAGTTTTGATTGCCCATTATTCATTTTAATGCAATGTCGTGGCGACCAAAAAAACAGTTCTGGCATTCTGACTTTTTTTCTTGCTTCGCCGTTTAGTGATCAGGTTAATCCCTTTTTTATTGATAGACCAGGCGATTCTGAACACGGGGATACCAAATATGTGTATGTTTGATTTTTTTTTATTGTTTTATTCTTAATGGGGCAAAAGGGGGGTGATTTGAACATTTTTATTTTTTTATATTTTTAAAAACTTTTTTTTTTACTTTTGGTATGCTTCAATAGTCTCCATGGGAGACTAGAAGCTGCCATAACTCGATTGGCTCAGCTACATACAGGCGATGATAAGTTGGCCTATATGTAGCTGAATTACTCACTTGCTATGAGCACCGATCACTGGGCGGCGCTCACAGCAAGCTGGCAGTGACAACCATAGAGGTCTCCAGGAGACTTCTAGTTGTCATGCTAACCCACAGGTGAGCCGCAATCATGTGACGGGGTTATCTGTGGGTGTATTTCCGGCGCAATTGCTGGAAGCACTTGTTATATTCTGCTGTCAGCATTTGACAGAGGCATTTAATTGGTTAATAGCCTCATATAGATTGCAATGCCACCTGCGGCTGTTCCGGGCACATGTCAGCTGTTCAAAACAGCTGCCATGTGCTGGGAAAGATGTGGGCTCGCAGCCTAAGCCCACTTCAAAGGGAGGGAGTCCAAAATTGGCGTACTATTGCGCCCGATGTTGGAAAGGGGTTAAAAAACATAGCAAATTTACTTATGATCTTTTTATTATAGATATAGAGGGCCTGATTCATCTTTTTAGCTGATGCCTTTTTTATCAAAATTCATTAAAATGTCTCACGTAATTCATGAAATTTGCGCAAAGCCCAAAATTGTTTTTATACCTAGCTTTAATTTGTCTTGTGACTTTTTAGCAGTAAAAATCATGCATTTAAGAAAATGGAAAAAAATGCACCAAATTACTGACATACTTAAAATATTATTATGGGGCTGACTGGAGGAGAATGGCACTAAATTTTGCAACTTTTTACAAAAGTGAATGCATCTGTCTGAAACAGTCCTAATATTACCATGAGTTCCATTATTTATGGGATTGCTCTGCCCCTGATCCTCCCAGGAGGACTCCTGACCTACTCCAGAAAGACCACATTTGTGTGGGGTTTACACAAATCTTACACGCTATTGCCTCAGAAGTAAAGTGAAAAATGGGACTGCTGGCAACTATAAATTAGATACCCAACTCATTGACTCAATTTTCATAACACATTTTTGCAACAAATCTTACAGGGGTTATCCAGTCTAAGAATAAATGTCTGCATTATTGTTTGTGACTGAAAACTACTAAATCATTACAATGTGCAATGCGCAAGCGGTCACCATTTCCCTGTATATTAACTCATGTGGATGGGAGGTCACATGATTACCAACCCACAGACAGAATACAAGGTGTGAGACAGTGAAGGAATATGTGTCGAATGGGGTGTACATTTCACCTAGGTACTGTGCTGTATGGTATAAGGGAAATGTGTGGCTTTGTAAACCTAGTGGTAGAGAAAGGTCACTACACCTTACATTCATTACACACTTGCAGCTCAGGCCTGAAACCATTCAGCTGTTAATTAGGAGACCAGAAGTAGGTGTCTGCGAACACAGTCAGAGAGCACGTTTAGTCTGGACACAGGAGGGGTCCAGGCACAGAAGGTGTCTCCAGGAGTTTGAGCTATCTCAGTCTGGGTGCTCGATGTACCCCGGACACAGGAGTAGTCTCTGTGAGAATCCATGCGGATAGCTGCTGAATAGGAGGGGAGCTCTCTCAAGTCTGGACGTTGAAGGTGCCTTCAGACACAAGGAGGAGACTCTGTGAACCTCAATCTGGTAAATGCTGGTAAATGCTGAACATATGTGTTGTTTTGGCCCCGGCTGGTAGAGTCGGGACCCGGATAGATAGGGAAATCTATCTAAGTGTAGTAAGTGGCTAGACAAGCCTAGGTCTTCTGTTTATGATTTGTTTTATATCTGTTTGCTGTGGACTTTAATAAAGCTGGTTGCGGCCAGTTTTCACCAGAACTGCTGTCTGAATGAACTGTTTCCGTGCCACTCTGTCTACCCAGACGGCGATCCCAGAGCTATATCCCCTGAAAAGCTTACAATTGGCGGAGAATGCTGGGGCAGCACAGTGGCTGATACAAATGGTGCTGGAATGTGCGTGCAGCACAGTGGCGAGAGACAGCAATAAAGGTGAAGTCTGTTGAAATAGCAGCAGAAAAAAAAAAAAAAGAAGTGTGTCAGAGAAAAAAAAAAAGAGGAAACGTCTGTTGAAGCAGTCTTGGAGAGACAGTGGCCCTGATAGGGTCTGCAGAGAGAAAATGTATGCACAGCAAAGCTGAACTTGTTGTGAAAATGACTGTGGAATGTGCAGCAGCAAAAGAAACGTCTGTGGAGCAGTCTTAAAGAGACAGTAGCCCTAATAGACTTTGCAAAGGAGAAAAAAAAAAAAAGTGTCTGCACAGCAGAGCTGAATTTTTCTGTGGAAAAGACTGTGGAGTGTGTATGTCTTGAGTGAAGACTGCCGTTGTTGAGACAGAGAAGTCTGACAGCATGGATGACAGCATGGAGGCGCTGTTTGAACAAATGGCGCAAGTTAATGTGCAACATAAGACTGCCGTGGTTGAGACAGATAAGTCCGGTAGTATGAAGGAGCTCGTTGAGTACCTGGTCCAGGCCCAGCGAAGCATGCAGCAGAGCATGGAGCAGCAGCGCCTGCAGCACCAGCAGCGCATGCAGCAGACCCAGCAGCAATTCCTGCAGCAGCAGCAGGAGAATGACCGGTTGTTTTTTTGAGCAGGTTGCAGCACTGCAGGGGACTTGCGGCGCATCGTCCCAAAGTGATGTTGCAAAGTCACCTGCATTGTCCGCTGTAAAGAAGGCGGTAAGACGGTCCCTGAAAAAGATGACACCTCGTGATGATGTGGAGGTATATCTCACTAGGTTTGAGAGATTGGCAGAGAAGGAGAATCTGCCCCTATCTGAATGGGCCATGATGGTCGCACCCTATTTGATTGGAGAACCCCAAAGGGCCTATGCTGACCTGAGCGAGCAGGACAGCCAAGACTATGCCAAACTGAAAGCGGAGATTCTTACCCGGCTGGGTGTTACGGTGACAGCCCGTGCCAGGGGAGTTCATGACTGGAGATACAGTTGGGAGTCTGCAGTCAGCAAACCTGATTATGAAGTTGAAAAGGTGATAGTGAACCGCTACACCCGAGCATGTCCTCCTGAGGTACAGCCAGAGGTCGGACAAGGAGACCACCAGGACGCCAATCGTCTGGTCAGCCTGATGGAGAAGGCCTTCGCCAGCAAAGACTGTCTCGTGACCAGCCGTCTGAGAGGTCGTCACTTCAGAGTTCCCGGACGCTGAACTCTCGCGGTAAGAGCGTTCCAGCTGTTGGGGACATGGGGTATGCTGATAAGCGGGTTCGGGCCCGAGGGGACATATGGGTGGGAGAGTGTGATGGACAGTGTTGGAGATGTCGTGAAATTGCAGCCAACTGTCCAATAGAGGGGGAGCCTATGTGTTGTGATGTTGGCAGATCCCCTCTCCCTGCGCAGAGCCTGTGTGTGTGTGTCCACCTCAGCCGAAGAGACTGGACCACAGGGGTCCCCGGTGGTTGTAAATGACTGCCCAGTACAGGCCCTCTTGGACTCAGAGAGTCCAGTGACTTCCGTATGTGACAGCCTGATTGATAGGGACTTCATCCCTGATAAGCACCTGAGTATGGTGTGCATCCATGGAGACACCAAAGTCTACCCAGAGACTGCCGTGGACTTGGTCCCCAAACTCGGGGAGGTTTCATATGAAGTGGGGGTAGTGAAGAACCTGGTGCACCCCGTCATATTGGGTAATGACTTTCCCCGATCTAAGGGTCTCTGGGAAAAAAATGTTTCTGATGGACAGTGTGATGAAGCTCCTATTGAGGGTGCGCAGTCCCGAGGGGCGGAACACAATGCTAGTGGGCCATTAAACTTATGTGATAATGATGATGATGATGATGATAATGATAATGATAATGATAATGATGATGATCATGATGATGATGATGACCATGATAGTGATGCTGATGCTGATAATAATAATGATGATGATCATGATAGTGATGATGATACTGATCATAATCATGATAATGATATTGATAATAATGATGACTGTGATAGTGTTGAAATTCCTTTGCAGGTGATGGTGGGAGACGAGGATGGTGGTTCTCGGGAACCGAGTGTCCCTGACTTACCTGTGTCCTGTGACAATTTTGAGAGTGAACAATGGCGAGACCCCACTCTTAAAACGGCACAGGAAAATATAATTGTTCTAAATGAGGTTTCCCAAGAGCCTGGCTCTGAGGAGAGGTTTCCTCATGTTGCCATAAACACTCACCTGTTGTATAGGGACACTGAGGTCCAGGGAGAGGTCGTGAGCCAGCTCCTAGTGCCTGAACTATATGGAAGTATAGTGCTGGGGTTGTCACATAGTCACATACTTGAGGGACCACCTGAGGGAAACCAGGGACCAGATGGTGAAGTTAATGTGGTGGATGACATGTTAACTAAGGTTCCAGATCAAGATGTAAATGAGAATGAATTGTATAACCCTGACAGTGAGCAGGATGTGAATGAAAATGAATTGTATAACCCTGACAGTGAGCAGGATGTGAATGAAAATGAATTGTATAACCCTGACAGTGAGCAGGATGTGAATGAAAATGAAGTGTATAGCCCTGACAGTGAGCCAGATGTGGCTGAGAAAAAGGGGTCAGACAGGGATAGTGGTAGTGATAGTGAATCATCTGATGACCATAAAGCAACCAGTGCAAATGAGGAAGGCATGGTAGCAGAGGAGCTTGAGAGTCCTGAGAAGAAAGCTGATGCTGACCTTACAGCCGGACAGAAGATGGCATCTGAAGATGTTTTACAGTTGGCCGGTTCCCTGGCGAAGACTAAGGTGAAAGGAGGAGAGCTGAGCTTTAAAGGCAGGACTCTGAAACTGAAAACAGCACAGGTGGATGCTGTTGAAGAGGAGAAGTTATCAATGTATGGTATGGAGCTGCATCCTGCCCAGGACTCTGAAGGTAATGCTTCAGAGGTGGAAAAAGCCATGGAAGTGGTGGTCACCAAGCCAGATGCCTCATCAGAAGCTGAGGTCTCAAGTGAAGCTGTGAGGAACAAGACTGAAGATATGGGGACTGACTCTGTCCAGGAATCTGTTTCTGCCGAAGACAGCGGCGTGGACGGGTTATGGTCCGGATCAGTAGCCGCAACTCGTGAAGCTCAGGCTGGAAGTTCGGCGCCCGGAGCCCCAGCGGTGTTCCCGAGTGATACCAAGGATCTGGATAAGTCACAAGATGAGATTTTGAGACATCAGGCTGGCGTTGGTGAGCTCGGGCGCACTTTCATGGAGTCTACATCGGAGCCGCGTCCCAATAAATGGGAAAAGCGGTGTGTCACTCCATTGCCGCTGCAGACACACGGGAGCTCAGATGGGATGCGGAAGAGAAGAATCCGGCGGGTTCTGAGTATACAGATGCAGCTATCAAGGAGAACTTGAAAGCTGGAATAAATGGAGATATTGGAGACCATAATGATGTGAATGAAGAAGTAGAATGTAAGACTGACGGTAGGGCTTCTGAGCATGTCCTACCAGAATAGCCTGAAGAAGGGGCTGAAGACATAAAGGACGGCCAACAGGTACAAGATGAATTGATTACTTCTCAGAAAAAACTCCAAACTGTGATGAAGGAGCGTGATGAGAGCCATGAGCATCTTCTGGAGAAGCTCAATGAAGTAAAGAAGGTTCAAGGGGAACTGGAGAAAAGTGAAAAACCCCCTATACCTTCTGTGATAGTTGGTGACACATGGTCAGTGCACCAGGGACAGGAGGTACGTGAGTTTCTGAGAAAGAGTCAGCAGAAGTGTTCTGATGTGCCAGGTCGTACTTCTCTGGCCAGGCACTATATCGAAACTGAGCCCGGCCCTAAGGTCAAGATGAAACCGTGCAGGATACCCGAGGCCCGCAGAGAGCATAGGCCTGGGAGGGTACAGGGTAGTGCGGATGCTTCAGATGAAGAGAAAGCTGATGTTGGCTATGGCTCAGGTGAAGATACAGATGACAGTAGTGAAGATGAAGCTGATGAAAGCCATGACTGGTCCAGAGTTCGCTGTCTCTTTTGGATTGTTGACCAGCCCTCCGGTCTGGATGACCAGCCCTCCGGTCTGGAGAAGAGGGAGGGGATATGTGAGACAGTGAAGGAATATCTGTCGAATGGGGTGTACATTTCACCTAGGTACTGTGCTGTATGGTATAAGGGAAATGTGTGGCTTTGTAAACCTAGTGGTAGAGAAAGGTCACTACACCTTACATTCATTACACACTTGCAGCTCAGGCCTGAAACCATTCAGCTGTTAATTAGGAGACCAGAAGTAGGTGTCTGCGAACACAGTCAGAGAGCACGTTTAGTCTGGACACAGGAGGGGTCCAGGCACAGAAGGTGTCTCCAGGAGTTTGAGCTATCTCAGTCTGGGTGCTCGATGTACCCCGGACACAGGAGTAGTCTCTGTGAGAATCCATGCGGATAGCTGCTGAATAGGAGGGGAGCTCTCTCAAGTCTGGACGTTGAAGGTGCCTTCAGACACAAGGAGGAGACTCTGTGAACCTCAATGCTGGTAAATGCTGGTAAATGCTGAACATATGTGTTGTTTTGGCCCCGGCTGGTAGAGTCGGGACCCGGATAGATAGGGAAATCTATCTAAGTGTAGTAAGTGGCTAGACAAGCCTAGGTCTTCTGTTTATGATTTGTTTTATATCTGTTTGCTGTGGACTTTAATAAAGCTGGTTGCGGCCAGTTTTCACCAGAACTGCTGTATGAATGAACTGTTTCCGTGCCACTCTGTCTACCCAGACGGCGATCCCAGAGCTATATCCCCTGAAAAGCTTACAAAGGGCATCATGACAGTGTGCGTATCACACAGTGGCACACTTCTGCAGTCACACAGAGTAACTGTAGACTTTAGTTCTTGGGGCTCATTCAGACATCAGTTTTTCTCATACGATTGCTATCCATGTTTTTCATGGACAGAATTCGAGCCAGTTATAGAATTTGGGGTAGTTCATATGTATTATTATTTCCCTCCGACTGAAGTCTGCACAAAAGTATGGAGCCTTGTTTGTCTTACAGACCTGTAACTTCATGTTTAAGAGGCTCCTCTGTCTTCCACTCATTACCTGTAGTAATGGCACCAGTTTGAACTTGTTATCAGTAAAAAAGACACCTGTCCACAACCTCTTTTTCCCCACTGTGTATATATATATATATATATATATATATATATACAGTACAGACCAAAAGTTTGGACACACCTTCTCATTCAAAGATTTTTCTGTATTTTCATGACTATGAACATTGTAAATTCACACTGAAGGCATCAAAACTATGAATTAACACATGTGGAATTATATAGTTAACAAAAAAGTGTGAAACAACTGAAAATATGTCTTATATTCTAGATTCTTCAAAGTAGCCACCTTTTGCTTTGATTACCGCTTTGCACACTCTTGGCATTCTCTTGATGAGTTTCAAGAGGTTGTCACCGGAAATGGTCTTCCAACAGTCTTGAAGGAGTTCACAGTGATGCTTAGTACTTGTTGGCCCTTTTGCTTTCACTCTGCGGTCCAGCTCACCCCAAACGATCTCGATTGGGTTCAGGTCTAGTGACTGTGGAGGCCAGGTCATCTGGCGTAGCACCCCATCACTCTCCTTCTTGGTGAAATAAAACTTACACAGCCTGGAGGTGTGTTTGGGGTCATTGTCCTGTTGAAAAATAAATGATGGTCCAACTAAACGCAAACTGGATGGAATAGCATGCCGCTGCAAGATGCTGTGGTAGCCATGCTGGTTCAGTATCTCTTCAATTTTGAATAAATCCCCAACAGAGTCACCAGCAAAGCACTCCCACACCATCACACCACCTCCTCCATGCTTCACAGTGGGAACCAGGCATGTAGAGTCCATCCGTTCACCTTTTCTGCATCACACAAAGACACGGTGGCTGGAACCGAAGATCTCGGTGGCTCAGTGGATAGCACTACAGCCTTGCAGCGCTGGAGTCCTGGGTTCGAATCCCACCTAGGACAACATCTGCAAGGAGTTTGTATGTTCTCCCCGTGTTTGCGTGGGTTTCCTCCCACACTCCAAAAACATACTGATAGGGAATCTAGATTGTGAGCCCCATCAGGGACAGCGACGATAATGTGTGCAAAACTGTAAAGCACTGCGGAATATGTTAGCGCTATATAAAAAATAAAGATTATTATTATTATATTATTATGTTAGCGCTATATATAAAAATAAAGATTATTATTATTATTATCTCAAATTTGGATTTATCAGACCAAAGCACAGATTTCCACTGGTCTAATGTCCATTCCTTGTGTTCTTTAGCCCAAACAAATCTCTTCTGCTTGTTGCCTGTCCTTAGTAGTGGTTTCCTAGCAGCTATTTTACCATGAAGGCCTGCTGCACAAAGTCTCCTCTTAACAGTTGTTGTAGAGATGTGTCTGCTGCTAGAACTCTGTGTGGCATTGACCTGGTCTCTAATCTGAGCTGCTGTTAATCTGCGATTTCTGAGGCTGGTGACTCGGATAAACTTATCCTCAGAAGCAGAGGTGACTCTTCGTCTTCCTTTCCTGGGGCGGTCCTCATGTGAGCCAGTTTCTTTGTAACGCTTGATGGTTTTTGCTACTGCACTTGGGGACACTTTCAAAGTTTTCCCAATTTTTCGGACTGACTGACCTTCATTTCTTAAAGTAATGATGGCCACTCGTTTTTCTTTACTTAGCTGCTTTTTTCTTGCCACAATACAAATTCTAACAGTCTATTCAGTAGGACAATCAGCTGTGTATCCACCAGACTTCTGCACAACAAAACTGATGGTCCCAACCCCATTTCTAAGGCAAGAAATCCCACTTATTAAACCTGACATGGCACACCTGTGAAGTGAAAACCATTTCCGGTGACTAGCTCTTGAAGCTCATCAAGAGAATGCCAAGAGTGTGCAAAGCAGTAATCAAAGCAAAAGGTAGCTACTTTGAAAAACCTAGAATATAAGACATATTTTCAGTTGTTTCACACTTTTTTGTTAAGTATATAATTCCACATGTGTTAATTCATAGTTTTAATGCCTTCAGTGTGAATGTACAATTTTCATAGTCATGAAAATACAGAAAAATCTTTGAATGAGAAGGTGTGTCCAAACTTTTGGTCTGTACTGTATATATATATATATATGACAGAAAGATGATTCAGAGATGAATTTAACACACTTACCACTTATTGAAAAAGGCAAGAAAACAATCATCATTTCCGGACACCTCTGAGTTATTAAATATCTTTACTCTTCATGCACGTTCTTTCCGCTTCATAAACCAGCAGAAATATTTACAGTGTCAGTAGCAATGAACAGCACGGAGGAGGGAATCAATTCACAGCTGTTTCAGGGCTAGAAGTAGACGGCATTACAGCTAATGCACTGCTGCTGTAATGGATGTGCTGCAGCCTCTTATCAATCTTGCAGTTATCTGGCTACATTTCTCTGCACTGTATTCAGTGTCAGAAGAGCTCTACTAAATATATAAATTAATATACATAAAAAATCCCCATAATGGCATTAGAATAATGCTGGTAGTGTGGGTCAACATGCCCACACTAGGGACACTCACTCCCAAATGATATGCAATAATAGGAGAAAAATGGAGTAATCAGGTGATATATATAAAATTCATATTTTATTGAACAAGAATATAACTATACAAAAGACATGTAATAAAACAACTGTTGCAGGAAGAACCCACAGCCCCCAGAGTACAAACCCCCCCCACAAATGTCTCCAATACATTAGATATCAAAAGACAGAATGTCAGAATGAAATACCAGTGTATAGTGAAAAAATAATATAAAGGGTTGTTAAAGAAGCACTAGTAGCAACTGATATGGCGATAAACAGCAGAGTTTAAAGTAAGCCCACCAAATGTATAGGGACCAAATATTATATTATATCTAAAGTGCCAGTGCCTGTATAAATCCCCTGCTGCCTACTGCCAACCACTACCGATCAGTGCAATATTGTGCCTCAAAAAAGGAGGAAAGGCTGCTACCAGAAACTTACCGAGAGTATAAGTGGGGAGAGAGACCCTGGGTCGGGTAAAGTGGAGCCCCGACGCGCATTTCGCGTGCCTAACCGCACCGCTTCCTCAAGGGGAGTGTATACATAATGACGCTCAGAAGGACCTTTAAGAATCCACGTAGTCACATCATGTGACATGAGGTAACCAATGGTGGTGAGTAGACCCAGAGACGCCCCCAGCATGTTAGGAGCGGCGAGTAATGCTGCACATGCGCACTGCACCAGGTAGAAGTAAGAAACAAATCATTGGACCAGAAAAAATCGGCATATATCATAAATGGATCGGACATAAATTACAACAGGAAGAAAATTAGTTTATATATATATCACACAGTGGTAATCCCTGAAACACAACAATATACGACATATTAATGCAGATAGTATATATAAGGTGTCGCCAGTCCAGATCCATTAGATGAATATGCATCGATGTAAGATTTCGACAATCATGGATAGTAGACAAAGTGCAGGTCAAATCAAAAAGGTCCAACTAAATAAGAATAATAAATAAACAAGAATTAATAAAATAAAAGAAAAATAATGGTTAAAAATTACCAACCACAAAACCCATAGGAGTATTCAGAGGATATAAGTAAAAAGATAAATTAATAATCAATAAACATAAATCAGGATATAGAAAATAGGGTTTTACAAGAAAGGTGAAAATGTAAGGGCCTCATTAAGACCTTTAGGAGTCATAGTGTCCAACACCACGAACCATCTTGCTTCAACCTGAGCAAGTCTCTTTTTATAGTCACCACCTCTGATGCCAAGATGAATTGCATCAATGCCTCTAACTTTAAAAGTTATAGGTTCACAATTATGGTGGTAGAAAAAATGGCGTGGGATGGTTTTTAAATTAGACGAATCGGTCGCCGTCTTGGCCGCGCAAATGTCCCGCACATGCTCCCTAACCCTTATCCTAAGCTCTCTTGATGTAAGTCCAATATAGATTTTGGAACAGCCACAAGTGGCGTAATAAATGACATTCGTCGTATTGCATGAAATGCGATGACGAATCTCAAAAGTTCTAGTTCCATCCGAGGATTGGAATGAGGAGCAGCGCAGGACATTTGCGCAGGCAAGGCAGCGACCGCATGGTGTTGAACCAACAATTGGACCACGCGATCCAAAGGAATTGGTAACATTTGGAACAGAATGACTTCTTACAAGAATGACCCGTAGGTTTTTTGACCTTCTTGCTGTCATAGCAGGAGGCACATCAGAGGGAATACCCAGACTGGGTTCAGCTCTCAAAACAGGCCAGTGCTTCTTTAACACCGCTCTCACATCCTCCCACGCATGGTTGAATGTAGAAATGAACCTGATAGGTCCCTTATTAGTAAAGGGTTCATGGATTTTTTAGAGTTCAGAAGGCTATCCCGAGGGGTGGCTCTGGCCCTCCTGTAACCCTGTCTAATGCATCTATTTGAGTAGCCTCGCGCTGGAGTTGGATGAGCAAATCCGCCTTGCCCGTAGGAACTGTCCGACCGGGACGGCTATGATGGTGGATGGATTGTGAGCAGAGGAAGCATGAATCAGAGCATTAACAGAAGTAGGCTTACGATATACATCTGTTTGAATCCGTCCAGATGCATCTACTTCAAAGAGAATATCCAGAAAGTTGATCCTACAATGATCATACGAGTACGTAAGTCGAATGTTAAAAGAATTCTGATTCAGCATCCCCATGAAATCCTCGAGCTACCGCACCGTTCCCCCCCCACAAAAATAAAACATCATCAATGTATCTATGCCAGCACAGCACATGGGACGCGGCCGTAACGCCCCCGTCACCAAAATGACCCTCTCCCAGGAACCCAGGAAGAGGTTGGCATACGAGGGCGCACAAGCCGCGCCCATGGCTGTGCCGCGTTCCTGAAAATAGAAATGATCCTTGAAAACAAAAAAATTGTGGGAGAGGACAAATTGCAAAAGCTCGAGGATTAGCTCACAAAGAGAGCCGTCCAGGTCAGACATCCCAAGGAAGAGGCGGACGGCGTCCAACCCCAGGGAGTGTTCAATACATGTATAAAGGCTTTCAATATCAGCAGTAACGAGTAAAGTGCCCGGGTCCACAAGTATGCCATCCATCCTAGCCAGGGCGTCCGTAGTGTCACGTATATATGATGGTAAGCTCTCCACCAATGGCTTGAGGTAAAAATCAATAAACTGGCACACTCGATCACAAGGGCCATCAATGCCGGACACTATAGGACGCCCCGGAGGATCGAGGGCATCCTTGTGGACCTTAGGCAACAGATAGAATGTAGGGACCCTAGGACACTTCACAATCAGACCGTCAAGGATCTGCTTGGTAATAACATTGGCATCATAGGCCAAGTTCAAAATACATTGAAGATCCAAAGAAAGGGGATCAGAGGGCTGGAGGTTAATCTAGTATATGTGTTGGAATCTCTTAATTGGCGAAAGGCTTCCCTCTCATATTTAACACATGGCCAGATGACGATGTTCCCCCCTTGTCAGCAGGCTTAATGACCACGTCTGAAAAAGACTGCAGTTCAGCAACGGCACGACGCTCATCATGTGTTAGATTATCATACCGTCGCCATGTAGACAGAGCCTTGAAGTCCTCACCAACCAATTTGGTGAAGATCTCAATAGCTGGACTCAGGGACAGGGGGGGGAACCTCGTCGATCTAGGAATAATAGAAGAAGGGAACCTACTTTGGACGGAATCACTTTGTTCACCAAGAAGATCCTCCAAATTCTGAAGAGCCTCCCTTTCAATTTCACTCATAGGATCACGAGAGGTCTTTTTGTTGTGAAGTGTCCATAGAAGCATCTTCCGAGAGAAAAGATGCAAATCCTTCAGGGCTACAAAATAATTGAAAGAATTAGTAGGAGAGAAAAATAATCCCCTCGAAAGAACCCATATCTGAACATCAGTCAAAACATGCGTGGAGAGGTTAAGCACCAGTAATCCCCCTTTGGGCAGGGAGGAGGTTGAAGCAGCTGGCCTGTTTTTAATCGTCTGTCGCGTCATACGTTTGTTCATATTTCCTGATCCATTGTGCGTACCCGACCCAGTGGCTTTGGGTGTGGTATTGTCATCCCCAAGGCCAGATCTCATAGAGGCTGATCTTGATCTGGAATATGATGTACCCCTGAAACGTGGCCTAGATCTATCATGAGTATTGTGCCATTTGTACACTGGTTGACCCTTCTTGTCTTCCACATCTCGCTAGAACTTTTTTGCTTTGGTGGATTGAATTTCTTTTGCACATTTCTGGGACAAATCATCCATCTCTTCATTAAACTTCTTTAAATTATCGCTACTCATATCTTTACGTAGCCTAATTTGTAATTCCTCCATTTCTAACTCCAAGGAGGAAAGAGACTTCTGATTCATTTCTTTAAGAAGTAACATAAAACCTCTAGAACAAATATCAGCAGTGGTCTCCCATTTGTTTTTAAATGTATCCTCTATAATTGGAAAAGAGGGGAAGACCTGGATCCTAAGCGCTCGGGGCATTAGTCCCTTCTGCAGATATTTGTCTAGGAATTTGTGGTTCCACCAGATGCGAGTGCGTTTCCTAAGTAAATCCTTAAATTGATTAGAGATCTCTTGTAGATCCTTATTCATACCCTCCGAAGACCCGCCAGAGACATCCTGCAACGAGTCGTTAATTAGCTCGCGCCACGTTTGGTCGCGTGCTCTAAAGTCCATATTAGTATGAAGGGAAAAGCTGTGAAAAACACAGAAGAAATTAATATACAGAAAAAATCCCCATAATGGCATTAGAA
This sequence comes from Oophaga sylvatica, assembly GCA_033576555.1. Classification (NCBI taxonomy): domain Eukaryota; kingdom Metazoa; phylum Chordata; class Amphibia; order Anura; family Dendrobatidae; genus Oophaga; species Oophaga sylvatica. Next base: position 600,382,679 of record JARQOD010000002.1, on the reverse strand, counting down.
TAATGCTGGTAGTGTGGGTCAACATGCCCACACTAGGGACACTCACTCCCAAATGACATGCAATAATAGGAGAAAAATGGAGTAATCAGGTGATATATATAAAATTCATATATTATTGAACAAGAATATAACTATACAAAAGACATGTAATAAAACAACTGTTGCAGGAAGAACCCACAGCCCCCAGAGTACAAAAAAAACCCACAAATGTCTCCAATACATTAGATATCAAAAGACAGAATGTCAGAATGAAATACCAGTGTATAGTGAAAAAATAATATAAACGGTTGTTAAAGAAGCACTAGTAGCAACTGATATGGCGATAAACAGCAGAGTTTAAAGTAAGCCCACCAAATGTATAGGGACCAAATATTATATTATATCTAAAGTGCCAGTGCCTGTATAAATCCCCTGCTGCCTACTGCCAACCACTACCGATCGGTGCAATATTGTGCCTCAAAAAAGGAGGAAAGGCTGCTACCAGAAACTTACCGAGAGTATAAGTGGGGAGAGAGACCCTGGGTCGGGTAAAGTGGAGCCCCGACGCGCATTTTTACATTGGCGAAACCACGTCCAGCTCTATCGCCTCCTCTTCTGAAGTTTCAAAAACTGCATCAGTGCAAGCTCCTGGTCAGGAAAAACACCTATCCTTGTGTCCTTTACCCCACCAAAAGTGAAGGATGCGGCAGGACACACTTCAAATTACTCCCTGGAGCTCTTTTCATATACCATGCCTAACTTATCAAGTGAAATCCTGAATTCCCCAGTCCAAGATGAATATGACATGGAGTGCACTGATGCACAGCCACTGCTATATGATTCTGCTGGTACATTCACTCAGAGCACTACATTGCCCTCGCAGTCTACTGAGCCAGAATCTGACCCTGATGAAACTCAGGTGCCCCTTCCCACATACTATACCACCTTACACGGTGACACAGAGGAAGGTGCAGATGAAATTGAAGAGGAGATGATGGATGACCCAGTTTTTGACCCAGATTGGCATCCATTGGGGGAAGAGGGTGCCACTGGCAATAGCTCAGAAGAGTAGGAGGATCCGCAGCAGGCATCGACATCGCAGCTGCTGTTATCTGGCAGGCCCGTAGAAGTCCAAAAACATGTTAAAAAACAAAAACAGTTACAGGATAGCTTGGCCAGACGGTCAAATTGGCACAGCGTGCAAGCCCTGAAAAGTTTTCCCATAGTAGGAAGAGTGCAGTGTGGCACTTTTTTGACCAAAATCCTATTGATGAGGCAAAGGTTATCTGTAATAAGTGCGGAAGGACCTTTAGCAGAGGGAAAAATCTCCGAAATTTGAATATCAGTTGCATGCTTAGACATGTAAACACCATGAACTTGCAAGCTTGGACGGACTACAAAACCTCAGGTAGCACACGTGCACCTGCTCCGACTGAAGGTAGCCAGCAATGCTACATCGCTTCCAGCACTGTAAGCCCACTGGTTAGCACACCACCAGCAAAAATGTTGAGGTGTCGTCGCAAGGCCAAAGCAGTCAGGGAATCCCAATGGTTTTCCAACGAAAGACTGCATCTAGGCCATCACCACCATCACCATCACCAATCCCCTCTCAGTCCCCCATGTCCACCACTAGTTCCACCATATGCAGCTCTCAAGTCCAGCTCACCGTAGCAGAGACTCTGAGTAGGACAAGAAAGTACTCATCCTCTCATCCGCGTACACTGGCTTTGAACGCCTACATTGCCAAACTGATTTCATTAGAGATGATGCCATTCCGTTTGGTTGAAAGTGCAGCGTTCCAAGAGCTCATCGCCTACACTGTCCCACGCTGTAACCTACCCAGTCGGCACTTCTTTGCTAGAAAAGCCATCCCTGCCCTCCACCTGCATGTGAAAGACCGCATAGTCCATGCACTCAAACAATCAGTGAGTGGAAAGGTGCACCTCACAACAGATGCATGGGCCAGTAGGCATGGCCAGGGCCGTTACTTGTCTATCACTGCGCACTGGGTTAATGTGGTGGATGCAGGGTCCACAAGGGACAGCGTCGGTGGGACAGTGCTGCCTATCCCACGGTATAGGCAACAGTTGACTGTAGGCGTTCGACACTCCTCCTCCAGAAGTGACAACTCGTCGACAGAGCGCAGTCACACGAGCACTCCATCCGCAGCTGCCAGTGTTGCATATGAGGTGTCACACTATTTAACAGCTAGTGGTAAGCGTCAGAAGGCTGCTTTAAAGATGATGTCTTTGGGCACAACAGACACACTGCGGAGGTACTGGGCGACTACTTGCAGCGAGAAACTGAGTCATGGCTGGGCAGTCTACATCTTGAGCCAGGCAAGGTAGTCAGTGATAACGGCTGTAATTTTGAGGCGGCCATAGCCCTGGCAAAACTCAGACACATACCTTGCCTGGCTCACACCTTGAACCTGGTGGTGCAGTGCTTCATACATAATTATCCGGAGCTACCAGCCCTACTCCATAAGGTGCGAAGACTGTGCTCGCACATCCGTCACTCGCCCGTAGACTCCAGTCGTATGCAGAGGCTGCAGCGAACGCTCCACCTCCCCAAGCACCACCTAATCATAGACGTTGCAACAAGGTGGAACTCCACCATGCACATGGTTGAGAGGCTGTGCGAACAGAGGCAGGCTGTAATGCATTTGTGGGAGGATACACGGGCAGGCAGTTTGAAGGCAGACATGGAGTTGTCGGGTGTGCAGTGGTCAAAGCTGAAAGATCTCTGTAAAGTCCTTCAGTGTTTTGAGGAATGCACACGGCTGGTAAGCACAGACGACGCCATCATAAGCATGAGCATCCCACTTATGCGTATGCTCATGCAAACTATGACACACATTAAGGATCAGGAGTCTGCAGCAGAGGAGGAAGAGGAGGAGGAGGAGGGAAGCCTTGATGACAGTCAGCCATTGTCTGCTCAGGGAACTGTGCTGGATGAGGTGGAGGAAGAAGAGGAAGAGTAGGAGGAGAGGATGAGGGGATGATTATTTTGGGGAGGAGGATCCTTCTCGGGGGGCAAGAGAAAATGTTGGCTTGCCAAGGTCAGGTACAGGGTTTTTGCGTGACTGGAGGGATGTGGATTTGGCAGAAAGTGCTCCAACACCCACCACTGGCAGTGCATCATTGACACCTGGAACATTGGCCCACATGTGTGATTATGTCTTGCGGATCCTAAAAAGGGATCCCCGCATTGCCAAATTTATGAAGGATGACGACTACTGGTTGGCCAGCATCCTCGATCCAAGCTATAAAGGCAAATTACAGAACATCATGCCACAGGAGAACCTAGAGCTAATATTGGTGAACAAACGAGCAACTCTGGTAAACCGTTTGTTAGAGCCATTCCCAGCACACAGCAGCGGTGCAGGTTCTACCACGAGCCATACTGGGCAACATGGAAGAGGTATTTGTGGTGCACACAGCTGAAGTGGCGTTGGAGACAGGGGTTTCATGACCATGTTGTGGACTGATTTCTTGAGGACCGCTCACACGACTGGTATTACTGAATCGATTGCAACAGACAGGAGACAGCAGTTGTCAACTATGGTTCAAAATTACCTCTCCTCCCCTATCGATGTTCTCCCTCACAGTTCATTCCCCTTTGACTACTGGGCCAGTAAACTGGACACCTGGCCTGAATTGGCACAATATGCCTTACAGGAGCTCGCTTGCCCTGGTGGTAGTATGCTTTCAGAAAGAGTCTTCAGTGCTGCTGGATCAATCCTGACAGAAAGAAGGACCCGGCTGTCAACCCAAAATGTAGGTGATCTCACCTTCATTAAAATGAACCATGCCTGGGTTTCAAAGGATTTTGTACCACCTTCCCCTGATGACACATAGGTTGCCAGCAAAATGGCTCGCTTTGTCCTCCTCTTCCTCCGACTTCTCCAATTCCTCCATTTGCAGCTGCTGAACGTCCAGCCTACATCTCAACAGATGCCAGTTTTTCCACCTACCTAACTGGGCTGTACCCCCCAGGGCCGGCGTCAGCACCTGGCGCACCCGGGCCAGTGCCGGTGCCCACGAGTGTGCCCCCCCTGCTTGCACAGTGCTCCAGTACTTGCAATAATTTCCTCTCCTTGCTCCACCGCTGTGACGTCTTCCGCGTTTCCTGACAGTGACATTCAGGTCAGAGAGCGCGATGATGACACGTCTGTGCGCCCTCTGCCTGAACAGTCACAGTGCAGAGAGCTGGAAGATGGCGATGCTGAGGAGTCCAGAGTAGAGCAGTGCCCAGCAAGGAGAGGTATTTCATTTTTTTTATGTTTGGAGCAATATATGGGGAGCATAAAACACTGGAGAATTATATATGGGGGCCCATCATACACTTGAGCATCATAGATAGGGCCCATTATTAGTGTTGAGCATTCCGATACTGCAAATATCGGGTATCGGCCGATATTCGCTGTATCGGAATTCCGATTCTGAGATCCGATATTTTTGTCATATCGGGTACCGGAATCCTCTAAAGTCTATGGGGAGTTCCTGTGTCACAGGAATTTCCTGAAAGTGTCAATGTCAGTGTCGGTCGGGTCTGTCAGGTATCAGCAGCACTTACCTGGCAGAAGATCCCCGGCGGTCACGTCCATCCATCCATCCAGGTAGGCCATTACCCTCTCCCTGGCGGTCACGTGCAGCATCTCGCGATAACTGCACGGACTGCCGGGTACTGGTAATCTCGGCCAGCTGTACTCTCGCGACAGCTGGCCGTAAACCAGTCCGATGACGTCACCGCCGGGGAATCAGCTCTGGTAAGCAGCTCTGCTCTATGTGGATGTCAGGCTCAGCCTGGCATGCAGATGTAGCTGAGCTGGACTCGTCGTGGGACACTCGTGATTTTGGACTGCGTCGGACAGGGAGTTTTTGTGTTGGTTTGTTATTTTTTGTTTTTTACAGGAGATCGATGGCATCGCAGGATGAGCATACAATAAAAATAATGAAAACTGTGTTGTGTTTTATTTCATTAAAAGACTTTTTTCTGGCTGTGTATTTTTTTACAAATTTTCAAACTTTATGATTAATAATGGATCGGCGTCTTATTGACGCCTCTCCATTATTAACCGGGCTTATTGTCACCGTTCAATCAAAGGTGACATTAACCCCTTACTACCCCGCTTGCCACCGCTACAGGGCAAGTGGGAAGAGCCGGGTAAAGTGCCACAATTGCGCATCTTTGGATGCGCTTATTGTGGGCTGCTGCAGCCTGGTATTTTTAGGCTGTTGAGGGCCAAATTCCATGGGCCTTGACAGTCTTTTAATACGAGGCCGCAGCAGTCTGCTTTTTACTTGGCTGGTTAACAAAAATAGGGGGACCCCCACACCATTTTTTTTTGAGGGGATCCCCTATTTTTGTTAACCAGCCAAGCTAAGCAGACTGCTGTGGCCTGGTATTATCAGGCTTGCAAGGTTCATGGATATTGGATCCTTACCAGCCTGAAAAACCAGGCCTCAGCAGTCTGCTTCATCTGGCTGGTTAACAAAAATAGGGAGGACCCCACGCCATTTTTTTTCGAGGGGATCCCCTATTTTTGTTAACCAGCCAAGCTAAGCAGACTGCTGTGGCCTGGTAATATCAGGCTTGCAAGGTCCATGGATATTGGCTCCTTAACAGCCTAAAAAACCAGGCCTCAGTAGTCTGCTTTATCAGGCTGGTTAACAAAAATAGGGGGGACCCCACGCCATTTTTTTTTCGAGGGGATCCCCTATTTTTGTTTATCAGTTCACTTCAGGTCAGCCGGGATTCCCTCTGACGTCACTGATGCTGTGGGTGTCCCTGGCTGACCTGAAGTGAAAGTGGGAAGCAATCAATTATGCTAACCACTTCCTCTCCTGTAAGCCAGGAGAGCTCATTCATTCAGGGATTTACTGTGAGGCTGGCAGCATTAGCTGCGGTCTCTGCAGTAAACATTAACCCTTTCAGAAGGATTACATCGGGGGACCTGACTGAACATTGGATAGGTAAGAATAATGTTGCTTTATTATTTTATTTTTATTACAGGTGAACAAGGGCTTCGCAAGAAATGGCAGTAAAATAAAATATGCTCAAAAACTGTGTTTATTTCATTAAAATGATTTTTAATTAAAGTGTGTGTGTGTTTTATTTTTAGGATTAATAATTGATAGTTGTCTAATTGACAGCTCTCAATTATTAACCTGGCTTAAAGTCACCTTTCAATAACAAGGTGGCTTTAACCCCTTATTAACCCATTCGCCACCGCTACAGGGCAATGGAAATAGACGGGCATAGTGCCAGAAAGGGCGAATCTAATTATAGATTTGCCTTTTCTGGGGAGTCTCGGGGCAGATGTTAGTAGCCAGGGGGGGGGGGAAATGGTCCCTCTCTGGGCTATTATTATCTGCCCCCACTCGCTGGCTTTGTCTGTCTGGTTGAGAAAATAGGGCGGGAGCCCACGCATTTTTTTTCAACAATTTTACACCTCATATATATATATATACATGTCATTGAATTTGTGACACATATATATATATATATATATATATATATATTTATATTTATAGTACATACACTTCTACATAGTATAATAGCCGCTAATTCAATTGCCAGCTTTTGTGAAAATACAGAACCCGACATGAAATGACACATGGTTTACATAGAGTTAACCATGTCATTTCATGTAGTTTGATATGTGGTTTTCACTAACAATTACATGAGTGTATGTGTGCAAAATTTGACACATGTAGGGGTTAATTAAAGGTGTAAATTCGTAGCAAAAAAATGCATTTTTTTACAACAAATTTACACCTTTAATTAACCCCTACATGTGTCAAATTTTGCACACATACACTCATGTAATTGTTAGTGAAAACCATATATCAAACTACATGAAATGACATGGTTAACTCTATGTAAACCATGTGTCATTTCATGTCAGGTGGTGCTGTATTTTCACAAAAGCCGGCATTGCCCGGCAATTGAATCAGAGGCTATTTTACTATGTAGAAGTGTATGAACTATAAATATATGTATATATATATGTCACAATGACATGTATATATATATATATATTGTATTCTATGTGTGTATATCTAGTGTTTACAAGGAAAGAAAGAGGTTTTTTTAATTCCGACATTTCTGTCCCATTGACTTGCATTGGGTTTCTGGTATCGGATCGGCGATACGCGATACTTTTTGAGTATCGGGCCGATCCAATCCGATCTGATATTTCGGGATATCAGGCAGTATCGCTCAACACTACCCATTATACACTGGAGCATTATATATGGGGCCCATCATACACTGGAGCATTATAAATGGGCCCATCATACACTGGAGCATCATATACGGGGCCCATCATACACTGGAGCATCATATGGGGCCCATTATATATGAAGCGTTATATAGGCCCATCATACACTGGAGCATCATCGATGGGGCACATCATATACTGGAGCATCATATGGGGCCCATTATATATGGCGCATCATATGGGGCTCATTATATATGGAGCATCACATGGAGCCCATTATATATGGAGCATTATATATGGGGACCATTATATTTGGAGCATTATATGGGGCTCATCATACACTGGAGCATCATATAGGGGGCCCATCATATACTAGAGCATCATATGGGGTACATTATTTATGGGGCATCATATACGGCCCTTTATATATGGAGCATCATATGGAGCACATATGGGGCCTATTCTGTGAGGAGCATTATATGGAGCCCATTCTGTATGGAGCAATATATGGGGCCCATCATATACTGTATGGAGCTTTATATGCGACTCATTATACTGTATGGAGCAATATGTGGGGCTCATTATACTCTATGGGGACCGTCCTATACTGTATGGCACATTATATGGGGACCATCATATACTGGAGCATTATGTGGAGCTCATCATATACTGTATGGAACATTATATGGGACCAATTATGAATGGAGCAATATACAGTGCCTACAAGTAGTATTCAACCCCTGCAGATTTAGCTGGTTTGATAAGATGCAAATAAGTTAGAGCCTTCAAACTGCAAACGAGAGTAGGATTTATTAACAGAAGTATAAATCTTACAAACCAAAAAGTTATGTTGCTCAGTTGAATTTTAATTAATTTTAAACATAAAAGTGTGGGTCAATTATTATACAACCCCTATGTTTAATATTTCGTGGAATAACCCTTGTTTGCAATTACAGCTAATATTCGTCTTTTATAAGACCTGATCAGGCCGGCACAGTTCTGTGGAGTTATCTTGGCCCACTCCTCCATGCAGATCTTCTCCAAGTTATCTAGGTTCTTTGGGTGTCTCATGTGGACTTTAATCTTGAGCTCCTTCCACAAGTTTTCAATTGGGTTAAGGTCAGGAGACTGACTAGGCCACTCCAACACCTTGACTTTTTCTCTCTTGAACCAGGCCTTGGTTTTCTTGGCTGTGTGCTTTGGGTCGTTGTCTTGTTGGAAGATGAAATTACGACCCATCTTAAGATCCTTGATGGAGGAGCGGAGGTTCTTGGCCAAAATCTCCAGGTAGGCCGTGCTATCTATCCTCCCATGGATGCGGACCAGATGGCCAGGCCCCTTGGCTGAGAAACAGCCCCACAGCATGATGCTGCCACCACCATGCTTGACTGTAGGGATGGTATTCTTGGGGTCGTATGCAGTGCCATCCAGTCTCCAAACGTCACGTGTGTGGTTGGCACCAAAGATCTCGATCTTGATCTCATCAGACCATAGAACCTTGAACCAGTCTGTCTCAGAGTCCTCCAAGTGATCATGAGCAAACTGTAGACGAGCCTTGACATGACGCTTTGAAAGTAAAGGTACCTTACGGGCTCGTCTGGAACGGAGACCATTGCGGTGGAGTACGTTACTTATGGTATTGACTGAAACGAATGTTCCCACTGCCATGAGATCTTCCCGGAGCTCCTTCCTTGTTGTCCTTGGGTTAGCCTTGACTCTTCGGACAAGCCTGGCCTCGGCACGGGAGGAAACTTTCAAAGGCTGTCCAGGCCGTGGAAGGCTAAGAGTAGTTCCATAAGCCTTCCACTTACGGATGATGCTCCCAACAGTGGAGACAGGTAGGCCCAACTCTTTGGAAGGGGTTTTGTACCCCTTGCCAGCCTTGTGACCCTCCACGATCTTGTCTCCGATGGCCTTGGAATGCTCCTTTGTCTTTCCCATGTTGACCATGTATGAGTGCTGTTCACAAGTTTGGGGAGGGTCTTAAATAGTCAGAAAAGGCTGGCAAAAGAGATCATTAATCCACACATGTGAAGCTCATTATTCTTGGTGCCTGAACTACTTCTTAATACTTTAGGGGGACCAAACAGAATTCTTGTGGTTTAGGGGTTGAATAATAAATGACACTCTGAATTAACTTTTAAGGTTTTTTTAAAAAAAAAAAATTATAAAATTTTTTTTTGCTGCAGTGCATTTCCTACTTCCAGGCTGATCTACAGTACAAATGTCACAATGCCAAGTTAATTCCGCATGTGTCAACCAGCTAAATCTGCAGGGGGTTGAATACTACTTGTAGGCACTGTATAAGGCTCATTATTCTGTATGGAGTAATATATGTGGCTCATTATACTGTATGAAGCATTATATTGGGCCCATTATTCTGTATGGAGCATCATATATGGGACTCATTATTCTGTATGTAGTAATATATGGGGCTCATTATTCTGTATAGAGCAATATATTGGTCTCATTATTCTGTATGGTGCACTATGTGGTGCCCATAATACCGTATGGAGGACTATACTGTCTGGTTTTTGAGCTATTGCAGAATTTACAATAGATATCACTCATGTAATGTAAAAAGTGAAGTATTTGGCATTGTACTATACCAATATTTCTCTGCCGTATCGGAGCATCATGAATTGTGGTATGTGTTAAAGGGGCCCACTGAGACTCTTTAGCCCGGGGCCCACGAAAACCTGGAGCCAGCCCTGCCCCCCCACAACTTTAGCCAAATAATCCCCAGTTTTCAATGCGTTACTATTATTATAAAGTAAATTAAGGTTGACAAGCTTAAGTAATAAGAATTGATGTCGTTGGCATTGAAATGGGCACTGTAGGTGTGTTTACTGTCCTCCACTCACTGCCGACTTTTATTCCCCATTGACTTGCATTGGGGTCGGGTCCGGTTTCGGTCGGAATTCCGATTTTTTCAAATAGTCGACCAATTTTGTTCGACTCAACTTTTGATATATTCAGGTGGTCCGAAACCCGACTCGACCCTCCTGGAGGCAAAGTTGCTCATCTCTACTCCACAGTCCTTACATGGAAGAAGTTTGGGACCACCAGCAGTCTTCCTAGACCTGCCATCCAGACAAACCGAGCAATCGTGGGAGAAGAGCCTTGGTGAGAGAGGTAAAGAAGAACCCCAAGATCACTGTGGCTGAGCTCTGCAGATGCAATAGGGATATGGGAGAAAGTTCCACAATGTCAACTATCACTGCAGGCCTCCAACAGTCGTGCCTTTAAGGCAGAGTGGCCCGACTGAAGCGTCTCCTCGGTGCCAGACATAGGAAAACCCACAAAGAGTTTGCTAAAAAACACATGAAGGACTCCGAGACTATGAGAAATAAGATTCTCTGGTATGATGAGATGAATATAGAACTTTTTGTTGATAATTCTAAGTGGCATGTGTGGAGAAAACCAGGCACTGCTCATCACCTTCCCAATACAATCCCAACAGTGAAACATGGTGGTGGCAGCATCATGCTATGGGGGTGTTTTTCAGCTGCAGGGACAGGACTACTGGTTGTAGTTGAAGGAAACATGAATGCTGCCAAGTACAGAGATATCCTGGATGAAAACCTCTTCCCGAGTGTTCTGGACCTCAGACTTGGCTGAAGGTTCACCTTCCAACAAGACATTGACCCTAAGCACACAGCTAAAATAACAAAGAAGTGGCTTCAAAACAACTCTGTGACCATTCTTGACTGGCCAAGCCAGAGCCATGATCTAAACCCAATTGAGCATTTCAGGAGAGACCTGAGAAACCTGACGGATCTGGAGAGGATCTGCAAGGAAGAATGGCAGAGGATCCCCAAATCCAGGTGTGAAAAACTTGTTGCATCATTCCAAAGAAGACTCATGGTTGTACTAGCTCAAAAGGGTGCTTCTACTCAATATGGAGCAAAGGGTCAGAATACTTATGGCCATGTGATATTTCTGTTTTTTCTTTTGCAATAAATTTGGAAAAATTTCTACATTTCTGTTTTTTTTTCAGTCAAGATGGGGTGCAGAGTGTACAGTAATGAGAAAAAAATCAACTTTTTTGAATTTACCAAATGTCTGCAATGAAACAAAGAGTGAAAAATTTAAAAGGGTCTGAATACTTTCCGTATCTACTGTAGATACATTTTATTGCAGCTAGTTAAGACATAGTCCCTTATATATAACAGTACTAGAAAAGGTCTCCTGATGAAGATATAAGATGCGTTGGGGCGGTGGGAACACTTCAAGCAGATGATGTGATTTTCATGTGAGTGTTATATCTTGTTGTAGCCCCTTTTTTGCCTGATATATGTAAAAATTAAAATTTTCTAAATCTGTGCTAGGGAGCTTTTCTTCTTTGCCAAAATAATCCAGCCATCTCACAGGTGTGGCACATCCAGATACTGATAAGACAGCTTGATTATTGCACAGGTATGTCTTAGGATGGCCACAATAAAAGGCCACTCTAAAATTTGCAGTTTTACAATATTAGAGAGTCGGGGTGGGGGGAGAGCGAAAACCAGTCAGCATCTGGTGTGAGCACCATTTTCCTCATGCAGTGTAACACTTCTCCTTTGTATAGAGTTAATCAGGTTGTTGATTGTGGCCTGTGGAATGTTGGTCCACTCCTTTTCAATGTCTGAGCAAAAGTTGCACATTGACATCAGCAAACCGCACACCCACACTACGCCAAACACACAGTCTGCCGTCTGCTCTTTACAGTGAATTCATTTGTGAAGAGAACACTTCTCCAATGTGTCAGACGCTATCTAATGTGAGCATTTGCCCACTCATGTCGGTTACAACAACAAACTGCAGTCAGATGGGGACCCTGATGAGGACAAAAACCATGCACATGAGTTTTCCTGAGATAGTTTCTGAAAGAAAGTTTTGCAAAAATTCTTTGGGTATTAAAACCGATTGTTGCAGCAGCTGTCTGAGTGACTGGGTCCTGTGCTGGTGTGGTCACACGTGGTCTTCGGTTGTGGGGTCAATTAGATGTACTGCCAAATTCTCTGAAATGTCATTGGAGATGGCTTATGGTAGAAAAATGAACATTCAATTTACAGGCAACAGCTCTGGTGGACATTCCTGCAGTCAGAATGAAAATTGTACGCTCCCTCATAACTTTGCGACATCTGTGGTATTGTGCTGTACGATACAACTGCACATTTTAGAGTGGATTTTAATTTGTCGGCCAGCCTAAGGCACACCTGTGCAATAATCATGCTGTCTAATCAACATCTGGATATGCCACACCTGTCAGGTGGATGGATTATTTCAGAAAAGAAGAAGTGCTCACTAACACAGATTTAGACAAATTTGTCAACAATATTTGAGAGAAAAAGGCATTTTGTGTGCAAAGAAAAAATCTTAAATCTTTGAGTTTGGCTCATTAAAAATGTAAGCAAAAATAAGTGTTGTGTTTATATTTTTGTTCAGTGTAAGTAAATAGTAATAGGAGCGTAACTACCATGGTCACAGCGGTAGCCACTGCGACTGGGCCCGGCGGGTCAGAGGCACACCAACACCAGCAAAAGTTAAAATCTGTTGCCATGCAGGAGATTCCTCCCGCACGGCAACAGTTAACAGCCGCCCGCCAATTACATGCCGGCAGCTAAAGTCAGCACGCACGTGTCCCCGACGTATGACATCACTGTCATACACCAGAATGACGCAGCGCGTATGCTGTCTCAGCCAGTATTAATGTGACATTTCATAGTTACTGTGTACTTTGCTGCCACCTAGTGGTTATTGTTTAGTACTGTCTTGGGTTCTATTTCCCATAATACTTTGCTCTCTATCTCTCTCACTCCTCTCAACTGTATTCCCTTTCCGGCATGCTTCGTCATTCTGTGTTTCTCATCATTCATGCTAGGAGCTTCAACGCAGCATTCCTTTTAGACCTCTATACTCTTTTCTTCTGAAGCCACCTTGATACCTCTTGCCTGAAGGAAATTGTATGTATTCATCTGCACAAAGTATTGTAATGCCAATAAACCTTTCAGTTACATTCAAGTTCACCTTCTCAAGAAGATATCTGTGCACGATTAAGATTAATGAAGGAAGTTTTATAGTGAGTTCCTATCTACCATTGTTTATATCGGAGATTGTCACTCACAAGGATCAGAGCTGTCTCTTACATATATCGGTGGCAGAATAGTCTAAAAGGAGCTGTTGTTGCGGCCTATTGCATGTTTACCTCACAGACTGTTAACCAGGAAAGACACCTCTTACTCCTGCTTGCATAGGAAGCCCAAGTCCTTTGTGCCTGTGTGTATATTATACAGTCTGCTAGCAAGTGTGCGCCATCCGCATCTCACAAGTATAGAAACATGTCCATGAAAGATAGTATGGATCCCTGTGCTGTGGAATCAGAACAGACGCATCACGTCTCAGACAACACAGACGCACGAGAAGCAGACTCTATGCTGATCCCTGAACAAAGTGTCCGATCTAAGCGCACAAATAAACCCGCGCAAAAGGTCAGAGAGAACTTTGAGGCAACTAGAGATGAGTTCCTCAATAACCTGAGTATCTTATGGGAAAGAACCGAGCGGTGTATTGCAGCTATTTCACGCCATAAGAATAACGCAGCAGACCTAACCACAGCCTTGCATCGGTTATCTGAAGCCTATGATTGCTATCAGCGGCTATCCACAAAGTGTGCCACATTTCTGGGTAATTCTGATATGGACGATGCCTTATCAGAGTTAACTGAGCGAAAGGCCTTACTCCAAAGAAACAATGCTATCGTGCAAGATGCCAAAGACAAGGCAGAGTGCCGCATCACATACCTGCAAGAAGTGAGGTCACAGCGATCGACTTCAACTAAAATCACATCTCGATCCTCCAGATCTTCTCGTTCCAAAAGATCGGCGTTATCTGAGAGGCTAATAGAAATCCGTGCTGATGCAGAAGAAGCCAGAGTAAGGAGTTAATTTGCTAGGAAGGAAGCAGAGATAGTAGCCCAGCTGAAAGTGAAGGAAGCAGAGATAGCAGCCCAGCTGAAAGTGAAGGAAGCAGAGATAGCAGTCCAGCTGAAAGTGAAGGAAGCAGAGGCAGAGGCCCAGATGAAAATTCTCCAAACAGAAAAGGAAGAAGCCGCTGCCATGGCTAAATTGAAGGTGTTTGAGCAAGCAGTAGCTGACGAGACCACCTTAGACTGTACTTTCCTAGAAGAAATAGAAGATCCGGCTATACGTACCAAGGATTACGTGTTAAAACACCAAACATCCACACATCCTGCTAATTATGACCTAAATCACGAGTCAGAAGCCTTAAACCCTCACACACCGGTACTTCTCCCAAGCTACCACATAGACGCTCCTGCCCAGCCACAGATTCTACTACCCAATAGTGACAAGGTAACTTTCAGCACCAACCCACAGTTTCAGCTACGACAAGCAGACCCTCCAGAGACTAAACTACACTTAAACCCTCGTGCAACCTCATTCTGGCCTCAAGTGTCTCATCCTTACACGCCAAGGGACTTACACACCTCAGAGGTACCACAAGTCAATCTTGCAACAAGGAACGAGAGCACAGACATGTCAGAGTTTGCCAAATATATGATACGCAGGGAACTAGTAAATAGTAGTCTCTCAAAGTTTGATGACTGCTGAGAACTATAGATCCTGGAAGTCAACCTTTGAAGCTGTAATCACAGGTCTTAACCTTACCGCCAAGGAACAACTGGACTTGCTTGTCAATTGGCTAGGCCCAGAATCCACAGAGCGCATCAGAACATTAAGAGCAATCCATGTTGGCCATTCAGATGCGGGTCTCACTGCAGCATGGGAGAGGCTGGAACAAACCTATGGCAGCGCGGAAGCTATAGAAAGCGCATTATTCCCAAAGATAACTAATAGTGTTGAGCGATACTGCTCGATATCTAAAAATATCGGATTGGAATGGTATCGCCGATATCACTAAATATCGGCGATATCCGATTCCGATACCGGAAGTCCCATGTAAGTCTATGGGAACAAAATATCGCAACTAAAAAAACCCTTTATTTTCCTTGTAAACACTAAATATACACACATAGAATACATATATATATATATATATATACATGTCATTGTGACATATATATATACATATATGTATAGTTTATACACTTCTACATAGTAAAATATCCTCTGATTCAATTGCCGGGTAAAGCCGGCTTCTGTGAAAAGACAGAAGCACCCGACATGAAATGACACTTGGTGTACATAGGGTTAACCATGTCTTTTCATGTCGTTTGCAATCTGATTTGCACAAACAATTACATCAGTCTATGTGTGCAAAATTTCACACCTGTAGGGATTAATTAAAGGTGTAAATTCGTTGTAAAAAAAACAGACTTTTTTGCTACGAATTTACACCTTTAATTTACACTCATTCCTGCGACGCCATCGATCTCCTGTAAAAAAAGAAAAAAAACAAACCAACAGTATACCACCTGTCCGACGCAGTCCATAGTAACGACTGTCCCACGACGATCCAGCTCTGTTACATCGCAATGACAGGCAGAGCCTGTCATCGCAACGCAGCACAGCTGATTACCTGCTTCCCCGGCGGTGACGTCATCGGACTGACTGCTTTACGGCCGGGATTACCCAGCAGTCACTGCAGTTATCGCGAGAAACTGCATGCGACCGCCGGGGAAAGATGATGGCGGCCATAAAGCAGTCCAGCCCGTGACTGCCGGAGATCTTCTGCCAGGTAAGTGCCGCTGACTCCTGACAGACCCGACCGACGGACACTGACAGTGACAGTGACAGTGACAATCCCGATTCCGGTATCCGATAAGACTAAAATATCGGAACTAAGTATCGAAAGGCCAATAGAGCTAATATCGGACGATACCCGATACTTGCGGTATCGTATCGCTCAACACTAATAACTAACAAAGACAATCGCAAACTGCAGGATCTAAGTGATCTGCTGAAGGAATTGGAGTTAGCCAAACTAGACCCTCGTCTTCCAGGACTGAGCTACCTAGACACCGCACATGGTGTGAACCCGGTGGTCATTAAGCTACCACACGGCATGCAAGACAAATGGGCAGACTTGGGATCAAGGTACAAGAGAGAGCATAAAGTGTCCTTTCCATCTTTCTCTTATTTTGCCAGGTTTATCAGCGACCAAGCTCAGAAGAAGAATGATCCCAGCTTTGACTTTGCCGAACCTACTTTTACCTGTTCATCATCATTCTCAAAGCAAGGTAAAACAACGAGTGAATATAAAGACTTCAAAGGGACGGTATCTGTGAGAAAGACAGTCATTCCACTTGCAACATCGTCATCTACTAAGCAAGGCTTCCCTCTAGGGAATGCAAAGAATTTCAGTCTTATGTGCCCTATCCATAGAAGTCCTCATTCCTTGAGAGAATGCCGTGGGCTCAGGGCAAAACCCGTGCAGGAGCGCAAAGACATCCTCAAGGAGCTTGGAATATGCTGCAAGTGTTGTGCCTCCTCATTCCACATCACTAAAGACTGCAAAACTATTGTTAAGTGTGCTGAATGCAGTAGCAATGAGCATGTGACAGCTATGCATCCAAATACATTTGAAGACAATGCCCAACCTTCAGTATCTAAGCCTGAGTCAAGGTATGGCGGGGAGCCACAAAGCCAAGAGCCAACTAAAACTGCTGTATCCTCTTCGTGCATGGAAGTATGTGGAGAAGAAAGCAGCCCCAAGTGTTGTGCCAAGGTATGTCTTGTCAAAGTGTATCCTGAGGGCAACCTGAGAAAGCCACTAGGATGTACGCCATCATAGACGAGCAAAGCAACAGGTCTCTAGCAAAGCCCAAATTCTTTGACATCTTCGGCATACAAGGACCAGCAACACCATA
>JARQOD010000002.1:600234765-600365540 GCA_033576555.1 Oophaga sylvatica | reverse complement strand
AGAATATTTATATACTTGATATAATTACAATTATGAATTGTATGTGAATTATGTGCCTTTTTTTCACCTGAAATTTGCACTAGATAATATAACCTTTTTATGTGTATATTGAGACACACTGCTGACTGTTACTAGTGCATTTTGTACTCATTCACATCACCATTGCTTAAATGATGGCGTTCTCCTTGAGACATTCTTTTTAGTGTAATTGATTTTTAATTATTTCAATAAACATTTGTTTTTATCTTGGATCGCTTCTGTCTGATTTAAATATACACGTCAGTATTGTTGATTAATTTGATTGAAGTGCCAATTTTTGATCTTTTCTTCAGAGGACAATTTTTGATTAACATATTTGGTATTGCTGCGTTCAGAATCGCCAAATCTATCAATAAAAAAGGTTAACCTGATTGCTAAATGTCGTAGCGAGAAAAAAAATCAAAACGCCAGAATTACATTTTTTTTGGTCGCCACAACATTGCATTAAAATGCAATAACGGGCGATCAAAAGATCATATGTGCACCAAAATGGTATTATTAAAAATGTCAGTTCAGCATGCAAAAAATGAGCCCTCACCCAACCCAAGATCACGAAAAATGGAGACGAAATGGGTATCGGAAAATGGCACAATTTTTTTAACATAGTTTGGAATTTTTTTCACCACTTAAATAAAAAAGAACCTAGACATATTTGGTGTCTATGAACTCGTAATGACCTGGAGAATCATAATGACAGGTCATTTTTAGCATTTAGTAAAACTAGTAAAAAAGCCAAACAAAAAACAAGTGTGGGATTGCATTTTTTTTGCAATTTCACCGCACTTGGAATTTTTTCCCGCTTTCTAGTACTTGACATGGTAAAACCAATGGTGTTGTTCAAAAGAACACCTCATCCCACAAAAAATAAACCCTCAACTGGCCATTTTGACCTAAAAATAAAAAAGTTATGGCTCTGGGAAGAAGGGGAGCAAAAAATGAAAATGCAAAACTAAAAATAGCTCTGGTCGTTAATGGGAAAATTATTACTGCAAAGAAAATGTCCACTCTAATTTACATATAAAATAATAAAAGAACCTGACCAGAATGAAAATCTCAAAATATGTAGATATGCAGAAATGTGTTAAAATGATTTGAGGTGTTTACCACTGTGCTGCTAAAATATTTGATATCCATGTTTGAGCTGAAATGAAATCCAATCTGGCATATTGATGATACCATGAGTGGTGAATCAATTAAAAACTAATATACTAAGAAGAGCTGCAGAAAATGTGCAAGTCTTTAGTTAGGAACACTTTAATTGTAATGTGATTATGCATCACAGGAATAGCGATCACCTTATCTTCCATGAGTTAGACTCTTCTACTATGCAATATTGAGACATGGTGTTTATCACATTACTTTATTATGTCGATAAATTGCTGTAAATTCTGGGATATGCTTTATACAGAGTCTACATTGAACATTCTGTAATTTTTAATGGAAAAATTATTGCTGTACACCCTGCTAGCTTCTCTGACTAAAGGACAGACCTTTCAGTATATATGTAGTGTATATGTAATAGAGATGAGCAGATCTTTTGAAATTCAAAATTGCCAACATCATACAATTTTCCCCAAAACGTTGATTTGTTTCCAATAAATTCTCTCAAACTTTATTTCAACTCAAACTTTACCTTAGATGCATCAACAAACCGCTCATTATTATGTACAGTACAGACCAAAAGTTTGGACACACCTTCTCATTCAACGATTTTTCTGTATTTTCATGACTGTGAAAATTGTAGAATCACACTGAAGGCATCAAAACTATGAATTAACACATGTGGAATTATACATTACACTTTACAAAAAAGTGTGAAACAACTGAAAATATGTCTTATATTCTAGGTTCTTCAAAGTAGCCATCTTTTGCTTTGATTACTGCTTTGCATGCAGAAAAGGTGAACGGATGGACTCTACATGCCTGGTTCCCACCGTGAAGCATGGAGGAGGTGGTGTGATGGTGTGGGGGTGCTTTGCTGGTGACACTGTTGGGGATTTATTCAAAATTGAAGGCATACTGAACCAGCCTGGCTACCACAGCATCTTGCAGCGGCATGCTATTCCATCCGGTTTGCGTTTAGTTGGACCATCATTTATTTTTCAACAGGACAGTGACCCGAAACACACCTCCAGGCTGTGTAAGGTCTATATGACCAAGAAGGAGAGCATTGGGGTGCTATACCAGATGACCTGGCCTCCACAGTCACCAGACCTGAACCCAATCCAGATCGTTTGGGGTGAGCTGGACCGCTCACCGCTTCAATTTTGAATAATCCCCAACAGTGTCACCAGCAAAGCACCCCCACACCATCACACCACCTGAGGAGGTGGTGTGATGCTTCACGGTGGGAACCAGGCATATAGAGTCCATCCGTTCACCTTTTCTGCATGCAAAGCAGTAATCAAAGCAAAAGGTGGCTACTTTGAAGAACCTAGAATATAAGACATATTTTTGTTGTTTCCCACTTTTTTGTAAAGTGTAATGTATAATTCCACATGTGTTAATTCATAGTTTTGATGCCTTCAGTGTGATTCTACAATTTTCATAGTCATGAAAATACAGAAGAATCTTTGAATGAGAAGGTGTGTCCAAACTTTTGGTCTGTACTGTATATATACATACATGTAGAAAAATAGAGCAGCACCTTTAAGAATTTATGGTGCTAAGCCTCCCTGATACATACCAAACCATCAACTTTTGTACACTCTTTTGACGTGCTGCCCTCAGTTTTTGTTTATATATATATACAGCTCTGGCAAAAATTAAGAGACCTCTTTCAAATGTTCAGTTTGTCTGATTTTTCTCTTTATAGGTATATTTTTGTGTAAAATGTAAATTGTTCTTTTAGTCTATAAACTTCTGACAACATGTCACCGAATTTCCAAGCAATAATTTTTTTTTTTTTCTGACAAATAAAAATGTTCAAAATTTAAAAAAAAACCCAGTGCTTTCAGACCTTAAATAATGCAAAGAAAACAAGTTCATAATTATTTAGAAACAACAATACTAATATTTTAACTCAGGAAGAGTTCTGAAATCAATATTTTGTGGAATAACCATGATTTTTAAAAACAGCTTTCATGCGTCTTGGCATGTTTGCCACCAGTCTTTCACACTGCTTCTGGTGCAATAATTTAAGCAGTTCTTCTTTTTTGATGGCTTTTGACTATCCATCATCCTCTTGATCACATTCCAGAGGTTTTCAATGGGGTTCAGGTCTGGAGATTGGGCTGCCCAGGGTTTTGAAGTGGTGGTTTCTTAATTTTTACCAGAGCTGTATTTATACACACAGGTGCATCTCACAAAATTAGAATATCATCAAAAAGTTATTTCATTTCAGTTCTTCATTCAAACAGTGATACTAATATATTATATAGAGTCTTTACAAACAGAGTGATCTGTTTCAAGTGTTTATTTCTGTTGATGCTGATGATTATGGCTTACAGTCAATGAAAACCCAAAAGTCATTATCTCAGTAAATTAGACCCAACAATGCAGACGAGCTGAAAGCTTCTATCAATGCAACCTGAGATCCATAACACCTCATCAGTGCCACAGATTGATCGCCTCCATGCCACGCTGCATTGATGCAGTAAATGATGCCAAAGGAGCCCCGAACAAGTATTGAGTGCATTTACTGAACGTGCATTTCAGTAGGCCAACATTTCAGATTTTAAAATCATTTTTTCAAGCAGGTGTTATAAAGTATTCTAATTTACTGAGATAATGACTTTTTGGTTTTCATTGGCTGTAAGCCATAATCATCAACATTAACAGAAATAAACACGTGAAATTGATCACTCTGTTTATAATGACTCTATCTAATATATGAGTATCACTTTTTGAATTGAAGAACTGAAATAAATAACTTTTTGATGATATTCTAATTTTGTGAGATGTTCCTGTATATATAGGTCTGGCAAAAATTAAGAGACCACTTCACAGTTTTATAAAAATCAGCCTCTCTACATGTCAACCATTGTATATACACACCTGTACTTTGTATCTCCCCCACCTCATTGTAGATTGTAAGCTCTTACGAGCAGGGTCGTCTTATTTTGCTTTAATTATTGTACTGTTAACGTTGTTACTTATGACTTGTGTTTTGAAACTGTTAAACTGTAAAGTGCTGCGGAATATGATGGCGCTATATAAATAAAGATTATTATGTCTGACAACCATTCTATTCCAGTGTCAGTTGAATTCCAACCAGAGTACACCACATTCTCCTTAATGTGCTTCTGATTAGGTGATCACCTTAACCAAATCTTATTTAACGAATGAAAGTCTAAAAAACACTGCTGTGGTGTTCACAATCCTCTTACAATAGGACAAGCTGGATGGCAAAACAAGTGCTAGTAATATTCCAAAATTAATAGGAATGAAAAAATAACTTATAACCATGCCAAAGGAGTTGAAAAGAAAAGTCTTGAGTAAGGAAAAGAAGGGCTCAATTCTTGCTTTACTACCAGAGGGATACAGTGAGCATCATGTTGCCTTCATCCTTAAAATTTCTAAGACAACACTCCATTACAACAAGGTCAAGCAGCAGACATTGGGGACAACAAAGCTACAGACTCTCCGCTTACCAGGATGACCGTCATTTTATTCGAATGTCACTCAGCAACTGCAGGATGACATAAACTGACCTACAAAAGGAATGGCAAATGGCAGCTGGGGTGAAGTGCACGGCAAGAATAGTTCATAAGAGACTCCTAGAGGCAGGGCTCAAGTCATGTAAAGCTAGAAAAAAGCCTTTCATCAATGAGCGGCAAAGGAGGGCCAGGCTGAAGTTTGCCAAAGACCATAAGGATTAGACCATAGAGGACTGGAGTAAGGTAATCTTCTCTGATGAGTCTAATTTTCAGCTTTGCTCAACACCTAGTCATCTAGTGGTTAGACAGAAACCTGGAGAGGCATACAAGCCACAGTGTCTTGCTCCCACTGTGAAATTTGGTGGAGGATCGGTGGTGATCTGGGGACACTTCAGCAAGGCTGGAATTGGGCAGGTTAATCTTTGCGAAGGACGTATGAATCAAGCCGCAAACAAAGTTATCCTGGAAAAAAAGTTTGATTCCTTCTGCTCAGGCAATGTACCCCATCTCTGAGGACTGGTTTTTCCAGAAGGATAATGCGCCATGCCACACAACTAGGCCAATCAATATGTGGATGAAGGACCACCACATCAAATCCCTAGTATGACCTGCCCAATCTCCAGACCTGAACATCATTGAAAACTTTTGGAATGTAATCAAGAGGAAGATGCATAGTTTCAAGCTATCAAACAACGAAGAACTGTTTAAATTTTTGTACCAGGAGTGGCATAAGGTCACTCAAAGCAGTGTGAAAGACTGGTGGAAAGCATGCCAAGATGCATGAAAGCTGTGATTAAAAATCATGGTTATTCCACAAAATATTGATTTCTGAACGCTTCCTGAGTTAAAACATTAGGATTGTTGTTTCTAAATGATTATGAACTTTGTCAGAAAAAAAATACAAAATTTATAGCTTAGAAATTGGGTAACATGTCAGAAGTGTATAGACTAAAACAACAATTTACATTTTATTGAAAAATATGCCCATAAAGAGAAAAATCAGACAAACTGAACATTTGAAAGTGGTCTCCTAATTTTTGCCAGAGCTGTATATATACAGTACAGACCAAAAGTTTGGACACACCTTCTCATTCAAAGATTTTTCTGTATTTTCATGAATATGAAAATTGTACATTCAAACTGAAGGCATCAAAACTATGAATTAACACTAGAGTTGAGTGAAACAGATCGATCAGATTCATAAGTCACCAACTTTCGCCAAAGTCGGGTTTCTTTGACCGAAATCCGACCATAGCGTGCAGTCGGCCATGCGTTCGGCAAAACGAGAGTCAAAGTTGGTTTTCCCAGAATGCTTTCAGGCGCCTTTTTTCAGCCAATAAGCAAAGACTTACACTGTGGGCAACGAGATGACATGTGCAGCGTCCACCACCATTTTAGAGAAGGGCATTGCAGTGATTGGCTTGCTTTGGGGGGCGTCATAGTGTCTATAAAAGCCCTTAGCGCCGACCTCCATTTTACTTCTGCCGATCTTAACAGTAGGGAGAGGTTGCTGACGCTGTTTATCAGTAGGGAGAGAGTTAGGGCTGGAAAGAGAAGTTCTTCTGTGCTTGTGCTGATAACAATTGTGCTGTACAGTTAGTGTGCAGTGACAGGGGAGGATTTTCTTGTGTGCAGCAAAGGTGGTTAATAGGCTGCCTGCTAGCTGTATTGCTGTGTGTACACTGCTGTGCAGACTGCTTTTTACACAGCACTAATACTTTTAGTCTTTTTTTCTGCACAGTTACCCAGCGTTCATTTTTTCCCACACCGAATAGAGCTGTACGCTCCTCACACACGACCGTGTACCGACTGGTATCACGGACAAATACATGCTGACTATCTGTGTGTGACTCTGGAAATATATATGGAGATTGAAATTTCCCCCTACACCGTATACAGCTGTCCGCTTCTGATACAGTACCGTATATCTGATCTTTGTATTAAGGTCAAATCCGTACTGAGTGAGCGTCTGTGTGTGACTCCGGAAATATAGAAGGAGATTGAAATTTCCCCCTACACCGTTTACAGCTGTCCACTTCTGATACAGTAGCATATATCTGCTTTTTGCATTACGGTCAAATCCATACTGAGTGAGCGTCTGTGTGTGACTCCGGAAATATATACGGAGATTGAAATTTTCCCCTACACCACATACAGCTGTCCGCTTCTGATACAGTACCGTATATCTGCTCTTTGTATTACGGTCAAATCCATACTGAGTGAGCGTCTGTGCGTGACTCCGGAAATATATACGGAGATTGAAATTTTCCCCTACACCGTATACAGCTGTACACTCCTCATACAGTCCCATATATCTGCTGGTATTTGGTACATTTTCAAAAATCGTAAGGAAGTATGGTGGAAGAGGTCGTGAACATGGGCGAGGGGGCAGCTGGTACTGTTGGTGGTGCATCTGCTGGTAGTGCCAAAAGCACAATAGCACCTAAGTCAGGAGATGTTGAGCCTGTATCATCATCTGGCTCCAAAAGGCCAGGAAGGCTCCCTTTTCTGGGAGAAGGTAAACCGCTTTTAAAGCAGGAGCATCAGGAACAGGTTTTGGCTTACATTGCCAAAACAGCCTCAAGCTCTATCTCCTCCTCTTCTGAAGTTTCATAAAATGCAAGCACTGAGTCATCAGTGCAGGCTCCTGGTCAGGAACAACACATTTCCTTGTGTCCTTCACCCCCACCAAAACTGAAGGATGCGACTGGCCACACTTCAGATTACTCCATGGAGCTCTTTTCACATACCATGCCTGGGTTATAAAGTCAAACCCTGAATTCCCCAGTCCAAGATGAATATGACATGGAGTGCACTGATGCACTGCCACTGCTGTATGATTCTGCTGGTACATTCACCCAGAGCACTCTACTGAGCCAGATTCAGACCCTGATGAAATTCAGGTGCCCCTTCTCGCATACTATACCACTATACATGGTAACACAGAGGAAGGTGCAGATATAGTTGAAGAGGAGGTGATGGATGACCCAGTTGTTGACCCGGATTGGCATCCATTGGGGGAAGAGGGTGCCACTGCCAATAGCTCAGAAGAGGAGGAGGATCCGCAGCAGGCATAGACATCGCAGCTGCCGTTATCTGGTAGGCCTGTAGCAGTCCAAAAACGTGTTAAAAAACAAAAAGAGTTGCAGGACAGCTTGGCCAGATGGACAAATTAGCACAGCATGCAAGTCCTGAAAACTTATCCCATAGCAGGAAGAGTGCAGTGTGGCACTTTTTTGACCAAAATCCTATTGATGAGGCAAAGGTTATCTGTAAGAAGTGCGGAAGGACTTTTAGCCGAGGGAAAAATCTCCGAAATTTGAATACCAGTTGCATGCTTAGACATTTAAACACCATGCACTTGCTAGCATGGACAGACTACAAAACCTAAGGTAGCACACGTGCACCTGCTCTGACTGAAGGTAGCCAGCAATGCTACATCACTTCCCCCACTGTAAGCCCCACCGGTTACCACACCACCACCAAGAAATGTTGAGGTATCGTCGCAAGGACAAAGCAGTCAGGGAATCACAATGTTTTTCCAATGAAAGACTCAATCTAGGCCATCACCACCACCACCACCATCACCAACCCCCTCTCAGTCCACCATGTCCACCGCTAGTTCCACCATATGCAGCTCTCAAGTCCAGCTCACCCTAGCAGACACTCTGAGTAGGACAAGAAAGTACTCATCCTCTCATCCGCGTACACTGGCTTTGAACACCTACATTGCCAAACTGATCTCAGTAGAGATGATGGCCTTCCATTTGGTTGAAAGCGCAGCGTTCCGAGAGCTCTTGGCCTATGCTGTCCCACGCTATGACCTACTCAGTCGGCACTTCTTTTCTAGAAAATCCAACCCTGCCCTCCACCTGCATGTGAAAGACCGCACTGTATATGCACTCAAACAATCAGTGAGTGGAAAGGTGCACCTCACAACAGATGCATGGTCCAGTAGGCATGGCCAGGGCCGTTACGTGTCCATCACTGTGCACTGGGTTAATGTGGTCGATGCAGGGTCCACAGGGACAGCGGTGGTGGGACAGTGCTGCCTAGCCCACGGTATAGGCAACAGTTGGCTGTAGGCGTTCGACCATACTCCTCCTCCAGAAGCGAAAGCTCGTCGACAGAGCGCAGTCGCATGAGCACTTCATCCGCACCTGCCAGTGTTGCACACGAGGTGTCCCACTATCGAACAGCTAGTGGTAAGCTTCAGCAGGCTGTTTAAAGATGATGTCTTTGGGTGACAACAGACACACGGCGGAGGTACTGGCCGACTACTTGCAGCGAGAAACTGAGTCATGGCTGGGTAGTCTACATCTTGCGCCAGGCAAGATAGTCAGTGATAACGGTCGTAAAAACTCAGACACATACCTTGCCTGGCTCACACCTTGAACCTGGTGGTGCAGTGCTTCATAAATAATTATCTGGAGTTACCAGCCCTGCTCCATAAGGTGCGAAGACTGTGCTCGCACATCTGTCGCTCACCCGTAGACTCCAGTCGTATGCAGAGGCTGCAGCGATCACTCCACCTCCCCAAGCACCGCCTAATCATAGACGTTGCAACAAGGTGGAACTCCACCATGCACATGGTTGAGAGGCTATGCGAACAGAGGCAGGCTGTAATGCATTTGTGGGAGGATACACGGGCAGGCAGTTTGAGGGCAGACATCAAGTTGTCAGGTGTGCAGTGGTCAAAGCTGAAAGACCTCTGTAAAGTCCTTCAGTGTTTTGAGGAATGCACACGGCTGGTAAGCACAGACGACGCCATCATAAGCGTAAGCATCCCAGTTATGCGTCTGCTCATGCAAACTTTGACGCACATTAACCCCTCTCTGCCATCAGACGTACAATTCCGTCCATGTGACCCTGGACCTAATTCCCATGGACGGAATAGTACGTCATGGGCGATCAGCTGCGCTCCCGGGGGGAGCGCAGCTGATCGCCGCCGGGTGTCAGCTGATTATCACAGCTGACACCCGTGACTGTGTGTCAGGAGCGGTCACGGACCGCTCCCGGCACATTGACCTAGCACACCGCGATCAAACATGATCGCGGTGTACCCGGGGCACAGGGGAGATCGCGCAGGCAGGGGGCTCCCTGCGCGCTCCCCTGAGACCCTCAGAGCAGCGCGATGTGTCGCGCTGTTCCGAGGGTCCGTCCTCCCTCCAGGTCCCCGGATCCAAGATGGCGTCGGGGTCCTGCAGGGAGGCGGCTTCCTCAGTGCCTGCTGAGAGCAGGCGCTGAGGAAGCCTGCAGCGATGCCAGAGCGATCGCTGGTGTGACAGAGTGCTGTGCACACTGTCACACCAGCGATATGATAAAATACTGTGATGTCCCACCCTGGGACAAAGTAAAAAAGTAAAAAAAGTAAAAATAAAAATTGTAAAAAAAAATCATAAAAAAAAAAAAAATATTCCCCAATAAATTCATTTTTTCCTGTAAATAAAAAAAACAAAACAATAAAAGTACACATATTTGGTATTGCCGTGTCCGTAACGACACCCCCTATAAAACTGTCCACTAGTTAACCCCTTTAGTGAACCCCTTAAAAAAAAAAAAAAAAAACGAAGCAAAAAATCAATGCTTTATCATCATACGCCGAACAAAAAGTGAAATAACACGCGATCAAAAAGACCGATATAAATAAACATGGTACCACTGAAAACGTCATCTTTTCCCGCAAAAAACGAGCCATTACACAGCATCATGAGCGAAAAAAAAAAAAGTTATAGCTCGCAGAATAAAGCGATGCAAAAATAATGATTTTTTATATAAAATTGTTTTCATTCTATAAAAGCGCCAAAACCTAAAAAAATGATATAAATGAGGTATCGCCATAA
The DNA here is from genome assembly GCA_033576555.1 of Oophaga sylvatica. Lineage (NCBI taxonomy): Eukaryota > Metazoa > Chordata > Amphibia > Anura > Dendrobatidae > Oophaga > Oophaga sylvatica. The sequence goes on along the minus strand of JARQOD010000002.1, from coordinate 600,355,060 downwards.
TCGTACTGACCTGAAGAATAAAAATGCTTTATCAATTTTACCACACGCGGAACGGTATAAACGCCTCCCCCAAAAGAAATTCATGAATTACTGATTTTTGTTCATTCTAACCTCCCAAAAATCGAAATAAAAAGCGATCAAAAAATGTCACGTGCTCAAAAATGGTAAAAATAAAAACGTCAACTCGTCCCGCAAAAAATAAGACCTCAGATGACTCTGTGGGCCAAAATATGCAAAAATTATAGCTCTCAAAATGTGGTGATGCAAAAAACTATTTTTTGCAATAAAAAGCGTCTTTTAGCGTGACAGCTGCCAATCATAAAAACCCGCTATAAATAGTAAATCAAACCCCCCTTTATCACCCCCTTAGTTAGGGAAAAATAATAAAATTAAAAAAATGTATTTATTTCCATTTTCCCGTTAGGGTTAGGTTTGCGGCTAAAGTTAGGGTTAGGGTTGGCGCTAACGTTAGTATTAGGGTTAGGGTTGGCGCTAACGTTAGGATTAGGGTTGGGATTAGGGTTATGGGTGTGTTAGGGTTAGGTTTGTGGTTAGGGTTGGGACTAGGGTTATTGGTGTTTGGGGTTAGGGTTGGAGTTAGAATTGGGGGATTTCTGCTGTTTAGGCACATCAGGGGCTCTCGAAATGTGACATGGCGTCTGATCTCAATTCCAGCCAATTCTGCGTTGAAAAAGTCAAATGGTGCTCCTTCACTTCTGAGCTCTGCCATGCGCCCAAACAGTAGTTTACCCCACATATGGGGTATCAGCATACTCTGGACCCCAAGAGTTATTGTGCAATTTGGCCTATTTCTCCTGTTACCCTTGGGAAAATAAAAAACTGGGGGCGACAAAATCATTTTTGTAAAAAAAAAATGATTTTTTTGTTTTTACGGCTGTATGTTATAAAACTTCTGTGAAGTACTTGGGGCTTCATAGCGCTCACCACACTTCTAGATAAGTTCCTTGTGGGGTCTATTTTCCAAAATGGGGTCACTTGTGGGGGGTTTCCACTGTTTAGGCGCATCAGGGGCTCTCCAAATGCGACATGACGCCCCCAGACCATTCCATCAAAGTCTGCAATCCAAAACGTCACTACTTCCCTTCCGAGCCCCGACGTGCGCCCATACAGTAGTTTACTCCCACATATTGGGTATCAGCGTACTCAGGACAAATTGGACAACAACACTTGGGGTCCAATTTCTCCTGTTACCCTTGTGAAAATAAAATATTGGGGGTGAAAAAATCATTTTTGTAAAAAAAAAAAGGATTTTTTATTTTTACGGCTGTACGTTATAAACTTCTGTGAAACACTTCGGGGTTCAAAGTGCTCACCACACATCTAGATAAGTTCCTTGTGGGGTCTATTTTCCAAAATGGGGTCACTTGTGGGGGGTTTCCACTGTTTAGGCGCATCAGGGGCTCTCCAAATGCGACATGACTCCCCCAGACCATTCCATCAAAGTCTGCAATCCAAAACGTCACTACTTCCCTTCCGAGCCCCGACGTGCGCCCATACAGTAGTTTACTCCCACATATTGGGTATCAGCGTACTCAGGACAAATTGGACAACAACTTTTGGGGTCCAATTTCTCCTGTTACCCTTGTGAAAATAAAATATTGGGGGCGAAAAAATAATTTTTGTAAAAAAAAAAAGGATTTTTTATTTTTACGGCTGTACGTTATAAACTGCTGTGAAGCACTTCGGGGTTCAAAGTGCTCACCACACATCTAGATAAGTTCCTTGTGGGGTCTATTTTCCAAAATGGGGTCACTTGTGGGGGTTTCCACTGTTTAGGCGCATCAGGGGCTCTCCAAATGCGACATGACTCCCCCAGACCATTCCATCAAAGTCTGCAATCCAAAACGTCACTACTTATCTTCCGAGCCCCGACGTGCGCCCATACAGTAGTTTACTCCCACATATTGGGTATCAGCATACTCAGGACAAATTGGACAACATCTAGATAAGTTCCTTGAGGGGTCTAGTTTCCAAAATGGTGTCATTTGTGGGGATTTCCACTGTTTAGGCAGATCAGGAGCTCTCCAAACACGACATGGCATCCAGCCAATTCTGCGTTCATAAAGTCAAACGGCGCTCCTTCCCTTCCAAACTCTGCCATGCACCCAAACAGTGGTTTACCCCCACATATGGGGTATCAGCGCACTCAGGACAAATTGCACAATAACTTTTGGAGCCTTGTTTCCCTTGGGAAAATAAAAATTGGGGTGAAAAGATCAATTTTGTGGAAAAAATATAATTTTTTAATTTTACGGCTCTACGTTATAAACTTGTGTGAAGCACTTGGGGGTTCAAATTGCTCACCAAAGATCTAGATAAGTTCCTTAGGGTGTCTAGTTTCCCAAATGGGGTCACTTGTGGGGGGTTTCCACTGTTTAGGCACATCAGGGGCTCTCCAAATGCAACATGGCGTCCAATCTCAATTCCAGCCAATTTTGGTTGGAAAAAGTCAAATAGTGCTCCTTCCATTCCGAGCTCTGCCAGGCGCCCAAACAGTGGTTCCCCCCCACATATGGGGTATCAGCGTACTCAGGACAAATTGGACAACAAATTTTGGGTCCAATTTCTCCTGTTACCTATGGGAAAATAAAAAATTAGTGACTAAGAGATAATTTTTGTGGGAAAAAAATAGGATTTTTTATTTTCATGCCCGGGCATTATAAACTTGTGTGAAGCACTTGGGGGTTCAAAGTGCTCACCAAAGATCTAGATAAGTTCCTTAGGGGGTCTAGCTTCCAAAATGGGGTCACTTGTGGGGGTTTCCACTGTTTAGGCTCATCTGGGGCACTACAAACGGAACATGACCCCCATCAATGTTTGCATTCCAAAACGTTACTGCTTCTTTTCCAAGCCCTGCGTGCGCCCAAACAGTTTCCCCCCCCCACATATGGGTATCAGCGTACTCAGGACAAATTGGACAACAAGTTTTGGGGTCCAATTTCCTTGGAAAAATCAAAAATTTGGGACTAAAAAATCATTTTTGTGGAAAATTGTTTTTTTTTTTTCACACCCAGGCATTATAAACTTTTGTGAAACACTTTGGGGTTCAAAGTGCTCACAACAGATCTAGATAAGTTCCTTAGGGGGTCTAGTTTCCAAAATGGTGTCACTTGTGGGGGGTTTCCACTGTTTAGGCGTATCAAGGGCTCTCCAAACACGACATGGCGTCCAATCTCAACTCCAGCCAATTTTAGTTTGAAAAAGTCAAACGGCGCTCCTTCCCTTACGAGCTCTGCCGTGTGCCCAAACAGTGGTTTTCCCCCACATATGGGGTATTGGCGTACTCAGAGAAATTGCACAACAACTTTACCTGTCCATTTTCTCTTTTACCCTTGTGAAAATAAAAAAAAGTTTGTAAAAGATCATTTTTGTGGCTAAAAAGTTAAATATTAATTTTTTCCATCCACGTTGCTTCAGCTCCTGTGAAGCACCTGAAGGGTTAATAAACTTCTTGAATGTAGTTTTGAGTACCTTGAGGGGTGCAGTTTTTATAATGGTGTCACTTTTGGGTATTTTCTGCCATATAGACCCGTCAAAGTGACTTCAAATGTGAGGTGGTCCCTAAAAAAATGGCTTTGTAAATTTTGTTGTAAAAATGAGAAATCACTGGTCAACTTTTAACCCTTCTAATTTCCTAATAAAGAAAAATTTTGGTTCCAAAATTGTGCTGATGTAGAGTAGACATGTGGGAAATGTTATTTCTTAACTATTTTGTGTGACATATTTCTCTGTTTTAAGGGAATAAAAATTCAAAGTTTGAAAATTGCAAAATTTTTAAAATTTTCGCCATATTTGCGTTTTTTTCAAAAATAAACGCAAGGTATATCGAAGAAATTTTACCACTAACATGAAGTACAATATGTCACGAGAAAACAATATCAGAATCGCGAAGATCCGTTGAAGCGTTCCAGAGTTATAACCTCATAAAGAGACAGTGGTCAGAATTGTAAAAATTGGCCCGGTCATTAACGTGCAAACCACCCTTGGGGGTGAAGGGGTTAAGGATCAGGCGTATGCAATGGAGGAGGAGGAGGGAAGCCGCCTTGATGACAATCAGGCATTGTCTGCTCAGGGAACTGTCCTGGATGAGGTGGAGGAAGAAGAGGAAGAGGAGGAGGATGAAGGGGATGATTATTTTGGGGAGAAGGATGCTTCTCAGGGGGCAAGAGAAAATATTGGCTTGCCAAGGTCAGATACAGGATTTGTGCGTGACTGGAGGGATGTGGATTTGGCAGAAAGTGCTCCTCCACCCACCACTGGCAGTGCATCATTGACACCTGGAACATTGGCACATGTGTGATTATGTCTTGCGGATCCTAAAAAAGGACCCCCGCATTGCCAAAATTATGAAGGATGACGACTACTGGTTGGCCAGCATCCTCGATCCACGCTATAAAGGCAAATTACAGAACATCATGCCACAGGAGAACCTAGAGCTAATATTGGCAAACAAACAAGCAACTTTGGTAAACCGTTTGTTAGAGGCATTCCCAGCACACAGCAGTGGTGCATGTTCTACCACGAGCCATACTGGGCCAAATGAAGGAGGTGTTAGTGGTGCACACAGCTGAAGTGGTGTTGGAGACAGCGGTTTCATGACCATGTTGTAGTCTGATTTCTCGAGTAACGCTCACACGACTGGTAATACTGAAACGATTGCAACAGATAGGAGACAACAGTTGTCAAGTATGGTTCAAAATTACCTCTCCTCCGCTATCGATGTTCTCCCTCACAGTTCATTCCCATTTGACTACTGGGCCTGTAAACTGGACACCTGACCTGAATTGGCACAATATGCCTTACAGGAGCTCGCTTGCCCTGCTGGTAGTGTGCTATCAGAAAGAGTCTTCAGTGCTGCTGGATCAATCCTGACAGAAAGAAGGACCCGGCTGTCAATCCAAAATGTGGTGATCTCACCTTCATTAAAGTGAACCATGCCTGCGTTTCAAAGGATTTTGCACCACCTTCCCCTGATGACACATAGGTTGCCAGCAAAATGTCTCGCTTTGTCCTCCTCTTCCTCTGACTTCTCCAATTCCTCCATTTGCAGCTGCTGAACGTCCAGCCTACACCTCAACATATGTCAGTTTTTTCACTTCACTAACTGGGCTGTACCCCCCCAGGGCCGGCGTCAGCACCTGGCGCACCTGGGCAAGTGTCGGGGCCCTGAGCAGGTGGGGGGACCCACTAGCTGTCAGAGACACCGGCATACTATGAGGGGCCCTGTGCCAGTGCTGGCACCCACGAGTGGGCCCCTCCCGCTTGCTCAGGGCACCAGAACTTGCAATACTTACCTCTCCCTGCTCCACCGCTGTTACGTCTTCCGCATTTCCCGATAGTGACATTCAGGTCAGAGAGCGCGATGGCTGCCTGAACAGTCACAGTGCAGAGAGCTGGAAGATGGTGACTCTGAGGTGTCCAGAGTAGAGCAGTGCCCAGCGAGGAGAGGTATTTCATTTTTTTAATGTTTGGAGCTATATATGGGGAGCATTATACACTGGAGATTTATATATGGGGCCCATCATACACTTGAGCATCATAGATAGGGCCCATTATTCACTGTAGCATTATATATGGAGCCCATCATATAATGGAGAATTATAAATAGGGCCCATCATACACTGGAGCATCATATATGGGGCCCATTATGCACTGGAGCATCATATATGGGGCCAATAATACACTGGAACATCATATATGGGGCCCATTATATACTGGAGCATCATAATGGATCCCATTATATATGGAGCATTATATATGGGGACCATCATATTTGGAGCATTATATGGGGCTCATCATACACTGGAGCATCATATATGTGGCCCATCATATACTACAGCATCATATGGTGTTCATTATTTATGGGGCATCATATAGGACCCTTTATATATGGAGCACATATGGGGCCCATTCTGTATGGAGCAGTATATGGAGCCCATACTGTATGGAGCAATATATGGGGCTCATTATTCTGTATAGAGCAATATTTGGGGTTTATTATTCTGTATGGTGCACTATGTGGTGCCCATAATACTGTATGGAGGACTATACTGTATGGTTTTTGAACTATTGTAGCATTTACAATAGATATCACTCATGTAATGTAAGAAGTGAAGTATTTGGCATTGTACTATACCTATATTTCTCTGCCGTATCGGAGCATCATGAATTGTGGTATGTGTTAAAGGGGCCCATTGAGACTCTTTGGCCCTGGGCCCACGAAAACCTGGAGCCAGCCCTGCCCCCCCCCACAACTTTTGCCAAATAACCCCCAGTTTTCAATGCATTACTATTATTATAAAGTAAATTAAGGTTGACAAGCTTAAGTAATAAGAATTGATGTTGTTGGCATTGAAATGGGCACTGTAGGTGTGTTTACTGTCCTCCACTCACTGCCGACTTTTATTCCCCATTGACTTGCATTGGGGTCGTGTTCCGATCGAAACACAACTTTTTCCGCTAGTCGGCCGATCTCGTTCGACTCGACTTTTGGGAAAGTCGGAAGGTCGGAAATCCGTCTCGACCCTCCCAGAGGCAAAGTCGCTCATGTCTAATTAACACATGCTGAATTATATACTTAACAAAAAAGTGAGAAACAATTGAAAATATGTCTTATATTCTAGGTTCTTCAAAGTAGCCACCTTTTGCTATGATTACTGCTTTGCACACTCTTGGCATTCTCTTGATGAGCTTCAAGAGCCAGTCACCGGAAATGGTTTTCACTTCACAGGTGTGCCCTGTCATGTTTAATAAGTGTGATTTCTTGCCTTATAAATGGGGTTGGGCCCATCAGTTGTGTTGTGCAGAAGTCTGGTGGATACACAGCTGATAGTCCTACTGAATAGACTGTTAGAATGCATATTATGGCAAGAAAAAAGCAGCTAAGTAATGAAAAACGAGTGGCCATCATTACTTTAAGAAATGAAGGTCAGTCAGTCCGAAAAATTGGGAAAACTTTGAAAGTGTCCCCAAGTGCAGTTGCAAAAACCATCAAGCGTCACAAAGAAACTGGCTCACATGAGGACCGTCCCAGGAAAGGAAGACCAAGAGTCACCTCTGCTTCTGAGGATAAGTTTATCTGAGTCACTAGCCTCTGAAATCGCAGGTTAACAGCAGCTCAGATTAGAGACCAGGTCCAATGCCACACAGAGTTCTAGCAGCAGACACATCTCTACAATAACTGTTAAGAGGAGACTTTGTGCAGCAGGCCTTCATGGTAAAATAGCTGCTAGGAAACCACTACTAAGGACAGGCAACAAGCAGAAGAAATTTGCTTGGGCTAAAGAACACAAGGAATGGACATTAGACCAGTGGAAATCTGTGCTTTGGTCTGATGAGTCCAAATTTGAGATCTTTGGTTACAACCACCGTGTCTTTGTGCGACATAGAAAAGGTGAACGGATGGACTCTACATGCCTGGTTCCCACCGTGAAGCTTGGAGGAGGAGGTGTGATGGTGTGAGGGTGCTTTGCCGGTGACACAGTTGTGGATTTGTTCAAAATTAAAGGCATACTGAACCAGCATGGCTACCACAGCATCTAGCAGCAGCATGCTATTCCATCCGGTTTGTGTTTAGTTGGACCATCATTTATTTTTCAACAGGGCAATGACCCCAAACACACCTCCAGGCTGCGTAACGGCTATTTGACCAAGAAGGAGAGTAATGGGGTGCTAAGCCAGATGACCTGGCCTCCACAGTCACCAGACCTGAACCCAATCGAGATGGTTTTGTGGTGAGCTGGACCATAGAGTGAAGGCAAAAGGGCCAACAAGTGCCCTAACAACACTGTAGAAGAAATGCTAGCACAGGTTTCCAGTATCTGTTGTTTCAGATGCTGCACATCTCGTATCTCAAGGCAATTTTTTTATGTTGTGAAGATATGAGATGTGCAGCATCTGAAACAACGGATACTGGAAGCCTGTGCTAGCATTTCTTCTACAGTGTTGTTATCAGTGTGTCAAGAGTGGGAGAAGAGGGTTGCATTGACAATCCAACACAATGGGCAGCACTTTCAACACATTTTATAAGTTTTCATAAACTTGTAAATAACTCATGAAAGAATAAAGTTACATTAAAACCAAGCACACCATTGTTTTTCTTGTGAAATTCTCAATAAGTTTGTTGTGTTACATGACCCTCTTCCCATTGGAAAAAATAAAGTTGGATCCAAAATGACCAACTTCAAAATGGCCACCATGGTCACCACCTATCTTGAAAAGTTTTCCCTCGCCCATATACTAATGTGCCACAAACAGGAAGTTGATATCACCAACCATTCCCATTTTATTTAGGTGTATCCATATAAAAGGCCCAACCTGTACTTTGTTTTCTCTTTTTAAATCATAATGACAACCCAAAACATCCAAATGACCCTGATCAAAAGTTCACATACCCTGGTGATTTTGCCTGATAACATGCATAGAAGTTGACACAAATGGGTTTGAATGTTAAAGGTAACATCCTCACTAGAGTTGAGCGATACTTTCCGATATGCTAAAGTATCGGAATCGGAATGGTATCGCCGATATCACTAAAATATCGGCGATACCCGATACCGATACCGGAAGTCCCATGTAAGTCTATGGGAACAAAATATCGCAACTAAAAAAACCCCATTCTTTCCTTGTAAACACTAAATATACACACATAGAATACATATATATATATATATACATGTCATTGTGACATATATATATACATATATGTATAGTTTATACACTTCTACATAGTAAAATATCCTTTGATTCAATTGCCGGGTAAAGCCGGCTTCAGTGAAAAGACAGAAGCACCCGACATGAAATGACACTTGGTGTACATAGGGTTAAACATTTCTTTTCATGTCCTTTGCTATCTAATTTGCACAAACAATTAAATCAGACTATGTGTGCAAAATTTCACACCTGTAGGGGTTAATTAAAGGTGTAAATTCGTTGTAAAAAAAACGGACTTTTTTGCTACGAATTTACACCTTTAATTAACCCCTAGAGGTGTGAAATTTTGCACACATAGTCTGATTTAATTGTTTGTGCAAATTAGATAGCAAAGGACATGAAAAGACATGGTTAACCCTATGTACACCAAGTGTCATTTCATGTCGGGTCACCCGACATGAAATGACACTTGGTGTACATAGGGTTAAACATTTCTTTTCATGTCCTTTGCTATCTAATTTGCACAAACAATTAAATCAGACTATGTGTGCAAAATTTCACACCTCTAGGGGTTAATTAAAGGTGTAAATTCGTTGTAAAAAAAACGGACTTTTTTGCTACGAATTTACACCTTTAATTAACCCCTAGAGGTGTGAAATTTTGCACACATAGTCTGATTTAATTGTTTGTGCAAATTAGATAGCAAAGGACATGAAAAGACATGGTTAACCCTATGTACACCAAGTGTCATTTCATGTCGGGTTCTGCATTTTCACAAAAGCCGGCAATTGAATTAGCGGCTATTATACTATGTAGAAGTGTATGAACTACAAATATAAATATATATATATATGTGTCACAAATTCAATGACATGTATATATATATATGAGGTGTAAAATTGCTGAAAAAAAATGCGTGGGCTCCCGCCCTATTTTCGCAACCAGACAGACAAAGCCAGTGATGGGGGCAGATAATAATAGCCCAGAGAGGGACCATTATTTTTGCCCCCCCCCGGCTACTAACATCTGCCCCCAGACACCCCAGGAAAGACAAATCTATAATTAGATTCGCCCTTTCTGGCACTTTGCCCGTCTATTCCCATTGCCCTGTAGCGGTGGCGAATGGGTTAATATGGGGTTAAAGCCACCTTGCTATTGAAAGGTGACCTTAAGCCAGGTTAATAATTGAGAGCTGTCAATTAGACAACTATCAATTATTAATCCTATTGCATGAAATAAAAATAAAACACACACACTTTAATTAAAAATCATTTTAATGAAATAAAGACACATGTTTTTGACCATCTTTTATTTTACTGCAAAAACCATTTCCTGTAATAAAAATAAAATAAAAAAGCAAAATTATTCTTACCTATCCCATGCACAGTCAGGTCCCACGGTGTAATCCTTCAGAAAGGGTTAATGTTTACTGCAGGGACCGCAGCTAATGCTGCAGCCTCACAGTAAACCCCAAATGAATGAGTTCCTCTCCTGCCTGACAGGAGAGTAAAGGCTGGGTGTCACATAACGATACACCAGCGATCCCGACAACGATATGCACTTGTCAGGATCGCTGGTGTATCGCTACATGATCGCTGCTGAGCTGCCAAACAGGCAGCTCAGGCAGCGATCTGGGACAGCGACACTGCGGGTAACATCGCTTAAGGGCCCGTCTCACATAGCGATATCGCTACCGAGATCGCTGCTGAGTCACTAGTTTTGTGACGCAGCAGCGAGCTCACCAGCGATATCGCTGTGTGTGACATTCAGCGACGATCAGCCCCCCTGCCGGGTATCGCTGATCGTCGCAGAAATGTCAGGACCTTTTTTTGATCGCTGGTTTCCCTCTGACAGGCACGCATCGCTGCGTGTGACAGGCGGGAAACCAGCGATCAAAGGTCCTGACATTTCAGCGACGATCAGCGATACCCGGCAGGGGGCTGATCGTCGCTGAATGTCACACACAGCGATATCGCTGGTGAGCTCGCTGCTGCGTCACAAAACTAGTGACTCAGCAGCGATCTCGGTAGCGATATCGCTATGTGAGACGGGCCCTTAAGTGGAAAGCTTAATTGATTGCTTTCCACTCTCACTTCAGGTCAGCCAGGGACACAATCAGTGACGTCAGAGGGAACTGATTAACAAAAATAGGGGTTCCCTTCGAAAAAAAAATGGCGTGGGGTCCCCCCTATTTTTGTTAACCAGCCAGATGAAGCAGACCGCTGAGGCCTGGATTTTCAGGCTGTTAAGGAGCCAAGATCCATGGACCTTGCCAGCCTGATAATACCAGGCCATAGCAGTCTGCATATCTTGGCTGATTAACAAAAATAGGGGATCCCCTCGAAAAAAATTGGCGTGGGTCCCCCCTATTTTTGTTAACCAGCCAGATGAAGCAGACCGCTGAGGCCTGGATTTTCAGGCTGTTAAGGAGCCAAGATCCATGGACCTTGCCAGCCTGATAATACCAGGCCACAGCAGTCTGCATATCTTGGCTGATTAACAAAAATAGGGGATCCCCTCGAAAAAAATTAGCGTGGGGTCCCCCCTATTTTTGTTAACCAGCCAGATGAAGCAGACCGCTGAGGCCTGGTTTTTCAGGCTGGTAAGGATCCAATATCCATGGACCTTGCAAGCCTGATAATACCAGGCCACAGCAGTCTGCTTAGCTTGGCTGGTTAACAAAAATAGGAGATCCCCTCGAAAAAAAAACGGCGTGGGGATCCCCCCTATTTTTGTTAACCAGCCAAGTAAAATGCAGACTGCTGCGGCCTGGTATTAAAAGACTGTCAAGGCCCATGGATTTTGGCCCTCAACAGCCTGATAATACCAGGCTACAGCAGCCCCACATTTGGCGCATCAAAAGATGTGCCAATTGTGGCACTTTACCCGGCTCTTCCCACTTGCCCTGTAGCGGTGGCAAGCGGGGTAATAAGGGGTTATTGTCACCGTTGATTGCACGGTGACAATAAGCCCGGTTAATAATGGAGAGGTGTCAATAAGACACCGATCCATTATTAATCCCAAAGTTATTAAATGTGTAAAAAAAAGACAAAGCAAGAAAAAAGTATTTTAATGAAATAAAAGAGACAACACAGTTTTCATTTCTTTTATTATACTCTCATTCCTGCGACGCCATCGATCTCCTGTAAAAAAAGAAAAAAAACAAACCAACAGTATACCACCTGTCCGACGCAGTCCATAGTAACGATTGTCCCACGACGATCCAACTCTGCTACATCGCAATGACAGGCAGAGCCTGTCATCGCGACGCAGCACAGCTGATTACCTGCTTCCCCGGCGGTGACGTCATCGGACTGACTGCTTTACGGCCGGGATTACCCAGCAGTCACTGCAGTTATCGCGAGAAACTGCATGTGACCGCTGGGGAGAAGAGGATGGCGGCCATGAAGCAGTCCAGGACGTGACCGCCGGAGATCTTCTGCCAGGTAAGTGCCGCTGACTCCTGACAGACCCGACAGACGGACACTGACAGTGACAGTGACAATCCCGATTCCGGTATCCGATAAGACGAAAATATCGGAACTCGGAATCGGAATTCCGATACAGCTAATATCGGCCGATACCCGATATTTGCAGTATCGGAATGCTCAACACTAATCCTCACCCGTGACCTGTTTACTCAGTGTGTGTACAAAAGCTGAGTTGCTGATCAGTGGTGATTTAGTTGCCTGTTTGCATACGCAGCCAATGCCCTAATGCACACATGATGTCATAAATCGGCCAATACGCATAGGCTGTCATTGTTCTTGGAAGTGTGAGTCCTGTTTTCACAGGACAATGTGCTGCCGAGAATGATAATCTTTTGAACATCACAAAACATTCTTCTTTCTCAGGTTATTACCAGCTTATTTAGACTATATTCTTGTGAATGGTGACCGTTCAGCATAAATGCACCTTGACACGCCCTTCCCTACTCGCCTAACGTCATGATGCAAGAACCCTTCCAATCCAACCTGCTCATCTGAACATTATTCAGTAGTCATTTGCTTTAGGTTTATTGTCCTATGTGGGAAGCTTCTTGTATATAGATGATACCAGCAGTGGCCATATCATTGGTACAACCTGTGATGCCACACTGGAGCCCGAGAGGTAACAGGACCCATTTCCATAATTGTGCATTATGATGAGCTATTGGACAGCAAAGGGCCCATATACTGTTCTGACCTTGGGGCTTCTTCTGACTGTGTCTGTCAGTGGATGATACAATTTATTTTCAATCAATAACAAACAAACGAGAAGCTTCATAAAAGGTGCAATTCTTTCATCATGAACATTTCAATTGTAATTCAATCATGTAGCTGAAAGACTGAACTCAACTTATCTTGCATGAGTTGCGAGTGCTCTACAGCATGGAAAAGTGGTGTTTGTGACATCATTTTTTAATGTTTCTAACTTCCTGTAAATTCTGGAAATGGCCAATAACTTTAGGACTACATTGGAGACTAAACTGGAAACCTCCACCACAAATTCTTTTATACCTGATAGGAAAAGTCATGTTTTTTCACTGCTAAAGAACTCCTTGGTCAGTGGGGTCTGTTGAGTGGTGTACTTCGACCCACTGATCCAGCACTTTGTTGTGTTTTATTACAACACATGTTCACTAGTGTTGAGCGATACTGCTCGATATCTAAAAATATCGGATCGGAATGGTATCGCCGATATCACTAAATATCGGCGATATCCGATTCCGATACCGGAAGTCCCATGTAAGTCTATGGGAACAAAATATCGCAACTAAAAAAACACTTTCTTTCCTTGTAAACACAAAATATACACACTTAGAATACATATATATATATATATATATACATGTCATTGTGACATATATATATATATATACATATGTACTATAGTTTATTCACTTCTACATAGTAAAATAGCCTCTGATTCAATTGCCGGGTAAAGCCGGCATTTGTGAAAAGACAGAAGCACCCGAGGGTCCAGTCGCCACAGAGATGTTGCATCGCACCCAGCGGTGTGACAACTTACTCTCAGGTAAGGAGGAAACACCCCATTGACTCCAACCACTGCATTCAACAGTACACTATGCCAGCTGAGTGTAGGCGGACCCAATGGGATGGTCTAGCTCAGGCTGGTTAGAACAGGGTGTAGCTAGTTGGATTGGAGGGGTTGAGGCAGCCTTATGCTGCATGTCTTTGTAGTAAGAATTGTTTCCTTTCCTGCTTTCTTACTACGTCGCATACTCCACTCTGCTACATCACTCTGCACCATTGCTCTATCTCACATCTATCTGCCCTGGAAGGATACCGTCTTACCTGTACAAGACTTATCACCTAGCTGCACTACACCATCCCTGCCAGAGGACCTGCACAGCAGTGCTGGTCACCCTGACCAGGTACTACAGGTGGCGTCACGACAAACTACACAAACATTCTATCATCCCCTGGAAATATCCCACATTCCAGTGAGCGACCAGGGCACGGACATAGCTGTGCTACCCGTCACATCCCCCATAGAAGTCGACGGGCTTGGTGCCGAGTACCCCCAAAACCTGTGGCTCTGTGCGACTCAACTTTGGCGTCACGAACAGGATTCAGAAGCTCGCTATAAGCGAGTCCTGTGTGCCTTAATTGAACTGTTTTTTTGCTTGAGAATTGCAAAAATCATCATAGACTGTATTTGCCATTTTTCCATCATATCTGCGCCACGAGGCACAGGTGAAGAATAAGGGCGTGCTCTCGTGGGCGTACACTCACTCCGTGGCGCGAAAACGATGTCCGCACACTCTAAATGTTACTGCAACGTAAGATCGTGCCCCACAGCTCTGGAGTTCCGCCTCCTCATCCTCCTCAGTGGGCAGAAACGAACGCGAAGGTCCCGCCTCCATACAAAAGATGGCGCCTCTCCTGATGCTAATGACACATGTGACTTGGCAGAGATGGCGAATGGACGTGAGCAGAAGTGGGAAGGGATGGAGGAGTCAGAGCTCTCCCCCCACGGAAGCGACCCGATCGCCACGGAGCCACCGTTTGGCACCCGGCCTGGAAACCCTCCTATGCTGGAAGAAGCGGAGGATACCCTGAGAGACCTGGCCCGGCACCGGAGGAGGTCGCCAGGATGGAAGCGAGCTGGCGGGCCCTAAAACTACAATTGGAGCGGCGCCAATCCCTCTTACCCCCTGAAGTGTCTGTACCGGAAGGTGAGGCACCCGTTCCAGTAGAGGAAGCCGTGCGGGCATCCCAGCCCTTGCAATCTGAACCGGTTGCCAGTATCTCAGTGGAGGCACCCGTTCCAGTACAGGAGGCCGTGCGGGCATCCCAGCCCTTGCAATCTGAACCGGTTGCCAGTATCTCAGTGGAGGCACCCGTTCCAGTAGAGGAGGCCGTGCGGGCATCCCAGCCCTTGCAATCTGAACCGGTTGCCAGTATCACAGTGGAGGCACCCGTTCCTGCAGAAAACGCCGCACCAGCACCCCAGATCCCGCTGTCTGCCCCCGTCGCTGAGGCAGAAGAAGCGACACCCGTCCTCATGGAGAGGCCGCGCAGGCACCAGAGCTCTACCTGCCTGTACCGGGCCCCGACCGTCATCTGTTCCAGAGCCGGCTGCTTCCGCCACAGGTGAGCGCCGCCAGGACTGGCGGGCGCCAGGAGAGCTGCCGCAAACCGTACATCGTAAGCTGGCGTTTGATGGTGGAGACATGGAGATGCTGGTGGAGGAGAATTACAACCGGCGTCAGGAGGAAGAGTGGAGACGTCGGGAGCGGGAAGCAGAGCGACAAAGGGAGCAGCGAGAATCCCAAAAGCTTCGGCAACGTCACCTGGAGAAGGACCTGGCAGAGAAGGCACGTATGAGAAAGGATAAAAGTACGGTGAGGGAGCCGCGGCGTAAGGGTGCAGTACGGAACTTTAAGTTAAAAGGTGGTTGGGGCTTCATCCAGGAGCCTGGACTTTATTTAGAAGTTTTTGTAACCCGGCGGGACGTGGAGGCTCACCTCCCAGAAGGACACCCGGGGAGGGACCTGTTGCCAGGAGACTTGGTGACTTACACCCGACACTGGGGTTACAATGGATGGTACGCCCTAAATGTTACCAGGTGCGACCCCTACTCCCCAGAGTGTCAGGAAACTGACAGACCCTACGAGCCTTCAGCCTCCCCCAACCAGGCCTCTGCACAAGTGCCCACCCCACGCCGTAAATCTCCCCAGCCTCCCTCAGTGGTCTCCTCAGCAGCCCCAGCTATGGACATGATAATGATAGCTGGCCCGTACGCCTGTTAGGCCCCCTGGGGTTCGTTCAGTCCGGGACATAGGGGTCCAGACCCGGAGGGAGATGAAAGAGGTGGCCACACAGACCCAGATAGCGGGTCACGACGTCACTGTACAGGCCACACGACGTCATCAGGTCTGGGTGGACCCTCCTGTCACGGATGTTTGGCAAGCTCCAGAACAGTACCAGGTGGTACCTGTAAGAGGCCAGCCAAAGAAGTCTAAATAACCCGGACAGGGTCTCTGTATGTAAATAGTTAAATTATTGATGTACCCGGACGGGTGAATGTTCATAAAAAGAAGTTTATTGTTGCCTTAATATACCCAGGTTGGGTAATGGTTTGATGTACCCGGACGGGTGAATGTTCAGAAGAACAAGTTTATTATTGCCTTAATATACCCAGGTTGGGTAATGGTGTTTCACTGTAATCAAAATGTTGAACTTTGAAGCCATGAACTGTACTGGCTCACAAACTTTTCTGTAAATAGTTGGCACTTCGGTGCTCCATCTTGGTTTTACAAAAAACTTTACTGTGCACTATTTTCAACTACCTCAGAAACTAAAAACCCGTTTGGTGTGGCCGAAAGTGAGGTCTGCTCAAGGAAAGTCTTGCAGCCCACCCAAGACCACAGTTGGAGGTTTGGAGCGGGTCCTCCACAAGCACAAGTAAAGGACACTGTGAAGTTACCCCGGTGGGGGTAGTCCTAAGAAGTCTCCACGAACTTCGGCACTAATGCTATTTGCACTTTTGTTGAATATGTATTTATTAACACACATGTATAACACATATCAAGGGTATGAACAGTAACAAAACATGTCACATAATATAAGCCATTTGCACTTTTGTAATGTTATTATTAAAAATTTTATTATGCAACGTTTAACTTGAAGTGTTTCCTGCTTTCTTACTACGTCGCATAGTCCACTCTGCTACATCACTTTGCACCATTGCTCTATCTCACATCTATCTGCCCTGGAAGGATAGCGTGTTACTGTAGAAGACTTTTCACCTACCTGCACTACACCATCCCTTCCAGAGGACCTGCACAGCAGCGCTGGACACCCTGACCAGGTACTACAGGTGGCGTCACGACAAACTACACGAACATTCTATCATCCCCTGGAAATATCCCACATTCCAGTGATCGCCCAGGTCACGGACCGAGCTGTGCTACTCGTGACATCCCCCATAGAAGTCGACGTGATCGGTGCCGAGTACCCCCAAAACCCCTGTCTCTGTGCGACTCAACTTCCCTCACTGTGCTGGCACTTTACATTTACAATGCCTCTGGGTTTTTTTTTTGGGGGGGTGGGGAACATTCAGACTTTTGCTATGGGGCCCCATGATTTATATGTACGCCCCTGCTGCTGAGGCATGGTATTTAAGGCTGTTAAGGAGCCAACATACATGGACCTTGCCAGCAGCGTCGGACTGGAGTACCTTGGGCCCTCCAGAGAAAATATATTCTTGCGGCCCAACATCATACTTCCCAACCTTTGAATAAGGGAAAGAGGGACAAAGGCTGTGGCACGCTGTGTGGCACGCTGTGCTGCAGAAAATTTTAGGCCATGCCACGTTGCACCACAGACTGTCCAGGAGTTGGTGGATGCTTTAGTCCAGGTGTGGGAGGAGATCCCTCACGAGACCATCCGTCGCGCTCATCAGGAGCATGGCCAGAAGTTGTAGGGAGGTCATACAGCATACCTCCCAAATTTGGAAGACAGGAAAGAGGATTAAAGGCTGCGGCGCGTGTTGCGCGCCGCTGAAAATTTTAGGCCACGCCCCGACAACACCCATTTCACAGCTAATCACACCCATATCCTATCCCCAAGCGTAACCATTTAGCACTGCTGATCACACTGACTGGTAATGAGGGCACAGTGGCTGGTACTGAGGAAAAGAAAGAAAGAGCAGCGAGAGAGAAAGAACAAACAGAAAGAAAGAGAGGAAAGAAAGAAAAGAGAGAAAGAAAGAACAGAGAGAAAAAAGAACAGAGAGCGAGAAGGAAAGAACAGAGAGCGAGAAAGAAAGACTAGAGAGAGAGCCATAGGCGTAGCTAGGGTTTTGGTTTAGTGGGGGCAAAACTTCTGAGTGGGCCCATCATCAGAGAACCTCAGCAAATGACCGCGCTGTTGGCCAAAATAATCTATATATAAAAAGACCAATATTGATATTACCGCCATATGGTCTGTGTTAAATAATACCAGTCCTACAGAACATATAATAGATTACAGCACAGGTACAGATAATGACTTACCGCTGATGTTCTTTCTAATGGAATTGTTCACTTTTCATGTCTTTTCCATCTGGCCCACACCGACATGACGACTTCTCCAGCCAGGACTCGACTGCACCCCCATTAAAAAAAAATAAAAAAAAACCTCACCTCCCGGCTCCTGTGCTGCTCACTGTTCTCCCTCTTAGCGTCTGACAGTGGGCGCCGGCAGGTGATGTTATTGCGCCCGCTGTCATACGCTGAGAGGGGGATTATGGGAGAGAAGGAGCAATCGCTCCTTCTCTCTCCATGCGGTCAGCTTTATCGGCTGGATGCCGATACAGCTGACCCTCCGATGACGGGTGGGGGGCCCACTGCTGGCACCGGGCCCCCCCAACGCCTGTTCAGGCCCCATAGCTTCCGGGCGGCAGAGCAGAGAGAGCGATTCTCCTGCTCTGCCGCAGAATGTAACTGTATTGTAGCTCCGGGTGGGCCCCCTCAGAGCGCGGGCCCCAGGGCCACCGCCCCCTCTGCCCCGCGACCTATCCTTTCAAATCAGGGCCCACCACGCAGGAGCTGGGGCCCACCGTAGGTTTCTCCGGTGTCCCGGTGCCTCAGTCCGACCCTGCTTGCCAGCCTGATAATACCAGGCCACAGCAGTCTGCATATCTTGGCTGGTTAACAAAAATAGGGGATCCCCTCGAAAAAAATTTGGCGTGGGGTCCCCCCTATTTTTGTTAACCAGCCAGATGAAGCAGACTGCTGAGGCCTGGTTTTTCAGGCTGGTAAGGATCCAATATCCATGGACCTTGCCAGCCTGATAATACCAGGCCACAGCAGTCTGCTTAGCTTGGCTGGTTAACAAAAATAGGGGATCCCCTCGAAAAAAAAAACGGCGTAGGGGTCCCCCTATTTTTGTTAACCAGCCAAGTAAAATGCAGACTGCTGCGGCCTGGTATTAAAAGACTGTCAAGGCCCATGGATTTTGGCCCTCAACAGCCTGATAATACCAGGCTACAGCAGCCCCACATTTGGCGCATCAAAAGATGTGCCAATTGTGGCACTTTACCCGGCTCTTCCCACTGCCCTGTAGCGGTGGCAAGTGGGGTAATAAGGGGTTAATGTCACCGTTGATTGCACGGTGAGAATAAGCCCGGTTAATAATGGAGAGGTGTCAATAAGACACCGATCCATTATTAATCCCAAAGTTTTTAAATGTATAAAAAAAAAGACACAGCAAGAAAAAAGTATTTTAATGAAATAAAAGAGACAACACAGTTTTCATTAATTTTATTATACACTCATTCCTGCGACGCCATCGATCTCCTGTAAAAAAAGAAAAAAAACAAACCAACAGTATACCACCTGTCCGACGCAGTCCATAGTAACGACAGTCCCACGACGATCCAGCTCTGCTACATCGCAATGACAGGCAGAGCCTGTCATCTCGACGCAGCACAGCTGATTACCTGCTTCCCCGGCGGTGACGTCATCGGACTGACTGCTTTACGGCCGGGATTACCCAGCAGTCACTGCAGTTATCGCGAGAAACTGCATGTGACCGCCGGGGAAAGATGATGGCGGCCATCAAGCAGTCCAGCCCGTGACCGCCGGAGATCTTCTGCCAGGTAAGTGCCGCTGACTCCTGACAGACCCGACCGACGGACACTGACAGTGACAGTGACAAATCCGATTCCGGTATCCGATAAGACGAAAATATCGGAACTAAGTATCGAAAGTCCGATAGAGCTAATATCGGCCGATACCCGATACTTGCGGTATCGTATCGCTCAACACTAATGTTCACAGCTCAAGGCATGTTGACAGCTTGGTTTAATTCTGTGGCATTTTCTTAATTTTTAGTCCGGCATTGCTCTAATTTTTCTCACTTTTTTAGCCTCACAATCTTCATGCAATTAGATTTACTTCTCTATCTGGTGGGACTCCTAACTCTTCCGATCTAACCTGCTTATCCAAGTTCAATTCTCACTAGTATTTAGCTTGTTGCCCTAAATGAGAAGAAATATCATTAATTGTGACATTGAATTTGAGGGACAGGCTCAGTAACTAGGGGTAATGTCACACCATGGACGCATACATTTCTATTCAAAGGTTACACCCTATTTTGTTTAACCGTCTTGATGACTTGAAGGGCACATTTAACAAGATCCTAAAATGTGGTGCTTGGGCCCATCCTCCCAGTTGCATGTTACTAACGACCTGAAAACCATTGCAAATGCCAACAGTAAGCAGGAAAACAGCTGAAATCTACAGGAAAAAAACACATTAATGTCATATAAACAAATCAGCAATTTTTAAGAGCATACATCAACGGGTGAGAAGGTAGGCCGCTTCCATACAGTTACTAAAGAACAACGTACACATGCACTTAACTCCATGAACACATATCAAGACCATTCATCAATACACTTCATGTGTTTTCCTAATGCACTTCACTAAAAATAACTTAACAGTTAATTAATCATAATTGTGGGTTCAAGTGCACTTAAATATGCATGAGGCCATTTTATTAATGTTAATCAGTTCCTACTTAATTATACCTTAGGGCCACATATCACCATTATAAATGTTTGCATAGTTCATTAGTACATTGTGAATCATATTGAAAATACAATTACCCCACTAATAGCAGCAGCCATCGGCTCAACCGAAATCTAGAGTCAGCTACTGTGCGCAGCACTCGCACAATGAATATTTCCACCACAAGGTCATTTGGATTCCGCTGTCTTGATTTTGTACAATAAATACAAGAATATATGTTCTTGGTTACTGAGTTTTTCAGTTTCTTAAGACATTTTCAGAAAATATCCTTTTTTGTCTGGCTCAGGACATAATAGACTTTGTATTTCCACAATCACTTGAATTTCTTGAAAGTTTATATATCACAAAATACCTACATGATAGTTTTCCTATTATACCAGCATTCTCTTCTGCTCGGAACACGAGTAAAGTTCATTTTTTAATCTCTGTTATTTATGCCCACTGTGTCTGTCAGTGCTGCATGTTGTATTATAATCCTCTATCACTATATCCAAAAAAAATCATAAAAGGCATCTTCACCCAAAATTGGAAAATGTGGAAATGTTTTCATATACTGTAAATATGTACCACTTTGATACAATGACCCTTTGTGTAAGTCTGTAATCTGCTTATCTATTATATAAATATTCATCTTCATGCTTAACCAATGGCCTTTGAACACCCAGCACTCATGGAAAGTCTATTCTCACTCGTTGACCTTGGACAGGCATGCACAGAATTATCAAGGGTCTCATTAGAGCCAAAAGTCCTGATCTAGCAGCAGAGGCTTAAGAAATTTGGTGCTCTTGGTGGCAATCAGAAGTTGTGACAAGGACCGGAAAGGTGATAGTGAGGAGCAAAGGGGCTGATGACTACAAGTATTTTTTTAGACACTTTGATGGTCCTTTTTTGGTTCAGAAAAATGGCAGCAAATTACAAAGTAAAAAATCAGCATTTTGGTGAGAAAGGAATTTTGTAATGTTCAAATAGAATTTAATTCCCCTCAAATATATTTGCTCATCTCTAGTAACAACTTTTCGTTGGCTTTTTTGTGTGTGGGACAAGGTTGTTGTTTATTTTCAATCACACAATTAAGAGAATTTTTTTTCAAATCTGAATCAAATATTTATATTTTTTGTTTTCTCACTTCTGCACTGCGTAATCATTATTTTCAACATTTTGTTCTCTTCATTTGACATTTTTACTTCCCCAAAAGGACTTCAGCCTGTGATGTCATGATGTGCATTCCACATCATTCACTAGGGCTTCTCCTCTTGTGTGACCAAGGCTTTCTCCACGTCACTACTACATCGCAGTGCTATAGAAAAAGTATTATTGCTACTGCAAGGGTATTGCAACAAGTAAGTTGCAAAAAATCCAACTGTTTGGACTTCTTGCGACTTGATTGTCACGTATTCAGTAGCCATTTACTTGATATTGAACATTGGTCATACAACACGTCAAGGAAAAATTTGCCATGTAGCTCTAACCTTATTGCCAGTGATGTATTTATTGGCAGTCGATTAGACAGTGCCATGGTAGACTTTGTTGTGCTAAAGTGGCTAATTGGCTGTCTTATATAATTGCATAAAAACATTTGTAGTACACAAGAGTTTTATACAGCAAATGTTAAAAATGTATTGCTTCATTATAAATATCCGTATTTTTTTTACCTCTACTAAAATATATGTTAAACAGCTTGCAGCATTAGATAAAGATATCAACGTTATAGCTTGGTGAAAAGTCTATTCACTTATTTCTTACTTTGCATTGCATGTAATAGCAACAATAACAACCAAGAATTTCTTGTAATTTATATTTGAATCGCTGCTGAAGAATTTAAATGTACTCGTCTATTCCATATTCCTTTGACTAGTCAGTAGAACATTATTCCAGACCACTTGTGGATCAGGTGTTTATGTAAATGTGAGATGAGCATTGATGATTCTCTTCAATCTCAATGTTTTCTTCCTTCCAACTGTCTGATAAATCCCATATTCCAAAATGTAATACAGCCATGTGCATGAGACTTCATACATATGGGGCCTTCGACAAAGATGAATGCAAGTACTCACCATAAAATCGTCAAATATTTAAAGAAGAAACCTCTGGTGAGAGCTGCAGATTAGCAATTATTGATATGGTATCTGATTATGAGTTTTTCAGAAGAAAAATTTAAATATTTCCTAAAAAAAAGTCAAAACTTTACTGTGTCAATCCATCTTCTATAGCACAACATAAACCAAATTTTATGAATATCAGTTTGAAGCAACAGAGGCATCTATGCTTAGATGCAGTAAATCCAGGAAAAAGAAGGACAAGTCCAGTGTCACAAACATGCAAATGTTTATTTATGAAGGAGTACAAATAAAGCCGGGCAAACAAGATTAAAATATCATGATAGATAAGTCCTTAAAACATTAACCTGTTTCTGGTGGTGACATTCTTAGTGCATTTCTGCCCCTGTTTACTTTTACAAGAGCCAAACTACAGCTGCCGAGAGCAGCCGCTACACAGTGTAAAAAGCTGTGCTGTACCAACAAGCTACACCATATACAACCAGCTTCCACCAGCACTGCAAACAGCGGTTCAGGAGAGATTTGTGGTGTAAGACCCCCAACAATCTTATATTGATGACCTGTCCTGAGGATAGACTATCAATATCTTAGAACTGGACAACTTAACATGATGTGAAGTGTGTAGCTGTCCTTGGAGTTAGGGCCCGATTACACATAGCAAGGCTCCAGAGATCCCAACAACGGTACGACCTGGTAAGGATCGCTGGTACGTCGCTACATGGTCACTAGTAAGTTGTCAAACAGGCAGATCTACTCAACGATGCGATCCCTAACCTTGTCACAGCAGCGATTCTGACAAAGACAAAGCGAAATCACGCCTGCGATGCTGAGTTCTAAGTCGCCAAAGAGGTCGCTCGTCATTTTTATAGCATGAAACACAGCGATGCATGCTGGCCAGCGGGACACCAATGATCAAAAAATGGCCTAGGACATTCCAGCACGATCAGCGATATCGCAGCGGGGTGCCGGTCGCCGCTATGTGTCACACGTGGCGAGATTGCTGGCGAGGTCGCTGTTGCGTCACAAAACCTGTGACTAGTGTTGAGCGATACGATACTGCAAATATCGGGTATCGGCCGATATTAGCTGTATCGGGCTTTTGATTCCGAGTACCGATATTTTCGTCATATCGGATACCGGAATCGGATTTGTCACTGTCACTGTGAGTGTCCGTCGGTCGGGTCTGTCAGGAGTCAGCGGCACTTACCTGGCAGAAGATCTCCGGCGGTCACGTCCTGGACTGCTTGATGGCCGCCATTATCTTCTCCCTGGCGGTCACATGCAGTTTTTTGCGATAACTGCAGTGACTGCAGGGTAATCCCGGCCGTAAACCAGTCCGATGACGTCACCGCCGGGGAAGCAGGTAATCAGCTGTGCTGCGCCGGGATGACAGGCTCTGCCTGTCATTCTGATGTAGCAGAGCTGGATCGTTGTGGGACACTCGTTACTATGGACTGCGTCGGACAGGTGGTATACTGCTGTTTTTTTTTTTCATTTTTTTACAGGAGATCGATGGTGTTGCAGGATGAGACTGTAATAAAAGTAATGAAAACTGTGTTTTGTTTTTTATTAAATTAAAAATATTTTTTATGAACATTCACCCGTCCGGGTACATCAACAATTTAACTATTTACATACATGGACCCTGTCCGGGTTATTTATAATTCTTTGGCAGGGGTGTTCCAGGTACCACCTGGTACTCTTCTGATGCTTGCCAAACATCCGAGACACCAAGGACCACCAGGACCTGATGACGTCGTGTGGCCTGTACAGTCAAGTCGTGACCCGCTATCTGTGTCTGTGTGGCCACCTCTTTCATCTCCCTCCGGGTCTGGAGCCCTATGTCCCGGACTGAACGAACCCCAGGGGGCCTAACAGGCGCCGGGTACGGGCCAGCTATAGTTATCATGTCCATAGCTGGGGCTGCTGAGGAGACCACTGAGGGAGGCTGGGGAAATTTATGGCGTGGGGTGGGCACTTGTGCAGAGGCCTGGATGTGGGAGGCTGAAGGCTCCGAGGGTCTCACAGGTTCCTGACACTCTGGGGAGTAGGGGTCGCACCTGGTAACATTTAGGGCGTACCATCCATTGTAACCCCAGTATCGGGTGTAAGTCACCAAGTCTCCTGGCAACAGGTCCCTCCCCGGGTGTCCTTCTGGGAGGTGAGTCTCCACGTCCCGCCGGGTCACAAACACTTCTAAATAAAGTCCAGGCTCCTGGATGAAGCCCCAACCACCTTTCAATTTAAAGCTCCGTACTGCACCCTTACGCAGCGGCTCCCACAGGGTTCCTTTATCTTTTCTCATCCGGTCCTTATCTGCCCGGTCCTTCTCCAGGTTACGTTGCCGAAGCTTTTGGGATTCTCGCTGCTCTCTTTGTCGCTCTGCTTCCCGCTCCCAACGTCTCCACTCTTCCTCCTGACGCCGGTTGTAATTCTCCTCCACCAGCATCTCCATGTCTCCACCATCAAACTGCAGCTTACGATGTTCGGTTTGTGGCAGCTCTCCTGGCGCCCGACAGTCCTGGCGGCGCTCACCTGCGGAGGAAGCAGCCGGCACTGGAACAGATGACAGTCGGGGCTCCGGTACAGACAGGTAGACCTCTGGTGCCTGCGCGGCCTCCTCCATGAGGACGGGTGTCGCTTCTTCTGTCTCAGCGACGGGGGCAGACAGCGGGATCTGGGGTGCTGCCGGTGCAGAGTTTTTTGCAGGAACGGGTGCCTCCACTGCGACAACGTCAACCGGATCACATTGCAAGGGCTGGGATGCCCGCACGGACTCCTCTACTAGAACGGGTGCCTCACCTTCCGGTACAGACACTTCAGGTAAGAGGGATTGGCGCCGCTCCAAGTTTAGTTTTAGGGCATGCCAGCTGGCTTCCATCCTGGCGACCTCCTCCCGGTGCCGGGCCAGGCCTCTTAGGGTATCCTCCGCTTCTTGCAGCGTAGGAGGGTTTCCAGGCCGGGTGCCCAACGGTGGTTCGTGGCGATCGGGTCGCTTCCATGGGGGGAGAGGTCTGACTGCTCCATCCCTTCACACTTCTGCTCGTGTCCATTAGCCATCTCTGCCAAGTCACATGTGTCATTAGCATCTGGAGAGGGCCCCTCTTTTGTAGGGAGGCGGGACCTTCGTGTTAGTTTCCGCACACTGAGGAGGATGAGGAGGCGGAACTGAAGAGCTGTGGGGCACGATCTTACATTGCAGTACCATTTAGAGTGGTCGGCCATCGTTTTGGCGCCACTGAGTGAGTGTACACCCACGAAGAGCACGCCCTTCTTCTTCACCAGTGCCTCGTCGTGACGCAGATATGGCGGAAAAATGGCAAATACATTCTCTGATGATTTTAGCAATTCTCAAGCACAAAACCAGTTCAATTCAGGCACACAGGACTCGCTTATAGCGAGCTACAGAATCCTGTTCGTGACGCCCAAGTTGAGTCGCACAGAGCCAGAGGTTTTGGTGGTACTCGGCACCGAGCCCGTCGACTTCTATGGGGTATGTCACGGCTTTACCCGGCAATTGAATCAGAGTCTATTTTACTATGTAGAAGTGTATAAACTATACATATATGTATATATATATGTCACAATGACATGTATATATATATATATATATATATGTATTCTATGTGTGTATATTTTGTGTTTACAACGAAAGAAAGGGTTTTTTTTGTTGCGATTATTTGTTCCCATATACTTACATGGGACTTCCGGTATCGGAATCGGATATCGACGATATTTAGTGATATCGGCGATACCATTCCGATACGATATTTTTAGATATTGAGCAGTATCGCTCAACACTACCTGTGACGTTTCAGCGATCTCGCTAACGATCTCACTATGTGTGAAGTATCCTTTAGAGTTGCTCCTCATTCAGTGAGAGCAGGAGGAATGATTTGCTCACTGGAAAGCAACAAGCATGATAGTTTTAAAGTCTTACAAGATTGTTGGTTTAAGCAATCTTACAAAGGCAAACAGCTTTGCTTGAATAGTATGGTATATACAATAGTAGGCTGACACTTGTGACACTTCACTAGCGGGTGTCCCTGTCTGCTGGCAATCTCTTCAACAGCCTCTCAGTCACTCTGGCACAGTCTGTGCATCAAATTCAATGCAGCACAGTGTACATAATCACTGCTTGTCTTGGTTGCCGCTCTTCACACCAGAGTCCTGTTTTTAGCATGTCTAGCAATTTGTATATTCTTGCAGCCATCACAGTTCATTCACACGTCAGTTTTTCACATATGACTGCTATCCAATTTTTTTTCAAAGATAGCACTCGTACTTAAGCACCTCGTACAATCTACCAGGCTGTTCAGATGTCCGTGATGTTTTACTGACTTAATGGTCCATGCAAAATCACAGAGACTTGTCCGATATTGATACAGTGTCGAATCAAACTCAGCAACGAAAATCTATGCATCCATGAAAAAAATCAGACAACACTTTACTGCCATTAGCATGCTGTCAGTTTTTCACTGACTGGTAGGAGAGGGTGTAGAAACTTTATTTTCTCATCAGTGAAAAAATCTGACTAAACTCTAATGACACTCCAGTGATATTCTGATGAAAGTAAGATGAAACTGATAAAAATCACTAATGAAACTCAGTCCATTTTTCTCATACATCAAAAAACTGACATTTGAATGAGGCCTTACCATGTATCAGTCTCAATAGGGCTCATTCAGATTCAAGTTTTTCTCATAAGAGTGCTATCCATGTGTTTCACCAATAGCAATTACACCTATCAGAGTCTATGGTGTAGTTTACATGTGCCATATTTTCCCCAGACTGTTTAGCACAAAAACACAGAAACGTGTCTGTAATTCAAGTGCTGGATCATACTTGTGAATGCAAGTCTTTGGATCGGTTAAAAAAATAGGACACCGCTCGGATGCCTTCTATGAGCTTTTGACTTTTCACAGACAGTTTGATAAGCTTGAGAAACATTTGTTGTTTTTCGTTTTTTCAATTGTGAAAAACTGCGGAAACTCTGATGATAAAACACGCTGATAATCAAGACACTGATGAAATTCCAAATTTATTTTGCATCCAAAAAAAATCACTGACATTTGAATGAGTCAGTTATGTTGTGATTATAGGGTTTGTTGACTTCCTCATGTAATTGCTGGAAAACTATGGTAATTTATAGGATTTTTTAAAAAAAAGTAAATGATGTTTTGATGTTTTATTTCATTTATTTAAATTTCAGAAAATATATGTTAAAAATAGACATAAAAGTGAAAGCAAAATGAAAACATGCATGTTAACATATTTCTACCCTTTTGCATTATTTTTAGCAGTTACATCCAAGCACTTCCTATAATATAATTTATATCTGCATAGCTGCTGAGTAATTTAATTTTGCTCATTTATCCCATATTCCTTTGACTAGTTTATAGAACATTATTCCAGACCACTTGTGGATCAGGCATTTATGCAGGACCGGATTGGAACAAAAAAGCAGCCCTTCTACCCAAATCCCACCAGCCCACTTACTAGAATACTCCCCACCCCGATCAGTAAATTTTACTTAGAAATGCCCTTCACCACTGTTTTAAAGGAGTTATTTGAAGAGCCATATGTGAATGGCGCAGCAGTGCGTATGATCAGCCAAAGCTCCATTTACATGGTGCTCTTCAAAGCTATGTTTCTCAGGATCGTGGGGGTCCCATTGGTCAGATCCACAGCAAGTGGAAAGTCATATCCTATCTAGAAGATGGGGAATAACTTCCAAACTTGGGATAACCCATTTAAACAGGTTTTTCAAGATTTATTTTATTTGTCTATAGAAAATAAATAAACCAAAAAAAAATAATAAACCAATAATGACAATCCAGAAGTCCAATACCGCCATGGGCTCGTGCAAACAAGCATATAAATCAAGTATGCTCTATTCGATTTTTTATCAGTTAGCACACTGACCAATGCTATGGAGTGAGGACATGCACTTAAAAAAATGGCCCTGTAAAGAAATAAAAGCAGCTGAGAGACACTAATTTGGACTAATCAAACTAAAAACATTTTTTTTTTAAATTCACTCATCTCTATTTGTAATGTTTCATGTCTTTTACTAGGCAAAGACATAAACTTTTTTTTTCATTATTTATGGCAGTTGGAAGTTAAATCCATATAAGAGATGGGAACCCAAACAAGTAATCAAAACTTGACCCCTATGTTCAGATTTGACAGAGGACTATGCCATCAGTTGCTTTGTAATCCTACATAGAGAATAAACCCAACCTCTCTTCAAGGGGATCACAGAATTTTTATTCTATGGCGGGAATTACATTAAATATTGTTATACATCAGTCCTTTCAGCCTTTTATTAATTTTTACTGTTGTTCACATGGAAGGTTCAAACTACATCTGAAGTAGGAATTTGCTAGCCTGTAGATTTGAAGTTTTAGTTACATTTCTGCTTGCAAAATGGAGCTTTAATGTAAAAAAATGTTTGTATGGGAAAAATAAACAAAACTTTTTTTATGCTAATTATTATTTTTTTTTGTACATAATTTTGACTACATGCCTATTTAAGGACATTAACATAAGGGAACTGTGGAACAAAACTATAGGCAACTTTTACAAAATGAACAACACTACCGTACTACCGTTGTCTCTTCCCTTGTAGGATGAGAAAGAGCCGCTTAACACCCTGTCAATTTTTCACTGTCTGTCTCTTCTGATGACAGGATGAAACTGCAACCTGTTAGGAAAATTCTATTTTAATTCTGTTTTTTACTTTACACAGTCAGCCATATTTAGCTGTACTTCAACTATGGCTTGAGAATGTTTCCTGCTTTGATATAGAGTACATTGGCATTTCCTTCCCAGGTGAAGTTGAGCATCTTTCACATTTTGTGAAAACTTCCATTAGACCTACTGTACTACTTTTTACCGTATGATTTCTATTAGATTGTCACACTAATTTCATGAAAATAATTCAAACACATAATAGAGCAAAGTTAATGTACTTACATTAATGTTTTTACTGATCTTATTAAGCCCATATGTGATTGTTTTTTTCAAATACTTGTGTTTGTTTAGCTGAGGCGTTAAAGCTCACATAGCGATAGTTAAGACTCCTAATTAGAAATGAGCAAATTGATACGCGGAGGATTCAGTGTGAGTCGAACCTCCTGAAATTTACAGTTTCATCAAATTCGAACATTGTGAGATTTGATCATTGTGAGATTCGATTTGCGGTTTGCAAAACAATAAAAATAACTTGTTCTGCACCATTTCCCACACTGCTGAAGCATCAGAGAGCAGGCAAATGTAATTTTACATTGCAACACAAGCTGCTCCATTATGCTCTGCAACTTACAGATTATCATGCCTTTGTGGAAGGGGGGCAGTATCTAGGACTACATGGATCAGCGGTTCCCAGTGGAGCACAGTTTGCACTGCAAAGTCGTTTTCCATCTTAAGAGTCACTTGGTGAATCTCCTTTGCAGTGTGTAAGCTTTTAGGCTCAATGGAGCACACCTTTAGTTCCAACATACTCGGAAGGAAGGTAAGAAAATTTCTAAAACAATCCACAGGGAGGAGATTAAAACAAAACTAAATCCTCTAAACTGCATGCTCGCAAATGCCAGAAGC
Source organism: Oophaga sylvatica (assembly GCA_033576555.1). NCBI lineage: Eukaryota > Metazoa > Chordata > Amphibia > Anura > Dendrobatidae > Oophaga > Oophaga sylvatica. The sequence goes on along the minus strand of JARQOD010000002.1, from coordinate 600,324,703 downwards.
CTGACAAACAAGATGGAAGAACTAGAAGCAGCAATATCTACAGGTAACTATGACATAGTAGGAATAACCGATACATGGTTAGATGAAAGTTATGACTGGGCAGTTAACTTACAGGGTTACAGTCTGTTTACAAAGGATCGTAAAAATCGGGAAGGAGGAGGGGTTTGTCTTTATGTAAAGTCTTGTCTAAAGTCCACTTTAAGGAAGGATATTAGCGAAGAAAATGAGGATGCCGAGTCCATATGGGTCGAAATACGTGGAGGGAAAAATAGTAACAAAATTCTCATTGGGGTCTGTTACAAACTCCCAAATATAACAGAAATCATGGAAAGTCTACTACTAAGGCAGATAAATGAAGATGCAACCCATAATGAGGCCCTTGTTAAGGGGGACTTTAACTACCCAGATATTAACTGGGAAACAGAGACCTGCGAAACCCATAAAGGCAACAAGTTTCTGCTAATAACCAAGAAAAATTATCTTTCACAATTGGTGCAGAATCCAAGCAGAATCCAAGCAGCACTTTTATATCTAATACTATCTAATTGACCTGACAGAAAAACAAATCTGCAGGTCATCGGGCATCTGGGAAATAGCCACCAAAATATTGTACAGTTTCAGTTGTCTTTCGCTAGGGGGACTTGTCAGGGAGTAACAAAAACATTGAACTTTAGGAAGGCAAAGTTTGACCAGTTAGAGATGCCCTTAATCTGGTTGACTGGGACACTGTCCTCAGAAATAAGAATACAGATAATAAATGGGAAATGTTTAAGAACATCCTAAATAGGCACTGTAAGTGGTTTATACCTTGTGGGAATAAAAGGACAAGAAATAGGAAAAACCGAATGTGTCTAAACAAAGAAGTAAGAGGGGCAATTAACAGTAAAAAGAAAGCATTTAAACTACTAAAGCAGGATGGCAAATAAAAAATTATAGGGAGAAAAATACTTCATCTAAAAAACTAATTAAAGCTGCCAAAAAGGAAACAGAGAAGCACATTGCTAAGGAGAGTAAAACTAATCCCAAACTGTTCTTCAACTATATCAATAGTAAAAGAATCGCAAGTGAAATTGTAGGCCCCTCAAAAAATTGTGAGGAAAGAATGGTTGCAGATGACAAGGAAAAAGCTAATATATTAAACACCTTCTACTCCACGGTATTCACGGTGGAAAATAAAATGCTAGGTGAAATGACCAGAGACAAAGAAAACCTTATATTTAGGGTCACCAATCTAACCCAAGAAGAGGTGCAAAACAGGCTAAATGAGATTAAAATAGATATACAGTCAGGGCCAGAAATATTTGGACAGTGACACAATTTTCGCGAGTTGGGCTCTGCATGCCACCACATTGGATTTGAAATGAAACCTCTACAACAGAATTCAAGTGCAGATTGTAACGTTTAATTTGAAGGGTTGAACAAAAATATGTGTTAGAAAATGTAGGAATTGTACACATTTCTTTACAAACACTCCACATTTTAGGAGGTCAAAAGTAATTGGACAAATAAACATAACCCAAACAAAATATTTTTATTTTCAAAATTTTGTGGCGAATCCTTTGGAGGCAATCACTGCCTTAAGTCTGGAACCCATGGACATCACCAAACGCTGGGTTTCCTCCTTCTTAATGCTTTGCCAGGCCTTTACAGCCGCAGCCTTCAGGTCTTGCTTGTTTGTGGGTCTTTCCCTCTTAAGTCTGGATTTGAGCAAGTGAAATGCATGCTCAATTGGGTTAAGATCTGGTGATTGACTTGGCCATTGAAGAATGTTCCACTTTTTTGCACTCATGAACTCCTGTGTAGCTTTGGCTGTATGCTTGGGGTCATTATCCATCTGTACTATGAAGCGCCGTCCAATCAAGTTTGTAGCATTTGGCTGAATCTGGGCTGAAAGTATATCCCGGTACACTTCAGAATTCATCCGGCTACTCTTGTCTGCTGTTATGTCATCAATAAACACAAGTGACCCAGTGCCATTGAAAGCCATGCATGGCCATGCCATCACGTTGCCTCCACCATGTTTTACAGAGGATGTGGTGTGCCTTGGATCATGTGCCGTTCCCTTTCTTCTCCAAACTTTTGGCTTCCCATCATTCTGGTACAGGTTGATCTTTGTCTCATCTGTCCATAGAATACTTTTCCAGAACTGAGCTGGCTTCTGGAGGTGTTTTTCAGCAAATTTAACTCTGGCCTGTCTATTTTTGGAATTGATGAATGGTTTGCATCTAGATGTGAACCCTTTGTATTTACTTTCATGGAGTCTTCTCTTTACTGTTGACTTAGAGACAGATACACCTACTTCACTGAGAGTGTTCTGGACTTCAGTTGATGTTGTGAACGGGTTCTTCTTCACCAAAGAAAGTATGCGGCTATCATCCACCACTGTTGTCTTCCGTGGGCTCCCAGGTCTTTTTGGATTGATGAGTTCACCAGTGCTTTCTTTCTTTCTCAGGATGTACCAAATTGTAGATTTTGCCACTTCTAATGTTGTAGCAATTTCTTGGATGGGTTTTTTTCTGTTCTTGCAGCTTAAGGATGGCTTGTTTCACCTGCATGGAGAGCTCCTGTGACCACATGTTTCCTTCACAGCAAAACCTTCCAAATGCAAACACCACACCTCAAATCAACTCCGGCCCTTTCATCTGCTTAATTGAGAATGACATAACAAAGGGATTGCCCACACCTGTCCATGAAATAGCCTTGGAGTCATTTGTCCAATTACTTTTGGTCCCTTTAAAAACAGGGTGGCACATGTTAAGGAGCTGAAACTCCTAAACCCTTCATCCAATTTTAATGTGGATACCCTCAAATGAAAGCTGAAAGTCTGAACTTCAACTGCATCTGATTTGTTTTGTTTCAAATTCATTGTGGTAATGTCTAGAACCAAAATTAGATAAATGTTGTCTCTGTCCAAATATTTATGGACCTAACTGTATCTCCTGGTCCGGATGGCATACACCCGCGAGTACTAAGAGAACTAAGTAATAGACAAACCATTATTTCTTATATTTAGGAACTCTATAGTGGCGGGGTCTGTTCCACAGGATGGGCACATAGCAAATGTGGTAAAAATATTCAAAAAGGACTCTAAAAGTGAACCTGGAAATTATAGACCTCTATTGTTGGTAAAATATTTGAAGGATTTCTGAGGGATGTTATTCTGGATTATCTCAATGAGAATAACTGTTTAACTCCATATCAGCATGGGTTTATGAGGAATCACTCCTGTCAAACCAATCTAATCAGTTTTTATGAAGAGGTAAGCTATAGACTGGACCAAGGTGAGTCATTGGACGTGGTATATCTTGAATTTCCAAAGCATTTGATACCGTGCCACACAAGAGGTTGGTACACAAAATGAGAATGCTGGGTCTAGGGGAAAATGTGTGTAAATAGGTATCTGGCTTAGTGATAGAAAACAGAGGGTGGTTATAAATGGTATATTCTATAACTGGGTCGCTGTGACCAGTGGGGTATTGCAGGGGTCGGTGTTGGGACCTATTGTCTTCAATATATTTATTAACCCCTTTATTCCATCAGACGTACTATTCCGTCCATGTGACCCTGGACCTAATTCCCATGGACGGAATAGTACGTCATGGGCGATCAACTGCGCTCCCGGGGGGAGTGCAGCTGATCGCCGCCGGGTATCAGCTGATTATCACAGCTGACACCCGTGACTGTGTGTCAGGAGCGGTCACGGACCGCTCCTGGCACATTAACCCCTGGCACACCGCGATCAAACATGATCGCGGTGTACCCGGGGCACAGGGGAGGATCGCGCAGGGTGGGGGCTCCCTGCGCGCTCCCCTGAGACCCTCAGAGCAGCGCGATGTGTCGCGCTGTTCCGCGGGTCCGTCCTCCCTCCAGGTCCCCGGATCCAAGATGGCGCCGGGGTCCTGCAGGGAGGCGGCTTCCTCAGTGCCTGCTGAGAGCAGGCGCTGAGGAAGCCTGCAGCGATGCCAGAGCGATCGCTGGTGTGACAGAGTGCTGTGCACACTGTCACACAAGCGATCTGATAAAATACAGTGATGTCCCACCCTGGGACAAAGTAAAAAAGTAAAAAAAATAAAAATAAAAAGTGGTAAAAAAATCATAAAAAAAAAAAAAATATTCCCCTATAAATACATTCTTTCTGGTAAATAAAAAAAACAAAACAATAAAAGTACACATATTTGGTATCGCCGCGTCCGTAACGACCCCCCCTATAAAACTGTCCCACTAGTTAACCCCTTTAGTGAACCCCTTAAAAAAAAAAAAAAGAAAACAACGCAAAAAATCAATACTTTATCATCATACCGCTGAACAAAAAGTAGAATAACACGCAATCAAAAAGACCGAGATAAATAACCATGGTACGATGAAAACGTCTTCTTGTCCCGCAAAAAACGAGCCATCATACAGTATCATCAGAGAAAAAATAAAAAAGTTATAGCTCGCAGAATAAAGCGATGCAAAAATAATAATTTTTTATATAAAATTGTTTTCATTCTATAAAAGAGCCAAAACATAAAAAAATGATATAAATGAGGTATCGCCGTAATTGTACTGACCCGAAGAATAAAACTACTTTATCAATTTTACCACACGCGGAACGGTATAAACGCCTCCCCCAAAAGAAATTCATGAATTGCTGATTTTTGTTCATTCTAACCTCCCAAAAATCGAAATAAAAAGCGATTAAAAAATGTCACGTGCTCAAAAATGGTACCAATAAAAACGTAAACTCATTCCGCAAAAAATAAGACCTCACATGACTCTGTGGGCCAAAATATGCAAAAATTATAGCTCTCAAAATGTGGTAATGCAAAAATCTATTTTTTGCAATAAAAAGCGTCTTTTAGAGTGACAGCTGCCAATTATAAAAACCCGCTATAAATAGTAAATCAAACCCCCCTTTATCACCCCCTTAGTTAGGGAAAAATAATAAAATTTAAAAAATGTATTTATTTCCATTTTCCCGCTAGGGTTAGGGTTGCGGCTAAAGTTAGGGTTAGGGTTGGCGCTAACGTTAGGATTAGGATTAGGGTTGGGATTACGGTTAGGGGTGTGTTAGGGTTAGGTTTGTGGTTAGGGTTGGGACTAGGGTTAGGGGTGTGTTGGGGTTAGGGTTGGAGTTAGAATTGGAGGGTTTCTGCTGTTTAGGCACATCAGGGGCTCTCCAAATTTGACATGGCATCTGATCTCAATTCCAGCCAATTCTGCGTTGAAAAAGTCAAACGGTGCTCCTTCACTTCTGAGCTCTGCCATGCACCCAAACAGTAGTTTACTCCCGCATATGGGGTATCAGCATACTCTGGACCACAAGAGTTATTGTGCAATTTGTCCTATTTCTCCTGTTACCCTTGGGAAAATAAAAAACTGCGGGCGACAAAATCATTTTTGTAAAAAAAAAAAGATTTTTTTTGTTTTTACGGCTGTATGTTATAAAACTTCTGTGAAGCACTTGGGGCTTCATAGCGCTCACCACACTTCTAGATAAGTTCCTTGTGGGGTCTATTTTCCAAAATGTGGTCACTTGTGGGGGTTTCCACTGTTTAGGCGCATCAGGGGCTCTCCAAATGCGACATGGCGTCCAATCTCAATTCCAGCCAAAAAAGTCAAATGGCGCTGCTTCCCTTCCGAGCTCTGCCATGCGCCCAAATAGTGATTTACCCCCACACATGGGGTATCGGTGTACTCAGGAGAAATTGTACAACAAATATTTTGGTTCATTTTCTCCTGATATGGCCCCCAGACCATTCCATCAAAGTCTGCAATCCAAAACATCACTACTTCCCTTCCGAGCCCAGACGTGCACCCATACAGTCATATTCTCCCACATATTGGGTATCAGCGTACTCAGGACAAATTGGAAAACAAATTTTGGGGTCCAATTTCTCCTGTTACCCTTGTGAAAATAAAATATTGGGGGCGAAAAAATCATTTTTGTAAAAAAAAAGATTTTTTATTTTTACGGCTGTACGTTAAAAACTTCTGTGAAGCACTTCGGGGTTCAAAGTGCTCACCACACATCTAGATAAGTTCCTTGTGGGGTCTATTTTCCAAAATGGGGTCACTTGTGGGGGTTTCCACTGTTTAGGCGCATCAGGGGCTCTCCAAATGCGACATGACGCCCCAGACCATTCCATCAAAGTCTGCAATCCAAAACGTCACTACTTCCCTTCCGAGCCCCGACGTGCGCCCATACAGTAGTTTACTCCCACATATTGGGTATCAGCGTACTCAGGACAAATTGGACAACAACTTTTGGGGTCCAATTTCTCCTGTTACCCTTGTGAAAATAAAATATTGGGGGTGAAAAAATCATTTTTGTAAAAAAAAAAAAGGATTTTTTATTTTTACGGCTGTACGTTATAAACTTCTGTGAAGCACTTCGGGGTTCAAAGTGCTCACCACACATCTAGATAAGTTCCTTGTGGGGTCTATTTTCCAAAATGGGGTCACTTGTGGAGGGTTTCCACTGTTTAGGCGCATCAGGTGCTCTCCAAATGCGACATGACTCCCCCAGACCATTCCATCAAAGTCTGCAATCCAAAACGTCACTACTTCCCTTCCGAGCCCCGACGTGCGCCCATACAGTAGTTTACTCCCACATATTGGGTATCAGCATACTCAGGACAAATTGGATAACAACTTTTGGGGTCCAATTTCTCCTGTTACCCTTGTGAAAATAAAATATTGGGGGCGAAAAAAAATCATTTTTGTAAAAAAAAAAGAGATTTTTTATTTTACGGCTGTACGTTATAAACTTCTGTGAAGCACTTTGGGTTTCAAAGTGCTCACCACACATCTAGATAAGTTCCTTGAGGGGTCTAGTTTCCAAAATGGTGTCATTTGTGGGGGGTTTCCACTGTTTAGGCAGATCAGGAGCTCTCCAAACACGACATGGCATCCAGCCAATTCTGCGTTGAAAAAGTCAAACGGCGCTCCTTCCCTTCCAAATTCTGCCATGCACCCAAACAGTGGTTTACTCCCACATATGGGGTATCAGCGCACTCAGGACAAATTGCACAATAACTTTTGGAGTCTTGTTACCCTTGGGAAAATAAAAATTGGGGTGAAAAGATCAATTTTGTGGAAAAAATATGATTTTTTAATTTTACGTCTCTACGTTATAAACTTGTGTGAAGCACTTGGGGGTTCAAATTGCTCACCAAAGATCTAGATAAGTTCCTTAGGGGGTCTAGTTTCCCAAATGGGGTCACTTGTGGGGGGTTTCCACTGTTTAGGCACAGCAGGGACTCTCCAAATGCAACATGGCGTCCAATCTCAATTCCAGCCAATTTTGGTTGGAAAAAGTCAAATGGTGCTCCTTCCATTCCGAGCTCTGCCATGCGCCCAAACAGTAGTTCCCCCCCACAAATGGGGTATCAGCGTACTCAGGACAAATTGGACAACAAATTTTGTGGTCTAATTTCTCCTGTTACCCTTGGGAAAATAAAAAATTAGTGACTAAGAGATCATTTTTGTGGGAAAAAAATAGGATTTTTTATTTTCATGCCCAGGCATTATAAACTTGTGTGAAGCACTTGGGGGTACAAAGTGCTCACCAAAGATCTAGATAAGTACCTTAGGGGGTCTAGCTTCCAAAATGGGGTCACTTGTGGGGGGTTTTCACTGTTTAGGCTCATCTGGGGCACTACAAACGGAACATGACCCCCATCAATGTTTGCATTCCAAAACGTTACTGCTTCCTTTCCAAGCCCTGCCGTGCGCCCAAACAGTTTCCCCCCCCCACATATTGGGTATCAGCGTACTCAGGACAAATTGGACAACAACTTTTGGGGTCCAATTTCCTTGGGAAAAAATCAAAAATTTGGGACTAAAAAATCATTTTTGTGGAAAATTTTTTTTTTTTTTTTCACACTCAGGCATTACAAACTTTTGTGAAACACTTTGGGGTTCAAAGTGCTCACAACAGATCTAGATAAGTTCCTTAGGGGGTCTAGTTTCCAAAATGGTGTCACTTGTGGGGGGTTTCCACTGTTTAGGCATATCAGGGGCTCTCCAAACACGACATGGCGTCCAATCTCAATTCCAGCCAATTTTAGTTTGAAAAAGTCAAACGGCGCTCCTTCCCTTACGAGCTCTGCCGTGTGCCCAAACAGTGGTTTTCCCCCACATATGGGGTATTGGCATACTCAGGAGAAATTGCACAACAACTTTATCTGCCCATTTTCTCCTTTTACCCTTGTGAAAATAAAAAAAGTTTGTAAAAGATAATTTTTGTGGCTAAAAAGTTAAATATTAATTTTCTCCTTCCACGTTGCTTCAGCTCCTGTGAAGCACCTGAAGGGTTATTAAACTTCTTGAATGTGGTTTTGAGTACCTTGAGGGGTGCAGTTTTTAGAATGGTGTCACTTTTGGGTATTTTCTGCCATATAGACCCCTCAAAGTGACTTCAAATGTGAGGTGGTCCCTAAAAAAATGGCTTTGTAAATTTTGTTGTAAAAATGAGAAATCACTGGTCAACTTTTAACCCTTATAATTTCCTAACAAAAAAAAAATTTTGGTTCCAAAATTGTGCTGATGTAAAGTAGACATGTGGGAAATGTTATTTCTTAACTATTTTGTGTGACATATCTCTCTGTTTTAAGGGAAAAAAGATTCAAAGTTTGAAAATTGCAAAATTTTCAAAATTTTCGCCATATTTGCGTTTTTTTCAAAAATAAACGCAAGGTATATCGAAGAAATTTTACCACTAACATGAAGTACAATATGTCACGAGAAAACAATCTCAGAATCGCGAAGATCCGTTGAAGCGTTCCAGAGTTATAACCTCATAAAGAGACAGTGGTCAGAATTGTAAAAATTGGCCCGTCATTAACGTGCAAACCACCCTTGGGGTGAAGGGGTTAACGATCTGGTAGAAGGTCTACACATTAAAATATCAATAATTGCAGATGATGCAATACTATGTAAAGCAATCAATACAAGCGAAGATAGTATTCTGCTACAGATGGATCTGGATAATTTGGAAACTTGGGCCGAAAGGTGGCAGATAGGTTTTAACAATGATAAATGTAAGGTTGTACACATGGGAAGAAGGAATCAATATCACTATTACACACAGAATGGGAAACCACTGGGTAAATCTGACATGGAGAAGGACTTGGGGATCCTAGTTAATGATAAACTTACCTGGAGCAGCCAGTGCCAGGCAGTGGCTGCCAAGGCAAACAGAATCATGGGGTGCATTAAAAGAGGTCTGTATACACATGATGAGAGCATTATACTGCCTCTGTACAAATCCCTGGTCAGACCACACATGGAGTACTGTGTACAGTTTTGGGCACCGGTGCTCAGGAAGGATGTAATGGAACTAGAGCGAGTACAAAGGGGGACAAGAAAATTAATAAAGGGGACGGGGGAACTACAATACCCAGAGAGATTAGCAAAATTAGGATTATTTAGTGTAGAAAAAAGATGATTGAGGGACGATCTAATAACCATGTATAAGTATATAAGGGGACAATCACACATCAGTAACTGCTCTCAAGTCATCAAGATCGTCGTGGGACATTATAGATTATTATCTTCTCAGTGGACAGATAAGGAATATTGTGGTTTATTATTTTATTTTTATTGGCTTCAGTGTATTAGGCATTTGATGGGTATGGTTTAATTTAGATTCAATAAAGGAGTCAGTGTCATTATTTCAATTAAAGGACTTTATTCTGCATGTGTGTTTTTTATAATATGACTGCAGAATTTGTAATGGGGGCATCTTAAAGATGCATCTCCATTGCAAACCTATGTGCTTGATGTCTCTTGACAACACAACCCCCGTAACCACTACCCCACTTGCCACCGCACCAGGACAAGTGGGAAGAACGAGATTAAGTGCCAGATTTGGCACATCTTAAGGAAGCACCATTTCTGTGGTGGCTAAGGGCTAATGCTCTTAGTGTGTTGGAAAACCAATATCCATAGCCCTTTCCTAGGCTATTAATATAAGCCCTCAGCTGTCAGCATAACCTTTGCTGGTTAGGAAATATAAGGGGGACCCACTATAATCACCAGTAAAGACTAAGCAAACTGCTGTGAGCTGATATTAATTGCCTGAAAACCTTTATGGCTATTGGCCCCTTCCCAGAATATTAATATCAGCCCCCAGCCATCAGCATTCTCTCAGCTGGTTATGAAAATTACGGGGGGCCCCAAGCCATTTTTTTAATTTAATAACAAGTACAGTAAAATACACACCAAAAGTAACCTTAGTTCACAGCCTTCAGGTGCTCCAGTAGCTGGAATCACAAGTAGCTTTAAAATGTCCCTCAAAGTCTCCATTAAAGTTTCTGAGCCTCGTAGCTGCCGGGAGACCTGGTGGCTGTGAAACCTGATAACTTTTAGGTTACCTGAATTCACAGCCACTGGGACTCAAGGTAGCTCAAGTGGAGGACTAATGAGTGCTGAGTATCAGACTCATGGTTGTTCATCAGTCTGGCACCAGCGCTATGCAGCACGAAAAACAGCTATTACTTAAATCAGGTGGCCTTACAGTTTACAGTATTGTCATTTGAGTTAACGGCAGCCCGGCCCTCATGAGAACCGGGCTCTGTGAATTGTGATAACCTTTCTGATGTCACCTCAGTTCCTAGCAGCTGCGTCTCACAGAGTGCAGCTCCATTGTATTTAAATATATAATTTGAAAACAGCAAAAAAACAGCATGTGGTCCCCCTCATTTTTGATAACCAGGCAAGCTAAAGCAAACAGCTGCATACTGCATCCCTCAGCTGTCAGCTTTACCTTGGCTGGTTATCAAAAATAGAGGGGTCTCCACTTATTTCTTTTTAATTAAATAAATAATTTTAAAAAAAGGCATGGAGTTCCCCTCACTTTTGACAACCAGCCAAGCTAAAGCGGACAGCTAGGGGCTCGTATTCTCAGACTGGGAAAGAACCATGGATATTGGCCCTCCGCAGCCTAAAAATAGAATCCCGCAGCCACCCTAGAAAAGGTGCATCTATTAGATGTGCCAATACTGTCACTAAGCCCGGCTATTCCCATTTGCCCTGTTGTAGAGGCAAATGGGGTAACAGTTGTGGGTTTATATCAGCTATTTTATGGTGGCTGACATCAAGCCCATAGGTTAGTAATGGAGAGGCATATGTTGGACACCTCCATTAATAACCCCATAGTCAAATGTAATAAAGACAGAGATAAAATAAAGTCCTTTAATTGAAATAAGCACACAGAGTCCTTAATTTAAAATAAAAACTCCTTGACCCTCTTTTACCCCATTATTCAGCAAAAAAAGCAAAGTTATACTCACCTTTTCACCTATAATCCATTAATGGCCATGTCCCGCAATGATACAGATGGTTTGGAGCGCAGTCACATTAATGATGGGAACGCGCGCCACAGCAGCCAGCTCACACTGAGCAGAGCATCAGAAGCTCTGCCTGTGACCAATGGTAACCTAAATGACATCACCACCAGTCTCACGCAGCTGCTCCTGAATGCAGGCATGAGATGTTACATTATGCCACCACTCAGCAATGCATCCAGATGTAGCTGAGTTGGACCACGTTGTGAGACATATGGATTATCAGCGGACAGGTGAAGAATGCTGTGTTTTTGCATTCTTATTTGGAAAATAAATGAGTAAAATAGGGTTGGGGAGTCAGCATTTCAAATAAAGGATTTTACTATGTGTGTGTTTTTTTAACTTAAATTTACAGGATTAGTAATGGGGGTGTCTAATAGACAATTCAAAGCTGACGTCAATCTCAATAATAAGCAAAATGGCTACTGATCAAAAGTAGTGTATGAACAAGCGAGGTAGAAGTGCTAATTGAAATGCAACCTTTAATAAATTTTAATAAAATATATGGAGCCCTTTAAACAATAACCAACAACAATACAGTACACATAACACATGAAATCACATAGAAATAATCACTTAGCCATAGTGATGAATAATGAAAATGTATACCATGTCGTAATTGCACACTATCTTGTAGCAGAAACCCTCAAGGTAATCCAAAGAGGAAGATCTTTTTTCTAAGCAAATGTTTGTTACCTTGAACAGTTATATCAATTCCCTGTTATAGAAAAATATGCAACATGTAAAAAAAAGGAATCTTAGCAGCACCCTGATTTTCATTTAGGGATTGGGAGGCACACAATTATGTCCATACATTACCCCACAAAATACCGTCAGATAGGATCCATCATAATGTAACCCCAAGTTTGTTCCCGACGTGTTTCATTAGTGAAATCATCAGGGGAAATGCCAACTTTTGTCAGGCAACTCAAAGAAATATTGAAGTTGGACTCACGAAATCTCTCAATGACAAAAATGGTTTCTTCTTTTTTTGGGCCACCAATCCAGACTTGTGTTATGTGCGTCGCAAGGTGCTTACATCGATGTCTGTGATTTCACTAATATGAAGCATATGAGCCACATCCACTGCCGTGTTTATCGAGCCAGAACTGATAGACCTTGGGATGAGCTGACTTGTTGTCTCCAATATTTTGCCTGGATATCCACCTTTTGGCTTCTCAATGGATGGATGGTCTTCATTTCGTATTCTTCCAGCTGTCATGGCACTCAAATGATACAGTTTGGCAATTTTCTTGGTCAGTAAACAGCTATCAATGAGCTGGATAATGCTGTTACTCTTTTCTTGGGAAATCGTCTTCATGCCTGCTGCTCGATTCAAACCAATAACCTTTCACTTTCGAATCAGCCTAAAAATACACTGAGGTATTAGGGAATGTGAGAACAAGTTGTATTTTATAGTATTCAGAAAGAAAATACTTTTCCACCACCAAGCGCAAAACAGTAAAACTGCAGTGACATGACAAGAATGTGCATAACTAATGATATGCTAATTATTTGCAAGTCAAATTTATGTACGTGATAGCCAATATGATGTTTATAGAAAATGATGGTAGTCTCACGATCAAAGCAGTAGTGGATGATGAGATATGGAGCCTGAAAGTAAAAAGTTCAAAACATATTACCCTTTTGCTTTTCATTATAACTATTGGGTGTGCAAATTGGACACATGGCCAGAGTATGCCCTGTATACCTTGGAGTTGCTGGCCTGCATTGTAGCAAGAGTCTTGTCTTTCGCACCACCTGGGGAATCTGACATTCATAAAAAGAATATGGTGTGCATCACACAGTACTTTTCCATACCTTTGGTTGACTAGACAATTATACCAGACACACCCAGAAATAGTTACACTCTGTTTTACATTAGTTTCATTTTGTTGCTTCCCCAAATGTAAGCAAAAAAAAAACAAAAAAAATAAAATGTAATTTGCCTAAAATAAATAAAAGTTGCCCCCCTCCTCCACTTGGACCTTTAGGGTTGAGGTCACACTAGGTCCAGGTTTTTTTGGCCTTTATCATAATTGTTTCACTTTCTCAATCAGTTGGTAACTGCTTGAATTTGGGAATCCCATTCCCTCAAAAATGGAATTTACTTAATATATCTTAAATACATCCTAAAGACTTTCCAAAAATGCATACAGTAGTGTCTAAAGACATTTTTAGTAACATCATTCCCATTAACAGTCAGAGAACATTTTCTATCAGTATACCGTAAATGAATGCGTGTTATAGACAGCTGATGGCCTGGTTAGAAAGCTGTATGAAGTGTAAAACCAGTTCTTTTCCAGTATTTTTCCAAGCTGGCTGTAATCCTTAACTACTGACATTTTCTATAAATGTGTTGGGCTACAATATTCTTCAATTTTCTACTGTACAAACATAAAACCATACACAAACTATGTAATTTAATGGGTAACACCAGGGAAAAGAAGTTTATTTATTTGCTGGACCTTTATAGATAAGTTGTCTCGATACTGTCACTTGTTGATAATTGAGCCTGCATGGTTATACAGAGGCTGGGATATACATATAAAAATGTCAGGAAATAGAAATAATTGGAAGGAAATTAAAGGAATACTTAGATCCTGTTCAGTTGAAAATCTGACACAATTAACACATGGATGGTAAGGAGATGTTATTATCTACAGAACCATGACAACTTAATAGCAGGTCTTCAAACATTTCCTTTCTTTTCCTGTTATTAGTGCTCCAATCTGGGTAGGATGACGAATTCTTACAATGTACCACACTCAGCCCATACTGTGAGCTCCGAAAAAAAAAATACAATGTTTAAAGCTACACTTCTGTGCGTCTGCTCATTATAAGATGAATGTCATCTTTACTTGTTTACATTAAGACTTACTTAATAACATGGTGCTAATAGCAGACATTGCATGGCATAAGCTGCTGTAACCAGTCGTAGAATAAAGTGCAATTGTGATGGTTACTATGGATTACAAGCCATTTTCTTAAACATTTCACAGCACTCAGCTGTATAACACAAAGATAATAATCAATGAAACAAAGTCTTATTACTGTTTTTATTTAAATATTTAAAATATTTTTAGATACTTCTGTCTACTACTAGTCTAACCATAGAAATAGAGAGGTAAATATCCACGCACATAAGCCATCATCCAATGTAATGGCAGGGTAACACCACCGTGTTTTTTCTGATCTGAGAAAAGAGGGTCGATTATACTAATCACACTCTGATTACACTCTGATCATACTGTTATGATGATATTGTCAACTGATTTTCTCAGATGAGAAGATGGAAAAAAAATTCTCCATCTTCTCCATTGTATCAGTTTCTGAAAATCAGACTGTATTCAGATGTAATCCGATTGTGGTTCGTTTTTTATCATGGACTCATTGACATGGCAGAGTGCGATCCGAATATCTGATGTAAATCATGCGTGCTGTGATTTTTTTTCATAGGACAAATTCTGTTTGAGGAAAAAATTCAGACATGTGCACTGCCCCATAGATTAACATTGGTCCGAGTGTGATCCGCTGCTTAGTCGAAATGAAATAGGACTTAAAATATGGTTGTCTACATGAGAAGGGGTAGGTGAATGACTCAACCAGCGAAGTAGTATCAAGTGTCCAACAACTATGCAGGTTAAATGAGCAGCTGCTACTCATGACACATCCTTTTAGAAGGGAGTATTCCATTTGTGTCCAATGGTCCAAATGTGAACAAAGCTGATCTGTTTAGGGCGCTGTAGTTGGATGATCTAGTATTTGAAAAGGTTGTATACATCGAAAGTAAGAGATTAAGAGCACTTGCATTTAAAAGTAAAGTCACCACGCATTTTGAAGCCTGAAGAAGCCGATGCACCTTCGAAATGCGTAGTGATTTTATATTTGTATACCTAAAGAAAAATTGTTGCAGCCGTTGATGTGAGCTTAATCTCTTATTTTCAGTGGGCACGTTTTTAAATATGAACTTTTCCAACTGTAGCTCCCTCAGCAGATTAGGATTTCTACTATACGTCAATATCTTACTATTTTAGCAGGGCAAATCGATTCTTGGGACCCAAGCCCCATTGACCAGGTCAGGAGTCATACGGCTGCACATCTCTTGCCTCCTGGGATCACCAACATTGCTTTTGATTGATCATCATTGTGGCATGATGATCAATGATGACAGCCTGTGTAATCAAAAGCCAGAGATTTCAGAAGGTAAGAGATTTGCAAAGTTCAAGTCCAGTAGTCAGAGACTACTGACATGAGTGAATCAATCCACCAAACTCTAGTTACTACAAATGTAACATTTATTAAAAGGTTTGACTCCTTTGCAAATATTTTATTCTATAAGCTTATAATTTTCTTCTACAAACTGAGTATAGCTCATCCTTCCTGGATCCAGAGCTTGCCCTCCCATCCGGCCCAAGTCTCTGTTGTTTGCAGTGTTTATGTCATGTTGACACTGCTGCAACCAGTCATTGAGATCAGCAGCTTTGCTCAAGTGGATAGCACTAGCCATTTTGCTCAGTGATTGGCTACAGCACTGTTGACTTACACAAGTTGAAGATGAAATGATCTCTAAAAGGCCTAAAGTTAAAGATGACGTATTTCCTTTGTATTTTAGGAAAAGCAATATATAGTCACTTTTTTACATTTATAAAATAACAAAAAGGAAAATGGTCATGCAAAAGTTTGCAAAAGTTTGGGCTCAGATAACTTTGACCAAGTTTTCAGACCTTATTTAGCCTGTTAGGGTTATGGCTTCTTTACTGTCATTGTTAGGAAAGACCAGATGATGCATATTTCCCAGATTTATAAAACCCAGCCTCCTCTAACATTGTGCCAAAAACAGCAGCCTTAGGTTCTTCTAAGAAGCTGCCTAGCACTCTGAAAATTAAACTGGTGGAGGTCCACAAAGTAAGAGAAGGCTATAAGAAGAATGCTAAATGTTTTCATGCTGCCATTTCTTCAGTTCGAAATGTAACTAAGAATGGCAAATAACAGGAACCATGGAGGTGAAGTTAAGGTCTGAAAGACCAAGCAAAATTTCAGTGAAAGTGGATGGTAGGATTGTTAGGCAAATCAGAATCCCCACTTGACTGGAAAAGACCTTCAGAAAGATTTAGCAGGCTCTGGAGTTGAAGTACATTGTTCTACTGTTCAGAGACACCTGCACAAATATGGCCTTCATGGAAGAATCTTCAGAAGAAAACCTCTCTTGCGTCCTTACCATAAAACTCACTGCCAGAATGATGAAAAAAAAAAAATATAAACAAGCCTGATGCATTTTGGAAACTAGTCCTGTGGACCAATGTAGTTGAAATAGAACTCTTTGGGCACAGTGATCAAAGGTATGTGTAAAGAATAAAGGGCACAGAATTTCAGGAAAAGAACATCTCATCAACTATTAAGCTTGAGGGTTGGATCAATTATTCTTTGGGGTTATGTTGCAGCCAATATTTCCCAGGTAGAAGGAAGAATAGATTCAACAAAATTTCAACAAATTCTTGATGCAAGCATAACATCTGTAGAAAAGTTGAAATTGAAAAAAGGATTGCTTCTACAACTGGATAATTATCCTAAACATGCGTCAAAATCTACAATAGACTACCTCAAAAAGGCGCAAGCTGAAGGTTTTACAATGGTCCTGACTCCTAACAGTCCATGTTCTGAACATCATTAAAAATCTGTGGCTAGACCTCAAAATGGTAGTGGATGCAAGACGACTCAGGAATCTCACAAACCTGGAAGAATTTTCCAAAGAAGAATGGATTAAAAACAATGAAAGAAGAATTGAAAGACTCTTGTCTGGCGACAAAAAGCATTTACAAGCTATGATACTTTCAAAAGGGGGTACTACTAGATACTAACCATTCAGGATGCCCAAACGTTTGCATTGGCCTATTTTCCTTTTTCTAATTTTATAAAACGTAAAAGATGACAATATATTTATTTTTACCTATAATACAAAGGAAATGTATTTAGGCCTTTTAGAGGTCATTTCATCTTCAACTTGCTTGACTGTTCACAATAACAGTAATTTTGACAAGGGGTGCCCAAACACTTACATGGTATTTTGAATATAACAATGTATAATACATATATACTGAAATGAAAAACTGGAAAAAAGAAGTTCCAAGGTGTTGCAATGGTGAAAGAAACACAATTCCACAATTTTTTGGGGTTTCTGGGGGGGAGTATTATTATGGCAATCAATAAGATTTTCCTGGTCAGTATGAATTCAGCGATACCAAACTGATAGAGTTCTTATATACATTTTCAAGGTTAATAAAATCAGAACATGGTAAAAAAAATATATTTGTGTTGCTAGTTTCTGATACTAATGACCATGTCATTTTTCTACTGATGTATCTATATAAGTGTTTATGAATGGGGCGGTGGTATGCATACTCCCCTTAATTTATTGTGTGTGAGACTGTCGGAAGTATAGTAGTTGAGTGCTGTCTTCAGCTTTTTCTTGCAGTCACATAAACAATGAATGAAATGAAGGTCTAGCAAACTTCTACTCTTTTTAAGATGAAACTCTGCATAGGGTTCCAGAGTTCTGCTCTCAGGATTGCTGCAGATTCCAGTGACCAGATCCAACGTGATCAATAAGTTACAGTATCTCCTATTCTTGAGCATAGTCCTGCAACACAGAACAAGGCAATGATTATGTCAGGTTAGGTGCCAAGTTACACTTTTCTGCATCAAGATATCTTGCACCTTCCTGTTACAGTATATAAGTGTCAAGGCAGAAAATGATACATGCTCTTGCTGCTGGGAACTTTTTTATTTATCTGATGCTATCATTTCTCCTAAGAAATGTTGTCATCATCACCAAAATGAACCTGCTAGGCAGAGAGCACTCATATTTAGGGCTCAATCAGATGTCAGTTCTTTACACGTACAAGAAAAATGGTCCTAGTATCATTCGAGTCTGGTTTGGTCTGAGTTTTATCAGTGAGTTTCGTCAGTATTATCCAAGTTTCATCAGATTTTGTCTCTATTTCCATTAGTTTTTCTCGAGTGTGAAAATAAGTTTCTACACCTTCTCCTATGTAACAATGCCTAAAAAACTATTTTTCATGAACTCACAGACCTGAATTGCCAAATTTGGTCTGTTACTCAGATCAATATCCTACATACCTTGATGATTTTGCATGGACCAGTCGGATCACAAAAAATCATGGACATGTGAACAGCCCTATAGACATGTACTTGGGAAGTACTCGTATGCGGCATTCGTATGCATCACAGATGGCATTCATCCATGGATACTGAGGATATTTAGCTCAATAATTGACAGACCACTGTACATTATATTCTTAGACTCTCTTGTAAAGGAGTTGGTGCCACAGGATTGGAGGATGGCGGACATGGTACAGATATTTAAGAAAGGTAAAAAGGTGGATCTAGGCAACTACAATCTGGTAAGTCTGAGAACAGTAGTGTGCAGAAATATATTACAGAGAATAATATAATAACTAACAACAGATTTATGAAGAATAAGTCATGTCTAACTAACATGTCGGGATTCTATGAAGAGGTAAGTGCAAATATAAATGTTCTGAATGCGATTGATGTGATATATCTGGACTGTGCAAAAGCATTTGATACTGTATCACATTACAGACTTATACTGAAGCTACAGAAGCAAGGACTAGGGGAAACTATATGCAGAAGGGTAAGAAATTGGCTAAAAGACAGGAAACAAAGATTTGTCCTAAATCGTACATTCTCTAATTGAGATATAGTCAGCAGTGAGGTACTGCATGAATCTATACTAGAAACGATTCTTTATAACCTCTTTATTAATGACCTTGTGGATGGGATTGAGAGTAAAGTGTCATTCTTTGCTGAAGACACCAAACTTTGTAGCATATTAACATCTGACCTTGACAGTACAACATTACAAAACAAATCTGGATAAGATGACTGAGTTGGCAAACACTTGGCAAATGAGGTTTAATGTTGATAAATGTAGAGTAGTGCACCTAGGACGGAGTAATCCTATTGATGCATATACATTAAATGGGAGTATACTCGGGACTGCAGAACAGGAGAAGGACTTAGGTATCCTGGTTACAAGTAAGTTGATCAGCAGTACTCAATGTCAAGCAGCAGCCGCAAAAGCAAGCAAGATTTTAGGGTGTATAAAAAAGAGATTAAATCCCGTGATCCCAACGTATTATTCCACCTTTATAAATCAACTTTGAGGCCACAGCTAGAATATAGGATCCAGTTTTGAGCGTCACATTTTAAAAAAAGATATTCAGAAGTTAAAGTCAGTTCGAAGGCGGGCAACTTAGTTTTTACAAAGGGATGGAAGGCCTCTCATATAAAGAGAGGTTAGAAAAGTTGGACTTGTTTACCTTAGAAAAAAAGACATCTCAAAGGGGATATCATTCATTTGTATAAATACAGTACTTATTCACTCCAAAGACCAAGGAACCAGGGGGTATACTAACGCCCTATTGACTAGTCAAAGGGTTCATTTAGTTATCATAAACAGGCTATAGAAATACTTTTTCTAAAACTCTTTTTATGTGTTCAATTTATTAAAGGGACTGTTAGGCAGGGAATTTCCAAGTCTGCTGCCATTGAAGGTATGGCACTGCTGTTGGATTGCAAATGGCCCATATATCATGCTTGCACAGGGGCGCTTTTCTGACTGTGTCTGCCAGTGTGAAAAACTGATGTCTTTTAGGTGCTTCCCCTGCTACCATAAAATATTGGACACAAGAATCTGCCATTGGACTCTTGTTTCCAGGAGCCCTAGAAAACCCCATAACTCCAGATAT
Source organism: Oophaga sylvatica (assembly GCA_033576555.1). Classification (NCBI taxonomy): domain Eukaryota; kingdom Metazoa; phylum Chordata; class Amphibia; order Anura; family Dendrobatidae; genus Oophaga; species Oophaga sylvatica. The sequence continues at coordinate 600,304,575 of JARQOD010000002.1, read as the reverse complement.
TCTAAAATTTCTTAGGTTCTGCAGTTTTTTCATTGCAGCAAAATGTAAGTGCAAAGGAGGGTAATAAAGTAAGTCAACCAACAGGTGTAATACCGTTAGACAAAAGTGTGTGAATATGTGCCAAATTTAATATCCCACATGAGCCACTGTGATACATTTGATGTTTTTTTACATTTTTTGTCCATTCTAAGTTGAACTGTCTAGATCACGCACAGCAGTTTTAAATTTTCACTAGTATTTTAAAGGGGTTGCCTCAAGTTCTTACATGGCTAAAATTGCAAAGTAGTTGTAAAAAAGCAACTTTGCAATTTATTTCTTATCAACATTCTCAAGAACAGAGAAGTTTTTTCTTTTCTAATGTACAGATCATTGCCGAGACTGCCTAGGTATGGAACTTGTGCTGTTCTCAGGCTCTATGCTGTAGAGTGCCACTCTGAGGCTGGCATGATCACTGTATCCTCTCATACTGCAGAAGCAAAGCTGTTTCTGATAGCAGTATGGGAGAGCTGACAGCTTGAAGCAGTGGTGCAACCTTGCTGCTTGCCCGAATGGTCAATCTTCAAGAGGGCAACAAAGCAAGAGGCTGGAGGACTAGGAGCGGTGCTCTCCTCAAAATAAGTAGTTGAAGCAATCCCTTTAAAAGAACATACTTCTCCCCTCAAATACATTAACGTCTTGTATTTAGTTTGCACTGTCAGTAAGGGTAGGGTCACATGGTGTTTTCTCTACAGATGAGAAAATAGTCCAATTATTCACAATGGATTATTCACTTTGATCACAATGGAATCAGAATGGCATCAATTTTTCTCGGACATGGAAAAAAAAAGGTTATCCACATTCTTCATTTTGTGAAAACAAGACCATACTGAAATGTCATTTGAGTGTGGTCCAATTTTTTTCACTTACTCATAGACATTCAGTGCTGACTTTGATCCACCACTCAGATCAAAACCAGATGTCTCTGATTTTTGTCTGCAAACCACTCCATAGAATATCATAGGTTTGAGCGCTCTCCGTGAAAACCAAGGATAGCACTTGTCCGAGAAAATCAGTCATTGCACAAGACCTAGCACTAACGCCTGTCCATGAATTCTGTTATTTTCCCTGCAGCCACCAAACCTTCGTCTATCAGTACTTCTTAATGAACTTTATCTTAATATTGGTCTTCATAAACTGATATTATATTCCTAGTAACGTTTTTTTGCAGACAGGTAGTACAATCCTTTTTACTTCTCCTGTCGTTTCATCTGAAAAGACACTGTTAGTATGCAATAATCAATACATGTAAAATTCAAACAAATGAAATGTCAAGATTTGTTTTATGAACACCGCAAAGTGTTTATCAAAATTTGCTGTTGGTTCCTGTTAACGGCTTAAGGACGTCGCTTTGTCGCTTTTTTTTTTCCCAGACACAAAAGAACAGCAAAGTGTCAGAAAGTTATTGAAAGTAAAAGTCGGAAACTTATTTCTTTGAGATTTGCTGTGCTTTTGCTCCCCCTGCTGGAAAACTAATGAAGGGGAGAAGAACATCAGAGAAGCAGATCACGTACTTACTGTAGATCTTGTCACCCTTCTCGTTTTTTTTCTCCCTCCTTGTTTTCACAGACAGGAGCTAATAAATCTGACAATTGGACTGTAATGATGTCAATTAACACCGCTAACTTTAAATCTTCCAAAACAAACTTTGTAAAGCAATTTTATCTACCACTTCATCCTGCTCCCTGCGTTCGAGCCGGAAAATACTACTACACTGATTAATTGTTTTTGACCTGAGGATCAGGTGCTGAATGTTAATATTTTCCGTGAGTGGATGGCTAAAATAATCCCGCGGTGCTCTGTAAGGAATATGGCCTATTATTGCTTGAAAGTCACATCCTTCATGTCTGGCTCCCGGATTTCAGGACAATAGATTCATGTGCTCATTGCTTTGCTGCTCAATGCTCTGTGTTTTAGCTCAGTATTGGAGTAGGAGCCTCTCCAGTGAATAGTTAATGTGCTCTTCCAAACACCAGCAATGCACACACCGACGTCACATGCTCTTGTGTTTTTGCATTTTTAGCGGTGATATACAGTGGTGGCCAAAAGTATTGGCACGCCTGCAATTCTGTCATATAATACTCAGTTTCTTCCTGAAAATGATTGCAAACACAAATTCTTTGGTAATATTATCTTCACTTAATTTGTCTTCAATGAAAAAACACAAAAAGAATTGACCTAAAGCCAAATTGGATATAATTCCACACCAAACCTAAAAAAGGGGGTGGACAAAAGTATTGGCACTGTTTGAAAAATCATGTGATGCTTCTCTAATTCGTGTAATCACCAGCACCTGTAACCTACCTGTGGCACCTAACAGGTGTTGGCAATAACTAAATCACACTTGCAGCCAGTTAACATGGATTAAAGTTGACTCAACCTCTGTCCTGTGTCCTTGTGTGTACCGCATTGAGCATGGAGAAAAGAAAAAAGACCAAAGAACTGTCTGAGGACTTGAGAAACCAAATTGTGAGGAAGCATGAGCAATCTCAAGGCTACAAGTCCATCTCCAAAGACCTGAATGTTCCTGTGTCTTCTGTGCGCAGAGTCATCAAGAAGTTTAAAGCCCATGGCACTGTGTCTAACCTCCCTAGATGTGGAAGGAAAAGAAAAATTGACGACAGATTTCAACGCAAGATTGTGCGGATGGTGGATAAAGAACCTCGACTAACATCCAAAGAAGTTCAAGCTGCCCTACAGTCCGAGGGTACAACAGTGTCAACCCATACTATCCGTCGGCGTCTGAATGAAAAGGGACTGTATGGTAGGATACCCAGGAAGACCCCACTTCTTACCCCAAGACATAAAAAAGCCAGGCTGGAGTTTGCCAAAACTTACCTGAGAAAGCCTAAAACGTTTTGGAAGAATGTTCTCTGGTCAGATGAGACAAAAGTCGAGCTTTTTGGGAAAAACCATCAACATAGAGTGTACAGGAAAAAAAAGAGGCATTCAAAGAAAAGAACACGGTCCCTACAGTCAAACATGGTGGAATTCCCCTGATGTTTTGGGGTTGCTTTGCTGCCTCTGGCACTGGACTGCTTGACCGTGTGCATGGCATTATGAAGTCTGAAGACTACCAAAAAATTTTGCAGCATAATGTAGGGCCCAGTGTGAGAAAGCTGGGTCTCGCTCAGAGGTCATGGGTCTTCCAGCAGGACAATGACCCAAAACACACTTCTAAATGCACTACAAAATGGTTTGAGAGAAAGCACTGGAGACTTCTAAGGTGGCCAGCAATGAGTCCAGACCTGAATCCCATAGAACACCTGTAGAGAGATCTCAAAATGGCAGTTTGGAGAAGGCACCCTTCAAATATCAGGGACCTGGAGCAGTTTGCCAAAGAAGAATGGTCTACAATTCCAGCAGAGCATTGTAAGAAACTCATTGATGGTTACCGGAAGCGGTTGTTCGCAGTTATTTTGGCTAAAGGTTGTGCAACCAAGTATTAGGCTGAGGGTGCCAATACTTTTGTCTGGCCCATTTTTGGAGTTTTGTGTGAAATGATCAAGGATTTGATTTTTGCTTCATTCTCTTTTGTGTTTTTTCCTTGCAAGCAAATTAAATGAAGATAAAAATAGCAAATAATTTGTGATTGCAATCATTTTCAGGAAGACACGGAGTATTATCTGACAGAATTGCAGGGGTGCCAATACTTTTAGCCACCACTGTAATAAGGATTAGCGTGCGGCATTAGTCTTTGTGTTTCAAACACAACAGAATTTTCTATGGTGAATTCTTTTATTTTTTAGCGGAGGCGAATGAATTTGTGAGCAAGAGAGGTTATTAGAGGGAGATAACTATACTAAATAGTGCTTTTAAAAATATTCACACCTCCGTTCTACTTTTTCAAGTTTTATTGTGAAGCTGATGGAACTGAAGACGACATAATTACCCTTTTTTTACAGTGACAACAGAAAAAATGCCGTAAAATAAAGTGATCAACAGGTATTAGAGTTACGGTCTTTTGTTTTGAAGTATACCCCATGATGATTTCTTATCGTATGTGATGGATGCAAATGTAAAGTCCGAGGCAGAAAAAAAGTTAAAGCAGTATGTTGCAACCCAACTGAGATGAAAAAGATTGTCTTTTGACCTTTATCAAAGTCTCTGGATATATTAGATGTATATGTAAAAAGATTTTTTGCAGATTGAAAGTTACTTTGCAGTTCAAAATCTCCAGGATTCACCTGACCGATGTTCATTTACTGTAGCTGATGGTTAAAGGGGTTGTCCAGTCTAAAATAACAAGTCTGCAGTCACTGTATGTTCAATATATCAAAGTTTGTTATGAACAAACTCGTAATGACCTGAAGAATCATAATGGCAGGTTAGTTTTAGCATTTAGATTAGAGGCGTGTAGCGGCGCTAGTACACCTACACTTAATCAGTTGCAAGTATAAATAAACCTTCTACCACTTAAAAGGTTAAAAAATGCAAATGCTAAAGAGGGAGTATACTCGCGCTATGATATAAGTGTACCAACATTACTGATAGGGTAAATACCTGTATAGGTGTGGAAGTTTCATAGAAGCGAATGTGGAGGTTCAGGAGTACAAGCGGTGCTTGAAAGTAGAAATGCAGGGGGACCTCCAGGTGGAAATGCGCCTGTTTCAGAAGTGCTTAGGAAGCTAAGAGAATAAAATAGGATTTAAAAGAAATATATCTAGAAAGTAGTACATAAAAATTATACATAAATAAATGAATAAATATATATAAAATGATTCTGAAGTCTCACACTAAAAATAGGTAAAAATCCGTTAAAATAGGATAAGACAACCTCTCAGATTGTTGAAAGGAAAAAAAAAAAGAAAAAAAACTAACAGGGGAGTCTATAAAGTGCTACTATGCAGAGAAGGAGTGACATTCATGCATTGTAATCCTTAGCAAAGGAAATATAAGTAGTATTAAATGCCCACAGTCGGTGTAAAGTGCAGCAGTGCTGTATAATAGTGGCCACAATAAGCGTATGTAAATCGGCCGTTGGAGGTAATTAGCAAGCCAGGTGAGCTAGAGAGGTAACTAGAGGGGCACGCTTGTACATATATAGGTATAGGTATATGGAGTACGTGTTGTATAAGCTCCACTGTATGTGCAATGTCCATTATATCATAAAAATAAAAAAGTTATAGCTTTGGGAAAAAGGGGAGCAAAAAACAGAAACTCAAGAATTGAAAATGACCAGGGGGTAAAGAGGATAATATTGATTTTGTTCTTCTATTGAAATTAGAATTCCCCGTAGACTGACTTCATGGAGGTACAGGTGCTACTCACAAAATTGGAATATCATCAAAAAGTTAATTTATTTCAGTTCTTCAATACAAAAAGATAAACTCATATATAGAGTCATTACAAACAGAGTGATCTATTTCAAGTGTCTATTTCTGTTAGTGTTGATGATTATGGCTTACAGCCACTGAAAACCCAAAAATAATTACCATATATACTCATGTATAAGCCGACCCGTGTATAAGCCGACCCCCTAATTTTGCCACAAAAAACTGGGAAAACGTATTGACTCGAGTATAAGCCGGGTGTATAAACCGCCGTCCTGCTCTGTGCTGCCCCATCCTGCTCCTTGCTCCCCCATCCAGCTCTGTGCTCCCCATTCTCCTCTGTGCTCCCCCCCTCCTGCTCCGTCCTCCGCTGTGCTCCCCCCTTCCTGCTCCGTCCTCCTGTGCCCCCGTCCTGCTCCATGCTCCTCTGTGCTCTCCATCCTCCCCGTCCTGCTCCATGCTCCTCTGTGCCCTCCATCCTCCCCCCGTCCTGCTCCGTGCTCCTCTGTGCCCTCCATCCTCCCCCGTCCTGCTCCATGCTCCTCTGTGCTCTCAATCCTCCCCCCGTCCTGCTCCGTGCTCATTGTCCTCCTCCATGTTTCCCCCGTCCTCCTTTCTCCCCCGTCATACTCACCCTCCCTGGCAATCCTCCGTTGTACCCGGCTTCCTGCAGCTCTCCTGTGCTGAGCGGTGACGTAATACCGCTCATTAAGGCCATGAATATGGACGCCACGCCTATGGGAGTGGCGTTGCGTCCATATTACATGACCTTAATGATCAGTATTACGTCACCGCTCAGCACAGGAGAGTTGCAGGATGCCGGGTACAACAGAGGATTGCCGGGACGTTCAGCGATGGCATGGGAGGGTGACTATGATGTCCCAGCCACCAACTCCTACCGCGGCATCCCCTCCCCCACTGGTTTCTGCCCAATGACTCGTGTATAAGCCGAGGGGGCATTTTCAGCCCAAAAAAAGGTGCTGAAAATCTTGGCTTATACACGAGTATATACAGTATCTTAGTAAATTAGAGTAATTAACAAAAAAAAACCTGCAAAGGTTTCCTAAGCATTTAAAAAGGTCCCTTAGTCTGTGTCAGTAGGCTTCACAATCATGGGGAAGACTGCTGACTTGACAGATGTCCAGAAAGCAGTCATTGACACACTACACAAGGAGGGTAAGCCACAAAAGGTCATTGCTAAAGAAGCTGACTGTTTACAGAGTGCTGTATCCAAGCATATTCATGGAAGTTGAGTGGAAGGAAAAAATGTGGTAGAAAAAGGTGCACAAGCAACTGGGATAACCGCAGCCTTGAAAGGATTGTTAAGAAAAGCCCATTCAAAAATTTTGGGGAGGTTCAAAAGAAGTGGACTGCTGCTGGAGTCATTGCTTCAAGAGCCACCTGACACGGAAGTATCCAGGACATGAGATACAAGTGTCGCATTCCTTGTGTCAAGCCACTCATGACCAATAGACAATGTCAGAAGTGTCTTACCTGGGCCAAGGAGAAAAAGAACTGGACTGTTGCTCAGTGCTCCAAGGTGTTGCTTTCAGATTAATGTGAATTTTGCATTTCATTTGGAAATCAAGGTCCCAGAGTCTGGAGGAAGAGTGAAGAGGCACACAATCCAAGCTGCTGGAGGTCTAGTGTGAAATTTCCACAATCAGTGATGGTTTGGGGAGCCATGTCATCTGCTGGTGTAGGTCCACTGTGTTTTATAAAGATCAAAGTCAGCGCAGCCATCTACCAGGAAATGTTAGAGCACTTCATGCTTTTTTTTGCCAACAAGCTTTTTGGAGATGGAAATTTCATTCTTCAGATGGACTTGGCACCTGTCCACACTGCCAAAAGTACCAATACCTGGTTTATAAATAACAGTATCACTGTGCTTGACTGGCCAGCAAACTCGTCTAATCTTAACCCCATAGAGAATCTATGGGGTATTGTCAGGAGGAAGATGAGAGACATCAGACCCAGCAATGAAGAGGAGCTGAAGGCTGCTATCAAAGCAACCTGGGCTTCCATAACACCTCAGCAGTGCCACAGGCTGATTGCCTCTATGCCATGCCGCATTGATGCTAAAAGATCCTCCACCAAGTATTGAGTGCATTTACTGAACACACATTTCAATAGGCCAACATTTCAGATTTTAAAATCTTTTTTCAATCTGGTGTTATAAAGTATTCTAATTTACTGAGATAATGACTTTTGGGTTTTCATTGGCTGTAAGCCATAATCATCAACAGTAACATAAATAAACATGTGAAATAGATCACTCTGTTTGTAATGACTCTATATAATAATGGAGTCACACTTTTTGTACTGAAGAACTGAAATAAATTAACTTTTTGATGATATTCTAATTTTGTGAGAAACACCTGTATATGTTGTGCACTGTGCAGCAATGTAAAGTATTGGACAACTTCCTGAGTAAAACAGATTGTCATTGAACCATTTAGGAAAATGGAAGACAGTGATACAAGTATTAGCCAAATAGCAGGTAAGCAATAAGATTTACCCAATGCTTAGGGTATGTGCATGTGTTTAATATTTGCAGCATATTTTTCTGTGTTGGCAGGAATAATGCTGCTTAAAATATGCTTTATTTTGCAGTGTTTTTGCGGCATGTTTACTTGCACTTTTTCCCCATTCATTTGAATGGGTAAAAAACATTGCAAAAATGCTGAAAGAATTGACATGCTGCAAATGAAAAAAAAGACAACATTTAAGCAACATGTGAGTCAAAATGTAGAAATCTTTTTACTTTGCTGGTACTGTAAAAAAAATTTTTTTTTCAATGACAAAAACGCACTGCAGAAAATAAATGTTTATAAAATGCAGCAAAGAAGCATTGTGTAATCAAGCCTTTGCATCTAATTATGGTAGCCCACAGCTAGACATAAAAAAATTCAATATTTAAAAGGGTTGCAAGTGTATTGAGCAAGGTCGGAAATGGTATAGCCGAAATGTGGCAGTGCTCGTGAGGTAAGGATTCACAAGTTTGAAGTCGCATAGGGTGACTGCAGACGTGGCTTTAGAATGGACAAACAACCCCTTTAAAGGAATTGTCCATTTCCTCAGCCAATTAATACTTTTACAAGATCATAACAAGCTTTTCCTACTCCAGAGCTGCCTCTCTGCTACTACTCACTGGTAAACATTTACAGGACTGCAGCAATATTTACCCATATACATCATATAACCGCTACAGCCAATCACTGGGATCACAAGAAAGAAAGGAGGCTCAAGACAACTATGCAAAGTCATTGGCTGTAGCTGTCATATGTTAAAGATTAGACATGAGTCCTCTAAACACAGACTGTGGAGCTGCGGAGAGGGAGTACTGGTCTAGCAGGGTCTGTAAGTAATCCCCGGTTCTTCAAAATGTCTGCTGCATAGTTTTCCATATATTATATCATAAATGGTGATGAGAATTGTTCCACATTGCTGTTTCCTGATTTATACTGTTCTCTGACCTCAGCTTGTATTTTCACCACCTGCTTTCTTTCCGATTTTGTCTCTGGCGTGCCCCCTTGGTATCCACACTGGGTGACGACCCTTCTTTCCACCAGTCTGATGCATCGGTCAGCAGCTGATTCTGTGGTCCCAGCCCAGAGATTCCAGTGCAAGTCCAGATCCCTGTTGAGGGGTTAAAAGGTGAGAGACAGAGCAACCAGTGGGATCTGGTAAGCAGAGTGGCTCACGCTAAGCCTGTGTGTGGTAGCTTTACTATCAGCTGCCAGGCTTCCATGAACAGTGAAACCAGGACTCAGAGGCTGAATACACGAGTATCTAACTCTAGTCTATTATACAGTATTTTGACTTTAAGCTTCAATATTCACATCGATATTTAATAAACACAAAAGTTACCAAAGAGTGATACCTGTATGAGATTTCCATACACGACATTTTGTTATGTTCTGCACATAACTGGCTGACAGGATGAATATGACGAGGGCATAAAATGCGTAAGATGCCAAGTGTAAAAATGCTACGCAATCTGCATATCCTGGGGCGCTGATAATACATGTGTGTGAAACTAATTTATATCCGCGTGCAAAATTTTAATTTATTACAAGGTTAAAATATAAATGTGAAAAGTAAATCAGAAGTATTGCAACTTGCACAAAGGAAAAGTTGAGTTGTTATCAGTAAGATTGTCTGATTTTTACAAATTTGTACTAGTTTCCTTATTTTTCTTGCTGATATTTGGCAACTATGTAAAAAAGAAAACACATGTCATTTTTTTTTACATTTTTTTTTATTTTTTATCTTTACCACCACAGAGGACTCTTAAACCGATTTTCCATTGTCAGCCCTTATCAGTAGAAATTACTTTAATATATTGGTCATAATTTTTTTATAGGGGTTCTGTCTGTTTTTTTTTAGCTTTATTCTTGCTATTTATTTTTTTCATATACAGTGTATTACACACACTGTGGCCCCATAATGTGTTAAAAGGCAATTGGGGTATATTTTATCAAATTAACAACAACATTTCCAAAATTAAAATACAAACATCTTATAATCATCTCCCATACCACCACTGTCAGAGTAAAATATGGACCATCCATACGTTAAAGGTTTATGGAAGGTCCAAGACTGGTTGAAAAAAGGTGTAAAGAAGAACATATAAATTAAAATATATATATATATATATATAGAGAGAGAGAGAGAGAGAGAGATGTGCGACTTTGCCTTTTTTCGGGTCGAGTCGGGTTTCGTGAAACCCGACTTTCTGAAAAGTCGAGTAGAACGAATTTGACGACTAACGGAAATGGTCGGGTAGGAGTCGAAAATCCGACCCCAATGCAAGTGAATGGGAATAAATTGCCCCCTTATCACAGTCAGACAGCCTACTAATCAGATGTGATGCTCCACACAAGCAATTTGTACACTGTCACTGGCAGGCAGCTCTGCTACTCCACCAAATTAATTGCCCCCTTATCACAGTCAGGCAGCCCACTAATCAGATGTGATGCTCCACACAAGCAATTTGCTCACTGTCACTGGCAGTCAGCTCTGCTACTCCACCAAATTAATTGCCCCCTTACCACAGTCAGGCAGCCTACTAATCAGATGTGAAGCTCCACATAAGTAATTTGTTCACTGTCACTGGCAGGCAGCTCTGCTACTCCACCAAATTAATTGCCCCCTTATCACAGGCATGCAGCCTACTTAATTAAATCTGATGCTCCACACAAGCAATTTCTACAGCGTTACTGGCAGGCAGGCAGCCTTAAAAACCAGCGTTGCTGCACACAGAAAAATCCTCCCCTCTCACTGCACAGTGTGACGTCCGCCCACTGCAGGTCTGAACTGCAGGTAAGACAGCACCCCGAGAAACCCCGAGACCCTTTACCCCTATACAGGGATCTGGAATTACAGCGAAGCCCAGGGGGGAGCTGCCTATGAGAGCAGTGGACCGGAGTAGGAAGGACGCTAGGAAGGGAATAAAAAGCGAGACCAAATGCGTAGTCAGAAGTCCAAAGGTCAAACCAGGAGGGCAGCAAAGGTACAAAATCGGCAGGCAGTAGAAGGGTCAGAAATCCAGGATAGAGTTAAAGTCAAAACCAGGCGGGCAGCAAAGGTACAAAATCGGCAGGCAGTAGAAGAGTCAGAATCCAGGCAAAGGTCAGAGATACAATAGCAAAAACAAACTAGCACACAGGGGAAACCAAGACTATATCTGGCGGCCTACAAGCCAGGCTCCAAGGCATTTGAAGGGCATGGCTACCTCTCACAGGCTCACAGTCTGATGACCACATCTGGACCGCCCCCAGAACCAGGCCAGATGGTGATGCATGACTGACACCAACCACTTCACCTCTGACAGAAGAGCGAAGCCTGCGCCCACCAGATGCCTGCGCAGGACCCCTTCTCTGTCACCAACATTACCCACAGGAGAAACATGGCAATGCGCAGCGACAGAGGTCGGCGTCAAAGGAGCGGAACCATATGAGGATACCGCTCTCCTATCACCGACACCACCAGCCGAGGGGTCCGGCGCCTCCCAGCGGCCGAGGCAGGAACACCAGCCACTGAATCCAACGGCGACGTGACACACAGTCACTGTACAGCTAATCGCTAACAGCAGAACGTAATTTTTTTTTTTTATGCCCTGTCTAATGCTCTTCCTGCTCAGACGCACCGCCAGCAACCTTCCCCTACACTGAGTTCGGCAGATGTAAAATGGCGGTCAGCGCTGAGGGATTTTATATGCACTGTGATGCCACTGAAAGCCAGCCAATCGCTGCAATGCTCTTCTCTAAGATGGTACTGGCCGCTGGCTATGTCATTCCGTTGCCCACAGCCTGAGTCGTTGCTCATTGGCCGAGAAAAGGCGCTTAAAGTGCAGGGGAAAACTGACTCCAGCAAAATGGTCACCGAACACGTGACCAAACTCACTCATGAAACCCGACTTTGGCAAAAATCGGCGACTTTTGAAAATGAACGACCTGTTTCCCTCAACTCTATATATATATATATAATTATATATATATATTTCCAAAAACTCACACCAAAGTATCAAATGGATTCTTATGTTGCATATTTTCCAGTGTTATTTATTTTCAATTTATAAATCCTCTTTCGGGATTTGTGGTTTGTAGCATTCTTATCAGAATATCTTCCTAATTAATCTTGGGTCAATAAATGAGAACCCATATTGGGATCCTACAAATTGCTGATTAATTTAGATTATTTTCTATTGACAACACTGATTTTTCAGCAGCCTTTTTTTTTTTTAATTATGCGCATAGACTTTATTCAGTATGAGAGTTGGGTGGATCCTTTTGAAATTTGAGTTTGCCACTTTAGCCAAATTTTCACACAAAATTCAATTTGTGGCACATAAATATTGTAAAGGAGAAAGATTATATACAATTTAATTCTATATAGTATGTATTTATTGTACTCACGTACTTACAAATTCCTTGCAGATGTTGTCCTTGGTGGGACTGAGCCACCCTGCTATGCGTAGTATAATGGACACAGTCAACTTAATAAAATTACTCTGCTATAACATCTGCCAATCTTGCGCCTGTTTATGCCCCTTTGGGACCAGTTTATCTCTGATCCAATAGATTGTAAGGAAGCAGGAGAAGCTAAGTCACTTGAAGCACCTAACCCTGTTGTCCAGAGATGAGATGTAGAGAGTAAAAAAAACTTAGTGACAGAGCCCAGTGGAGGATAATCTTATTAGTCCAAAAGCCATACATGGTCTGATAATCCACTCTTTAGACTGGTATAGACCATGTGATGTGATATAGAACGGTTTATATTTAATTATATATTATATTTTTTAGTATTAATCAGTCTCATAGTCTTAGATTTGCTTTAATATTTTTCTTAAGATTTCTTATTTGGCCTAATATTTTCTAATATCATATGCAATGATTTGAGAAAACTGTGTATTATGGGTAATATACTGGGAAAGACATAATAGCTAAAAACCTTGTAACATTTTTGTGACAAGAAGGCACCTAATGGGAATTTTCAGTGGGAACTACACTTGTCTGTTGATGGTATAAGAAATCTGCTCACGGAATAATAAAATAAATTGATTTGCTCACAGCTGGTGTGCATTTTTCCAAGCACTTGTGGCTGTAATGGCCTAGTCCCACAATTTGGCATCACTGGTGATCCAGTAATCTGACTTTGAGTCAGGACAAGCATCTACAAAAGATGTCATAGTTGCAGAGCATTTTGTAGAAACCCCCAATGAAAAGGTCAAGGAGAAAGAAGAGAAAGGTCAAGAAGAAAGAAGAAGACAAAGGTCAAGGAGAAGAAAGAAGAGAAAAAGGAGAGGAAGAAGAAGGAGAGTGAGTAGAAAAGAAGACAAAGAAGATGAGGAAAAGGGAGAAGAATAAGAAAAAGAATAGGAAATAGAAGAAATAAAAGATAAAAAATGGAGAAGTAGAAGAAAGAGGACAAGGAGAAGAATGTCATGGGTGTATCGCCACTAGGATCGTCGCGATTACACACTCTGACTTCTCACAGCTGAGTTGCTGTTTCTTTGTGTTTGGTAATGAGGGAGTTAATTTTACCTAGCTCTTTGCTAAGACTAGGTCCAGCCTCGCCCGGCTGCTTTTGATTATGTTCTAATTAGATTCCTTCATATACCTGCCAGTCTGCTTGTTAGATGCCGGTGAAAGCATTCATGTAGTCTAGCAGACTGGATCGGTTCTGAGAATACTTAAGCTAAGAGCTCCTTAGTTGTTTTTACTCTTATAGCTTATAGTTTATCTCTGAGACCTTAGGTGTTCCTACTGTGTGTGAGTGTTGTATGTAAGACTTTATTTACTTTATTTCTTGTCTTTCTTGTATGTCTTTCTGTTCATTAACCGTTACCTGTTCATTCCCTTTGGTGGTAATCAGGGTCCTTCTTAGGACTAGATTACAGTTGGCAGGGATTGATAGGAGACAGGGTTTACGCTGGTGGCCTGGACCTCTGTACCTTTAACAGTACCTCCAGGTAGAGGGATTAGTTAGGACCCCAGTTTAGGGTCAGCATAGACCCCGGTCACCCTCTAGCCGGAGACAGCGTATAACGGATTCCGTATTGACCCACTGGACATTCTGTCAGGTAATTCTATGTTATCATATATCTATGCGCATGTTATATAGTATGTTGCCCTTTTGATATAGATTACTGTCATCACATATATATATATCTGCTATACAGCGTGACATTTTCACCGGCCATACTAAAGATTCTCTCCAGCTGTCATGGATCCAGTAGCCCAGCTGGCCCGGCAGTTGCAGGGGTTGTCCATGGAGTTTGCAGACATTAAGTCCAAGGTTTTGTTCCCCCCGGAGCAAACCAGATCTGAACCTAAGGTTGCTCTCCCGGACAGGTTCACTGGTGGGCGGGACAAATTTTTTACTTTCCGGGAGGCATGTAAATTGTACTTTCGGCTGCGGCCTCGGTCATCTGGGAGTGAAGAGCAGAGGGTGGGAATTGTTATCTCGCTCTTACAAGGGGACCCTCAATCTTGGGCGTTCTCTATTCCTCCAGGCTCCCCAGATCTCCAGTCAGTGGATCGATTTTTTACTGCCCTGGGTCTGGTATATGATGATCCGGATCGAGTTTCCCTTGCTAAAACAAAGTTACGTAAAATACGGCAAGGAAATCGTCCAGCAGAGGAATATTCTTCTGAGTTCCGTAGATGGGCAACAGATACTCAGTGGAATGACCCGGCTCTTAGGAGCCAGTTTTGTCAAGGGTTGTCTGACAAATTAAAAGATGTGTTGGCTCAGTATGATTCTCCTCCATCACTGGAGGCTGCTATGGCCCTCGCTATTCGCATTGATAGACGAATTCGGGGAAGACGCGAGGTAACTCCGCCTCCCGTGATGACTCCACCTACTACTAAAGTCCCTTATACTGAGGTTCCCCTGGTCTGTTCTGAGGAACCCATGCAGTTGGGAGGGACATCTTTTTGTAGGAGGGAATCGGCGGTGCGCCGCAAGACTAGAAGGTGTTTCTTTTGCGGGAGAGAGGGACATTTTGTTGGGGGGTGTCCATCCCGGGCCTCTTTGAGCAAAGGAGTTAACCTGGGAGTGTGTATTTCGTCCCCAAATCCCTCTCAGTTTCTCGTGCCTGCGGAGGTGGTGATTGGTACTAGAACTGAGAGGATTTCTGTTTTTCTTGATAGTGGGTCCGGGGCTAATCTGGTGGACGCTCAGTTTGCCCAGGTGCATGGTATGCAACTGAGTGTATTGGCCAAACCGGTCCCTATAGTCTCTATTGATTCTAGACCTCTCGGTCAAGGTAGCTTGGTACAAGCTGTTCATAACATAGATCTTTGAGTAGGGGCAAGACATAAAGAGCAATTGTCTTGTTATGTGTTGGAGGGTCTACCTACTCCTATTGTGTTGGGACTTCCTTGGTTGGCTAAACATAACCCAGTGATTGATTGGCAATCCGGAAAGATAAGCCAGTGGGGTGAATTTTGCAGGAATAACTGCATGAGCACGGTCATCGGTGCGGTTGTGCCTAGGACTTTGTCTCCTTTTCTGGAGGACTTTGGGGAGATGTTCTCAGAGGAGGGGTGTAAAGAGTTACCTCCTCATCGCGCATATGACTGCTCAATAAAGTTGCTTCCTGATGCCTTATCTCGTACTTTCCCAGGGGCCGGGAAGACAGATGATCTGGTTCCTATTCCTCAGGAGGGAGTTGTAGTGTCAGCTGTATGCTCTGAGCTTGAGGGGGAGGTATTGGGGGCTCAGGGGGACGCCCCTGTGGGACTTCCAGGGAGACTGATAGTTCCAGATCGGTTAAGACTGAAGGTTACGGGGAACCGTTACAAACGGATGGCTGATAGGGGGAGAGTTTCTGGTCTAGATCTGAAGGTGAACGATCTAGTTTGGTTGTCTACCAGGAATATAAAACTTAAAGTTTCCTCCTGGAGGTTGGGTCCCAGATTCATCGGGCCGTACAGGATCAGTTCCATAATTAATCCTGTGGCATTTCGTCTGGACCTCCCTCCTACGTTTAAAATTCATAATGTGTTTCACAAGTCATTACTTAAAAAGTATGTGGCACCAGTCATACCGTCACCTCTACCTCCGCCTTCAGTGGTGGTCAATGATAACGTGGAATTTCATGGGTCGAAAATCATTGACTCACGTCTCAGTCGCCGATCCCTTCAGTACTTGGTTCATTGGAAGGGGTATGGTCCTGAGGAGAGGACGTGGGTCCCTGCGTCTGATGTTAACGCAGATCGATTGGTTCGGACCTTTCACACAACTCACCCGGGCAGACCTGGCCCTGAGGGTCCGGAGTCCCCTCGTAGAGGGGGGGGTACTGTCATGGGTGTATCGCCACTAGGATCGTCGCGATTACACACTCTGACTTCTCACAGCTGAGTTGCTGTTTCTTTGTGTTTGGTAATGAGGGAGTTAATTTTACCTAGCTCTTTGCTAAGACTAGGTCCAGCCTCGCCCGGCTGCTTTTGATTATGTTCTAATTAGATTCCTTCATATACCTGCCAGTCTGCTTGTTAGATGCCGGTGAAAGCATTCATGTAGTCTAGCAGACTGGATCGGTTCTGAGAATACTTAAGCTAAGAGCTCCTTAGTTGTTTTTACTCTTATAGCTTATAGTTTATCTCTGAGACCTTAGGTGTTCCTACTGTGTGTGAGTGTTGTATGTAAGACTTATTTACTTTATTTCTTGTCTTTCTTGTATGTCTTTCTGTTCATTAACCGTTACCTGTTCATTCCCTTTGGTGGTAATCAGGGTCCTTCTTAGGACTAGATTACAGTTGGCAGGGATTCACAGGAGACAGGGTTACGCTGGTGGCCTGGACCTCTGTACCTTTAACAGTACCTCCAGGTTGAGGGATTAGTTAGGACCCCAGTTTAGGGTCAGCATAGACCCCGGTCACCCTCTAGCCGGAGACAGCGTATAACGGATTCCGTATTGACCCACTGGACATTCTGTCAGGTAATTCTATGTTATCATATATCTATGCGCATGTTATATAGTATGTTGCCCTTTTGATATAGATTACTGTCATCACATATATATATATCTGCTATACAGCGTGACAAAGAATGACTGTTCACTCATGGTTTTCTTAGTTTATCTAATTATGACTTGACTGGTAATTCAGTGTCTCTGTTGATTTATAGGTTCAAAAAATCCTCCCTCTTGGAAGTCATTGTGCTTGAGTTCTTTCCTCTGTTCACACTCTATGCAGAAAAGAATATGCAGAAGTTTTATAAAAATGGAGCTTTATTGTATCATCAAAATTCCACAAGTTTCGGTACAAAAACAAAATCTTGTTACAGATACAGGCAGGAGGGTTTCTTTTTATTATCTAAGTGCATTACTATTAGTTTTCAGCTTGGAGTGGTAATTTGACAGTGTAGTTTTCTAAAACAATCGGCCTATTTGAACTATACAGCCTTGAATTAGCTTTCTCCAATGTCTGTGTGGCACAAACTGCTGAAAAATAGCAAACTGCAGGGCATCACATAGGCTGTTATTGATTGGTATGATATTTCAGCTTCTCAAACATAAATGGAAAGAGAGATTTCCTCTCAAATATTGGAGATTTGTGTCACAAATTACAGCTTAGCTTTTCAAGAGAGTGTACTTTGTGTTCGGTAGGTAAAACTATTTATCATAGAATAGGCGCTTACTCTCAGGAGGGTACTGCCAATGAGCTATTATTGGTTAATGGAAGCAATCATATTTTATTTATCATTTTGCTTATTATAGTAGTTTTGTCTGAAATAAAATAGGCTGTTTTATATATAGGTTGAACTGAATGCAAAACAAATTGATAAAGATTAAACACAAAGAAAAAAAGGAAATGTTTAAACTACGTATATAATAGAAATGATAAGAACCTCTGATGGAATATATCAATCTCATAAAAGATATAAATAATGCAAACATTTGAAAAAAAATAGTTTTGAATTCATATTTTATATTAGCTTTAATGCACTAGTGCACAAAAGTCAATATTATACACAGTACTGTAAAAAAAAGTATTTAAAGAGAACCTGACAGTTGATTCGTGCTTCATGATCTATGACAGCATGTATGAGACTGTGGCTGCATGATTTTAACCTTATATGCTTATCTCTGAAATGTTGTGGTATTATAATAAATATGGTAAATGTGTATGGGGAAGTGCGGATGTGTGAGGAGGCAGGTGGAGAATGTATGAATACACAGTATCTACATGAGGATGTGTGAGGAGACAGTATGGGCAGGGAATAATTTGTGTGGAGACACTATGGGTAGTGTGGGGGAATGTGGGGGAAAGGAGACAGTATGGGCAGGAGAGAGAATGTGTGAGGAAACAGTATTGGGAGGGGGATGTGTGAGGAGACAGTATAGGTAGATGGGAATGGAGGATATGAGGGAGTAATATTGAGAGAATGTGTGAGGAAACAGTATAGAAGTAGAAAAGTGTGTGGGGGCAACAATATAGAGACTGGGCATTGTGAGGGGCAGTATAGAGAGGGTCCGGAATGAGGGACAGTATGCAGACATGGAAGTGTTAAGAGGGGGCACAGTATAGGTACTGGGCAGTATCAAGGCGACAGTGTTGTTGATGGTTTGTAGGCCATTAACCATGAGAGGGACAGTGTGGTGACATATTTTGTTCCAGGAGCACAGTGAGAGGCAATTAATATTCAGGATCACAATGGACATCAGATATTTTTATTCAGGAGCACCTAAAGCGCACATGACAAGGGGAGTGAAGAACAAAAGCAAGTGAAAGGTTGATATGTATCTTCTTATACAGTGGACAGTTACTACTAAAGGTACTGCCACACTAAACGATCCCGCTAACGATCACGATAACGACGCAAACTAATGAGATCGTTGGTGTGATCGTTTTAAGGTCGCTAGTAGCTGCCAAACTGGACGATCTCATTAACGACGCATCAGCGGTTAGCAATCTCTTCAATGACTTTGGCGGTCGTTGGGACGTGCCACACTGCATGTACTGTGAAAGATCACGACCTCGATAGGCGTGACTGAGCGCAACCTTTTGCACGCCCCCTCATCACAGATTGGTGGTCACTATTTATCTCATAGATATTTATCACAGCTCTCCCGCTTTGTGATTGGATGACCGCGTCATAAAAGACGACGTACCAGCACTCCTCTCCATTGCTCTCGAGCAGAAGCGGTTCTTTCAAATCTTCAGCATCGTTCCAGTGTGTCCTGCTAGCCTTTGTAGCTACTGCGATCCAGTTTGTGCCACTATTGCGGTTGCTGCGTTCCAGTCTACGACGTTGTTATTTTTTTTCTGCGATCCAGTCTGTGGCGTTATATCCTCTGCGATCCAGTTTGTGACGCTATTTAGTTTCCCTATTTTCTTTTTTTTTTCAGAATCACAAACAAGTTTTGTAAGGTAGGTATTTTTTTGTCACATTTAATTTTTATTTTTTCTTTAACCCCTTCATGACCCAGCCTATTTTGACCTTAAAGACCTTGCCATTTTTTGCAATTCTGACCAGTGTCCCTTTATGAGGTAATAACTCAGGAACGCTTCAACGGATCCTAGCGATTCTGAGATTGTTTTTTCGTGACATATTTGGCTTCATGTTAGTGTTAAATTTAGGAAGATAATTTTTGCGTTTATTTGTGAAAAAAATGGAACTTTGGCCAAAATTTTGAAAATTTTGCAATTTTTAAATTTTTAATTTTTATTCTGTTAAACCAGAGAGTTATGTGACACAAAATAGTTAATAAATAACATTTCCCACATGTCTACTTTACATCAGCAAATTTTGGGAACAACATTTTTTTTTGTTAGGAAGTTATAAGGGTTAAAAGTTGACCAGCGATTTCTCATTTCTACAGCAAAATTTACAAAACCATTTTTTTTAGGGACCACCTCACATTTGAAGTCACTTTGAGGGGTCTATATGGCAGAAAATACCCAAAAGTGACAACATTATAAAAACTGCACCCCTCAAGCTACTCAAAACTACATTCAAGAAGATTATTAACCCTTCAGGTGCTTCACAGGAACTAAAGCAACGTGGAAGGAAAAAATGGACATTTTAATTTTTCCAACAAAATTTTTTTTTAGCATCAATTTTTTCATTTTTGCATGGGCATCAGGATAAAATGGACCCTAAAATTTGTTGGGCAATTTCTCCTGAGTATACAGATACCTCATATGTGGTCATAAACCACTGTTT
Source organism: Oophaga sylvatica (assembly GCA_033576555.1). Classification (NCBI taxonomy): domain Eukaryota; kingdom Metazoa; phylum Chordata; class Amphibia; order Anura; family Dendrobatidae; genus Oophaga; species Oophaga sylvatica. The sequence continues at coordinate 600,284,584 of JARQOD010000002.1, read as the reverse complement.
GGGCGCACGGCAGGGCTCAGAAGGGAAGGAGCGCCATTTGACTTTTTGAATGGAAAATATGCTGGAATATTTAGCGGTTGCCATGTCGCATTTGGAGAGTCCCTGTGTGCCTAAACATTGGAGCTCCCCCACAAATGACCCCATTTTGGAAACTAGACCCCCCAAGTAACTTATCTAGATGCAGAGTGAGCACTTTGAACCCCCAGGTGCTTCACAAATTGATCCGTAAAAAAAAGAAAGTACTTTTTTTTTCACAAAAATTTTCTTTTAGCCTCAGTTTTTTCATTTTCACATGGGCAACAGGATAAAATGGATCCTAAAATTTGTTGGGCAATTTCTCCTGAGTACACCGATACCTCATATGTGGTCATAAACCACTGTTTGGGCACACGGCAGGGCTCAGAAGGGAAGGAGCGCCATTTGACTTTTTGAATGGAAAATATGCTGGAATATTTAGCGGATGCCATGTCGCATTTGGAGAGTCCCTGTGTGCCTAAACATTGGAGCTCCCCCACAAGTGACCCCATTTTGGAAACTAGACCCCCCAAGGAACTTATCTAGATGCAGAGTGAGCACTTTGAACCCCCAAGTGCTTCACAAATTGATCCGTAAAAAAAAGAAAGTACTTTTTTTTTCACAAAAATTTTCTTTTAGCCTCAGTTTTTTCATTTTCACATGGGCAACAGTATAAATTGGATCCTAAAATTTGTTGGGCAATTTCTCCTGAGTACACAGATACCTCATATGTGGTCATAAACCACTGTTTGGGCGCACGGCAGGGCTCAGAAGGGAAGGAGCGCCATTTGACTTTTTGAATGGAAAATTAGCTCCAGTCGTTAGCGGACACCATGTCATGTTTGGAGAGCCCCTGTATGCCTAAACTTTGGAGCTCCCCCACAAATGACCCCATTTTGGAAACTAGACCCCCTAAGAAACTTATGCAGATGCACAGTGAGCACTTTGAACCCCCAGGTGCTTCACAAAACTTTATAACGCAGAGCCGTGAAAATAAAAAATCATTTTTTTTTCTCAAAAAATTATTATTTAGCCCCATATTTTTTATTTTCACAATGGTTACAGGAGAAATTGGACCCCAAAAGTTGTTGTCTAATTTGTCCTAAGTACGCTAGTACCTCACTGTGGGGGAGAACCACTGTTTGGGCACACGTCAGGGCTTGGAAGGGATGTAGTGACGCTTTGAAATGCCGACTTGATGGAATGGTCTGCGGGCGGGCAGAGCCCCTGATGTGCCTAAACAGTAGAAACCCCCCACAAGTGACCACATTTTGTAAACTAGACCCCTCAAGGAACTTAACTAGATGTGTGGTGAGCACCTTGAACCCCCACGTGCTTCACAGAAGTTTGTAATGCAGAGCCGTGAAATAAAAAAATCATTTTTTTCCTCAAAAACTGATTTTTTTAACCCGCAATTTTTTATTTTCACAAGGGTAACAGGAGAAATTGGACCACAAAAGTTGTTGTACAGTTTGTCCTGAGTACACTGGTACCCCATATGTGGGGGGAACCACTGTTTTGGCGCATGGGAGAGCACAGAAGGGAAGGAGCGCCATTTTCGAATGCAGACTTGATGGAATGTTCTGTGGGCGTCATGTTGCCTTTGCAGAGCCCCTGATGTGCCTAAACAGTAGAAACCCCCCACAAGTGACCCCATTTTGGAAACTAGACCCCCCAAGGAGCTTATCTAGATGTGTAGTGAGCACTTTGAACCCCCAAGGGCTACACAGAAGTTTATAACGCCGGGCCATGAAAATAAAAAAATCATATTTTTTCCACAAACATGATCTTTTAGCCCCCAATTTTTTTATTTTCCCAAGGGTAACAGGAGAAATTAGACCTCAAAAGTTGTTGTCCAATTTGTCCTGAGTACGCTGATATCCCATATGTGGGAGAAAACTACTGTATGGGCACACTTCGGGGCTCGGAAGGGAAGTAGTGACGTTTTGAATTGCCGACTTGATGGAATGGTCTGCGGGCGTCATGTTACGTTTGCAGAGTCCCTGATGTGCCTAAACAGTATAAACTCCCCACAAGTGACCCCATTTTGGAAACTAGACCCCGCAAGGAACTTATCTAGATGTGTGGTGAGCACTTTGAACCCCCAAGTTCTTCACAGAAGTTTATAACGCAGAGCCGTGAAAATAAAAAATCATTTTTTTTCCACAAAAATAACTTTTTTAGTCCCCAATTTTTTTTCCCAACAGTAACAGGAGAAATTAGACCCCCAAAGTTGTTGTGCAATTTTTCCCGAGTACGCTGATACCCCATATGTGGGGGTAAACCACTGTTTGGGCACACGTCGGGGCTTGGAATAAAGGGAGCACTGTTTGACTTTTTGAACGCAAAATTTGCAGGAATCAATGGTGGCGCCATGTCGCGTATGGAGATCCCCTGATGTACCTAAATAGTGGAAACCTCTCAATTCTAACTCCAACCCTAACCCCAACACACCCCTAACCCCAACCCTAACCCCTACACACCCCTAACCCTAATACAAACCCTAACCATAACCCTAACCCCAACACACCCCTAACCCTAATCCCAACTCTAAACATAAACCTAACCACAAGCCTAATTCTAATCCCAACCCTAACCCCAAAACACCCCTAACGCTTATCCCAACCCTAACGCTAATCCCAACCTTAACCCTAATTCCAACCCTAACCCTAATTCCAACCCTAACCCTAGTTCTAACCCTTACCCTAGTTCTAACCCTAACCCTAGTTCTAACCCTAAGGCTGAGTTCATATTGCGTTTTACCAGCCCGTTCAACACGTAGCGTTGACGGGCTGGTAACGGTATAGCATAACGCAATCGCGTTATGCTATACCCGCTAGTGCAGAGGAATCAGCGATGATTCATCTGTGCTAGCGGTGATGGAGCCCAGACGCTGCAGCCTGCGTCCAAGGCTCCGTCACTGAATGACGACACGTCGCGAACGCATGCCGCTTCATGGCATGCGTTGCGATGCGCACACAAATGGGGTGAATGGCAGCGTTAACGGACTGCGTTACACCGCGTTATACCGCGGTGAAACGCAGTCCATCTAACGGACTGCCATAATGCAATATGAACCCAGCCTGACCCTAAGGCCCCGTGCACACGTTGCGGATTCACTTGCGGATTTTTCTAAAATCCGCAGGTAAAACGACCTGCCTTTTACCTGCGTATTTAGCGCGGATTTGCTGCGGTTTTTCTCTGCGGTTTTACACCTATAATGGAATAGGTGTAAAATCGCTGCGGAATCCGCACAAAGAATTGACATGCTGCGGATTTAAAACCGCAGCAAATCCGCGCTGAAAAATCTGCAGCATGTGCACAGCGTTTTTTTTTACCATTTATTTGCATTGTACTGTACATGGTTTCTGGATCTGCTGTGGATCCGCAGCGCCAAATCCGCTGCGAATTTCCGCAGCAAAATCCGCTGCTGATCCACAGCAAATCAGCAAAATCCGCTGCGGATTAGCAGCGAAAGCGCTGGCGGATCAGCAGCGAAATATCAGCATGCGGATCAGCAGCGAAATCAGCTGCGGATCAGCAGCGAAATCCGCTGCGGATCAGCAGCGAAATCAGCTGCGGATCAGCAGCGAAATCAGCTGCGGATCAGCAGCGAAATCAGCTGCGGATCAGCAGCGAAATCCGCTGCTGATCCGCAGCGGATTTCGCTGCTGATCCGCAGCTGATTTCGCTGCTGATTGCGCTGTGATCCGCAGCGAAATCAGCAGCGGATCAGCAGCGAAATCAGCTGAGGATCAGCAGCGAAATCAGCTGCGGATCAGCAGCGAAATCAGCTGCGGATCTGCAGCGAAATCCGCTGCGGATCAGCAGCGAAATCCGCTGCGGATCAGCAGCGAAATCCGCTGCGGATCAGCAGCGAAATCAGCTGCGGATCAGCAGAGAAATCAGCTGCGGATCAGCAGAGAAATCAGCTGCGGATCCGCAGCAAAATCCGCAACGTGTGCACAGGGCCTAATAGGAAAAAAAAAAAATTCTTTATTATTTTTCCCTACCTATGACAGGGGGGGGTTCACTTACTTTTTTATTTTGATCACTGTGACAGTTTATCACAGTGATCAAAATAATTTTTTTGACTAGGCAGGGCGCACTGCGCATGCGCCCGCCATTTTCCAAGATGGCGGCGCCATGAAGAGGCCCGGGCGGACGCCGGGACCGATCCAGGGACATCGGTGGATCGGGAGAGGTGAGTATGGGGGTCGGAAGTCAGGGGGGGGATCGGAAGGTGGGCGCAGCGGAGGCCAGGACGAGGGGTGCTTTTAGTGACGGCGGCGAACCGACCGCTGCCATCTTTCGGTGGCGGCGGCCGATCGCCGCCGTGAATCCGTGTGGGGGGGGTCAGGGCTCGGTGTCCAGCCATGGGAGATGCTATTGCAGCATCGGCCATGGCTGGATTGTAATATTTCACCAATTATATTGGTGAAATATTACAGATTGCTCTGATTGGCTGTTCACTTTTAACAGCCAATCAGAGCGATCGTGGCCACGGGGGGGTTAAGCCAACCCCCCTGTGGTGAAGCACAAAGGGTCCTGTGCCGGCGGGTCGGGTGACCTTTCAGTGACCCCGGTCACCCGACCCGCAGGGACGCGATCCTTTCATGACGCCACATAGGCGTCATGGGTCGGATTGGCACAGGTTTTCATGACGCCTACGTGGCGTCATGGGTCGGGAAGGGGTTAATTTTACAGATCCATTTTTAGATCTCTGCTGTTGTTAACCATTGTCGTCCATCAATTTTTTTTTTTTGCCATAGTTTTGTTCTGGCACGCCCACCACCACCATTTTATGATCCCAGCTCCGCCATTGTTTACTCCTGCTGCGCCCACAACCACCATTTTGTGATCCCTGCTGTTTTTAGCGTAATTGTTTATCTATGATTTTTTTTTTGGTCTGCCATTGTTTTGTTCAGGCACGCCCACCACCACCATTTTATGATCCCAGCTCTGCCATTGTTTACTCCAGCTGCACCCACAACCACCATTTTATGATCCCTGCTGTGTTCTATGTTGTAGGCTATGTAAGCATTTTATTTAACCATTCTGCCGTTCTCACATAATCCTTTTTTTATTACAGATGGCCGATAAGCAGGAATTTTTGCGGGAGTTTATCAAGATGTACCGCTCAATACCGTGCCTGTGGAAAATAAAATCGGCTGATTACTGTAACAGGCTTAAAAAGAAGGACGCGTACCAAAAACTGGTGGAGCTCTGCAAGAACCGTTACCCAGATGAACCAGCGGATGAGTCATCGGTGAAAAAACGCATTCAGGCCCTCCGCACAGTGTACAAAAAAGAGCTAAACAAAGTACTAAATTCTACCAAATCTGGAGCCGGGGCCGAAGATGATTATGTCCCCAAACTGTGGTACTTTGAGCTGTTCGCTTTCACAAGGGACCAAGAAGTACCCAGACAAGGGACATCCATGTTGGATCTAGACCCGGTGATCCAGCCGGACACCCCTGTCATACATGTAAGTACCTTTGTATTACAACACATTTTAATGTACATGCCAAAGTGGACTTAAAATGTAAAAATATAATTGTGAAATGTAGATAAAATGGCTGAATTAAGCACTTCATGTACTGATAATTTATCTAGCTCAACGGTTGAGGCCTATCCATTTACAAGTGTCGTTTTCACATTTTTGCTGTATATGGGTGTTATAGTGTGAAGATAAATTTCTTTGTCTTTACAAGTGTCGTTTACACATTTTTGTTGTATATGGGTATAGTGTGAAGATAAATTTCTTTGTCTTTACAAGTGTCGTTTTCACATTTTTGCTGTATTTGGGTATAGTGTGAAGATAAATTTTTTTTCTTTGTGATTTACCTTTTTTTTTTTTTGTTCATGCAGGACACAGAAGAGGCTGTCTCCACACCTCCAACTGAAGAAGACAGCATGCCGTTGATCCAAGATGAAGAAGTAGTCGAGCCACCATCCTCATCTGTGCGGAGCCGGCTTACATTTTCAGGAAGGAAAAGGAAGGCTCCCACCTCGGCTACTCCTGAATTGGTTGAAATTGCGAAAAAAGTGCTTACAGCGGAAAAAGACCAAACAAAAATAACTGGCTTTGCTTACTTCGCTAATGAGAAGCTCCCTACACTGGATCCTGTACAGCGGATTCATGCAGAGAGACTCATGTTTGAGGTACTGACTAAAGCGTCTTTTGGAAACCTGGATAACAATTATGTCATCATGCCAAGACCGCAGTACCCGGACTACTCATGGCCCAACAATCCTGTGCCGAACCCAATTGGGATAAATCCTGCAAACCCAAACGTTGGTGCTCCCCTTATTTTTATACACCGCAGAGGCAACGTGGTAATGGCAACGATCCATCTTACCAGCAGTTGTAGTTTTTAAAATTTTTTGTACAAAAGTTTTTTTGTTGTCTATATTTTTTTACATTGTTACATTTTTTAATAAAAATCTTATTTATCTAATGAATTGTGGTCTTTTATTCTTATGTGATGTCAACTATTAAAATGTATTTTTATTACATCTACTTGTTTCTACTTGTCACACACGGGGTCATGGGACTACCAGCTGTCATAGGAGTTCCATCATAGGGAAAAAATGAAATGAAAAAAATTTCAAAAATTAACATTTCTTTTAAAGGCCCCTGGTCACACTAGCGCTAAAACCTTATACTAAAAAATAATACACCACACCTGCGTAGATAAACGTTAAATATATCATATATATTTGCTTCATATATATATATATATATATATATATATATATGTTTTTTTTTCAATTAAATGTAAATTAAAACAGAAAATAAGAAGATAATAATAAAATAAAAAATTATAAACAAAAAATTTACAAAATACAAAATAATTAAAAAAAAAAAAAAAATTACTGAGGGCGGCCCCGTAGTCCTTCAACAACCCTCTCCAGCATCACCCGTGCTTCAGCAGTGCATCCATGGCGCTGTTCATAGCTGCCACTGCGGTGTGCATTGTCGCAATCAGCCGATGGTGTGACACCAACAGGTCCTGGGCAGTTGGGATTTCTGTGGAGGTAAAGGTAACAGTTAATAGTGAATTCTGTTGCAACATGAACATGTACATGTTATGTTAATTAACACTTACGGTTTTCGTCAGACGACATGCTGACCGCCCACCCAGAACCTGTTGCTCCACCGGCTAGGGAAACACAGAAAAAAAAAATTATATCACAACAGCCATTACACATAAGACCTTACAAAGTTCTCAAACTTGTCTGAAGCTTATATAATGTGCGTTAATTACCTGATAGGGAGCCTGCATCCGTGTCACTGGATGATGCTGGAGAGAAGCCATAGGAAGGTGAGGTGCTGGATGATGACCCCAACTGTGGAGGGGGAGTTGCTGGTGGTGAAGGGGTTGAAGGGGTTAAGAGGTAAGGTGATGGTGGTGGAGGGGTAGCCGAGGAAGGAGATGATGGAGGTGGAGGGGAAGCTGGGGAAGGTGGAGCACTGGACCTGGTGATGGTGAAGGTGGTGCTGTAAATGAAATATACAATTCAGAATTAATATCATCCCCATTAATATCATCATCATCATTGCCTTCCCATTATCATTGCCTCCCCATCATCATCACCTCCTCACCACCATCACTGCCTCCCCCCACCCAGGCAGGCAGACACACACGCAGGTACACACACACTGATACACACAGAGCTCAGAGCTGCGGCAACGGTGGCACGGGAGAGGTAAGTAATGCGCTGGCTTCTGACGGAGCCCTGAGCAAGCGGGGGGGGGCCCATTGGCGGCGCTGACACCGCTAATGGGCGCCACCCTACCTGCTCAGGGCCCCGGCACTTGCCCGGGTGCTGACGACGGCCCTGACTGGTACTCCCGTTACTGCCAGTACTTCCATCTATGCCTGTAAACCCCCTCACGACTGGTACTCCCATCACTGCCTGCCCCATCACTGCCGGGACTCCCATCACTGCCTGCCCCATCACTGCCGGTACTCCCATCACTGCCTGCCCCATCACTGCCGGTACTCCCATCACTGCCTGCCCTATCACTGCCGGTACTCCCATCACTGCGGGTGCATTGATGTAGGTAGATAACCCATAAAACAAACCTCTCCAGATACCCTCATCAATACTCACTCAGAGGCCTGCGTTGCTGGGCCCGGATGCTGGCGACCCTCGCGGGAGCGGTAGCGAAGGTCCGCCAGCTTCTTGCGGATCTGCTGTGTGGTCCGCTGCACATTGAATCTCCTCGCTAGGCCCCGCCGGATTTTCTGCAGGCATACCTTCTTGTGGTGCATAGGATGCGCCACAGGTAGCCTGCAGTGATAATCCCATTTATCAGTTTTGCGGATTAAAAAACAGACCTCCGCCTCTGACCACTTTGGCCCGCGCTGTCTCGCCGCCGCCATATTACCAACAACAACGCATTGGGCGACGCCAGCGCCATGACGTCACGGCGTGCGCACGTTACGTGCGGCCGCACTCGCGACGCAAAATGGTATTGCGATCGAAAAGTGACCGCATGCGCCCAGCAAAGCTCAGATATGAGATGCTGTTGCGATCGCAAGATAATGGTTCCAAGCTAGGCGATCACAATGGCGTCGCATATCTGTGAATAGCTGGGGCACCGTGTGAGAATCGTCACTTTGCGATCACAATGGCATCTCATATCTGTGCATAGCTGGGGCACCGTGTGAGAATCGTCACCTTGCGATCACAATGGCGTCGCATATCTGTTAATAGCTGGGATTCCCTGGTGAATGTTGACCTTTACCTCCCAAATTTTTTTTGATAGATTTATAACAATTTTTTTAATCTTTCATATATGACTAAAAATATATATTATATATTTAAACTTTATTTAAGCAGCTGTGGTGTATTATGTGTTATTTTTGATTATAAGGTTTGAACGCTAGTGAGACCATGGGTCTTTAAAATAATTCTAAATTTTTGAAATTTTTTTTATTTTTATTTTTTAGCAATGAACTCCTATGACTGAAGGTACTCCCATGACCCCGTGTGTGACAAGTAGATACAATGTAAAAAAAAAATAGACAGCAAAAAACATTAGAAAAGATTTTAAAAACTACAGGTGTTGGTAACATGTCTCGTTGCCATCCCCATTACTCCCTCCCCACATCTCACCCATCATTATCCCTTCTCCCATATTGGTAAAATAATTGAAAAAAACACGAATGCATTTTTAAAATAAAAAAATTTTATTATAAAAAGATTGTTTAAAAAAGACAAAATTCTCAAAAGCAAACTAGATATGATGCTGCCAACTCACTGCACCAGGCCCATTAAAGTAATGGCAGTACTTGTCTCAGCCGGCCTTCGCATCGTCCTTGCTCCTGCCTTGATTGACAGGTTGAAGGCCTGCAATAGCGGGATCATTGTCACGTCATTCTCCAAGCACCACGTCACCATTGCTGTCCGAGTCCATGAAGCCTGGCGGACTGTAAGTAACAGCATTGCGTTTGCATAGAAAATTGTGCAGCACACAACAGGCCAACACCACCGAGTCTATGGATTCCAGCTTCATGTTGATAGGTGTGTGGAAAACCCTGAAGCGGTTGGCCATTATGCCGAAGGCATTCTCAACAACGCGCCGTGCTCTAGACAGTCTATAGTTAAAAATACGCCTTTCCCCTGTCAAGGTCTTTTGTGGATACGGTTTCACAAGATGCTCATGAAGGGGGAAGGCTTCATCGCCCACAAAAACAAAGTTAAGGTTGGCGGTGGAGTCCATGTTGGTTGGCAAGTTAAGTTTATTATTAAACAACCGTTCACCAAAAGTTGTGTGCTCCAAAACGCCACCGTCAGAAACCCTTCCATTAATGCCAACATCAACGTTAATAAATTCATAATTGGCATTAACAAGGGCCATGAGGATCGTGCTGAAGTAGCCCTTGTAGTTATGAAAAAAGGATCCGCTTTTGGCTGGTTGCGTGATCCGCACATGTTTGCCATCCAAGGCACCACCACAGTTTGGGAACTGCCAAATCCTTTCAAAATCAGAGGCAATAATTTGCCATTCCGCCACTGATTTGGGAAAAGGCATGTAGCTCCGTAAACTGCGGACGATGGCGTTGCATGTCTCCGGAATTAGTTCTCCAAGCAGCGACCGAGAAATTGCAGCAGAAAATTGCAAATCCTTCATTGAACGTCCGGTTGCCAGAAATCGCAGCGTTACTGCCAAACGTTCCTCTGCTGAAACAGCTGCACGCATCCTTGTATCCTGCCGTTCAATGAGTGGCCTCACAGCTTCCAGTAGGAGCTTGAATGAATCCTCCGACATCCGTAGATAATTCCGGAAATCCTGCGGATTCTTCTCCTGCAACTCCCTCACTAGATGCATGTGGGTGAATTTGGACCTCTGCTCCAGCCATTCTCTGGTCCACATGCGACGCTTTCGCTTGGAGCGCCTCTCTTCCACCCGCGCCTCTTCTTGTCGATCTGTCTCCATTGATAGTGCAACTGCCACAATCACACGCTCCACGGTGGACAGGTTCATTATGTGCAACCTGTACGGTAAAAAAGAGAAAAGTTAATTACTAATTAATTACTATTAATAAAGTGTTTAAACAAAATAAAATAAAGAATAAAATAAAAAATATATAAAAAAAAAATGTTAACTTTTCAGTTAACATTTAAAATACAGTTTACAAATGTCTAAAATGGTGGGGGGTGTAAAAAAAATAAAGCAGACAAAAAAAAAAAAATAAGGTCAGGGGAGTAAAATAAATAAAGCAGACGAAAAAAAAAAATAAGGTCAAAAGACATTATCAAACATCACAAACAATATGTACCTTGAATCCAAATATCCTGAAGATCCAAATCCAAATGGGGATGGTGCTCTAGCGACTCAGACAGGATCGCAAAACCCACCACTGCGCCACAAACAGGATCGCAAAACTCCGACACACGATACTATCCTCGCAACAACGCACAAAGCACCGTTGGAGTCACCCACAAAGCGCTCTGGAAACAATGGATGGGGGAGCAGTTATTATAGCTGAGGTGATGTTGTGGTCACCAATCGGAGCTGAAGGGCATTAACGAAAGAAAACAAAGTCCCGCCTGCGCCGCTGACTAATGCGTCGTCAACGAGGTCGCATATCGTTCACAAAAGGTGCCAAACAAAGCGATTCAGGCTCACCAGCGGGACGCCAATGATCAAAATTACCCTTAAAGGGTATGCCACACTAAACGAGATCGCTAACGAGATCGTTAAAATACGTCACTATTTAGCGATCTCGTTAGTGACGTCGTTGTGTGTGGCATGTAGCAACGAAGTGGCCCCTGCTGTGATCTCGTTGATCGTTCATTTAGAGTTCTGGACCGTATTTTTGATCGTTGGCATCCCGCTGTGTTTGGCACCTTTTGTGAACGATGTGCGACCTCGTTGACGACGCATTAGTCAGCGGCGCAGGCGGGCTTTGTTTTCTTTCGTTAACGCCCTTCAGCTCCGATTGGTGACCACAACATCACCTCAGCTATAATAACTGCGCCCCCATCCATTGTTTCCAGAGCGTGACTCCAACGGTGCTTTGTGCGTTGTTGCGAGGATAGTATCGTGTGTCGGAGTTTTGCGATGCTGTTTGTGGCGCAGTGGTGGGTTTTGCGATCCTGTCTGAGTCGCTAGAGCACCATCCCCATTTGGATTTGGATCTTCAGGATATTTGGATTCAAGGTACATATTGTTTGTGATGTTTGATAATGTTTTTTGACCTTATTTTTTTTTTTCGTCTGCTTTATTTTTTTTACACCCCCCACCATTTTAGACATTTGTAAACTGTATTTTAAATGTTAACTGAAAAGTTAACATTTTTTTTTTATATATTTTTTATTTTATTCTTTATTTTATTTTGTTTAAACACTTTATTAATAGTAATTAATTAGTAATTAACTTTTCTCTTTTTTACCGTACAGGTTGCACATAATGAACCTGTCCACCGCGGAGCGTGTGATTGTGACAGTTGCACTATCAATGGAGGCAGATCGACAAGAAGAGGCGCGGGTGGAAGAGAGGCGCTCCAAGCGAAAGCGTCGCATGTGGACCAGAGAATGGCTGGAGCAGAGGTCAAAATTCACCCACATGCATCTAGTGAGGGAGTTGCAGGAGAAGAATCCGCAGGATTTCCGGAATTATCTACGGATGTCGGAGGATTCATTCAAGCTCCTACTGGAAGCTGTGAGGCCACTCATTGAACGGCAGGATACAAGGATGCGTGCAGCTGTTTCAGCAGAGGAACGTTTGGCAGTAACGCTGCGATTTCTGGCAACTGGACGTTCAATGAAGGATTTGCAATTTTCTGCTGCAATTTCTCGGTCGCTGCTTGGAGAACTAATTCCGGAGACATGCAACGCCATCGTCCGCAGTTTACGGAGCTACATGCCTTTTCCCAAATCAGTGGCGGAATGGCAAATTATTGCCTCTGATTTTGAAAGGATTTGGCAGTTCCCAAACTGTGGTGGTGCCTTGGATGGCAAACATGTGCGGATCACGCAACCAGCCAAAAGCGGATCCTTTTTTCATAACTACAAGGGCTACTTCAGCACGATCCTCATGGCCCTTGTTAATGCCAATTATGAATTTATTAACGTTGATGTTGGCATTAATGGAAGGGTTTCTGACGGTGGCGTTTTGGAGCACACAACTTTTGGTGAACGGTTGTTTAATAATAAACTTAACTTGCCAACCAACATGGACACCACCGCCAACCTTAACTTTGTTTTTGTGGGCGATGAAGCCTTCCCCCTTCATGAGCATCTTGTGAAACCGTATCCACAAAAGACTTTGACAGGGGAAAGGCGTATTTTTAACTATAGACTGTCTAGGGCACGGCGCGTTGTTGAGAATGCCTTCGGCATAATGCCCAACCGCTTCAGGGTTTTCCACACACCTATCAACATGAAGCTGGAATCCATAGACTCGGTGGTGTTGGCCTGTTGTGTGCTGCACAATTTTCTACGCAAACGCGATGCTGTTACTTACAGTCCGCCAGGCTTCATGGATTCGGACAGCAATGGGACGTGGTGCTTGGAGAATGGCGTGACAATGATCCCGCTATTGCAGGCCTTCAACCTGTCAATCAAGGCAGGAGCAAGGACGATGCGAAGGCCGGCTGAGACAAGTACTGCCATTACTTTAATGGGCCTGGTGCAGTGAGTTGGCAGCATCATATCTAGTTTGCTTTTGAGAATTTTGTCTTTTTTAATAATCTTTTATAATAAAAATTTTTTATTTTAAAAATACATTCGTGTTTTTTTTCAATTATTTTACCAATATGGGAGAAGGGATAATGATGGGTGAGATGTGGGGAGGGAGTAATGGGATGGCAACGAGACATGTTACCAGCACCTGTAGTTTTTAAAATCTTTTCTAATGTTTTTTGTTGTCTATTTTTTTTTACATTGTATCTACTTGTCACACACGGGGTCATGGGAGTACCTTCAGTCATAGGAGTTCATTGCTGAAAAATAAAAAGAAAAAAATTTCAAAAATTTAGAATTATTTTAAAGACCCATGGTCTCACTAGCGTTCAAACCTTATAATCAAAAATAACACATAATACACCACAGCTGCTTATATAAAGTTTAAATATATAATATATATTTTTAGTCATATATGAAAGATTAAAAAAATTGTTATAAATCTATAAAAAAAATTGGGAGGTAAAGGTCAACATTCACCAGGGAATCCCAGCTATTAACAGATATGCGACGCCATTGTGATCGCAAGGTGACGATTCTCACACGGTGCCCCAGCTATGTACAGATATGAGACGCCATTGTGATCGCAAAGTGACGATTCTCACACGGTGCCCCAGCTATTCACAGATATGCAACGCAATTGTGATCGCCTAGCTTGGAACCATTATCTTGCGATCGCAACAGCATCTCATATCTGAGCTTTGCTGGGCGCATGCGGTCACTTTTCGATCGCAATACCGTTTTGCGTCGCGAGTGCGGCCGCATGTAACGTGCGCACGCCGTGACATCATGGTGCTGGCGTCGCCCAATGCGTTGTTGTTGGTAATATGGCGGCAGCGAGACAGCGCGGGCCAAAGTGGTCAGAGGCGGAGGTCTGTTTTTTAATCCGCAAAACTGATAAATGGGATTATCACTGCAGGCTACCTGTGGCGCATCCTATGCGCCACAAGAAGGTATGCCTGCAGAAAATCCGTCGGGCCTGGCGAGGAGATTCAATGTGCAGCAGACCACACAGCAGATCCGCAAGAAGCTGGCGGACCTTCGCTACCGCTCCCGCGAGAGGGTCGCCAGCATCCGGGCCCAGCAACGCAGGCCTCTGAGTGAGTATTGATGAGGATATCTGGAGAGGTTTGTTTTGTGGGTTATCTACCTACATCAATGCACCCGCAGTGATGGGAGTACCGGCAGTGATAGGGCAGGCAGTGATGGGGTACCGGCAGTGATGGGGCAGGCAGTGATGGGAGTATCGGCAGTGATGGGGCAGGCAGTGATGGGAGTACCGGCAGTGATGGGGCAGGCAGTGATGGGAGTACCAGTCGTGAGGGGGTTTACAGGCATAGATGGAAGTACTGGCAGTAACGGGAGGACGAGTAGTGATGGGAGTACCAGCAGTGATTGGTCAGGCAGTGATGGGAGTACCGGCAGTGATGGGGCAGGCAGTGATGGGACTACCAGTCGTGAGGGGGTTTACAGGCATAGATGGAAGTACTGGCAGTAACGGGAGTACCAGTCAGGGCCGTCGTCAGCACCCGGGCAAGTGCCGGGGCCCTGAGCAGGCAGGGTGGCGCCCGTTAGCGGTGTCAGCGCCGCCACTGGGCCCCCCCGCTTGCTCAGGGCCCCGTCAGAAGCCAGCGCAATACTTACCTCTCCCGTGCCACAGTTGCCGCAGCTCCGAGCTCTGTGTGTATCAGTGTGTGTGTACCTGCTTGTGTGTCTGCCTGCCTGGGTGGGGGGAGGCAGTGATGGTGGTGAGGAGGTGATGATGATGGGGAGGCAATGATAATGGGAAGGCAATGAGGATGATGATATTAATGGGGATGATATTAATTCTGAATTGTATATTTCATTTACAGCACCACCTTCACCATCACCAGGTCCAGCTGCTCCACCATCCCCAGCTACCCCTCCACCTCCATCATCTCCTTCCCTGGCTACCCCTCCACCACCATCATCACCTTACCTCTTAACCCCTTCAACCCCTTCACCACCAGCAACCCCCCTCCACAGTTGGGGTTATCATCCAGCACCTCACCTTCCTATGGCTTCTCTCCAGCATCATCCCGTGACACGGATGCAGGCTCCCCATCAGGTAATTAACGCACATTATATAAGCTTCAGACAAGTTTGAGAACTTTGTAAGGTCTTATGTGTAATGGCTGTTGTGATATAATTTTTTTTTTCTGTGTTTCCCTAGCCGGCGGAGCAACAGGTTCTGGGTGGGCGGTCAGCATGTCGTCTGACGAAAACCGTAAGTGTTAATTAACATAACATGTACATGTTCATGTTGCAACAGAATTCACTATTAACTGTTACCTTTACCTCCACAGAAATCCCAACTGCACAGGACCTGTTGGTGTCACACCGCCGGCTGATGGCGACAATGTACACCGCAGTGGCAGCTATGAACAGCGCCATGGCTGCACTGCTGAAGCACGGGGTGATGCTGGAGAGGGTTGTTGAAGGACTACGGGGCCGCCCTCAGTAATTTTTTTTTTTTTTTAATTATTTTGTATTTTGTACATTTTTTGTTTATAATTTTTTATTTTATTATTATCTTCTTATTTTCTGTTTTTATTTACATTTAATTAAAAAAAAAACATATATATATATATATATATATATATATATATATATGAAGCAAATATATATGATATATTTAACTGATAATTTATCTAGCTCAACGGTTGAGGCCTATCCATTTACAAGTGTCGTTTTCACATTTTTGCTGTATATGGGTGTCATAGTGTGAAGATAAATTTCTTTGTCTTTACAAGTGTCGTTTACACATTTTTGTTGTATATGGGTATAGTGTGAAGATAAATTTCTTTGTCTTTACAAGTGTCGTTTTCACATTTTTGCTGTATTTGGGTATAGTGTGAAGATAAATTTCTTTTTCTTTGTGATTTACCTTTTTTTTTTTTTGTTCATGCAGGACACAGAAGAGGCGGTCTCCACACCTCCAACTGAAGAAGACAGCATGCCGTTGATCCAAGATGAAGAAGTAGTCGAGCCACCATCCTCATCTGTGCGGAGCCGGCTTACATTTTCAGGAAGGAAAAGGAAGGCTCCCACCTCGGCTACTCCTGAATTGGTTGAAATTGCGAAAAAAGTGCTTACAGCGGAAAAAGACCAAACAAAAATAACTGGCTTTGCTTACTTCGCTAATGAGAAGCTCCCTACACTGGATCCTGTACAGCGGATTCATGCAGAGAGACTCATGTTTGAGGTACTGACTCAAGCGTCTTTTGGAAACCTGGATAACAATTATGTCATCATGCCAAGACCGCAGTACCCGGACTACTCATGGCCCAACAATCCTGTGCCGAACCCAATTGGGATAAATCCTGCAAACCCAAACGTTGGTGCTCCCCCTTATTTTTATACACCGCAGAGGCAACGTGGTAATGGCAACGATCCATCTTACCAGCAGTTGTAGTTTTTAAAATTTTTTACAAAAGTTTTTTGTTGTCTATATTTTTTTACATTGTTACATTTTTTAATAAAAATCTTATTTATCTAATGAATTGTGGTCTTTTATTCTTATGTGATGTCAACTATTAAAATGTATTTTTATTACATCTACTTGTTTCTACTTGTCACACACGGGGTCATGGGACTACCAGCTGTCATAGGAGTTCCATCATAGGGAAAAAATGAAATGAAAAAAATTTCAAAAATTAACATTTCTTTTAAAGGCCCCTGGTCACACTAGCGCTAAAACCTTATACTAAAAAATAATACACCACACCTGCGTAGATAAACGTTAAATATATCATATATATTTGCTTCATATGTATATATATATATATATATGGGTTTTTTTAATTAAATGTAAATAAAAACAGAAAATAAGAAGATAATAATAAAATAAAAAATTATAAACAAAAAATTTACAAAATACAAAATAATTAAAAAAAAAAAAAAAATTACTGAGGGCGGCCCCGTAGTCCTTCAACAACCCTCTCCAGCATCACCCGTGCTTCAGCAGTGCATCCATGGCGCTGTTCATAGCTGCCACTGCGGTGTGCATTGTCGCAATCAGCCGGCGGTGTGACACCAACAGGTCCTGGGCAGTTGGGATTTCTGTGATTTCTGTGATTTCAGCATGTCGTCTGACGAAAACCGTAAGTGTTAATTAACATAACATGTACATGTTCATGTTGCAACAGAATTCACTATTAACTGTTACCTTTACCTCCACAGAAATCCCAACTGCACAGGACCTGTTGGTGTCACACCGCCGGCTAATGGCGACAATGTACACCGCAGTGGCAGCTATGAACAGCGCCATGGCTGCACTGCTGAAGCACGGGGTGATGCTGGAGAGGGTTGTTGAAGGACTATGGGGCCGCCCTCAGTAATTTTTTTTTTTTTTTAATTATTTTGTATTTTGTAAATTTTTTGTTTATAATTTTTTATTTTATTATTATCTTCTTATTTTCTGTTTTTATTTACATTTAATTAAAAAAAAAACATATATATATATATGTATATATATATATATATATATGAAGCAAATATATATGATATATTTAACGTTTATCTACGCAGGTGTGGTGTATTATTTTTTAGTATAAGGTTTTAGCGCTAGTGTGACCAGGGGCCTTTAAAAGAAATGTTAATTTTTGAAATTTTTTTCATTTCATTTTTTCCCTATGATGGAACTCCTATGACAGCTGGTAGTCCCATGACCCCGTGTGTGACAAGTAGAAACAAGTAGATGTAATAAAAATACAACATTTTAATAGTTGACATCACATGAGAATAAAAGACCACAATTCATTAGATAAATAAGATTTTTATTAAAAAAGGTAACAATGTAAAAAAATATAGACAACAAAAAAACTTTTGTAAAAAATTTTAAAAACTACAACTGCTGGTAAGATGGATCGTTGCCATTACCACGTTGCCTCTGCGGTGTATAAAAATAAGGGGGAGCACCAACGTTTGGGTTTGCAGGATTTATCCCAATGGGGTTCGGCACAGGATTGTTGGGCCATGAGTAGTCCGGGTACTGCGGTCTTGACATGACGACATAATTGTTATCCAGGTTTCCAAAAGACGCTTGAGTCAGTACCTCAAACATGAGTCTCTCTGCATGAATCCGCTGTACAGGATCCAGTGTAGGGAGCTTCTCATTAGCGAAGTAAGCAAAGCCAGTTATTTTTGTTTGGTCTTTTTCCGCTGTAAGCACTTTTTTCGCAATTTCAACCAATTCAGGTGTAGCCGAAGTGGGAGCCTTCCTTTTCCTTCCTGAAAATGTAAGCCGGCTCCGCACAGATGAGGATGGTGGCTCGACTACTTCTTCATCTTGGATCAACGGCATGCTGTCTTCTTCAGTTGGAGGTGTGGAGACAGCCTCTTCTGTGTCCTGCATGAACAAAAAAAAAATGGTAAATCACAAAGAAAAAGAAATTTATCTTCACACTATACCCAAATACAGCAAAAATGTGAAAACGACACTTGTAAAGACAAAGAAATTTATCTTCACACTATACCCATATACAACAAAAATGTGTAAACGACACTTGTAAAGACAAAGAAATTTATCTTCACACTATAACACCCATATACAGCAAAAATGTGAAAACGACACTTGTAAATGGATAGGCCTCAACCGTTGAGCTAGATAAATTATCAGTACATGAAGGGATTAATTCAGCCATTTTATCTACATTTCACAATTATATTTTTAAATTTTAAGTCCACTTTGGCATGTACATTAAAATGTGTTGTAATACAAAGGTACTTACATGTATGACAGGGGTGTCCGGCTGGATCACCGGGTCTAGATCCAACATGGATGTCCCTTGTCTGGGTACTTCTTGGTCCCTTGTGAAAGCGAACAGCTCAAAGTACCACAGTTTGGGGACATAATCATCTTCGGCCCCGGCTCCAGATTTGGTAGAATTTAGTACTTTGTTTAGCTCTTTTTTGTACACTGTGCGGAGGGCCTGAATGCGTTTTTTCACCGATGACTCATCCGCTGGTTCATCTGGGTAACGGTTCTTGCAGAGCTCCACCAGTTTTTGGTACGCGTCCTTCTTTTTAAGCCTGTTACAGTAATCAGCCGATTTTATTTTCCACAGGCACGGTATTGAGCGGTACATCTTGATAAACTCCCGCAAAAATTCCTGCTTATCGGCCATCTGTAATAAAAAAAGGATTATGTGAGAACGGCAGAATGGTTAAATAAAATGCTTACATAGCCTACAACATAGAACACAGCAGGGATCATAAAATGGTGGTTGTGGGTGCAGCTGGAGTAAACAATGGCAGAGCTGGGATCATAAAATGGTGGTGGTGGGCGTGCCAGAACAAAACAATGGCAAAAAAAAAAAAAATTGATGGACGACAATGGTAAACAACAGCAGAGATCTAAAAATGGATCTGTAAAATTAAAGAAAAAATAAAAATTAAATGTGACAAAAAAATACCTACCTTACAAAACTTGTTTGTGATTCTGAAAAAAAAAAAGAAAATAGAGAAACTAAATAGCGTCACAAACTGGATCGCAGAGGATATAACGCCACAGACTTGATCGCAGAAAAAAAAAAACCAACTTCGTAGACTGGAACGCAGCAACCGCAATAGTGTTACAAACTGGATCGCAGTAGCTACAAAGGCTAGCAGGACACACTGGAACGATGCTGAAGATTTGAAAGAACCGCTTCTGCTCGAGAGCAATGGAGAGGAGTGCTGGTACGTCGTCTTTTATGACGCGGTCATCCAATCACAAAGCGGGAGAGCTGTGATAAATATCTATGAGATAAATAGTGACCACCAATCTGTGATGAGGGGCGTGCAAAAGGTTGCGCTCAGTCACGCCTATCGAGGTCGTGAGCTTTCACAGTACATGCAGTGTGGCACGTCCCAACGACCGCCAAAGTCGTTGAAGAGATCGCTAACCGCTGATGCGTCGTTAATGAGATCGTCCAGTTTGGCAGCTACTAGCGACCTTAAAACGATCACACCAACGATCTCATTAGTTTGCGTCGTTATCGTGATCGTTAGCGGGATCGTTTAGTGTGGCAGTACCTTAAGTTAGATGGATGGATCAAGAGAAACCAGCCAGATGAATTTGGGAGGTGCAAATATAATAATGGAGAGCGCCCATAAAAGGTATATAGCTAGTTATAATAGCAATGTCATACTAATAAAATCTGTAAACCTGGTGTGACTGCCAGAAATGGTTGTATTTTTAAGCTATACTGTTTATATAAATAGTACAGCTTAAAAGTACAACCATTTCTGACAATCACACCAGGTTTCTGTCCTGATGAAGAGGTCCTGTGTAGCCTCGAAACGCGTTGACTGTGAAGACCTGTAACAAATGTTATAATTTATTATCCGTTGGATACATTGTGTATTCCTCATCAGCAGCGCATGAGCGACATCTACATCCAGATTTTACTGTTCGGTCCTTCCAGTGACTGATGAGATCTATATATCTTTCTATTCTATATGTTTATACTGTATGCAATCCATCTATTCTATTGTTTTGAGTCCTGCCGTGATTTTACTGTGTGCGGCTGCTGAATTACCAGCTTTTTATCTATATATCTATCTATCTATCTATTATATATCTATCTATCAATTATCTACTTTAAAATACTTAAAAGCCAACGCAATTATTTCCCCGCACTTTTACCGAATCTTATCGACTATTTACAATTTTAATAAAAAATGCTCATGTTTTCGATCACGAATCCGAATGTGCTATAATCGTGCCCGATTTATGTTTGTCGATGATTTTCCCATCATATTCGCTCATCTAATTTATCCAAGAGCAGCAATCACAAATACGTCCAAACATTCAATTAATCTAGTTATCTGGCAAAGCAAGTTGAGGGCAATATGTTTAAATAGATGTTCTACATTTAAGTGCAAAAATATAGAACTGATTTGCAGGTTGACAATACGTGACATTACGAAGATATCGCTGTGCTTTCAATATAAATACTGCAGTTCAACTCCACCGTTTACAAGAAAACTCTGCAGAGCAACAATTATTATTAATTAGGATGCAAACTGTAGCTGAAGTGAAGCTGTGAAGACATATTGCATCTCTAGCTAACTAAACTGCCAAATACCATCACATCTAATCCCTATGAATATAAGACAGGAAGATGCTGAAATGGAAAGAAGACGAAATGTTCCAGGGAAGTTAATTTATGAAAGTTACCAATTTTATTTGTCTTTCTAATTTAGAGTTTTGTCGAAAAAGTTTTGTGTTTTTTGTATCTTATTTTTTGTTTAATTTCAAGATATTTCAAGTTAAATTGTTAGTTTGAAAACTATTGAGAAATGTGTTGAGCAGTACTAGACAGTGTGCCGCTACATGGTTTATTAGTCCTTCTTAATTAACATTCACTTCTCTGTACTCATCACAAAGCAATTAAGACTGAGAACATTTCATTAGAACATTTACTGTATCTAGGTTAATATCAAAACTTGATCACTAGAGGAAATAAACATATTTTAATATAGCAGTGAAAACCTGGGACCAGGATGCCCACAAAGCCACATTTCTCAATTAAAATGAGAGATTTTTGTCCATAATGAGTACTGATCGACCCTTTCCACACTGGCTAATACAAACTGTATATGGACAGAAGAACTGTAAAATCAATTGTTCTGTCCCAAGCGATTTGGATATCCAACATATGGGAAGAGGTGAGAGGAAGAGTCAGCTTACCATCAAGACTGTAGTGGTGTTCACAATGTATACATCACACGTAGCCACCTACATCCAGGCATACAAATCCACAGGGAAGGAAAGGAAACCCAGCAATGGCACAAGTTGTGGATTTAAAACTTCACATTTAATTCTTCATTAAAAAATGGAGGTGTTTCCATCATGAGAATAAACCTACGCGTTTCAGCTGCAAAGCCTTAATCAAGTATTGTTGAATATACCATCATTAGAGTATGTTGAAAATCACATCTCTGGTTAACAGCCAATTGGAGTATAGTGCACATTATGCACACACCTGATGACAAACATATGAGGGGCATTCATTAAAGATTTCTCCTGACCCACTTCTATTTATCACAGGGCTCTGAAACTGCACATGTGTAATGATATGTCTTTATAGGTTGCGTGCCGATTTGCAACTCAGAACTGATAATGGTCTTGATTTTACAGGTGCTGAAGTGGAGTGAGTTTTGATAATGGACCCAGTAGAATACAGAGCTGTCATCAAGTTCTTTTACTTGAAAGGCCGCACACCAAAGGAGACATTCGATGAGATTAAAGAGGTTTATGATGAGGATTCCTCATCATATGATGTCATCAAGAACTCACATCAACAATTCAAATATGGTCAGGATTTGGTGCAAATAGCTCCAATTCCAGGGTGACCCCACTCTGCTATTGATGAACACTGGAGGTCGCCATTTTGGAAAATCGCTGAGTAATTATTCGCCGCCTAGCCCAAAATGTCAAAATTAGTATGGGGCCATGAAAAAAAATCATTCAAGACCATCTTCACATGCATAAGTTATCCACTCGCTGGGTTCCACGGCTGCTCACACCTTTCCAGAAGCAGGAATGAGTCGAATGCTCTCAGGCTCTATTTATGAAGTGCCATGGAAACCAAGAGGACTTTTTAAACAGACTGATCACATAGGATGAAACCTGAATCCATCGCTATGATCCTGAGACTAAAGTCCAGTTGATGCAATGGAAGTATCATGACTCACCGCCCCCAAAGAAGGCACGTGCCCAACCCTTGGTAAGCAATATCATGCTCACAGTATTTTGGGACCAGTGCATAGTAGTAATAATGGATTTCCTTGCAAAGGGTACCATGATCACTGGGGTATACTATGCTTCACTGCTGTGGAAATTGTGGGAAGCCATCAAAACCAATAGATGTGGCATGCTCACCAAAATTGTCCACCTTCTGCACAACAGTGCACCAGTTCACAACTCACATGTTGCCCAAATGGAAGCATTCTCCTGTGGCCTTGAAATTCTACCTCATCCCCCTTACTCACAAGTCAAATGTTGCTTCTGGTGTAACCTGTCAACTTTTACAGCAGGGTTCCCCAACTCCAGTCCTCAAAGCCCACCAACAGGTCATGATTTCAGGATTTCCTTAGTATTGCCCTGGTGATAATTCATCATCTGTGCAATACAAAGGAAATCCTGAAAACATGACCTGTTGGTGGGCCTTGAGGACTGGAATTGGGGAACCCTGTTCTACAGCGAGGTATTTACAATTGCTTAAAGTGATGGGAGAAATGTGTGTCCCTAGATTGCACCGATGTAGAGAAGGACTAATAACTGTGCCAAGTTTCATGGTTCTCAGTCCACAGGAAATTGGCAAGGGGAAATCTTTAATGAACACCCATCGTATAATACAAATAAATCTTATAAACATACTAGATTAAAATACAGAAGCAACACATAAAGGTACTGCCACACTAAACAATCCCGCTAGCGATCACGATAACGACGCATACTAATGCGATCGCTAGCGGGATTGTTTCTATATCGCTAAATGCGGCCACATTTAGCGATATAGTTAACGACGCTATCGCCGTTAGCGATCTTCTTAACGACTTTAGCGGTACAAAAGTACCGCTAAATCGCTAAGAAAAGGTGCCACACTAGCGATATATACTTACCCAGCGGGAGCGCCGACGAGAAAATAGGGTCCGGAACGATTCCAGCGACGAGCGAGATCACAGCAGGAAGCTCGTCGCTGGCAGCTGCCGCACTGAACAACATCGCTAACGGGATCGCTAAATAGTGACGTTTTTTAGCGATCCCGTTAGCGATATTGTTCAGTGTGGCATACCCTTAATACATTACAAATAGTAAACAATGATATCCTGTCTTCCATTCAAACCTAAAGGGGTTCTTGTGTTCAGTCTGAACATCCAGAAGGATTCTCTTTTGAGAATTTTCCTTTTCAAATTTCCACCCCTAATAGATTTTTAACACCCTTTAAATGCCAACAAATTTCAAAGTGGAAACATCTCTTTTGTGCACATGCAATAGTGCTTTAGACCACAGAGATATTGACAGTTGTAGTGCTCACTGTGTCTGACATATGTCTCCTGATTCTTTTCTTAAGGCTGGAATCACACTAGCGTTTGGCATTCGATGCGAGAGTATGGGATGTGATATGCTAATGATCCTCGGCTCCAACTCTGCTGCAAGAGTGAGCCGAGTGTCAGTGCCCTGCAATCCGATTCTCTTGTATGTGAGAATCAGGGCACAGGTGCGGAGGAGACAGAGAAAGCAATTTCTGCATCCACTTCATTGCCTGCATCCACGGGAATCGCACTGCAATTGGGTGATATCCGAGTGCAGTGGGAGTTTCACATGCACCTAAAGACTTGTAATCCTATTCTCGAATGCAAGC
Source organism: Oophaga sylvatica (assembly GCA_033576555.1). Taxonomy (NCBI): domain Eukaryota; kingdom Metazoa; phylum Chordata; class Amphibia; order Anura; family Dendrobatidae; genus Oophaga; species Oophaga sylvatica. The sequence goes on along the minus strand of JARQOD010000002.1, from coordinate 600,259,988 downwards.
CCAGCATGGCGAATCGGCATGAGAAAATAATCGCAGCTTACATTAGGCCTAGTGCAATCCAATTTTTTATTGGATTGCACTCTTCCAATTTAATCGCAAGTGTGAGTATCCCACACATTGTACCTGGCGTTTTGTACATGCAATGAAATAAACAACCCGCAGTATTGCAGTTTATGAAGCTTTTTATGTTGTACCTCTGACCCATGGTAGATGAAAAAATATTGTACTTTTAAGTGGCTGTTCACATGAAACACATATTGAATGACCACAACAACAAAAAAAAGCCTTAAGTGTAAGCCAGGTATCAGTAGATATCTGTCAAAAAAGGCTGCTAGATAATAAGAAGCATATACAGTAAATAACAGTCTATATCTCCTGGCTTACTGAAAATAGACATCTGGATAATTAAGAATAAATGCAGTGTTGTCACACAATAGTTTCACAAGGTCTTTGCAAACAGTCTAATTTTGCTATAACAAAGGATATTCCATGCAAATCTGAAAATCAAGGCTAAGTGCAAATTATCAAAAGCAAGCATCCATTCTTTTCTACATTCACTTGTTACAGATGAATCAAAGTAGCATAAAAGTGATATCAGTACTCATCAAAGCTCATTTTCAAAAACGTGATAGAATTCCACACCAGTTTAGTAAGATAAAAGTGCGAGCTGCATTTAGACATGCCGAACAGTGTGATTTAAAATTTTTATTTAAGGAGTCATAGACCATCTTGTACTGGAGAATTCCAAAGAATATGCGTGCACCAGTGTCCTAATTTTATCTATGTGACTTTGAAACAGAGCCTTTTCATATATAATATGTTGCTCGCACGGACTTGTTTAATAGATGACTCCCTAAATCTAATCTATAGCTTATTAACTTTAATTGCATTTTATTTTTTAGGTGCACTAAATTATAACAGGGAAAAGCATTTTAATTGCTCTCAATGAAATTTATGCTAGTCCTTGTTCATAGAGGAGCAATACATCATTCGTTAAATAGTATTATTAACGTAGATTATCACTAAGAGAATGAACAAAAGTGCATCCATCTTGTATTATTAAATCACAATTAAAGTTTAAATAAATAATGACCATTAGCTTAGCATTCAACAGTCTGTTCATTGTACATTACCCTACAAGCCTACATCCTTCAATACTTTATGACAAGATTTGTTTACTTACGTTCCTGCAATGGTCTAAGCCATGTGATTGTAGTCATATTATTACACCTCGACAGAACAAAGTAACTCTTTACTCTTTATCATCCAAGAGCTAAAAACAGATGTGTTCATCTTCAACTATGCTCACCGTATCCAAATATGAATGTCAAGAAGGGACCAGCTTGGAGAAAATCCATTTGACCTGTAGGGAAAGAAAACTAAATTTTATCTTACTTACATATTTTCTGATCTGTAATTCTTTGTTTTAGTGCATGTGGAGAAAATGGTCTGTCTTCCAATCATCAAGTCCCAATTTGGTTAAAGGGAGACTTTTGGCAAAAAAATAACTGTTGAAACCAAGCACAGGTGCTCAGTGCACCCTCGGCATGGCCAAAGACTTCAGAGACCTTCATAAGTACTTGTTTTGCATCTATCTTTTCCATTCTTTGGCTACTGCAAAGCCATAACTATCAAACAATGAGAAAGAGGCCAAAATAGCAAAAAAAAGCAGATGAGAAGGTGCATTAAGCTGTTTGGCCAGTAAAAGGGTGCACTGAGATTTTGTTCTGACAGACTTCCTTTAACTAGGATTTAAGAGACAATCTCCGAAATAAGGGCATTACGGTCCTGGGCCAGCGGAACAAAGGGGCATGCTAACCCAGTGCTATTTTAAGCCAAATATGCAAAACGTAAGAGCATTTTGATGAATTGTATTGCACAGCAGAGAGCCATCGGCTCCCTACACTGTACTAGCAATACAAGCCTCAGATCAATCAAAGGCTAGCAGCTTATTTTGACGTGCCCATTACAGGCGGGACATGGCATCACTGCCATTTGCTGACCCACCCACCTCATGAGCTATAGAGCAGAAAAGGGACATTGGTTGCTGTGGGGAAATAAACAGGTGAGACAATACTTTTTATTTTTTAACTGTGTTGAAGAAAAGCACCATAGAGGACATTTTGAAAGAATGGGTCCAGAATGGAAGATATTATTAAAGAAAGGGGCCAGGATAAGGGCCATTATTATAAAAATCGGCCTGGATAGGGGACATTGTTAAAGAAAGAGATCAGGTTGGTGGCAACATTGTTAAAGAAATGGGTAATTATAGGGGAAAATAATATTAAAGAATGGGACCTGGATGGATGATTATTATGGATGATTATTAAAGAAAGGGGGCAGGATGAAGGGCATTTTTAAATAAATGGGCAAGGACCAGGGACATTATTAAAGAACGGGACCAGGAAGAGGGACATTATTAAACAAAGGTGAAAGAATGGGGTTCATTATTAAGAAAATGGACCAGGAAAGGGAACATTATTAAAGTAAGTGGCCAAGTCTGATGACTTTATTAAAGAAAGGAGCCAGGATGGGAACATTTTGGAAGGATGGAAGCTAGGAAGGGACATTATTACAACAAGACAGCCAGGATGGGGGACATATTTAAAGGAAAGGGGCAAGGATGGTTGACATTATTATAAGATGATGGACATTATTACAAGATAGGGGTCAAGATGGGGAACATTATTTCAGGATATGTGGGAGCCTGGATGAAGAACATACATTATTAGTTTATGGTAGCAGGAGGGGAACTTTACTACTAAATAGAGCCAACTGGAGGACATTATTACTTTATAGGGTCACCTAAGGGCCAATAATACTTTATAGGGCCAATTGGAGGGAGAATAATATTACACCACAATGGGAGACAGTAATAATATTCCCTATTGTGCCCCATACATGATTAACAATTAATTTATGAGGCCACAACTTGGGATATTCCAACAGTATTAACATAAGTGAACACTTTTCCTGTATGGGGGCATAAATAATGTACATTACTACTCCATTGGTACCTCTGGAGAGTGGCATTACTGTTGTATTTGAGCACAAACACAGGTATTACTACTGAAAGAGAAATGCTAGTAATGAATTTGGCCTAAAAAGCGGAGATATGCATTAGTACTATACTGGGGCCACAGAGGAGACATTTCTGATGTGACAAGTTGACAATAGAAGACATCACTACTGTAATATATTTTATTTACTTGGATATGCTGGGGAGAAAAAAAGGTAGGTACTGTTACTGTGCAGGGCACATGGGGGACACTGTTGCACTTTTCTTATTCATCTGGCACAGTATAAAAGAGAGATATAAATGTGTCGAGGGTGCTGTATAAGCAACAAGACATAGATGTCTGTGTGTTAGTTTTTGCAGAAATGAGTCCTTGCTTGAATAAGTCATAACTCCTTGGTCAAACCAATGGTGCACCAAGTGCCAGTGCTTGGCTTGAAATTTCCATTTGTGATAACAGACTCTAAGTTATCAAATATTTCTATGCAATCTGTTTTGCTCTCTCATATAGTGAGGATTCTTTTAACAGTTATTACAGGGTGTCTTCAATCTAATCTTGAGCGGTAGCACAGAGGAATGGAGTGTAGATTTTTGAAATTTTATTTGTAATAATTACTCTAGGAAAAGAATCTGCAAAATAAAAGGAATTGGCTTAATTGTTATAGCGGAGTGCCTAGACACTTATTATTATACTTGTATATTGTATTTAAGCTTTTTCAAAGTATAATATACCGAGCATGTGCATTTATGAGCAATTAATATTTTTATTCCTTTTGCTAATGGTATATTTTATAGATATGAAGTGTATGCGGGTATTTACTGTTCCACTTCAGTCTGTATTACACATTTCAGAATTCATCGCTTCCACTTCAGTACCAGTAATTTACTTTTATAATGCTATTAATAAAATAAGCCTTGTCTTTGCTTTGGCACGTACATTAAGACATGTGAAGACATTGAAATTAAAATGCTTTAGAAATCTCAATTTGAATGAAAAAAAAAATCATGCCGTTCTATTTGCGATAATCTCTTTTCTTATGTCAAATGTTCTCTTTGCTTTCTAAGCTAACATCACAAAGAGATGACCGACTCGAGTGTTTAAATGTAGATTCTTTTGTAGTACATTTTATAGAAGGGAAAGAAGAAAGAAAAAATGGAGTCAAGAATAAAAAGAAAGATTGCCGAGATAACCAAGACAACTGTCACAAAGTACCATCCATTAGAGTAAATAAAGAATTCCTCTTGAAAGAGCTATTGAATAATTGATACAGCATATGATTACATGGTAGGGCATGCTGTCACACCAGCGATACATTTTGTACTGATTGTGAATTTGCAGCGACTGCTTCGTTCGGCATGGTTCATAATTTATTGGAAATAGGAAATAATGAAAACTGGTAACTTAATTGAATTTAAAGAGGACAAAAATTAAACATTTAAATGCAGTCGTTGGTTTCTGAAGGCCTTCATTTGATCAGAAATGAAATGTAAGTCAGCTCATTGTACATTTTTCTTATAAAAGCAGTGTATGTGACCTGTTATTGCAATTACAAAGTCCCATTGTAGCTTTACCTTTAGGGAATTTACCCTTATATGTTAAAAAACTGCATGCAGAATAGAGCAATACAGTAATATTCTTCTATTGTTGGAATCTAGAGCTGCAGCCCTGTGATAATAGAGTAAGGCAATGACAGAAATTACCTTCCAAGTCCATCAACAGAATGCAGACTGCCTTTTATGAATGGCCAATTGTGCCATATTATATATTAGAAAGTTGCAGGACGTGCCATTCCTGCTGTATTGAAATGGAAGTTCCCATCGTTCCTATACGGCAGCATTGATATTCCTCACTGCACTGTGAGCAGGTTGAAATAATTTTGTTTCCTTTCCCATAGTGGGGCTCACAATCTAATTTCTCTATTTGGCACACACAAAAAAATCCAATCCAAATTTCAAAGACAGTAGCCGGTATGTCTTTGGACATAGAATGCTTTATGTGAAAAGTGTTTGTAAGCATATACTGTGAACTGTAAAATGCACATAAAGCTGCAGTCACACAGTCAAATCCTAAGTCGCATTTCAAGGCCTGGTAAAGTATTGACAGTGATTTGTAGGATTGCTGCTTCCAATAGGTGGTGCTATAAAATTCAAGTCCTCTTCTTCTCAAAAAGCAATTTGCATATTAAATTTCCCAGAGGAACATTGTAAGGCGAATAAGCATCCTTACCTTGACATGCCAGAGCGGGTATGTCACTCTTCCCAAGGAAAACCGTTATCCCTTATACATAAACCTGCAGTAACGCCTCCAGCTTAGAGAGGTTGTCAACTGCTTAGATTTCGATTGTGCATCCTTAAGGCTCATGCACATGACCATATTTTCAAACCTAGTGCATTCCGACAAAATATTGACTAATACTCTGAATAATGTTATTCTACGTGGCCATGGAAGTGTCTAATTTTTTCGGATGAGAGACTATACGCTGGTGTGACCTTAGCCTTAGGATAGGTCATCAATATCTAATTGGTGGCAGTACTACACCAGTTAGCTTAATACATCTCAGGCAGTGGCTTAAAGCGGTTTTCCCACAAACTAAGTACATTTTTACCAATAGATCTTGTAATAATAATAAATTCCACAATTGGATGTGTTTAAAAAAATGTCCTGTGCTGAGATAATCTTATAAATGTGCCCCTGCTATGTAATGTGTAATGGTTGTGTCTGACCGTACAGTCATGGGCAAAAGTTTTGAGAATGACACAAATATTATATTTTCACATGATCTGCTGCCCTCTGGTTTTTATGTGTGTTTGACAGATGTTTTTATCACAGACAGAAATATAATTGCAAACATATGAGTAACAAAAGCTTATATTGACAGAATGAGTTAATGCAGCAAGTCAATATTTGCAGTGTTGACCCTTCTTCTTCAGGACCTCTGCAATTCTCCCTGGCATGCTCTCAATCAACTTCTGGACCAAATCCTGACTGATAGCAGTCCATTCTTGCACAATCAATGCTTTCATTTTGTCAGAATTTTTAGGTTTTTGTTTGTCCACCTGTCTCTTGATGATTGACCACAAGTTCTCAATGGGATTAAGATCTGGGGAGTTTCCAGGCCATGGACCCAAAATTTCTGTTTTGTTCCCTGAGCCATTTAGTTATCACCTTTGCTTTATGGCAAGGTGCTCCATCATGCTGGAAAAGGCATTGTTGATCGCCAAACTGCTCTTGGAGGGTTGGGAGAAGTTACTCTTGGAGGACATTCTGGTACCATTCTTTATTCATGGCTGTGTTTTTAGGCAAGACTGTGAGAGAGCCGATTCCCTTGGCTTGAGAAGCAACCCCACACATGAATGGTTTCAGGATGCTTAACAGTTGGCATAAGACAAGACTGGTGGTAGCGCTCACATTGTCTTCTCCGAATGAGGCGTTTTCCTGATGTCCCAAACAATCGAAAAGGAGATTCATCAAAGAAAATAACTTTACCCCAGTCCTCAGCAGTCCACTGCCTGTACCTTTTGCAGAATATCAGTCTGTCCGTGATGTTTTTTCTGGAGAGAAGTGGCTTCTTTGCTGCCCTCCTTGAGACCAGGCCTTGCTCCAAGAGTCTCCGCCTCACAGTGCGTGTAGATGCACTCACACCTGCCTGCTGCCATTCCTGAGCAAGCTCTGCGCTGCTGGTAGCCCGATCCCGCAGCTGAAACACTTTTAAGAGACGGTCCTGGCGCTTGCTGGTCTTTCTTGGGCGCCCTGGAGCCTTTTTGGCAACAATGGAACCTCTCTCCTTGAAGTTCTTGATGATGCGATAGATTGTTGACTGAGGTGCAATCTTTCTAGCTGCAATACTCTTCCCTGTTAGGCCATTTTTGTGCATTGCAATGATGACTGCACCTGTTTCTTTAGAGATAACCATGGTTAACAGAAGAGAAACAATGATGCCCAGCACCAGCCTCCTTTTAAAGTGTCCAGTGGTGTCATTCTTACTTAATCATGACAGATTGATCTCCAGCCATGTCCTCATCAACACCCACACCTGTGTTAATGGATCAATCACTGAAAAGAGGTTAGCTGGTCCTTTTAAGGCAGGGCTGCAATGATGTTGAAATGTGTTTTGGGGGATAAAGTTCATTTTCTAGCCAAATATTGACTTTACAAGTAATTGCTGTTAAGCTGATCACTCTTTATAACATTCTGGAGTATATGCAAATTGCCATTAGAAAAAGTGAAGCAGTAGACTTTGTAAAAATTAATATTTGTGTCATTCTCAAAACTTTTGGCCATGACTGTACAGTAACATATTAGCAAAAAAAATCGGACTTACATATAACAATAGCCGAAAGAAGAGATCCAGAAAATAACGATAAAAATTTGCAATATTTTATTAATACTATTAAAATGAACCACAATAAAATCCTAATGGAATATAATCAATCATGGCACCCAAATAGGGGAGACGCCAGGTGTGCACTAAATATACAGCAACACAAACACCAATATTAAATATATCCGGTAAACAAATCAAAGCAATTATTGCATAAAAAATCACAATGTTCCATCAAGACGAAATTATACTGAGAATAACAGTGCACATTACTGAAAACCAAATCAAATGGTGAAGGTAGCAGTGACACAAAAAGCCTGGCGCCTATCTTCACCCCGATGTGCGTTTTGCATCCATCTTTTTCTGAGGGCGTGCAGTAACATAGTCTAATCATATTTCAGCTCCTGGGCAATGTGGGGGAAGGAGAAATGAAGATATAGACAGGACAGCAGGGGATCACAGATGATTCGTTCTGTGAGGTAAAATACTTTCCTGTTGTGAACACCTTTAATCTGGCTTCTGAGATTTGGCTCCCTCTGGTGGTTGCTTCTGGTAATGGAGCTACTCTGGCTAACAGAAGTCAATCACCTGACGGTGATGATTGGAAATCAGGTGTTACTGACTTGGGAGAAATAAGTGAGCAGCCTTCCCATAATGCTTGCCGGTGATTTGTTTCATCCTAGCCTTTTGGAAGTCTGCTTGCTCCCTGCTGTGTCCTGCATCTTTCAGATAAGTTATTTTGCTGTTAAATCTGTGGCTTTTGTTTACATTTTGCTTTTCTCAGTTTTCTGCCTTGCTTGAGTTAGTTCAGCCGGGGTTCCCAGCAGGGACCCGGCTGGACCCTGTGTTCATTTGCCACAGCCTGCTTCAGTCTTTTCTGTGGTTCTAGTTCCCTGTTATTTCAGTATCTGTTGTTTTGCTTCCAGTGACACCAGAGTTCTGATTTAGTGGGGGAGAGGTCGTTTGGCCTCAGGATTTTTGCATATCAAACGTGTTGGAGTTTTCTTAGGGTTTTTGCTGGATTGCAGACAGTATCCTTTTCTGTCCTGTTCTATCTAGACAGTCTGGGCCCCAGCATTTGCTCGCTCTATTTTCTGTCTGTGTTTGTGCTTCATCTGTCTCACCGACAATATATGTTTGGGGGCTATCTATTCCTTTGGGGCTCTACTCCGGGGCAGTTAGCTTTACCCTTTCTCTCTTTAGGCTTAGTTAACTCTTTGGCTGTTCCGAGACGTTTAGGGCATCGTAGGTACGTCCCATGGCTAATTCTAGTTGTGTTGTCAGTTTAGGGGTCATAAATTCGCTAAGTTACCAACCTCTCTTGGTGTCTGGTTGCCTAGCCTATTTTTCCTATTATCCTCCTCGGTTACCAAACCATAACACTTTCCTGTACGTTTAAAAACATGTTTTACCCAAAAGAAAAAATAGTTTTACCTCACAGAAAAAATGTTTTGTACTCCAAATCCTCCAATTGCTCTGAAAACGTGTATGGCACTTTTCTCTTTTCATCACACACTAATCTTTCCTGGTGTGCTGTCAAACACACAATCTATAGTGAGTGTGCACATAATGAGGCTCAGTTTTTGTTTTGTTGTAGAGTGCCTAAATTTTTCCCACAATTTTCAAAAATTGTAGCAAAACAATGTGTTTTTGCTTAGATTTCGACAAAGCAGCGTAATGTGAATGCAGCCTTCTAATTGCTGCAGTGTTTTATGGATTTCTCTCTGTATCTCTATGAATAAAGCTGAATAAAGATACCAGTTCAAATATAAAAAATAAACCCATATAAATAGGACTCTCTATAAATTAAGGAGAAGACAAAGTCAAAATGCTAAAAGAGCATAAAGATTTTATTTATTTTACAAAAATTTTCACAGAAATATCTGATAAAGTTTTTTCCTTTTTATGGGTGCAATGTGATTGACTCCATAAGTGACTATAAAGGGCTGTGAAATTGGTCATGAAAAATGGTAACATTACATGTGCAATCAATAGATTAGATCCCTGTTCAGCATCTGTTTCAAATGATGATTACTAATTCAGTAATGCTCCATATTTACTAAAAAGGAGAGTAGTTTAGTGAAGGAGAACTGAGCACCTACTTGTCAGATAGTACTCATAATTGTATGCTGCACATATTATGTGAGGTAGAAAAGAAGGGAGTAGTATCAATAATTAGAGTAATTACCCATGATCCTGCCACGTTCATGGCCCCTTGAATAAGCTGTCAGTGGAGATGAGCGAACCCAAGCTTAAAAGTTCATGGTTCATACCGGACACTAAATTCGGTGCTAAAGGCCGAACACGGAATTCTCCCCGAAGTTCGGTTTAATACTCAGAGTTTCGGAAAGAGAGAGAAATTTTCCAGAGCCAAAGTTCCGGTCCTCATTGTTTTCAGTGGTGTTCAGGTTCAGGTTCAAGTTCTGGTACCCAAACAGAACTTTGGACTAAAGTTCGGGTTGGGCACCAGGACTTCCACAGTTTCGCTTATCCCTACCTGTGAGCTCTGATGTCCTTTCACTATCGAGATTCACTATAAAATGGCTGCTGCTTTTAATGCTTCTGCTTTAATATGATGAGAAATGGGGAAAGGAAGAATGATCTCCAGCATGAAAACTTAGATAAAAATGCAAATTTATTTAAAAAATGTATTAAAAATAAACATCCATAAAGATACAATACATGGGCAGGGTCCGTGGTACAACCAATGCGTTTCGACCCATTGGGGTCTTAATTATGGTAAATGCATGGTTTGCATTTTTTTTCCAAGTTTTCAAGCTGGAGATCATTCTTCCTTTCCCCGTTTCTCTTTGTTGTGGACAATGCATCTTATTAAGGCACCTCCCTGCGTGTACTACTTCACTATTCCTCTGGAACTGACACCTTGATCGGGTATTGAGGGCGAACTCCTGCTAAAATTGGTGAGCTGAATTTTTCCTTTTTCCTTTTCCCTGTTTGCTTTAATATGATATTTCCTCCTGATTTACTGTGAAAAATCATGTGAAATTTGGTAGGCATTATGAAAAAGCTGAACCCAAGATCACATGGGCCTTTTCTGACAGATGTAATCTTGTATGTATTATAAAATAGCAATGGCCAATATCGATTTACGCAAAGTGCAAAACACCACTACTGTGATCATTTTCAGGTACTGCAGCCCAGCTCAATGTACTTCATTAGGAGTTGAGCTACAGCACTTTACAACAGCCACTACACCGTGATCAGCGCTGGATTATATCAACTCCATATAATGTTAATGGCCGGCCACTGCCGGAGATGAGAACCTCCAATCAGAGTGGCAGAGTGGGTGCCAGGTGTTTGAAACACAGCCAGTGAAAGGCCATCAATATATAAGCAGTTGACAGCCTTTTTGAAAAAGTAAAAGTAAGAATTAATTTTTCATATGGACACTTCTTTTTACAGACTCACCGAAATGTACTAATATTTGGCAACAAAACTGCTTAAGAAGGAAACCCCTTCAGACCAGAGGAAAACATTTTGTCCACCTTTGATCTCCAAAGCAGAGCACTGGAAGGCAACAATCCTAATCATCTTGTAACACCTGTGTTGGCATCTCCACAGAGATGCCAAGATACTCACCATCCCAATTGCTCTCCTGCTTCTGCCTTGGTTCCTGTGTATCAGGGTCTGCAGTTGCCTAACAGGTCCACTTGCAGCATGCTTAGGGTACGCGCGGGTGCACGTTCTGTACTTAAAGAGACTGTGCATGCACTCCTTTTGTATCCCCAGCCTACAGTTGGAAGGCACTTACTATTCAAGATGCCTATGCCTGTTGAGATGTTCCTTAGCAACAAATGTAGTTAGTTTGTTTGCAAGATGCTAGCTTGTTCTCAGCAGTGATGGGCAAACCCGTGGATATTCGAGTCTGGCGGATTTGGCCGAACATTTAACCACTTTCTGCCATCACATGTACTATTCCGTCCATGTGCCCTGTGACTTAATTCCCATGGATGAATAGGTCATCATAAGCGATCAGCAGCGCTCATGCAGCTGATCTCGGCCGGGTGTCAGCTGATTATCACAGCTGACACCTGGCACCAAGTGCCAGGAGTGGTCACAGACATGATCGCAGCGTTCCGGTGGCATAGGGAAGCATCGCACAGGGAGGGGGCTCACTGTGTGCTTCCCTGAGACCCTCAGAGCAGCGCAATGTGATCGCGTTGTTACAAGGGCCTCCTCTCTGCAGGCCCCCAGATCCAAGATGGCTGCAGGGTCCTTTCAGGTCCTGCAGGGAGGTGGCTTGTCAGTGCCTGCTGAGAGTGCTCTGCAAACTGTCAGATCAGCGATCAGACACTATATAGTGATGTCCCACCCTGGGATCAAAGTGCTCACCACACATCTAGTTAAGTTCGTTGGGGGGGTCTAGTTTCCAAAATGGGGTCATTTGTGGGGGTTTCCACTGTTTAGTCACATCAGGGGCTCTCCAAACGTGACATGACGCCTACAGACCAGTCCATCAAAGTCTGCATTCCAAAATGTCACTACTTCCCTTCCGAGCCCTGACGTGTGCCCATACAGTAGTTTTCTCCCACATATTGGGTATCAGCGTACTCAGGACAAACTCACAATATCTTTTGTGGTCTTGTTACCCTTGGGAAAATAAAAATTAGGGGTGAAAAGATCATTTTTGTGGAAAAAATATGATTTTTGAATTTCATGGCTCTACCTTATAAACTTCTGTGAAGCCCTTGAGGGTTCAAAGTGCTCACCACACATTTACCTTTATATTGTCTGTACCTGCCTTTGGGCCATTTTCTGCATATCGTGTCCCCATTTTTTCGGATTTTTATATCCGTACATGTATTTTAAATATTTTGAATAAAACTGTGTACTTTTATGGTGATTAAGCTTCCTATTTTTCTTTTAGGGGTGCCCAGGCTACTGGCAGGTATGGACTCCCACTAGCAGCTTTATTTACTGCATGTCTTATATTGCTTTGTGCATTTGAACGCAAATTTTTGCATATTACATAGCACTTGCTGCAGACTCTGCATTTGCACATTGGAATTTATAACGCTAGCATTATTAGTGGGGGGCAATTTTAGGATTTTTTTGTCTCATGCGCATATATATATCTGTCTGAGAGATGTCTCCATATAATACACGTATCAATGAATATGTGTTCAGCAGTGCCTTCAACCTATCTGGCACTTTTACCACCAATTAGCTTATATAGCTTTTGAATGTGAAAACACAGATATATGTGCTATCAAAATACCTTTATATTGTCTGTACCTGCCTTTGGGCCATTTTCTGCATATTGTGTCCCCATTTTTTCGGATTTTTATATCCGTACATGTATTTTAAATATTTTGAATAAAAATTTGTACTTTTATGGTGATTAAGCTTCCTATTTTTCTTTTTTGGATTTAAGTTCCTTGAGGGGCCTAGTTTCCAAAATGGTGTCATTTTTGGGGGGTTTCCATTGTTTAGGCACATCAGAGGCTCTCCAAACATGACATGGCGTCCAGCCAATTCTGCGTTGAAAAATTAAAACGGCTCTCCTTCCCTTCCAAGCTCTGCCATGCACCCAAATAGTGGTTTACCCCGCGTACTCAGGACAAATTGGACAACAACTTTTGGGGTCCAATTTCTCCTGTTACCCTTGGGAAAATAAAAAATTGGGGGCAAAAGCATCATTTTTGTGGAAAAATTATGATTTTTTACTTTTACTGCTCTACGTTATAAACTTCTGTGAAGCACTTGGGGGTTCAAGGTGCTCACCACACATCTAGATAAGTTCCTTAGGGGGTCTACATTCCAAAATGGTGTCACTTGTCGGGGATTTCCATTGTTTAGGCTCATCAGGGGCTCTTCAAACGCAACATGGCGTCTGATCTCAATTCCAGCCAATTTTGCATTGAAAAGTAAAACAGCTCTCCTTCCCTTCCAAGCTCTGCCGTGCGCCCAAGCAGTGGTTCCCCCCACATATTGGGTATCAGCGTACTCAGGACAAATTGCACAACAACTTTTGCAGTCCAATTTCACCAAATATTACCCCACTTGTCACACCACCAGGGTAAATGGGAAGAGGTGCCTTTTTAGAGGCGGCTGTGGATTCCATTTTTAGGATGGGAGAGCCAATATCCATGTTTCCTTCCCAGTCTGAGAATACCATCCCCAGCTGTCTGCTCACAGAGAAGTCCGTGTTCTGGATCCATGCATGGACACTAGCGGTTTGGTATGGACCCCAAACTTTAACATTGGGGTTCACCTGTTCTTAGCTATTAGGTTCCTATTAGGTACCTTAACCTGACACTACTATAACGGTATGTTAACGCGCACCTATGCTTACCTCAAGTATCTATCCTGACCTTGGTCTCTGAGTTCATGTCTGCTGTCCTGACCCTTGAGATCAGCTGCTGCGGGATTGGAGTCCATCCTAGCTTTCTCCTGTGGCACAAGTCTAACTACACCATCAGTGGACTAGTGAAAACCCAGCCTAGTTTGCCTAGCTACACGGCTCCAGGCTCTCAATGGTCCGTGGTGCAGTGGTTTCACAAACCATCTAAGTTACACATCTATCCCCATTCTTACAATCTCACTGTTGGACTTTGTTCCACATATGATGTCACATCTGAACCTGGACTTATCAGGAAAATGATTCTCATTATTTCTGTAATAGCAATATTGGTAAAATTTCTTAGCATTATAATATACCTTGGGATTTCAATAAATAAAAAAGGTTAAAATAGGTGTCGGGATGAACACATTAATGTATTTGGGTAAGTCATCAATATCAGATTGGTAGGGGGGTCACACACCGAGGACTCCCACCAATCAGCTATTATCAGCTTTGGCAGCTGCAAGGTGTAAACAATGAACACAGCTGGACTGAGTGGCCCCATACATTGTTTAGTGGCCGCCCCTGGGTACTGAACATTGTCTTCCTTTCTAGTGAATGGACCTATACTCTATCCCAACAAGGGTTTTCTTTTAAGGGGGTCTGTTTACATGCATTAACCCCTTCACCCCCAAGGGTGGTTTGCACGTTAATGACCGGGCCAATTTTTACAATTCTGACCACTGTCTCTTTATGAGGTTATAACTCTGGAACGCTTCAACGGATCTTCGAGATTCTGAGACTGTTTTCTTGTGACATATTGTACTTCATGATAGTGGTAAAATTTCTTCCATATAACTTGCATTTATTTATGAAAAAAACGCAAATATGGCAAAAATTTTGAAAATTTTGCAATTTTCAAACTTTGAATTTTTATTCCCTTAAAACAGAGAAATATGTCACACAAAATAGTTAAGAAATAACATTTCCCACATGTCTACTTTACATCAGCACAATTTTGGAAGCAAAATTTTTTTTTGTTAGGAAATTATAAGGGTTAAAAGTTGACCAGCGATTTCTCATTTTTACAACAAAATTTACAAAGCCATTTTTTTTCGGGACCACCTCATATTTGAAGTCACTTTGAGGGGTCTATATAGAGAAAATACCCAAAAGTGACACCATTCTAAAAACTACACCCCTCAAGGTACTCAAAACCACATTCAAGAAGTTTATTAACCCTTCAGGTGCTTCACAGGAGCTGAAGCAACGTGGAAGGAAAAAATTAACATTTTACTTTTTAGTCACAAAAATGATCTTTTACAAACATTTTTTTTATTTTCACAAGGGAAAAAGGAGAAAAAGGACTGATAAATTGTTGTGCAATTTCTCCTGAGTACGCCGATACCCCATATGTAGGGAAAACCACTGTTTGGGCACACGGCAGAGCTCGGAATGGAAGGAGCGCAGTTTGACTTTTCCAAACCAAAATTGGCTGGAATTGAGAACAGACGCCATGTCGCGTTTGGAGAGGCCCCGATGTGCCTAAACAGTGGAAACCCCCCACATGTGACCCCATTTTGGAAACTAGACCCCCTAAGGAACTTATCTAGATGTGTGGTGAGCAGTTTGAAACCCTCAAGTGCTTCACGCAAGTTTGTAATGTAGAGCCGTGAAGAAAAAAAATCATATTTTTTTCCACAAACATGATGTTTTAGTCCCAAAATTTTTATTTTCCCAAGGGTAAGAGGAGAAATTGGACCACAAAAGTTGTTGTCCAACATGTCCTGAGTACGCTGATACCCCATATTTTTTTTTTTTTTTTTTTTTTTTTTTTTTTTTTTTTTTTTTTTTTTTTTTTTTTTTTTTTTTTTTTTTTTTTTTTTTTTTTTTTTTTTAAAAAAAAAAAAAAAAAAAAAAAAAAAAAAAAAAAAAAAAAAAAAAAAAAAAAAAAAAAAAAAAAAAAAAAAAAAAAAAAAAAAAAAAAAAAAAAAAAAAAAAAGTACGCCGATACCCCAATATGTGGGGGGGAACACTGTTTTGGGCGCACGGCAGGGCTTGAAAGGGAAGGAGCGCCGTTTTGACTTTTCCAAACCAAAATTGCTGGAATTGCGAACGGACGCCATGTTGCGTTTGGAGGGCCCCTGATGTGCCTAAACAGTGGAAACCCCCACATGTGACCCCATTTTGAAACTAGACCCCCTAAGGAACTTATCTAGATGTGTGGTGAGCACTTTGAACCCTCAAGTGCTTCACGCAAGTTGTAATGTAGAGCCGTGAAGAAAAAAAATCATATTTTTTCCACAAACATGATGTTTTAGTCCCCAAATTTTTATTTTCCCAAGGGTAAAGAGGAGAAATTGGACCAAAAGTTGTTGTCCAACATGTCCTGAGTACGCTGATACCCCAATATGTGGGGGGGAACCACTGTTTGGGCGCACGGCAGGGCTTGAAGGGAAGGAGCGCTGTTTGACTTTTCCAAACCAAAATTGGCTGGAATTGCGAACGGACGCCATGTTGCGTTTGGAGGGCCCCTGATGTGCCTAAACAGTGGAAACCCCCCACATGTGACCCCATTTTGGAAACTAGACCCCTAAGGAACTTATCTAGATGTGTGGTGAGCACTTTGAACCCTCAAGTGCTTCACGCAAGTTTGTAATGTAGAGCCGTGAAGAAAAAAAATCATATTTTTTCCACAAGCATGATGTTTTAGTCCCAATTTTTATTTTCCCAAGGGTAAGAGGAGAAATTGGACACCAAAAGTTGTTGTCCAACATGTCCTGAGTACGCGATACCCCATATGTGGGGGGAACCACTGTTTGGGTGCACGGTAGGGCTTAAAAGGGAAGGAGCGCCGTTTGACTTTTCCAAACCAAATTTGGCTGGAATTGCGAACGGACGCCATGTTGCGTTTGGAGGGCCCCTGATGTGCCTAAACAGTGGAAACCCCCACATGTGACCCCATTTTGGAAACTAGACCCCTAAGGAACTTATCTAGATGTGTGGTGAGCACTTTGAACCCTCAAGTGCTTCACGCAAGTTTGTAATGTAGAGCCGTGAAGAAAAAAAAATCATATTTTTTCCACAAACATGATGTTTTAGTCCCCAAATTTTTATTTTCCCAAGGGTAAGAGGAGAAATTGGACCACAAAAGTTGTTGTCCAACATGTCCTGAGTACGCCGATACCCCATATGTGGAGGGGAAACCACTGTTTGGGCGCACGGCAGGCTTGAAAGGAAGGAGCGCGTTTGACTTTTCCAAACCAAAATTGGCTGGAATTGCGAACGGACGCCATGTGCGTTTGGAGGGCCCCTGATGTGCCTAAACAGTGGAAACCCCCACATGTGACCCCATTTTGGAAACTAGACCCCCTAAGGAACTTATCTAGATGTGTGGTGAGCACTTTGAACCCTCAAGTGCTTCACGCAAGTTTGTAATGTAGAGCCGTGAAGAAAAAAAATCATATTTTTTTCCACAAACATGATGTTTTAGTCCCCAAATTTTTATTTTCCCAAGGGTAAGAGGAGAATTGGACACAAAAGTTGTTGTCCAACATGTCCTGAGTACGCTGATACCCCATATGTGGGGGGGAACCACTGTTTGGGCCACGGCAGGGCTTGAAAGGGAAGGAGGCGCCGTTTGACTTTTCCAAACCAAAATTGGCTGGAATTGCGAACGGACGCCATGTTGCGTTTGGAGGGCCCCTGATGTGCCTAAACAGTGGAAACCCCCCACATGTGACCCCATTTTGGAAACTAGACCCCCTAAGGAACTTATCTAGATGTGTGGTGAGCACTTTGAACCCTCAAGTGCTTCACGCAAGTTTGTAATGTAGAGCCGTGAAGAAAAAAAATCATATTTTTTCCACAAACATGATGTTTTAGTCCCCAAATTTTTATTTTCCCAAGGGTAAGAGGAGAAATTGGACCACAAAAGTTGTTGTCCAACATGTCCTGAGTACGCTGATACCCCATATGTGGGGGGGAACCACTGTTTGGGCGCACGGCAGGGCTTGAAAGGGAAGGAGCGCCGTTTGACTTTTCCAAACCAAAATTGGCTGGAATTGCGAACGGACGCCATTGTTGCGTTTGGAGGGCCCCTGATGTGCCTAAACAGTGGAAACCCCCCACATGTGACCCCATTTTGGAAACTAGACCCCCTAAGGAACTTATCTAGATGTGTGGTGAGCACTTTGAACCCTCAAGTGCTTCACGCAAGTTTGTAATGTAGAGCCGTGAAGAAAAAAAATCATATTTTTTCCACAACATGATGTTTTAGTCCCCAAATTTTTATTTTCCCAAGGGTAAGAGGAGAAATTGGACCACAAAAGTTGTTGTCCAACATGTCCTGAGTACGCGATACCCCATATGTGGGGGGGAACCACTGTTTGGGCGCACGGCAGGGCTTGAAAGGGAAGGAGCGCCGTTTGACTTTTCCAAACCAAAATTGGCTGGAATTGCGAACGGACGCCATGTTGCGTTTGGAGGGCCCCTGATGTGCCTAAACAGTGGAAACCCCCCACATGTGACCCCATTTTGGAAACTAGACCCCTAAGGAACTTATCTAGATGTGTGGTGAGCACTTTGAACCTCAAGTGCTTCACGCAAGTTTGTAATGTAGAGCCGTGAAGAAAAAAAAATCATATTTTTTCCACAAACATGATGTTTTAGTCCCCAAATTTTTATTTTCCCAAGGGTAAGAGGAGAAATTGGACCACAAAAGTTGTTGTCCAACATGTCCTGAGTACGCTGATACCCCATATGTGGGGGGGAACCACTGTTTGGGCGCACGGCAGGGCTTGAAAGGGAAGGAGCGCCGTTTGACTTTTCCAAACCAAAATTGGCTGGAATTGCGAACGGACGCCATGTTGCGTTTGGAGGGCCCCTGATGTGCCTAAACAGTGGAAACCCCCCACATGTGACCCCATTTTGGAAACTAGACCCCTAAGGAACTTATCTAGATGTGTGGTGAGCACTTTGAACCCTCAAGTGCTTCACGCAAGTTTGTAATGTAGAGCCGTGAAGAAAAAAAATCATATTTTTTCCACAAGCATGATGTTTTAGTCCCCAATTTTTTATTTTCCCAAGGGTAAGAGGAGAAATTGGACACCAAAAGTTGTTGTCCAACATGTCCTGAGTACGCTGATACCCCATATGTGGGGGGGAACCACTGTTTGGGCGCACGGCAGGGCTTGAAAGGGAAGGAGCGCCGTTTGACTTTTCCAAACCAAATTTGGCTGGAATTGCGAACGGACGCCATGTCGCGTTTGGAGGGCCCCTGATGTGCCTAAACAGTGGAAACCCCCCACATGTGACCCCATTTTGGAAACTAGACCCCCTAAGGAACTTATCTAGATGTGTGGTGAGCACTTTGAACCCTCAAGTGCTTCACGCAAGTTTGTAATGTAGAGCCGTGAAGAAAAAAAATCATATTTTTTCCACAAGCATGATGTTTTAGTCCCCAATTTTTTATTTTCCCAAGGGTAAGAGGAGAAATTGGACCACAAAAGTTGTTGTCCAACATGTCCTGAGTACGCTGATACCCCATATGTGGGGGGGAACCACTGTTTGGGCACACGGCAGGGCTTGAAAGGGAAGGAGCGCCGTTTGACTTTTCCAAACCAAAATTGGCTGGAATTGCGAACGGACGCCATGTCGCGTTTGGAGGGCCCCTGATGTGCCTAAACAGTGGAAACCCCCACATGTGACCCCATTTTGGAAACTAGACCCCCTAAGGAACTTATCTAGGTGTGTGGTGAGCACTTTGAACCCCCAAGTGTTTCACTAACGTTTATAATGCCCTGGCGTGAAAAAAAAATATATATTTTTTTTCCACAAAAGTGATGTTTTAGTCCCCAATTTTTTATTTTCCCAAGGGTAAGAGGAGAAATTGGACCCCAAAAGTGGTTGTCCAATTTGTCCTGAGTACGCTGATACCCCATATGTTGGGGGGATACACTGTTTGGGCACACGGCAGGGCTCGGAAGGGAAGCAGTGACGTTTTGGAATGCAGACTTTGATGGAATGGTCTGCGGGCGTCATGTTCCGTTAGCAGAGCCCCTGATGTGCCTAAACAGTGGAAACCCCCCACATGTGACCCCATTTTGGAAACTAGACCCCCTAAGGAACTTATCTAGGTGTGTGGTGAGCACTTTGAACCCCCAAGTGTTTCACTAACGTTTATAATGCCCTGGCGTGAAAAAAAAAAAAATATTTTTTTTTCCACAAAAGTGATGTTTTAGTCCCCAATTTTTTATTTTCCCAAGAGTAAGAGGAGAAATTGGACCCCAAAAGTGGTTGTCCAATTTGTCCTGAGTACGCTGATACCCCATATGTTGGGGGGATACACTGTTTGGGCACACGGCAGGGCTCGGAAGGGAAGCAGTGACGTTTTGGAATGCAGACTTTGATGGAATGGTCTGCGGGCGTCATGTTCCGTTAGCAGAGCCCCTGATGTGCCTAAACAGTGGAAACCCCCCACATGTGACCCCATTTTGGAAACTAGACCCCTAAGGAACTTATCTAGGTGTGTGGTGAGCACTTTGAACCCCAAGTGTTTCACTAACGTTTATAATGCCCTGGCGTGAAAAAAAAAAATATTTTTTTTTTCCACAAAAGTGATGTTTTAGTCCCCAATTTTTTATTTTCCCAAGAGTAAGAGGAGAAATTGGACCCCAAAAGTGGTTGTCCAATTTGTCCTGAGTACGCTGATACCCCATATGTTGGGGTGATACACTGTTTGGGCACACGGCAGGGCTCGGAAGGGAAGCAGTGACGTTTTGGAATGCAGACTTTGATGGAATGGTCTGCGGGCGTCATGTTCCGTTAGCAGAGCCCCTGATGTGCCTAAACAGAGGAAACCCCCCACATGTGACCCCATTTTGGAAACTAGACCCCCTAAGGAACTTATCTAGGTGTGTGATGAGCACTTTGAACCCCCAAGTGTTTCACTAAAGTTTATAATGCCCAGGTGTGAAAAAAAAAAATCCTACTTTTTACCTCACACAAATGATGTTTTAGTCCCCAATTTTTTATTTTCCCAAGGTTAAGAGGAGAAATTGGACACCAAAAGTTGTTGTTCAATTTGTCCTGAGTACACTGGTACCCCATATGTGGGAAAAAACTGTTCGGGCACAATTTGGGGCTCAGAAGGGAAATTGTGACGTTTTGGAAGCAGACTTTGATGGAATGGTCTGCGGGCGTCATGTTCCGTTTGCAGAGCCCCTGATGTGCCTAAACAGTAAAAAAAAACCACAAGTGACATAATTTTGGAAAGTAGACTCCCAAGGAACTTTTCTAAATGTGCCCCCCTTCTGGAACTAATCTTTCCTGTAAAGTAAATTAGTAGTGCATTGAGGTGTGGTACAATTTGAAACAATCCTTCATACACAGGCCAGGTTTTTCGGGGCAGGTGTCGCATTGGTAAGTGGTGTCCTTGCGTATTCCCCTTTTGTAACACACTCGGCACCTTTTTTGTGGCTTACCTTTTCTTCCAGTTGGCGGGACCACCCCCGGGAAATGCTGACCTGGTATGATACGAGCACCTTCAGTTCCGGAAGTACTGGGGCCCGCTGTTTCCTGAGCGCCAAACATCAGGGCCTTAACCACTACCTCCTGAAACTGAAGGTACGTCGTATCGCTGTTGCGTGCACATCGTGACAGCAGGAAAGCGTTGAGCATTGCCATTTGGACGATGTGCACGGACAGCTTCTTGTACCACACCTTGGCCTTTCTCAAAGCACTGTACGGTTGGAGGAGTTGATCAGAGAGATCAACACCCCCCATGTATTTATTGTACCCCAGTACACAGTCCGGTTTGCGGACCTGTGTAGAGGTACCCCGTACAGTGCTGAGGGCGCTGCCATCACCATGTATGGTGGTCAAGAGAAGGACATCCCTCTTGTCCTTGTACTTGACCACCAACAGGTGGTCGCTACATTGGGCTCTGCTCTCACCCTTTCTGAGCATCTGCCCAAGTAGCGTCTTCGGGAGGCCTCTCTGATTTTTGCGGACGGTACCGCAGGCTGCGGTACCTCGCGCAGAGAGGGATTTGTAGAGTGGGATGCTGGAATAAAAGTTATCAGTGTAAAGGTGATAACCTTTATCCAGCAGTGGGTGCACCAAATCCCACACAATTTTCCCACTCACTCCCAGGACGGGGGGACACTCAGGGGGTACAATCCTGGTGTCCTTTCCTTCGTAAACTCTAAAGCTGTGTGTGTACCCTGAGGTACTCTCACACAGCTTGTAGAGTTTGATTCCGTACCTTGCCCTCTTGCTGGGCAGGTACTGGCGGAATGCGAGCCGTCCCTTAAAATGAACCAAGGACTCATCCACGCAGATGTCCCTTTGGGGCACGTACACTTCAGCAAACTTTTTGTTGAAGTGTTCGATGACCGGCCGAACTTTGAACAGGCGGTCAAAGTTGGGGTCATCTCGTGGGGGACACTGTGCATTATCATTATAATGCAGGAATTTGTGGATGGCCTCAAAACGCGTCCGAGCCATGACCATTCGGAACAGTGGAGTGTTGTATAAAATATCAACACTCCAATATTGCCGAATTTCTGGCTTCTTCAGGATCCCCATATGGAGGACCAGGCCCCAAAACTGCATCATTTCAACTGCGTCTACAGGAGACCAGTTGGAAAATGATGAACGGGGGTTTTGCGCCAAAAATTGCCGAGCGTACAAATTTGTTTGCTCCACCATGAGGTTAATTAAATCCTCAGAGAAAAAGACTTTGAAAAAGTCTATTTCTGTGAAGCCGGTGGAGTCAAACCTGATTCCTGATTCTGCCACAAAATCAGGAATCAGTGGCTCGTAATTTTCGGGGGCCGGGGTCCATACGGGGTCCGAAGAGGGGTGCGCTGGTTCATTTTCAGGGGCGGGCGCTGCCTCATGTTCTGTCCTGGGGCGTCTGCGTGGCGGTTCCGCAGGACCCGAGGAGGAAGATGAGGAGGAAGAAGAATCTTCATCTGAAAAATAAAGAAATGTGGGATCCTCTCCCTCGCTATCAGTGTCGGAGGCAAGGATAGCGTATGCCTCCTCCACTGAATAGCGCTGTTGGGATGAGCGTGACGGGCGGGACATTTTTTTTGTGAATGTGGTGCTTTGTGTGAACTTTATTTATAACTGTGTGTGTGTGTGGGGGGGGGATAGTGATTGGTGTAAACTAAGCTGAAAAGAAAAAGCTAAAAGAAAAGAAAGCGAATAGGGAAAAAAAAGGCCTGTGAAAAAAAGTCTAAAACCAGCAGGCACGAGCTCTGATAAGTGACCGGTGTCACTTATCAAAGTTCCGTGGCTGCTGGATGTGCGCACGGGAGTGACGGAAAGGGGGGTGAAAAAAAAACTGGCAGGCACGAGCTCTGATAAGTGACCGGTGTCACTTATCAAAGTTCCGCGGCTGCTGGATGTGCGCACGGGAGTGGCGGAAAGGGGGGTGAAAAAAAAAAAAAAACTGGCAGGCACGAGCTCTGATAAGTGACCGCTGTCACTTATCAAAGTTCCGCGGCTGCTGGATGTGCGCACGGGAGTGGCAGAAAGGGGGGTGAAAAAAAAAACTGGCAGGCACGAGCTCTGATAAGTGACCGCTGTCACTTATCAAAGTTCCGCGGCTGCTGGATGTGCGCACGGGAGTGGCGGAAAGGGGGGTGAAAAAAAAAACTGGCAGTCACGAGCTCTGATAAGTGACCGCTGTCACTTATCAAAGTTCCGCGGCTGCTGGATGTGCGCACGGGAGTGGCGGAAAGGGAGATGAAAAAAAAACAAAAAAACAGCAGGAACGAGCTCTGATAAGTGACTGGTGTCACTTATCAAAGTTCCGCGGCTGCTGGATGTGCGCACGGGAGTGGCGGAAAAGTTGGTGGGAAAAAAAAAAAAAAACAGCAGGAATGAGCTCTGATAAGTGACTGGTGTCACTTATCAAAGTTCCGTGGCTGCTAGATGTGCGCACGGGAGTGGCGGAAAAGTTGGTGAAAAAAAAAAAAACAGCAGGAACGAGCCTGATAAGTGATGGTGTCACTTATCAAAGTTCCGTGGCTGCTGGGTGTGCGCACGGGAGTGGCAGAAAAGTTGGTGAAAAAAACAAAAAAAAACAGCAGGAACGAGCTCTGATAAGTGACTGGTGTCACTTATCAAAGTTCCGTGGCTGCTGGATGTGCGCACGGGAGTGGCGGAAAAGTTCGTGAAAAAAAACAAAAAACGGCAGGAACGAGCTCTGATAAGTGACTGGTGTCACTTATCAAAGTTCCGTGGCTGCTGGATGTGCGCACGGGAGTGGCGGAAAGGGGGGGTGAAAAAAAAAACGGCAGGCACGAGCTCTGATAAGTGACCGCTGTCACTTATCAAAGTTTGCGGCTGCTGGATGTGCGCACGGAGGGGGGTGCGAAAGTGTTGATGGGTGAACTGCGTCACCAATCAACGCTCGGTGGCGCAAAGGGGGGGTAAAAAGAGGGGGAAAGGGAAGGGGGGAGGGGGGAATGGGGGGATTGGGGTGGATCGGGCAGGGATCGGGGCTCAAAAACTCACGTTTGTAGTCTTTTCTTTCTTTTCTCTTCTTTCTTCTCTCTTCTTTCTTCTCTCTTCTTTCTTCTCTCTTCAGCAGGAGTTGTGGTGTCACAGGCTACTGTGGCACCACAAGGCCCAGCACAGGAGGAGATCTGGCAGTGTGACCGCACAGCAGGAATCCTCAGCAAGTGTGAGGACCCCTGCAGTGCGGTCAGACAGGTCAGATCCAGTTTGCAGACAGGTCACAGAGCGGTCACATCGCTGCTGTGACCTGTCATTGGTGGGATCGATGATCACATCAATCCCACCAATCAAAGGAGACCCCTGCATTGCCGGTTGCTAGGCACCGGCCTAGTAATCGGAGCTCACAGCTCCGATTCCTAGGCAGGTCACCGGCAGGTCACCTAGCAGGGCACAGAGCGGTCACACCGCTGCTGTGCCCTGTGATTGGCGCGATCGTCGATGACATCGATCGCGCCAATCAGCTCCTTCATGCCCTACAGGCCCTGGCCTAGGATCGGTGCTATTACTGCACCGATCCAGGCAGGTACAGGCAGGGCACAGCGCGGATATACCGCGGCTGTGCCCTGCGATTGGCGCGATCGATGTGATCGGCGATCGCGCCAATCCGGGGGGGGTCTGGACTTTCCTAGGCCCAGGCCTAGGATCGAGTACATCGGTACTCAATCCTAGCCTGCGATCTCACTGTTTTAGCCGCTCTGATTGGCTGAAACAGTGAGAAAGGCTGTGATTGGCTGTTCAGAATTCAACATCCAATCACAGCGATCGGGAGGCCTGAGGGGGGAGGACGCAGCCCGGGATGCCGACGCCAACTTCCAAGAGGTAAGCTGGCGTCGGAATTTTAATGCGATCACCGCTACTTAAGTCGCGATGTCGTATTAGAGGGCATGACGTACTATCCCGTCCATGGTCAGAATGGCACGGGTTTTATGGACGGGATAGTACGTCTAATGTCAGAGAGGGGTTAAGCAACTGATAAATATTTACTGGACTGTGAACATTTAAAAGCCTTTTTACACAGGCATACCATGCTAAATGATGCACACTGAAT
>JARQOD010000002.1:600209431-600234665 GCA_033576555.1 Oophaga sylvatica | reverse complement strand
GATCTTTAAAAGATTTGTCAGTACTCATAGGTTGCATTTATTTTCGACACCATGAGTCCTGTTTAGGGTTGAGTATTCCGATACTGCAAATATCGGGTATCGGCCGATATTGGCTGTATCGGAATTCCGATTCCGAGTTCTGATATTTTCGTCATATCGGATACCGGAATCGGAATGTCACTGTCAGTGTCCGTCTGTCGGGTCTGTCAGGAGTCAGCGGCACTTACCCGGCAGAAGATCTCCGGCGGTCACGTCCTGGACTGCTTGATGGCCGCCATCCTCTTCTCCCTGGCGGTCACATGCAGTTTCTCGCGATAACTGCAGTGACTGCCGGGTAATCGCGGCCGTAAAGCAGTCCGATGACGTCACCGCCGGGAAAGCAGGTAATCAGCTGTGCTGCGCCGGGATGTCAGGCTCTGCCTGGCATTCCGATGTAGCAGAGCTGGATCGTCGTGGGACTGTCGGGGTCGTATCGACAAACCACTCATCCTCCAGTCACTTCAGATTAGATTATGAGCATGTGGTACCAGTTATAAGATGAGTCAGACAATCAGGCTGGTTCATTCTTAAAGCATGCTCTGGCACGTAGCTTTCTCAGCAAGAGCTCTCTTTATTATTACAAGCACAAAGTTATATAGTATACATATCAGGGTGGAGCGAGGGGCACCTAAAGAGAAACAGTATAGCCATATATGGAAATGTATAGTATCCTAACATCTGGATTGGTTCCACTGTTCCTTCAGCTCAGCTCAGCTCCCGAATGATGTAACTTTTGGCTGATGCAATCTTCTTGGAATTCAGGATCCAGTTACGTACTCCAGAGATGGGTCTCTAACTAAATGCCACGTAGTAAGGAAAGCTTATATGCCACGTAGCAAGGAAAGCTTATTGTTTGAATACACAAAATGGAAGCTAGCTTATAAACGTCATATAAGGTACAAAAATAGAAATATATACATAATATGAAAGTATTAAAGTAGAAAAATTATATTTTACCTCGACAATCCCCCCTAAACACTAAGCTTTCCCTTGCAGGGGTGACCTTTGAGACTGTCCATGTGTTGGGGGAGGGGAGATGGGTTGGACTTCTTCACCCCGTCGTCTTAGGGATCATTCCCTTGTGGAATGCCCCCACACGCTCAGGGCCCTACTCTAACATACACATGGAGTTCTCCCATCTGTCCCTAAACTAAATCTCTCATTTCTATTTGTATTTTGTCATAGGGGATTTTATCAGGTTCATCCTGCGGAGTATATTTCTCCATATCACCCTTATCAGTGTCTTCATATAGTAGCGACACAACTTCCTGATGAAGGAAAGTACCTGAGGAGGCGGCTGCATTGGTCACAGCTTTCCTATACATAGATATCACACAACATAGAATTATCAATCCTAGCACCAAAAGCCCTGTTACCACTAAGCAGGCTTGTTGGAGAAATTCTTTAAGTCCTTCAAGCCATCTTAAGAAGAAAGAGGTATCTACTTCTGCATTGGCTTTTATTTCCTGAGCCAGATTTTTAATCTCTGTAAGGGCCACTATAGTTTTACCATTGACTCCAGAATTCTGAGGAATATAAGTACAACATTTTTCCCCTATCATCCCACAAACTTCATCTTTTTCAGCTAGAATCATGTCAATGGCCAGTCTATTTTGAAGAGTCAGTCTTTTGTTTTGGGCCCAGTTTCTCAACTATACCCTGGAAAGCATCTTGACTAAAATTGATATTGATAAATCTTTGCTTGGTGTAGTATATATATATTTTATCCAATCTACATTGTAATTGATCTGCACAGTTGGGATGAGAGAACGGAAACCCGCCAGGATCTGATTCTGAGCTTTGTATTCGTCTGGGACCCCCCTAGGAACACCTATGGAATCCATATAAACTTTGGGATCCTCAGCATAACTGGTGTGCAGCTGACCCAGACACCTTCTTTTTCTGGATATCAGTGGAGCTATATTCTCGGATCCAGACTCTTTCTCACGTGTCTTTTAATGACTACCTAGTCTCCAGGCTGCAGGCTGTGACTCCCAGGATCCTGGTTCGGATCTGGAAGAGAACTGAAAACATTATCATATACTTTCTTGAGTCTTTTATGCAAATCCCTTACATATGAACTTAATACATGGTTACTTATTTCCAATGCTTGGGAAAAGAAACATCCTAAACTAGGCACTTTGCCAAATAGTACTTTATACGGAGAAAGTCCAGTTTTTCTACTTGGAGTGTACCTTACTGAGTATAGGGCTAATGGTAAACATTCAGGCCAAGATTTCCCTGTTTCAGCCATGGCCTTTTAGATTTTTTTTTTAACTTCAATATCCTATTTAGTCCTTTTACTTTTACACCGCTTTGTGGTAATATGGGGTGTGGAAAACTTGTTGAATTCCCAGCGCTGTCAAGACTTCATTCATTATTTCACCTGTGAAATGTGTACCTCTGTCACTTTCGGTCACCTTTGGTACTCCATACCTGCACACCACCTCCGCAAGCAGCTTCTTTGCGGTTGCCGCAGCCGTAGCCTTGGCAATCGGGAAAGCCTCCGGCCAACCTGAGAATAAATCAAAAACACACCAACACGTACTCCCATGAACCTGATTTTGGCAGCTGAATATAATCAATCTGCAGTCTCTGGAAAGGATAGAAGGGCCGAGGGGTGTGTTTGGGTGGTGTCTTGACTACCCTTCTCTGATTATGTGTAGCACATACCATGCATCCCTGGATCAAACCTTCTATACAGGTGGAAAAGCCTGGTGCCTCCCAATGCTTCTGCATCACACTCATCACAGCAGTTTTGGACTGGTGGGTTGGCCCATGTAACATCTGGGCGACCGCAGGGTACAACGCTCTTGGAAGGCATCGGCGCATCCCTCTTCCCCATACCCCAGTTGCTGCATTCAGACATGCACCTTCTTTTTCCCACTTTTCTACTTCCTCCTGGCGCACCTGAGCCTGCATCTGGGCTAAGGCATCCTCCGACACAAAGGGATTTTTGGGAGCGCTTACCTGGTGCATCGTTACCCCTTGGAGTGGTCTACTGGCTGCTGTTTTTGCTGCTGCATCGGCCATTGTGTTTCCTTTACTCACCTGATCAGTGCATCTGGTATGTGCTTTAACTTTTATGACAGCTACTTCTTTTGGTAATTGTAATGCATCAATTAACTGCTGGACTGCATCAGCATTTTTAATGGGATGTCCTGCTGCCATCAGGAATCCTCTAGACTTCCAAATTGGACCCAAATCATGAGCTATACCGAATGCTTATCTAGAATCTGTGTAGGTGTTAACAATTCTACCTTCAGCTATCTTACAGGCCTCGGTCAGAGCCTTAAATTCAGCCTCCTGGGCCGACTGATATGGGAGCATTGGTTCTGCTTTGATTACTGCATTCAGGGAGACGATGGCATACCTGGTGTGGAAGGTACCTGAGTCATCTTGGTAGCGAGTTCTACAAAAGATTTAAAATCAACATTATGTCTTTCAGTTTTAAACACTGTGGGTAGGCCTGCTGTTTCCTGTGCCATAAGCTGAACATAATCAAATGGAATCTCCTCTCTTGGATCTTCTTTGTACAATACCGTACAATACCTGACCTCCCCCTAGATCCGAGAGAGGTAACAATGTGGCAGGATTAAGTGTGGTACATCTCTGCAAAGAAACATTTGGAGGCATTAAAAGTGCACATTGCAATCGAAGGTGACGTGCAGCTGAAAGATGTGCCGACTGCACCTGGTTCAGTATGGTGTATACATCATGAGGTGTAAGTGCTGTCAGTGGATAATCAAGAACGATATCTGATGATTTGTGGAGCAATAGTCCTACACCATATACTGCCCGTACACAGGACGGGGCACCCCTAGCCACTGCATCTAGTCTTTCACTGAAACAGGCCACTGGCCTTTGATTGTCACCATGTAACTGAGTCAATACTCCTGCCGCGTGTCCCGCTGTTCATAAAGATACAGGATGAATGGTAGTTCATAGTTGAGAGTTCCTAGCGCTGGAGCTGCCACAATCCTGTTTTTGAGGGAATGAAAACAGTCTATACCTTCAGGAGTTAGTTTAAAAAGCACAATGGTAATAGTCATAGAGAGGCTGCATGAGGATTGACACAGCACGAATCCACTGTCTGCAGTAGGAAAATCAGTCCAAGAAATATCCTAAGAGCGGCAACATTAACAGGCATAGGAAAGTTCTGTACAGCTTCTTTGCGAGCGCTGGTCAGATGTCGCGCCCCCAGTGTAATGCAATGTCCCAAATAGATAACTGAAGATTTACAGAATTGCAGTTTATCCTTTAACGCTTACAACCTGCTTGGTACAAAAACAACATATTATAAAAATAACATTGGCAAAATCAATAACTGTAAACTAAGCAGCATCCTGAGATATCTGGAACAAAAGTGTATATATATATTGTACCAGCCAATACATAGAGAGTTAAATCTCGTAGCCGAAGGGGGAAGCTGAAGGTTGGAATTTGTACTGTCAAGGCCATTGATAAGGGACCTTACTCTTAGCTGCAGAGATGCCGAAGGTGGGGGCTAGGTTTTAACTAAAACACCCCTTGTTACCAGTTTCTGCATCTGCTGAGCAATAGTCCTTTCTTGAGCTAAACTAAGAAGATACTGTCTCTGTTGGGGCAGGATTGCACCTGGCTTTAATTTGACCATGACTGGCTGCACCCTTAATCTGCCCACGTCTGTTTTATCTGAAGCCCAGAAATCATGCGGTATCACACCTTCTAACATTGAAGGAAATTCATTTGTGTCCTCTATACTAGCAACGTCTAGCGACATGATTTTACAAAGAGTGCTCTGCTTCAGTCCTGGTGTCATAGTGACAGTTCCATCAGGATGATACTCAATATGTGCTTGCAATTGTGACAACACATCACTTCCTAAAAGATTACATTGACCCCGTAGTGATACCATTAACTGTGTGTGTACAGTGGTTCCTTGAATTTGCAGGGGAATCTTATTAGTGACGGGGAGCAGGATAGATGGAGAGTTATAAGGAGTCGCTATAACATGGTGGGAGAAATCACTTTTCCCAAATGGCCAGTCCTCTTCTGTAATTACTGAATTGTCTGCCCCCGTGTCCACTTGGAACTCAACCTCATGTCCCCCTGGTAGATTCACCTGTACTGTGCAATTAGGAATGGGGGGTAAGGGGACAAGGGGTTCATGTGCAAGCTACCATTATCCTATGGGAGCGCCTCTAATTGGTCTTGGGGGCCTCTTGCAGGCGAGTCATTTGCATATGGATTAGTTGGACAGGCTGGATATGGGTTAGTTCTGCAATCCCTCCTGAAATGTCCTGGTTTCTTGCACCCGTAGCACAATTTCTGCCCATCTCCTGGCACACGTCTCCTCTCCCTGTTGTTTGCAGGACAAGTACCTACAGCATGTATCCTTGCTCCTCTTTTTGCCTGCGCTAAACCATGTTGTGCCCCCTGTGCTTTTCTGGCTAGATCCTCTGCTTTTACTGATCTCCAATCCGGTCTACTTACTTTCAGTTTTTCCTTGTCACTTCTTTTTTTTTTTTTTTTTATGCCATTCATATTAAACTTGCCAGAACCCTCTCATTAGTCTTGTTTTCTTTGACAAAACCCATTTCCACCCAAGTTTTTCTTAGAGTCCAGAAATAATCTTTTGGCTCTTTCCTGAACTCTGTCCTCTAGTGTAACTTCCTTTCTCTGCCTGTCTATTTGCTTCTCACATACTCTGACCTTCGATTCTTACGTACTGTGTCTATTCCAAAAACATAAAACTGTTGCACTCTTTCCTGTGCATCCTCACGAATACCCGACGGGAGGGGTCAAACCACTGCGTAGTTTGTGTGTCCTCTCTCCCTCAGCCTGCAGGTTGCTTATCTGTAGAATGACCTTGGTGTACAGCAAAATACCATCTCGCTGCTGCCAGCACTTATCTCTGCTTGCTGTCACTGACTTTTGCATTCTTAGATCAGTTCCTACAAATATAACACTTTATATCTCATTTATCAATCTATTGTATCTAGCTTCATCTGCCAATTTTCCCTTTTTCTGTTTTCTATCCCACATCTAACCAATCATAACAGTTTTCATTCCCTGGGCGGGTGACATAGAGATAAAATATCCCTTTTTCCCTAAATTTAGTGTGTTGATCCCTTGAAATCATTCCTATCACAGTTGAATATTTGATAGAAATCGAACTTAAAGATAACCACAGGGGTTGTAGTATTAACCCAGAAGGTGGGCATACTGGCACTACTGGAGATCAGGATATAGCTCAAAAGGATATGTATATCAGAAACTTCATGACTGCTGATTAATCTTGTCCTTCTTGCAATGGGAGGCGTGAATCCAGGTGCTCTTGCCCTCGAGCTTCGGGCAGTAGGGGTGGACAGGATCACAGAGTAGGGACCCTCAAATCTGGGCTGGAGACAGTCTCTTCCCATAAATTTTTTATATATATAAGGTCATCAGGCGAGAAATCATGCACCGTGTCACCTGTAAATTCTGGGAGAGAAGCAGACACTGTAGAGTGGGTGTTAGTTAACTCTTTAGACAAAGCAATCACAAATTTGCTATTTTATCATTGGTTTCAAATAATTCCTGGTGCCTAATGTCTTCTGTTTTTAACATACCAGCATGATGGAGTATTGAATGTATGGTGGCCCGAAGGGTGGCCCGTGACTCATTTGAGTTTAAAGGATCATGGACTGGACCTACTGCATGGATGATGATATCAGCGGGAAGGTCCCCTGCATGGGTTGTCAGAGTCTGTCCAGGTGGCAAAGGGTCATGAGTGTGTATATGAGCCATACATTCTGCAGTGACGATGGGACCACCAGCTTGGGCTATTAATAGAGCCAGACCCCCTTTCTTGGAGCAGTTGGAGTTGGCAGGACTAACTATAGCACCAACCCGATGTGTCAGGATATCACCGTACCCTATGGATAATGTCACTGGATTTCCATTGCGGTCTGTGTAATGCTGTGAATGGCAGGGATACCAGTTTTCAAGTACACCGGGAGCTGGGGGCCTGACCGGGGTTTCCGTGAATCTTACAGAACGACTGTCCTCTCTGAGGATTTGTGAAGGAGAGGAAGGTGCCCCATCTCTGGAGTAGGGGTGGAATAGGCCCTAGGACCAGGGGTTGACAATGATGGTGGGGGAATGGAGGAGGGAAGAAAAGATACTGGTGCTGCTGGGGATAGTGGTGGCTGTTGAGGGGCCCACCCCTCTTCTATCTCCTGATCCTCCTCCCCTTCTTAGATCCCATAATATCATGGCGGCGGCTTCTGATCATTGTTGAAAAACTGAAGATTCATGCATTGCAGCAATGGCCGGGTTGGGGTGTGTGAAAGGGAACAATGGTGTTGCATCTGGTGCCATATTGGGAGCTGTGGCCTGCACAGGTGCGGGCGGGGGCTGGTAGTAGGCCCTGGTTGGTATCAGCAAGGGATATAGGCCTGACTGGGTGTGCTTGGGTGTCCCAAGATGGCCGCCGGAGGAGATGGGGTGTTGGTCATTTCCAGGTGTATTAAGATGGCCACTGGGTTTACCAAAATGGCCGCTGGGTGTGGGAGGGGCGATGGGCTGGGCATTACACCAGGAGCGACCCGCCCACAAACACGGCAGGTCTCCGCCCAGGGCGGATTCTGTTCACCACACACATGAGAAGTCCAACCTCCCTTTGTTCTGAGATCGGCACCATTATAGGGCGGTGGCCGAGGGCTTGGAGCGGCCATTTTAGTTACATCAACAAGATCATATGCAGAGCATTTTACATATCCGAACAAAGGCTCAGCACTTTCCGAACCTCCTTATTCCATCTACCTCTTTCCAACCCTCAACTTTCAAATCACTTACTACTCTCAAATGTGCTTGGGCTTGATACAAGAGCCCTGATCTCTCAACTTTCCCTCATTCTGTGCGACAAAGTCTTTCCACACTGAAGGCTGAAGCCTGCCTGTACTCGGCAAGCTCATTCTTAACAGCCTTCTTGCCTCCACGTGATTCCATCAATTCAACCACTCCCAAAGCACCACCCTCTAACTTGTGGGTTTTGTTTGATTTAAACATGCGCATCATAATATTAACAGAGTGTAATGATCTGTCGCGACTCAGACCACCGGCGTCACTCGCAGGTCACCACCCGTCACTGCAGAGTCCCCTCAATACACTGACAAGACAAAGAGTCCTCCTTTATTTGTCCCTTCCCTAACTGTGGATGGTGACGTTACAGCGCAGTACACCGTGACACTCTACACAGCACAGAGTCCCCCTCCATATGCTGACACCTGGGCTTCTCCTAATGAGACTTCCCGGGTTAGACAAAGAGTACCCCCTCCATTTGTCCAAGACAAAGAGAACCCCCTCCATTTGTCTCCTAGCAAAATTTAGGTATGCGCACCCCTCCACAATTCTCTATAAAATGCTAGAAATTTAGACACTACCAAATAATCACGGGAGACAACTATCGGCATAAAAGTACAGTGACTGGAGGAGGAGGAACGTGGTAATTTTCACGAGAACGTGCAGGCATGCAACGTCACTCGGTCAGACTTGCTGGTTCGTGGCGTGGGATTGCCCTTGGTCTCACCACTCAACCAGTCACCCCTCCAGACCCAAATGGACAATACGACAGGACCAAACAGTGACTGACACACAGGCAAGTGGGACGCATATAAAGTATATGATCCCAACTTACCGTGTTCAACGGAGGCTGCAGTCCTCGCACTCAGTCACCGCGGGCACCACCGCAAAGTCCTCGGGACGGGTCCGGACGGGCGGCAATCCACGGCCCCACGTGTTAGGCGCCAATTGTCGGGGTCGTATCGACAAACCACTCATCCTCCAGTCACTTCAGATTAGATTATGAGCATGTGGTACCAGTTATAAGATGAGTCAGACAATCAGGCTGGTTCATTCTTAAAGCATGCTCTGGCACGTGCTTTCTCAGCAAGAGCTCTCTTTATTATTACAAGCACAAAGTTATATAGTATACATATCAGGGTGGAGCGAGGGGCACCTAAAGAGAAACAGTATAGCCATATATGGAAATGTATAGTATCCTAACATCTGGATTGGTTCCACTGTTCCTTCAGCTCAGCTACCCGAATGATGTAACTTTTGGCTGATGCAATCTTCTTGGAATTCAGGATCCAGTTACGTACTCCAGAGATGGGTCTCTAACTAAATGCCACGTAGTAAGGAAAGCTTATATGCCACGTAGCAAGGAAAGCTTATTGTTTGAATACACAAAATGGAAGCTAGCTTATAAACGTCATATAAGGTACAAAAATAGAAATATATACATAATATGAAAGTATTAAAGTAGAAAAATTATATTTTACCTCGACAGGACACTCGTTACTATGGACTGCGTCGGACAGGTGGTATACTGTTGGTTTGTTTTTTTCTTTTTTTACAGGAGATCGATGACGTCGCAGGAATGAGTGTATAATAAAATTAATGAAAACTGTGTTGTCTCTTTTATTTCATTAAAATACTTTTTTCTGGCTGTGTCTTTTTTTTTAAACATTTAAAAACTTTGGGATTAATAATGGATCGGTGTCTTATTGACGCCTCTCCATTATTAACCGGGCTTATTGTCACCGTGCAATCAACGGTGACATTAACCCCTTATTACCCCACTTGCCACCGCTACAGGGCAAGTGGGAAGAGCCGGGTAAAGTGCCACAATTGGCACATCTTTTGATGCGCCAAATGTGGGGCTGCTGTAGCCTGGCATTATCAGGCTGTTGAGGGCCAAAATTCATGGGCCTTGACAGTCTTTTAATACCAGGCCGCAGCAGTCTGCATTTTACTTGGCTGGTTAACAAAAATAGGGGGACCCCTACGCCTTTTTTTTTTCGAGGGGATCCCCTATTTTTGTTAACCAGCCAAGCTAAGCAGACTGCTGTGGCCTGGTATTATCAGGCTGCAAGGTCCATGGATATTGGATCCTTACCAGCCTGAAAAACCAGGCCTCAGCAGTCTGCTTCATCTGGCTGGTTAACAAAAATAGGGGGGACCCCACGTCAATTTTTTTCGAGGGGTCCCCTATTTTTGTTAACCAGCCAAGATATGCAGACTGCTGTGGCCTGGTATTATCAGGCTGGCAAGGTCCATGGATCTTGGCTCCTTAACAGCCTGAAAAACCAGGCCTCAGCAGTCTGCTTCATCTGGCTGGTTAACAAAAATAGGGGGGACCCCACACCAATTTTTTTCGAGGGATCCCCTATTTTTGTTAACCAGCCAAGATATGCAGACTGCTGTGGCCTTGTATTATCAGACTGGCAAGGTCCATGGATCTTGGCTCCTTAACAGCCTGAAAAACCAGGCCTCAGCAGTCTGCTTCATCTGGCTGGTTAACAAAAATAGGGGGGACCCCACGCCAATTTTTTTCGACGGGATCCCCTATTTTTTTAACCAGCAAAGATAAGCAGACTGCTGTGGCCTGGTATTATCAGGCTGGCAAGCAGGGTCGGACTGAGCCACCGGGACACCGGAGAAACCTCCGTTGGGCCCCAGCTCCTGCGTGGTGGGCCCTGATTTGAAAGGATAGGTCGCGGGGCAGAGGGGGCGGTGGCCCCGGGCCCCGCGCTCTGAGGGGGCCCACCCGGAGCTACGCTACAGTAACTGTATCGGCGTGCACAGTTACATTCTGCAGCAGAGCAGGGAGAATCGCTCTCCCTGCTCTGCCGCCCGGAAGCTATGGGGCCTGAACAGGCAGTGGGGGGGCCCGGTGCCAGCAGTGGGCCCCCCAACCGTCATCGGAGGGTCAGCTGTATCGGCATGGGTACGGTTGGGGCGAGGATATGGGTGTGATTAGCTGTTAAATGGGTGTGGTCGGGGCGTGGTTTAAAATTTGCAGCTGCGCGCTATGCGCGCCGCAGCCTTTAACCCTCTTTCCTGTCTTCAAAATTTGGGAGGTATACTGTATGACCTCCCTACAACTTCTGGGCATGCTCCTGATGAGTGCGACGGATGGTCTCCTGAGGGATCTCCTCCCACACCTGGACTAAAGCATCCACCAACTCCTGGACATCTGTGGTGCAACGTGGCATGGCCTAAAATTTGCTGCAACAGGCACAGCGTGCCACAGCCTTTGTCCCTCTTTCCCTTCTTCAAAGGTTGGGAAGTATGATGGTGGGCCCCAAGAATAATTTTTCTCTGGTGGGCCCAAGGTACTCCAGTCCGACGCTGCTGGCAAGGTCCATGGATATTGGCTTCTTAACAGCCTTAAATACCATGCCTCAGCAGCAGGGGCGTACATAGAAATCATGGGGCCCCATAGCAAAAGTCTGAATGGGGCCCCCCCCAAAAAAAAAAAACCCAGAGCCATTGTAAATGTAAAGTGCCAGCACAGTGAGGGGACACATTAAACAAAAAAATGTATTATGCCCCCATAGATTGTGCCCCCATAGTTGCTCCATAGATCATGCCCCCATAGATTGTGCCCCCATAGATGCTCCATAGTATAGGCCCTTATGCTGCCGCAGCTGCTGCAACCAAAAAAAAAAAGACATACTCAGCTCTCGTCGCTGGGGGCCAGGTGCCCGTGTCCTGAGCAGGGGGTGACACCAGGTGCCGATGTCACCGCTTGCTCAGGGCCCCGGCACCTGAGATATTTACCTGTCCTCTCTCCACTGCTGAGCGCCGCTGTCTTCGGGGTCCTCCAGCAGTGAATGATCAGGCAGAGGGGCGGCGCGCACTAACGACTCATCGCGCCCTCTGACCTGAACATTGCAGCAAGAAGACGCGAGCAACGGTGGAACGGGACAGGTAAATATCCCTTATACTCACCCTTCCACCGGCGCGGTCTCTGCAGCCCTTGCTCTTCTCCCGCAGTCTCCGCCGCCAGTGTTCAGCGGTCACGCAGGACCGCTCATTAAAGTCATGAATATGTGCATATTCATGACTGTAATGAGCGGTACCACCTGACCGCTGAACACACGCGTCGGAGACCGTGGGAGAAGAGCAGGGGCTGCAGAGACCGCACCAGGAGGGGTGAGTATATAGAAGAGCTGCGCTCCCCCTCCCCCACCGACCCCCTGGTAGTACTGTGTCAGCACAGCTACCCGACCGTCGCGGGCCCCCTCACCTGTCCGGGCCCCATAGCAGCTGCATGGTCTGCTTCATTCACGGTACGCCACTGCTCAGCAGTCTGCTTCATCAGGCTGGTTAACAAAAATAGGGGGGACCCCACGCCATTTTTTTTTCGAAGGGAACCCCTATTTTTGTTAATCAGTTTCCTCTGACGTCACTGATTGTGTCCCTGGCTGACCTGAAGTGAAAGTGGAAAGCAATCAATTAAGCTTTCCACTTCCTCTCCTGTCAGCCAGGAGAGGAGCTCATTCATTTGGGGGTTTACTGTAAGGCTGCAGCATTAGCTGCGGTCCCTGCAGTAAACATTAACCCTTTCTGAAGGATTACACCGTGGGACCTGACTGTGCATGGGATAGGTAAGAATAATTTTGCTTTTTTATTTTATTTTTATTACAGGAAATGGTTTTTGCAGTAAAATAAAAGATGGTCAAAAACATGTGTCTTTATTTCATTAAAATGATTTTTAATTAAAGTGTGTGTGTTTTATTTTTATTTCATGCAATAGGATTAATAATTGATAGTTGTCTAATTGACAGCTCTCAATTATTAACCTGGCTTAAGGTCACCTTTCAATAGCAAGGTGGCTTTAACCCCATATTAACCCATTCGCCACCGCTACAGGGCAATGGGAATAGACGGGCAAAGTGCCAGAAAGGGCGAATCTAATTATAGATTTGTCTTTTCTGGGGTGTCTGGGGGCAGATGTTAGTAGCCAGGGGGGGGCCAAAAATAATGGTCCCTTTCTGGGCTATTATTATCTGCCCCCACTCGCTGGCTTTGTCTGTCTGGTTGCGAAAATAGGGCGGGAGCCCACGCATTTTTTTTCAACAATTTTACACCTCATATATATTTATACATGTCATTGAATTTGTGACACATATATATATATATTTATATTTATAGTTCATACACTTGTACATAGTATAATAGCCGCTAATTCAATTGCCGGCTTTTGTGAAAATGCAGAACCCGACATGAAATGACACTTGGTTTACATAGAGTTAACCATGTCATTTCAAGTTGTTTGATCTATTGTTTTCACTAACAATTACATGAGTGGCTGTGTGCAACATTTCACACCTGTAGGGGTTAATTAAAGGTGTAAATTCGTAGCAAAAAAGTCCGTTTTTTTTACAACGAATTTACACCTTTAATTAACCCCTACAGGTGTGAAATTTTGCACACATAGACTGATGTAATTGTTAGTGCAAATCAGATAGCAAAGGACATGAAAAGACATGGTTAACCCTATGTACACCAAGTGTCATTTCATGTCGGGTGCTTCTGTCTTTTCAAAAAAGTCGGCTTTACCCGGCAATTGAATCAGAGGCTATTTTACTATGTAGAAGTGTATAAACTATAAATATATGTATATATATATGTCACAATGACATGTATATATATATATATATATATATATATATATGTATTCTATGTGTGTTTATTTAGTGTTTACAAGGAAAGAAAGAGGTTTTTTTAGTTACGATATTTCTGTCCCATAGACTTACATTGGATTTCCGGTATCGGTATCGGGTATCGCCGGTATTTTTTGGATATCGGCGATACCATTATGATACCGATACTTTTGGATATCGGAAAGTATCGCTCAACACTAGTCCTGTTACATAGTATGATGCGCTGCTGAGAATGATCCTTTTTAAACCTGCTTTAATACCTGTTATTTTAAACTTACTCAGTTTCCTCTCTTCATTTCAGAAAGAAGGCTAATGCAGCAGTCACTAGACACATGTACATAAGAAGCACCCTCCAGCTTTTCTTCAATGAGTTTCAGGCATCTGTTTAGTCTGAGCTGCAACACAAATGTAGAGTGTAACATTCTCTTTAAGGCCCCGTCTCAGATAGCGAGATCGCTACCGAGATCGCTGCTAAACAGCGATCTCAGCAGCGATCTCGCTATGTCTGACATGTACCAGCGATCAGGCCCCTGCTGTGAATCGCTGGTCGTGTCAGAAATGTCAGGACTTTTTTTTGATCGCTGGTCTCCCGCTGGCAGGCATGCATCGCTGCGTGTGACAGGCAGGAGACCAGCGATCTCCTGGTAACCAAGGTAAACATCGGGTTTCCAGGCCCTGGGCTGTGCCTGGAAACCCGACGTGTATCTTGGATATCAGCGCGCTGCTGCAGGGGAGCTGGTAACCAAGGTACACATCGGGTTTCCAGGCACCGCGCAGCGCCTGGAAACCCAACGCGTACCTTGGTTACCTGCTCCCTGCATCAGTGCGCTGGTATCCAAAGTACACTGCGGGTAACTAAGCGATGTTACCCGCCGTGTCGCTGTCCTGATCGCTGCCTGAGCTGCCTGTTTGGCAGCTCAGCAGCGATCATGTAGTGACACACCAGCAATCCTGATCGTTGTCAGGATCGCTGGTGTGTCACTATGTGAGACGGGGCCCTTAAATCTATGTCTAAATTTCTATTTATGACAGAAAAGACTGCATAGTACATTATGCTAAAAAGTGTTGGGGGATAGTAAGTCTTAAAAGGAGGTGGAGATGTCTAAATTTTTGACCGGAATAAAGAAAATCTATGCCCCTGCTCCCTGGCACCTTTCCAGCCATAGAACGGCTGCTCCTAATCCCATTCATCAATTAGGGGAAAAAAATGTTTTACAAACACTTTAAGGCAATTTTCAAAACAAATATCTTTACAATATGAAATGTATTTTATGTTTTATTTAAATAACTCTGTCATTATTGTAATACGATATTTCTATAAATATTCCAACAGTCGGCAAACAACCTGTGCAGCCTGCGCATCTGCTTTTGGCTTTTATCCTAAGTAATGTGACAAGGATCTATAAACGGTCGATATTGACTTTTAGGATTGCTACTTCCAATAGGTGGCACTAGAGTTCTAGTCCTCTCCCTCTCTGAAGAGACAATGTGCATATTTCCCAGAGGAGCATTGCGGCTTGAAAGTCTGCTCATCTCTGTATGCTTGACATGTCAGTCTCTGAAAGGAGAAACATTACCCCTTGGATCCTGGTCAGACGCCTCTCACACAGCCGAACCACATCTCACTCTTTGCACTGATGAGGAGCAGTATCCTGAAACACAGTATATGCAAATTGAGATTTTGTTTTTGGCTTTTATCCTAAGTCATGTGAGAAGGCTCGTTAAAGGGTCGATATTGTCTTTTAGGATTATTACTTCCTGTAGGTGTTGCTAGAGTTCTAGTCCTCTTCCTTTCTGAACAGCTATTCTTGGGTGAAGCATGCACTGTGCTTCTCTGATATGTGCGGTATATTTATTTGTCGTGTCACGTGTGTTTGCTGTTCTTGTATCTTGTGTGCACTATGCTTGTCTCTGTCTGATGTGCTAGCGTGACATTTGCTTCTGTGATGTATGGACTGTGCTTGTGTGACATGTATGCTGTGAATGTATGACATATGAGCTGTGTTTGTGTGATGTGCGCCCTGTGCTTGTGATGTGTGCTCTGTGCTTAGATAACACGTGTGCTTCGCTTGTGGTGTGTGTGTG
This sequence comes from Oophaga sylvatica, assembly GCA_033576555.1. NCBI lineage: Eukaryota > Metazoa > Chordata > Amphibia > Anura > Dendrobatidae > Oophaga > Oophaga sylvatica. The sequence goes on along the minus strand of JARQOD010000002.1, from coordinate 600,219,060 downwards.
CTATAATTGTGTGATATCTGCACTGTCCTTGTGTAACAACTGCGCTGTGCTTCTATGATGTATGTGCACTTGTTAGACATGTATATGCTTGTGTGATGCGTGCGTTTTGCTTGTTCAATGTGTCTGATGCTCTGTGCTTATGTGCACTATGCTTATCTAAAATGCTCGCTGCAATTTTCTGAAGTTTCTTCAACATGTTTTTATTGTCTGACATACAGTATGTTATTTAGAAAAGGGGACCCATGCACATTTTTTGCAGAGGCCCTTTGCTCTCAGTGTCTGCCCCTGAAATATAATGTAAACAGCAAAAAAAAGGCACAACACTCACCTGCCCAGATCTCAGAACAAATGCACTACAGGATGCAGCCAGCCCATAAAGCAAGATGTTAGCAGCACAGGTGCAAAATACCAGATTAAACAGCCACTCTCCACATACCCATCCAAGGAGGGGGTGACTGCCCAGTATACAATTGCACAATAGAGGCCTACATAGGGTGCCGTTCACACAAGGATACTGAACAGTGCCTGGTTCACAGCCTATTAGTCACGCCCCTACTATTCGACTAGGCAGGCTGGCCAGTACACTCTCAATGCGCACCAGTGTGAACACCCCTCATGCGAGACCAGACGTGCCTGGGCCTGGCTGCACCCCGAAAAATAAAGTGCAAAAAATACAAAAATAGTGGGGTATTAGTTAATATTTTGGCCAAAATACGTAAGCTTGTAACCTGCGCCAAAGGTCCCCACGCTTACAAGTCCTACACTACACTATCCAGCAAAGCCACTAAAGGAGACTCAAGGTCTCCAAAAATTCAATGTAAACAGCAAAAAAAAGGCAGCAACACTCACCTGCCCAGATCTCTGAACAAATGCACTACAGGATGCAGCCAGCCCATAAAGCAAGATGTTAGCAGCACAGGTGCAAAATACCAGATTAAACAGCCACTCTCCACATACCCATCCAAGGAGGGGGTGACTGCCCAGTATACAATTGCACAATAGAGGCCCACATAGGGTGCATTGAGAGTGTACTGGCCAGCCCGCCTAGTCAAATAGTAGGGGCGTGACTAATAGGCTGTGAACCAGACACTGTGCAGTATCCTTGTGTGAACGGCACCCTATGTGGGCCTCTATTGTGAAATTGTATACTGGGCAGTCACCCCCTCCTTGGATGGGTATGTGGAGAGTGGCTGTTTAATCTGGTATTTTGCACCTGTGCTGCTAACATCTTGCTTTATGGGCTGGCTGCATCCTGTAGTGCATTTGTTTTGAGATCTGGGCAGGTGAGTGTTGCTGCCTTTTATTTTGCTGTTTACATTGAATTTTTGGAGACCTTGAGTCTCCTTTAGTGGCTTTGCTGGATAGTGCCCCTGAAATATACAATAACTTCATCCAATATCATTTATTTGACCACGTTCACATGTTCAGTATTTGGTCACTGTTTTGCAATGGTATTTGTAAGCCAACATCAGGAGTAGAACAATCAGAGGAAAAGTATAATAGAAACACGTCACCTCTTTTTTTACCCACTCCTGTTTTTGGCTTACAAATACTGATGTAAAACACTGACCAAATACTGACCGTGTGAACGTGACCTTAGACTAATAATCAGACAGTTCGCAAATTTTCAGAACAATACTTCAAATTCCTCCATATCATTGAACTAGCTGTCAATGGTATTATACTGAAGAGCATGCAATCAACAGTCAACATTGCTTGATGGAATTTCCTGGTGCTAATTACCTATCTGATCATTTGTTAATTAAGTATTAACTAGAAAACTAGATGATTGCTTTCAAGAGCTGATCTTACAGTGTATCCTCTTGAAGTACATCCTCTACATATAGTACTATAATAATGATCTCCAAAGAAACACTGCAAAGTAGGCTCAATTTCCATTATTTATTAATCTGCTTTGTCTGGATATTTCCTTTATATCATCTTTTATTATGTGGTTTCACTATAATGTAAATTCTGTTTGTTTACTTATTTTTTTGTAACAAATTGCATCATTACAAGAAAAAAAAGTTTCCACCCATGGAACAAATTAAGATACATGTTATTTTAAGCATATACAGCATACTGAGAATTACATCAGGTCATACAAGAGCTCAGTAGGTTGACTGCAGAGCTGGATCCCAAGATTTGAATTTTACCATGGATGGCACCTGCCACAGGTTTGTATATTTCCAAAAGTTTACTCTTTCCACACTGAATAAGATCCAAGTAGTAACATTTCTACTTGTGGAGAGTGACATGTTAACCCCTTCACCCCCAAGGGTGGTTTGCACGTTAATGACCGGGCCAATTTTTACAATTCTGACCACTGTCTCTTTATGAGGTTATAACTCTGGAACGCTTCAACGGATCTTCGCAATTCTGAGATTGTTATCTCGTGACATATTCTACTTCACTTTAGTAGTAAAATTTCTTCGATATACCTTGTGTTTATTTTTGAAAAAAACGCAAATATGGCAAAAATTTTGAAAATTTTGCAATTTTCAAACTTTGAATTTTTTTTCCCTTAAAACAGAGAGATATGTCACACAAAATAGTTAAGAAATAACATTTGCCACATGTCTACTTTACATCAGCACAATTTTGGAACCAAAATTTTTTTTTTTGTTAGGAAGTTATAAGGGTTAAAAGTTGACCAGTGATTTCTCATTTTTACAACAAAATTTACAAAGCCATTTTTTTAGGGACCACCTCACATTTGAAGTCACTTTGAGGGGTCTATATGGCAGAAAATACCCAAAAGTGACACCATTCTAAAAACTGCACCCCTCAAGGTACTCAAAACCACATTCAAGAAGTTTAATAACCCTTCAGGTGCTTCACAGGAGCTGAAGCAACGTGGAAGGAAAAAATTAATATTTAACTTTTTAGGCACAAAAATGATCTTTTACAAACTTTTTTTTATTTTTACAAGGGTAAAAGGAGAAAATGGGCAGATAAAGTTGTTGTGCAATATCTCCTGAGTACGCCAATACCCCATATGTGGGGGAAAACCACTGTTTGGGCACACGGCAGAGCTCGTAAGGGAAGGAGCGCCGTTTGACATTTTCAAACTAAAATTGGCTATAATTGAGATTGGACGCCATGTCGTGTTTGGAGAGCCCCTGATATGCCTAAACAGTGGAAACCCCCCACAAGTGACCCCATTTGGGAAACTAGACCCCCTAAGGAACTTATCTAGATCTTTGGTGAGCAATTTGAACCCCCAAGTGCTTCACACAAGTTTATAACGTAGAGCCGTAAAATTAAAAAATCATATTTTTTCCACAAAATTGATCTTTTCACCCCAATTTTTATTTTCCCAAGGGTAACAAGACTCCAAAAGTTATTGTGCAATTTGTCCTGAGTGCGCTGATACCCCATATGTGGGAGTAAACCACTGTTTGGGTGCATGGCAGAGTTTAGAAGGGAAGGAGCGCCGTTTGACTTTTTCAACGCAGAATTGGCTGGAATTGAGATCAGACGCCATGTCACATTTGGAGAGCTGGATGCCATGTCGTGTTTGGAGAGCTCCTGATCTGGCAAAACAGTGGAAACCCCCCACAAATGACACCATTTTGGAAACTAGACCCCTCAAGGAACTTATCTAGATGTGTGTGAGCACTTTGAACCCCAAAGTGCTTCACAGAAGTTTATAACGTACAGCCGTAAAATAAAAAAATCTCTTTTTTTTTTACAAAAATGATTTTTTCGCCCCCAATATTTTATTTTCACTAGGGTAACAGGAGAAATTGGACCCCAAAAGTTGTTATCCAATTTGTCCTGAGTATGCTGATACCCAATATGTGGAAGTAAACTACTGTATGGGCGCACGTCGAGGCTCGGAAGGGAAGTAGTGACGTTTTGGATTGCAGACTTTGATGGAATGGTCTGGGGGAGTCATGTCGCATTTAGAGAGCCCCTGATGCGCCTAAACAGTGGAAACCCCCCACAAGTGACCCCATTTTGGAAAATAGACCCCACAAGGAACTTATCTAGAAGTGTGGTGAGCGCTATGAAGCCCCAAGTGCTTCACAGAAGTTTTATAACATACAGCCGTAAAAACAAAAAAAATCATTTTTTTTTTACAAAACTGATTTTGTCGCCCGCAGTTTTTTATTTTCCCAAGGGTAACAGGAGAAATAGGACAAATTGCACAATAACTCTTGTGGTCCAGAGTACGCTGATACCCCATATGCGGGAGTAAACTACTGTTTGGGCGCATGGCAGAGCTCAGAAAGGAAGGAGCACCGTTTGACTTTTTCAACGCAGAATTGGCTGGAATTAAGATCAGACGCCATGTCACATTTGGAGAGCCCTTATGTGCCTAAACAGCAGAAACCCTCCAATTCTAACTCCAACCCTAACCCCAACACACCCCTAACCCTAGTCCCAACCCTAACCACAAACCTAACCCTAACACACCCCTAACCATAATCCCAACCCTAATCCTAATCCTAACGTTAGCGCCAACCCTAACCCTAACTTTAGCCGCAACCCTAACCCTAACGGGAAAATGGAAATAAATACATTTTTTTAATTTTATTATTTTTCCCTAGCTAAGGGTGTGATAAAGGGGGGTTTGATTTACTATTTATAGCGGGTTTTTATGATTGGCAGCTGTCACACTAAAAGACGCTTTTTATTGCAAAAAATAGTTTTTTGCATCACCACATTTTGAGAGCTATAATTTTTGCATATTTTGGCCCACAGAGTCATGTGAGGTCTTATTTTTTGCGGGACGAGGTGACGTTTTTATTGGTACCATTTTTGAGCACGTGACATTTTTTTATCGCTTTTTATTTAGATTTTTGGGAGGTTAGAATGAACAAAAATCAGCAATTCATGAATTTCTTTTGGGGGAGGCGTTTGTACCGTTCCGCGTGTGGTAAAATTGATAAAGCAGTTTTATTCTTCGGGTCAGTACGATTACGGCGATACCTCATTTATATCTTTTTTTATGTTTTGGCGCTTTTATAGAATGAAAACAATTTTATATAAAAAATTATTATTTTTGCATCGCTTTATTCTGCGAGCTATAACTTTTTATTTTTTCACTGATGATGCTGTATGATGGCTCATTTTTTGCGGGACAAGATGACGTTTTCAGCGGTACCATGTTTATTTATATCGGTCTTTTTGATCGCGTGTTATTCCACTTTTTGTTCAGTGGTATGATGATAAAGCATTGATTTTTTGCTTCGTTTTCTTTTTTTTTTTAAGGGGTTCACTAAAGGGGTTAACTAGTGGGACAGTTTTATAGGGGGGTCGTTACGGACGCGGCGATGCCAAATATGTATACTTTTATTGTTTTGTTTTTTTTATTTACAGGAAAGAATGAATTTATTGGGGAATATATATTTTTTTTTTATGATTTTTTTTACCACTTTTTATTTTTTTTTACTTTTTTACTTTGTCCCAGGGTGGGACATCACTGTATTTTATCAGATCACTGGTGTGACAGTGTGCACAGCACTCTGTCACACCAGCGATCGCTCTGGCAGTGCTGCGGGCTTCTCAGTGCCTGCTCTCAGCAGGCACTGAGGAAGCCGCCTCCCTGCAGGACCCCGGCGCCATCTTGGATCCAGGGACCTGGAGGGAGGATGGACCCTCGGAACAGCGCGACACATCACGCTGCTCTGAGGGTCTCAGGGGGGCGCGCAGGGAGCACCCACCCTGCGCGATCCTCCCCTGTGCCCCGGGTACACCGCGATCATGTTTGATCGCGGTGTGCCAGGGGTCAATGTGCCGGGAGCGGTCCGTGACCGCTCCTGACACACAGTCACGGGTGTCAGCTGTGATAATCAGCTGACACCCGGCGGCGATCAGCTGCGCTCCCCCCGGGAGCGCAGCTGATCGCCCATGACGTACTATTCCGTCCATGGGAATTAGGTCCAGGGTCACATGGACGGAATAGTACGTCTGATGGCAGAGAGGGGTTAAGCATGACTTAGGATAAAAGCCAAAACCAAAATCTCAATTTGCAGACACTGTGTTTTGGGATACTGCCACTCATCGGTGCAAAGTGTGAGATCTGGTTTGGCTGTGTGAGAGGCATCTGACCGTGATCCAAGTAGTAACATTTCTCCTTCTGGAGAGTGACATGTTAAGCTCCTCTGGGAAATATGCAAATAGTCTCTTCAGAGAGGAAGAAAAAATGGAAGAGCAGCATGCTGAACATGTCACTCTCCACAAGCAGAAACTTTACTACTTGGATCATGGTCAGATGCCTCTCACACAGCCAAACCAGATCTCACACTTTGCACTGACAAGGGGCAGTACCCCAAAACACAGTGTCTGCAAATTGAGATTCTGGTTTGGCTTTTATTTTAAGTCATGTGACAAGGCTCGTTAAAGGGTTGACATTGAATTTTAGGATTGCTACTTCTAACAGGTGGCACTAGAGTTGTAGTCCTCTTCCCCTCTGAAAAGACTATTTGAACACTGAATAAGCAAAGCACTATAAACTGTCATCTTATAAGATTAGCCTCACTCTCTGTGTCTCGTGATAAATAAGAATGTAAGACCAAACACAAAAAGCAACCAATGTGAGCATTAAAAATGTTGGCAGAATTTTCACCAGTTTTCAGTAATCTCTAACCCGGTATGAAGAACTAGCTGCTATAATGTCTTCTACACATAGTACACAGAGAGAGATGTATTCCTGTTTTTCTTGTTCAGTAGCACACAAACAGAAGTATCATCACTGTAGAAGAGTGCAGTACTGAGCTATATAGCTGTGAATCCAGCTCTGGCTGTAATGTACTTTCTAGAGCAACTGCAGTACAAACCTGTTTATCTGCTTATGCCAATGCCTCTCCCCGCTCCTCCCATTTTCTTCCCCTACCCTCTCCATAAAGTTTGATACACTGTTCAACCTGACATCTCACTGTGCTGACAGTTCGGTATTGCAGCTAATTTATTCTCCATGAATTAAATGCTCCTTATTATGCTCTAAGGTCTGGAGAAATCTCAGAGCATTATAAAAACAATTTATGGGAAAAAACAACTAGTGTTCTTCTCACTGCTCACACCCGCTGATCAATGTCACCCAAATGGATCTTGATGACTCTCCTTATTGCCACAGAATACTTATAACTCTCACATTCAGAGATGTCTTGGACCTAATCTCGGTCTGAAGATCCGGCATGAAGTGTGCCTCCTAAGGTTGCGGCACACATTATTGTCATATGTGCTCTGAGGCCTTCTAATGCTCACTCTAAACTGGGACTTCTAGCCATATATAGGTAAATCTTGAGATAGTCTTTTCCAGAAGTCCAAGCCTAAGAAAATATAACGCTGCAACCTGGATTGTTTAGAACAGTATATATAGAAAATTGGAACTACATTATTGTCATAGAACATTGGTTAAGTGCTATATTATGTACATGTGACATTTTGAAAAATTGGAAATGCAATATTGCTATAGGAAAATTTACAGTAAAATGAAGGTACTTAGCACATACAGTTGTGTTCAAAAGTTTACATACCCTAGCAGAATTTTTGCTTTCTTGGCCTTTTTTCACAGAATATGAATAACACCAAAACTTTTTCTCAACTCATTGTTAGTGGTTGGGTGAAGCCATTTATTGTCAAACTACTGTGTTTTCTCTTTTTAAATCATAATGACAACCCAAAATATCCAAATAACCCTGATCAAAGTTTACATACCCTAGTGATTTTGGCCTGATAACATGCACAGCTGTTGACACAAATGGATTTGAATGGCTACTTTAGGTAACATCCTCACCTGTGATCTGTTTGCTTGTAATCATTGTGTGTGCATAAAAGCTGAGTGAGTTTCTGGGATCCAGACAGACTCTTGCATCTTTCATCCAGCCACTGACATTTCTGGATTGTGAGTCATGGGGAAAGCAAAAGAATTGTCAACGGATCTCCGGAAAAGGTAGTTGAACTGTATAAAACAGGAAAGGGATACAAAAGGATATCCAAGGAATTGATAATGCCAGTCAGCAGCATTCAAAGTGTGATTAACAAATGGAAAATTAGAGGCTCTGCAAAAACAAAACCAATGTCAGGTAAACCAACAAAAATGTTGTCCACAACTTGCAGGAAAATTGTTCGGGATGCAACGAAAAACCCACAACTAGCTGAAATTCTGGACTCTCTGCTATGTTGTGTCTGTTTCAAGCCTATTTATTATAGGCTCTTGAAGAAAAATGGGCTGCATGGTCGAGTCGCCAAAAGAAAGCCATTACTGCACAAATGCCACAAAGTATCTCGCCTACACTATGCAAAACATCACAGAGACAAGCCTCAAAACTTCTGGAAAAAGCTAATTAGGAGTGATGAGACCAAAATTGACCTTTTTTAGCCACAACAATAATTGTTACATTTGAGAGAGGTCAACAGGCCTAAGATGAAAGGAACACCATTCCTACTGTAAAGCACGGAGGTGGATCGCTGATGTTTTGGGGATGTGTGAAGTACAAAGGCAAGGAAATTTGGTCAAAGTTGAAGGAAAGATGAATGCAGCACATTATCAGCAATACTGGAGAAAAAATTTGCATTCATCACCCTGGATTCTGCGCTGGGCATACTTGGGTAGGGTCAAGTTGACCTGTCATTTGCTACAGCAGAAAAAAGTGAACGTTCTGGTGTGGCCATCTCAGTCTCCTGACCTCAATATCATTGAGCAACTCTGGGGAGATTTCAAGTGCGCATGTCATGCAGCCAGGAATGTACAGGAACTGGAGGCTTTTTGCCAGAAGCGTAGCCAGCTTTACCATGTGAGAAAATAAAGAACCTACATCCACAACTACCACAAAAGATTTCAAGCTGTCATTGATATTAGAGGGGGCAATACACAATGTTAAGAAATGGGTATGTGAACTTTTGATCAGGTCATTTGGATGTTTTTGTGTTGTCATTATGATTTAAAAAGAGAAAACACAGTAGTTTGACAATAAATGGCTTCACCCAACCACTACCCATGAGTAATCGAAAAGCAGGTAATCCAGCTTTTTGCTTCTTTAAAATCCATCATTTATTGAAGCAATACTTTAAAATCCAGCTTCATATCATACAACATAAGTGTCACCAGCTTCCCCTGGATCCGTATACTTACGGATGCTTTATAATGCTGGATTTTAAAGTTATTGCTTCAATAATTGATGGATTTTAAAGGAGCAAAAAGCTGGATTACCTGCTTTTTTGATTACTAAGCCTGCTGCACTACAGACTCTCCGTGCTCTGATTCCTGGACATCTATGAGGTGAGCTGACCTTTTTTCTCTTATTTCTTTATATTAACCATGAGTGGAGAAAAAGTTTTGGTGTTATCATTCATATTCTATGAAAAAAGGCCAAGAAAGAATGTAAGTCCGCAAGGACAGGGTCCTCTCCCCTCTGTATCAGTCTGTCATTGTAAATTTGTTTAATGTAACGATATCTATAACTTTGTATGTAACCCTTCTCATGTAAAGCACATGGAATTAATGGCGCTATATAATAAATAATAATAATAAAAGTAGAGAAGAAAGAAAAAATTCTGCCCGGGGTATGTAAACTTTTTAGCACAACTGTAGATTGGCCAATGTATAGAGCCCCAAATGCAACGTCAATGCGTACCTTATTGTTGGGTCCCTGTTCTGATAAGATACCCTCAAAATG
>JARQOD010000002.1:600159658-600209331 GCA_033576555.1 Oophaga sylvatica | reverse complement strand
TCAATGCGCACCAGTGTGAACACCCCTCATGCGAGACCAGACGTGCCTGGGCCTGGCTGCACCCCGAAAAATAAAGGTGCAAAAAATACAAAAATTGGGGGTATTAGTTAATATTTTGGCCAAAATACGTAAGCTTGTAACCTGCGCCAAAGGTCCCCACGCTTACAAGTCCTACACTACACTATCCAGCAAAGCCACTAAAGGAGACTCAAGGTCTCCAAAAAATTCAATGTAAAACAGCAAAAAAAAGGCAGCAACACTCACCTGCCCAGATCTCTGAACAAATGCACTACAGGATGCAGCCAGCCCATAAAGCAAGATGTTAGCAGCACAGGTGCAAAATACCAGATTAAACAGCCACTCTCCACATACCCATCCAAGGAGGGGGTGACTGCCCAGTATACAATTGCACAATAGAGGCCCACATAGGGTGCATTGAGAGTGTACTGGCCAGCCCGCCTAGTCAAATAGTAGGGGCGTGACTAATAGGCTGTGAACCAGACACTGTGCAGTATCCTTGTGTGAACGGCACCCTATGTGGGCCTCTATGTGAAATTGTATACTGGGCAGTCACCCCTCCTTGAGAGATATGTCAAAAAAATAGTTAAGAAATAACATTTCCCACATGTCTACTTTACATCAGCACAATTTTGGAACCAAAATTTTTTTTTTTGTTAGGAAGTTATAAGGGTTAAAAGTTGACCAGTGATTTCTCATTTTTACAACAAAATTTACAAAGCCATTTTTTTAGGGACCACCTCACATTTGAAGTCACTTTGAGGGGTCTATATGGCAGAAAATACCCAAAAGTGACACCATTCTAAAAAACTGCACCCTCAAGGTACTCAAAACCACATTCAAGAAGTTTAATAACCCTTCAGGTGCTTCACAGGAGCTGAAGCAACGTGGAAGGAAAAAAATTAATATTTAACTTTTTAGGCACAAAAATGATCTTTTACAAACTTTTTTTTATTTTTACAAGGGTAAAAGGAGAAAATGGGCAGAAAAAGTTGTTGTGCAATATCTCCTGAGTACGCCAATACCCCATATGTGGGGGGAAAACCACTGTTTGGGCACACGGCAGAGCTCGTAAGGGAAGGAGCGCCGTTTGACATTTTCAAACTAAAATTGGCTATAATTGAGATTGGACGCCATGTCGTGTTTGGAGAGCCCCTGATATGCCTAAACAGTGGAAACCCCCCCCAAGTGACCCCATTTGGGAAACTAGACCCCCTAAGGAACTTATCTAGATCTTTGGTGAGCAATTTGAACCCCAAGTGCTTCACACAAGTTTATAACGTAGAGCCGTTAAAATTAAAAAATCATATTTTTTCCACAAAATTGATCTTTTCACCCCAATTTTTATTTTCCCAAGGGTAACAAGACTCCAAAAGTTATTGTGCAATTTGTCCTGAGTGCGCTGATACCCCATATGTGGGAGTAAACCACTGTTTGGGTGCATGGCAGAGTTTAGAAGGGAAGGAGCGCCGTTTGACTTTTTCAACGCAGAATTGGCTGGAATTGAGATCAGACGCCATGTCACATTTGGAGAGCTGGATGCCATGTCGTGTTTGGAGAGCTCCTGATCTGGCAAAACAGTGGAAACCCCCCACAAATGACACCATTTTGGAAACTAGACCCCTCAAGGAACTTATCTAGATGTGTGTGAGCACTTTGAACCCCAAAGTGCTTCACAGAAGTTTATAACGTACAGCCGTAAAATAAAAAAATCTCTTTTTTTTTTACAAAAATGATTTTTTCGCCCCCAATATTTTATTTTCACTAGGGTAACAGGAGAAATTGGACCCCAAAAGTTGTTATCCAATTTGTCCTGAGTATGCTGATACCCAATATGTGGAAGTAAACTACTGTATGGGCGCACGTCGAGGCTCGGAAGGGAAGTAGTGACGTTTTGGATTGCAGACTTTGATGGAATGGTCTGGGGGAGTCATGTCGCATTTAGAGAGCCCTGATGCGCCTAAACAGTGGAAACCCCCACAAGTGACCCCATTTTGGAAAATAGACCCCACAAGGAACTTATCTAGAAGTGTGGTGAGCGCTATGAAGCCCCAAGTGCTTCACAGAAGTTTTATAACATACAGCCGTAAAAACAAAAAAAAATCATTTTTTTTTTACAAAACTGATTTTGTCGCCCGCAGTTTTTTATTTTCCCAAGGGTAACAGGAGAAATAGGACAAATTGCACAATAACTCTTGTGGTCCAGAGTACGCTGATACCCCATATGCGGGAGTAAACTACTGTTTGGGCGCATGGCAGAGCTCAGAAAGGAAGGAGCACCGTTTGACTTTTTCAACGCAGAATTGGCTGGAATTAAGATCAGACGCCATGTCACATTTGGAGAGCCCCTTATGTGCCTAAACAGCAGAAACCCTCCAATTCTAACTCCAACCCTAACCCCAACACACCCCTAACCTAGTCCCAACCCTAACCACAAACCTAACCCTAACACACCCCTAACCATAATCCCAACCCTAATCCTAATCCTAACGTTAGCGCCAACCCTAACCCTAACTTTAGCCGCAACCCTAACCCTAACGGGAAAATGGAAATAAATACATTTTTTTAATTTTATTATTTTTCCCTAGCTAAGGGTGTGATAAAGGGGGGTTTGATTTACTATTTATAGCGGGTTTTTATGATTGGCAGCTGTCACGCTAAAAGACGCTTTTTATTGCAAAAAATAGTTTTTTGCATCACCACATTTTGAGAGCTATAATTTTTGCATATTTTGGCCCACAGAGTCATGTGAGGTCTTATTTTTTGCGGGTCGAGGTGACGTTTTTATTGGTACCATTTTTGAGCACGTGACATTTTTTTATCGCTTTTTATTTCGATTTTTGGGAGGTTAGAATGAACAAAAATCAGCAATTCATGAATTTCTTTTGGGGGAGGCGTTTGTAACGTTCCGCGTGTGGTAAAATTGATAAAGCAGTTTTATTCTTCGGGTCAGTACGATTACGGCGATACCTCATTTATATCTTTTTTTATGTTTTGGCGCTTTTATAGAATGAAAACAATTTTATATAAAAAATTATTATTTTTGCATCGCTTTATTCTGCGAGCTATAACTTTTTATTTTTTCACTGATGATGCTGTATGATGGCTCATTTTTTGCGGGACAAGATGACGTTTTCAGCGGTACCATGTTTATTTATATCGGTCTTTTTGATCGCGTGTTATTCCACTTTTTGTTCAGTGGTATGATGATAAAGCATTGATTTTTTGCTTCGTTTTCTTTTTTTTTTTTAAGGGGTTCACTAAAGGGGTTAACTAGTGGGACAGTTTTATAGGTGGGGTCGTTACGGACGCGGCGATGCCAAATATGTATACTTTTATTGTTTTGTTTTTTTTATTTACAGGAAAGAATGAATTTATTGGGGAATATATATATTTTTTTTTATGATTTTTTTTACCACTTTTTATTATTTTTTTTACTTTTTTACTTTGTCCCAGGGTGGGACATCACTGTATTTTATCAGATCACTGGTGTGACAGTGTGCACAGCACTCTGTCACACCAGCGATCGCTCTGGCAGTGCTGCGGGCTTCTCAGTGCCTGCTCTCAGCAGGCACTGAGGAAGCCGCCTCCCTGCAGGACCCCGGCGCCATCTTGGATCCAGGGACCTGGAGGGAGGACGGACCCTCGGAACAGCGCGACACATCACGCTGCTCTGAGGGTCTCAGGGGGGCGCGCAGGGAGCACCCACCCTGCGCGATCCTCCCCTGTGCCCCGGGTACACCGCGATCATGTTTGATCGCGGTGTGCCAGGGGTCAATGTGCCGGGAGCGGTCCGTGACCGCTCCTGACACACAGTCACGGGTGTCAGCTGTGATAATCAGCTGACACCCGGCGGCGATCAGCTGCGCTCCCCCCGGGAGCGCAGCTGATCGCCCATGACGTACTATTCCGTCCATGGGAATTAGGTCCAGGGTCACATGGACGGAATAGTACGTCTGATGGCAGAGAGGGGTTAAGCATGACTTAGGATAAAAGCCAAAACCAAAATCTCAATTTGCAGACACTGTGTTTTGGGATACTGCCACTCATCGGTGCAAGTGTGAGATCTGGTTTGGCTGTGTGAGAGGCATCTGACCGTGATCCAAGTAGTAACATTTCTCCTTCTGGAGAGTGACATGTTAAGCTCCTCTGGGAAATATGCAAATAGTCTCTTCAGAGAGGAAGAAAAAATGGGAAGAGCAGCATGCTGAACATGTCACTCTCCACAAGCAGAAACTTTACTACTTGGATCATGGTCAGATGCCTCTCACACAGCCAAACCAGATCTCACACTTTGCACTGACAAGGGGCAGTACCCCAAAACACAGTGTCTGCAAATTGAGATTCTGGTTTGGCTTTTATTTTAAGTCATGTGACAAGGCTCGTTAAAGGGTTGACATTGAATTTTAGGATTGCTACTTCTAACAGGTGGCACTAGAGTTGTAGTCCTCTTCCCCTCTGAAAAGACTATTTGAACACTGAATAAGCAAAGCACTATAAACTGTCATCTTATAAGATTAGCCTCACTCTCTGTGTCTCGTGATAAATAAGAATGTAAGACCAAACACAAAAAGCAACCAATGTGAGCATTAAAATGTTGGCAGAATTTTCACCAGTTTTCAGTAATCTCTAACCCGGTATGAAGAACTAGCTGCTATAATGTCTTCTACACATAGTACACAGAGAGAGATGTATTCCTGTTTTTCTTGTTCAGTAGCACACAAACAGAAGTATCATCACTGTAGAAGAGTGCAGTACTGAGCTATATAGCTGTGAATCCAGCTCTGGCTGTAATGTACTTTCTAGAGCAACTGCAGTACAAACCTGTTTATCTGCTTATGCCAATGCCTCTCCCCGCTCCTCCCATTTTCTTCCCCTACCCTCTCCATAAAGTTTGATACACTGTTCAACCTGACATCTCACTGTGCTGACAGTTCGGTATTGCAGCTAATTTATTCTCCATGAATTAAATGCTCCTTATTATGCTCTAAGGTCTGGAGAAATCTCAGAGCATTATAAAAACAATTTATGGAAAAAACAACTAGTGTTCTTCTCACTGCTCACACCCGCTGATCAATGTCACCCAAATGGATCTTGATGACTCTCCTTATTGCCACAGAATACTTATAACTCTCACATTCAGAGATGTCTTGGACCTAATCTCGGTCTGAAGATCCGGCATGAAGTGTGCCTCCTAAGGTTGCGGCACACATTATTGTCATATGTGCTCTGAGGCCTTCTAATGCTCACTCTAAACTGGGACTTCTAGCCATATATAGGTAAATCTTGAGATAGTCTTTTCCAGAAGTCCAAGCCTAAGAAATATAACGCTGCAACCTGGATTGTTTAGAACAGTATATATAGAAAATTGGAACTACATTATTGTCATAGAACATTGGTTAAGTGCTATATTATGTACATGTGACATTTTGAAAAATTGGAAATGCAATATTGCTATAGGAAAATTTACAGTAAAATGAAGGTACTTAGCACATACAGTTGTGTTCAAAAGTTTACATACCCTAGCAGAATTTTTGCTTTCTTGGCCTTTTTTCACAGAATATGAATAACACCAAAACTTTTTCTCAACTCATTGTTAGTGGTTGGGTGAAGCCATTTATTGTCAAACTACTGTGTTTTCTCTTTTTAAATCATAATGACAACCCAAAATATCCAAATAACCCTGATCAAAGTTTACATACCCTAGTGATTTTGGCCTGATAACATGCACAGCTGTTGACACAAATGGATTTGAATGGCTACTTTAGGTAACATCCTCACCTGTGATCTGTTTGCTTGTAATCATTGTGTGTGCATAAAAGCTGAGTGAGTTTCTGGGATCCAGACAGACTCTTGCATCTTTCATCCAGCCACTGACATTTCTGGATTGTGAGTCATGGGGAAAGCAAAAGAATTGTCAACGGATCTCCGGAAAAGGTAGTTGAACTGTATAAAACAGGAAAGGGATACAAAAGGATATCCAAGGAATTGATAATGCCAGTCAGCAGCATTCAAAGTGTGATTAACAAATGGAAAATTAGAGGCTCTGCAAAAACAAAACCAATGTCAGGTAAACCAACAAAAATGTTGTCCACAACTTGCAGGAAAATTGTTCGGGATGCAACGAAAAACCCACAACTAGCTGAAATTCTGGACTCTCTGCTATGTTGTGTCTGTTTCAAGCCTATTTATTATAGGCTCTTGAAGAAAAATGGGCTGCATGGTCGAGTCGCCAAAAGAAAGCCATTACTGCACAAATGCCACAAAGTATCTCGCCTACACTATGCAAAACATCACAGAGACAAGCCTCAAAACTTCTGGAAAAAGCTAATTAGGAGTGATGAGACCAAAATTGACCTTTTTTAGCCACAACAATAATTGTTACATTTTGAGAGAGGTCAACAAGGCCTAAGATGAAAGGAACACCATTCCTACTGTAAAGCACGGAGGTGGATCGCTGATGTTTTGGGGATGTGTGAAGTACAAAGGCACAGGAAATTTGGTCAAAGTTGAAGGAAAGATGAATGCAGCACATTATCAGCAAATACTGGAGAAAAATTTGCATTCATCACCCTGGATTCTGCGCTGGGGCATACTTGGGTAGGGTCAAGTTGACCTGTCATTTGCTACAGCAGAAAAAAGTGAACGTTCTGGTGTGGCCATCTCAGTCTCCTGACCTCAATATCATTGAGCAACTCTGGGGAGATTTCAAGTGCGCATGTCATGCAGCCCAGGAATGTACAGGAACTGGAGGCTTTTTGCCAAGAAGCGTAGCCAGCTTTACCATGTGAGAAAATAAAGAACCTCATCCACAACTACCACAAAAGATTTCAAGCTGTCATTGATATTAGAGGGGGCAATACACAATGTTAAGAAATGGGGTATGTGAACTTTTGATCAGGGTCATTTGGATGTTTTGTGTTGTCATTATGATTTAAAAAGAGAAAACACAGTAGTTTGACAATAAATGGCTTCACCCAACCACTACCCATGAGTAATCGAAAAGCAGGTAATCCAGCTTTTTGCTTCTTTAAAATCCATCATTTATTGAAGCAATACTTTAAAATCCAGCTTCATATCATACAACATAAGTGTCACCAGCTTCCCCTGGATCCGTATACTTACGGATGCTTTATAATGCTGGATTTTAAAGTATTGCTTCAATAAATGATGGATTTTAAAGGAGCAAAAAGCTGGATTACCTGCTTTTTTGATTACTAAGCCTGCTGCACTACAGACTCTCCGTGCTCTGATTCCTGGACATCTATGAGGTGAGCTGACCTTTTTTCTCTTATTTCTTTATATTAACCATGAGTGGAGAAAAAGTTTTGGTGTTATCATTCATATTCTATGAAAAAAGGCCAAGAAAGAATGTAAGTCCGCAAGGACAGGGTCCTCTCCCCTCTGTATCAGTCTGTCATTGTAAATTTGTTTAATGTAAACGATATCTATAACTTTGTATGTAACCCCTTCTCATGTAAAGCACCATGGAATTAATGGCGCTATATAAATAAATAATAATAATAAAAGAAGAAAAAAAAAATTCTGCCGGGATATGTAAACTTTTGAGCACAACTGTAGATTGGCCAATGTATATGAGCCCAACTGCAACGTCAATGCGTACCTTATAGTTGGGTCCCTGTTCTGATAAGATACCTCTCTTGAACTAAAAAGCCTACAATATATAGGGCAGGAAGGAACCAGCAACGTAAATCCACCTGAATCTGATGGAATTGGGCGTGGGAGCGCACATGTCACATGAGTTTGCAACAGACAAAAAACTGACCAGCACATCCCAACTGGTGTGAATAGGTGCCAGCTAACATAATATTAATTCTAAGAAATTGGCCAATCTATGTGCTAAGTACCTTTTTTTACTGTAAATTTTCCTATAGGAATATTGCATTTCCATTTTCAATATGTTAGCTGGCACCTATTCACACTAGTTGGGATGCTCTGGTCAGTTTTTTGTCAGAAGTCCAAGCCTAGACAAAAAAAACGCCTGGGGGTTTTAGCATGAGGTGGTGGAAAGATGAAGCTCCAAGGACCATATAGGGGAGAGCGAGCAGCTGAGGTGGCCAGAGAGTTGAGTGGTGAGGTGAGCATAGTTTTTTTTTGTTATTTTAACCCTTCACCGGCCCTCATCGGTTCACCTAAATGGCTATTATGCTGAATTTGTATGGAGCAAATTACAAAAAAAATCTGCATTCTGGAGAATATGTATTCTTGTAAAATTCAATTCTACTTGAATAAATTACCCCAACAATTCTGGCAAATCCTTGTAAACTTGATCAATATAGACAAACATAATCACATAATCATATTATGTTGTCCTACCAAGGAAAAAACCTTGCTAAAAAGACTAACTGATGCTGATATAGAGAAAAAAAATATTTGGTTCTCAATCAAATGTGCATAAATCATTCATGATGCGATCCAGTGTTTTAAGAAAATCTTCCCTTTATCTGTCTGACTAAAACTGTCTAGAACTGTGCAATACTGAACATATTTATATATCACTGTAACCGAAAATGGAATGGATGATTTAAGTATAAAATTATGGTACAATTAACAAAAAAGCGTTTCAGAAAAGGGGTTCAAAAACGTAATAAGAGCAAAGCATTAGGGAGTCACCAAAAGAAAACATTAGCAAAAATATTATTCCAGTTTGAAACATCTCTTTTTTGCATGTCTAATGTTATTATCACTGTGGAAATTCATTCTTCATGCTCTAAACTTTCCTTGTTTTCATTTCTGCATCAATAAACTTTCAGTTACCAGACAATGAAAAATAAAAGTTGAGCCTTCATTCTCGTTATATAAGAATGTTATTCTCAATATGCAAATCTGGATTCCCTTAAACAGCTAAAAAAATGAAAATT
The DNA here is from genome assembly GCA_033576555.1 of Oophaga sylvatica. Taxonomy (NCBI): domain Eukaryota; kingdom Metazoa; phylum Chordata; class Amphibia; order Anura; family Dendrobatidae; genus Oophaga; species Oophaga sylvatica. The sequence goes on along the minus strand of JARQOD010000002.1, from coordinate 600,200,431 downwards.
CAATAATATCGTAAGCCGCAGTGGGCAAAATGTATTTGTTTTCTTGTGCTGCAGAGTGAATCATGGGAATTATTTTCTTTATGCTGTTTACTAATGTTATTTCATTGACAAGTAGAACATCTGTGCTTTACCATCTGCAAATAGCTTGACAGGAATATTAAAAGTTGAAACCATTGCAGTATTACAAGTTTTTACAGTGTCAAATTAACTTGACTTATGTCTGTTACGATCCACAAGTAACTGATATAAATCCTTATTACTAGTAGGGATGTTGTGTAGACTTATTTTGACAAGAAAGCTAGGAATAAATCTCCCAAGGGATGGCTTAACCACCTCAAAAAGTAATGAGCTTGATGCAGAAGGCTCATTAATCTTATGCTTTCACTGATGAGTGCTAATACAGTACCAGAAGTATGAGGTCAAACTAACGAAAATAACTGACAACATATTGATGTGTCTTGGCTTGATATTTCCCGTGATGAGTGGAGCGAGGATACCACCTTAGAAAAAACAGAGCATGATTCTGTGATATTCTACCTGGAGACGTTTATGCTGTATGTCAACCAACCATCCATCCAGGTTTACATGGGACTCATCAATACACAAGACTGTTTTAAAAGTAGTCTTCATGTATGTCTGAGCTTACCATTTCTGCTTGTGATTAATGTTTATGGATGGTCAAATAGTAGGTTTATGCACAGCTGCAAGCCTATGGAAGATTTTACACCTTGAGTTTAACGAGCCACCAGAGGCAACATCAGCTTAAAATACCTGTTTGCTACTTTGTAATAATATTTCATCAATTGCTCTCTCAATCTGATGAATTTTCCTGGCAGAAATCTTCCTCATTATTCCTTTATCTGCACAAACTCATCTGTGAACTGTATCAGCCACAAATTTCTTCATAATACGATGATCATGCTTATGTTTTGATGAAATGTCTAAAGTTTTAATACCTTTTTCATGTAATTACACTATTTGATGTTTTTTAGCAGTAGAGAGATCCTTTTTCTTTCTCATATTGCTTGAAACTTGTGGACTGCTTAAAAATGTGAAAAATCTTTCTTAAGTAGTTTTCCTTTACTTTGGCCTCACCTCGCAAACTAATTATCACAGGTGTCTTAGACTGATTTTAGTGATCCAAAGAGCCCTGAAACTCGGTGCCATCGATGAAGTTATTGGAAAAACAAAAAATTAAATCTCTATGACACTTAAAACAATTTACATAATAATTTGGAATGCAGTGAATATCTGCAGGTAAGTAATATTGTCCAAGGTCACAGATTCCCTTTAAAGGGAGTCTGTCACTGCATTTTTGGACTATGAGATGTGACCACCGCCATCAGGGGCTTGTCTACAGCATTCTGTAATGCTGTAGATAAGCCCCCGATGTCACCTGAAAGAGAATAAAAATGAGTTAGATTATACTCACCCAGGGGCGGTCCGCCGTCCGGTCCGGTCCGATGGGCGTTGCGGTCCGGTTCGGCACCTCCCTTCTTCTAGCTAAGCCGGCCTCTTCTTTGAGTCCCGTCGCGGCTCCGGCGCAGGCGCACTGATCTGCCCTGGTGAGGGCAGAGCAGAGTACTGCAGTGCACAGGCGCCGTACCTCTCTGACCTTTCCCGGTGCCTGCACACTGCAGTACTCTGCTCTGCCCTCACCAGGGCAGATCAGTGCGCCTGCGCAGGAGCCGCAATGGGATGGAAAGAAGAGGCCGGCTTCTCTAGAAGATGGGAGGCGCCGAACAGGACCGCGACGGCCATCGGACCGGACGGCGGACCGCCCCTGGGTGAGCATAATATAACTCGTTTTGCTTCTCTTTCAGGTGACATCGGGGACTTATCTACAGCAATACAGAATGCTGTAGATAAGTCGCTGATGGCGGTGGTCGCATCTCATAGTCCAAAAATGGGGTGACTGATTCCCTTTAATAGTATATACAATACATTGCCAATGCAGTTTTCCCAATATTGGTCTATCTATCTATCTACCTGTAAAAGAAAGGACATGACAATATAATGAATTAAGGGGGTGTGTGCAAGAGAGGACATGAAATTATAATACATTGAGGCTATGACATGGAGGAGACATGAATATATAATGATCTGGGGAGGAGTGGGAGAATGAAGATATGAAAGCATAATGAATTAGTGCAGAGAGTGGGAGAGGACATTAAAGTATAATGAATTGGGGATTGGGGTTGCAAAGGACATGAAAGTATGAATTGATGGTGGGGGTTTAGAAGACATGAAATTTAGGTTGGGAAGTAGGAGAAAGGATATTCAATTATAATGAATTGAGGGGAAAGGATATGTAATTAAAATGAACTGGGGAAGAGGACATGAAATGATAATGAATTGGGAGAGTGGGAGAAGCACAGTGTTGATTGGTTGACGACTCACAAGAGAGACATGTAAGGAATTGAGGGAAAGAATACAGTGACTAACTTATTTATATTTTATTGGGCCCAGATTAAGTAATAAAGCGACTTATTTAATTTAATGGGGGGCACAGTGCTGGCTTACTAATGTATATTTTCAATGGTGGACTGCACAATGGCTCTGTATATATTAATGATATGGTGCATATTTGTATTCAGTGTGTGGGATTTTTTATTCTGGAAACAAATGTATACATGTATATATGACTTTTCTCATTTCAGTGGTGTGGTGAAGGCAAAGTCTGCAGTTGATAAGAAGATTTGTCAAGATGGAGAAGAAACAAAGAAAATAGCTCTAATCAGATGAGGTGTCAGTTGTAAGTTACCGTATTTTTCGAACTATAAGACGCACAGGATTATAAGACGCACCCCAAATTTTGGGGTGAAAATAGCAGAAAAAAAGATTTTTACAATATGGGGGTCCGTCTTATAGTCCAAATTTTAAGGTACCTGAGGGCCAGCGGTGGTACAGCAGGGTCACAGGAGGCAACGCCGCGGCCTGGTGTCCACGGGGGTTGCGGCAGTGGTGTGGCAGAAGTGCGGTGATGTTGATACAGGGTCGCTTCCTCAGGTGTGGTGACGCCACGGCCCGTTGTCCAAGGCAAGCAGGAAAGCTGGGTTAATCACAAGTTTCTCAGTGGTGGCAGCCATCTTCCTGAGGCCGCGCGTGCGCAGATAGAGTACTCTGCTTCCTGGGGCTTCAGGAAGATGGCCGCCACCACCAAGAAACTTGTGCTTAACCTGGCTTTTCTGCTTGCCTTGGACACCGGGCCGCGGCGTCACCTCACCTGAGGAAGGGACCCTCCCCACAGCTCTTCCACAGCCCCAATCTCCAGTTCTTTGTACTGAATAATACCACACTATTGTCCTGCATGCAAATTCCGGCAGTGGAGAAGCTTCCTCCTGGTGAGGAGTTGTCTGCTGCTGGCTCCATGGTTTGTGTTATCATGAGGGACCTTTCGGGCAAGTACAGTTGGGAATCTTCCATCCTTTATGGACCTGCATTTAAACATTAAGGGCAGTAGTCCCAGTGGTCTTCCCTTTTTCCTGCCTTTAATACGTCTTCTGTGACTGTAGAAGAAGAACAACCACCTGCCCAACTGGAGACAGAGGAGTTTTCCTCTATTCCGTCAAGGAGGAGAGGCAGGGAAGCTCTGCCGTTGTGGGACAGCTTGTTGGATGAGGAGGATGCAGAGCAGTGTTTCTCGGTGGCGGCGGCCATGTTCCTGAGGCCGCGCGTGCACAGATAGAGTACTCTGCTTCCTGGGGCTTCAAGAAAATGGTCACCACAATCTCTATCTGCGCACGCGTGGCCTCCCGTGGCCATTTTCCTTAAGCCACGGGAAGCAGAAAACTCAATCTGCGCACGCGCAGCCTCAGGAAGGTGTCCGCCGCCACTGAGAAGCCCTGCTCTGCTTTCCGTGGACACCGTGCCACGGCGTCACCTCACCTGAGGAAGGGACCCTGCTCAGGTGCACGCCGCCCACCGTGCCTCTGCATCTCCACACCTCTGCCACCGCCACACCACTGCCGCAACCCCAGGTAAGCCTGCATTCGAAATATAAGACGCACCCCCCATTTTCCTCACAATTTTTTTTGTGGAAAAAGTGCGTCTTATAGTCCAAAAAATATGGTAATGGATGTAAATATTTGTTATGCATCTACACTGTTTAAGGTCTATGTACTCTGACCAACCTGCGGCACTAAACGATTGCCAATAGGGAAATCTTTACTCATTGATGGCGGTTTGCATGTCTGTTTATACAGGCAGACGGCAGTAAATTATTCACACTGACCAATTCATAATAGATTCACTGCCAACAACGATGATCTTTTTGTACAGTGTAAGAGTTTATTTCACCCAATAAATGGAAGTAATACTCTTGTTCTTAAAATAACTACTCATTATATATAGTACATCCTACTCTCTTCTTATACATAGTGCTGTTACTTATTTCATAGCATCCTCTTTTCTCATCTATAGAGATGTCCCATATCCCATAGCATCCACTCTTATGTTTAGCACTGTCCCTCATTACATGGCATTCCCTTTAGTTATGTATAGCGCTGTCCTATTTATACTTTGCTTTGTTTATTATTTTGGACAATTAAGTCTACCTATATATATCTTTGCTAATTCTGTATTTTAGTATTAGCTTTATAAGTGTTATTCATAAAAACAATAACAGGGTGTTGTATCTGATATACAGTATTTTGTTTATGAAAGTCTAGTTAATTGGACAGAGCTAGTGAACAACTTCTGTGAAATTCATAATAAACTTCTGCAGTAGTCATAATTTATGTCTCTTGTTTTTTCCAATTAAAATATCTTATTTCCCCGACTAATATAGCTTCTCTCTTAAGTAATGTAAAGCCATTCCTATTTTTCTTATTTCTGTGATTGTAATAAAAACTTGTGGCTTGGCTTCTGAGGGTCAGACAAGCCAGTACATCAACAGACCCTGCTTCCGTGCTTGTATGTCTCCGATCGATCGCCATCCTGATTTGATCAAAACTGGCAAACGTGTGAAATGTTTTGAGTTTCTCCTATAATTTTCCATATAGGTTTCCATAACATTACATTGTTCAGAAACCCGGGATTGTCAGAACTGGACCTCCTTTGGACCCGACAGCAGGGATCTATCTTGGAAATACTGAATAAGCCGCCGTGAGTAGCCCATTGTGTTACTAAAAATTCAGTGTTACCTAGAGTTCTTAGGGAGGGGTAAATGGTGGTCTGAACAAGACAATCTCCATTGAACCTTTGCTGGTATTTGAATTTTTGTATGTATCATTTGTGGTTTGTTACATGTTCAATGTGTCTTTAGATGTATAACTGATGATTGACGGTTGAATTAACATTGAATGAAGTGACAAGTAGCTGTCCTTGCCCAATGATTTTGGTCAGGTGCTTCTGCATTTCTACCTGTATATTTTAGGAGTTTTTAGAATTGTTATATATTGTCCTCATTGTCAATGTGATTTTAAAGTCTGGAGTGCTATTGTTGTAAACTATGAGGATCCTTGAATGTGGGAGTTAATGATTTTTGAGTGATCAATAAGGGAATATGGTCTCTGATTGACAAGAGATCCCGTTAGGTGGTAAGAGAAAAATTGGTCCTTAACAGGATCAGGGAAGTGTGATTATTCATAACAGAGGAATCCTTCATGGCAAGGTAGTACTCTGAGGGTATTAATTGTCCCCTGTAAATTGATAAGGGCACCTTCTGGAGCTGAATGCAGCCCTAGCCCAAATACAACAGGAGGATTTTATACCAGTGATTGTTGAGTGTGAATTCAGTGATTGCAAAATTGTGAACTGATGAATCATCGTACTTGGTGTCTGTGCTGTATGAACTTAAGACAGGAAATCTGATGATAAGCGTAGTAGTCTTTGTTGAGCCAGGGAGACGTAAAGCAGATGTAATTGCCAAGCTGTGCATCCCGCAGGATGTTGAAGGAAACTTTTTGATTAATATGCAAATCGCCTCTTAAGAGAAAAAGAGGACTTGAACTTTATAGCGCCACCTATTGGAAGTAGCGATCCTACAAGTCCCAAACAACCCTTTAACGAGTCTTGTAATGTGACAGGATAAAAGCCAAATCAGTATCTCAATTTGCAGACACGATGTTTCGGACTATTGGTCCTCGTCAGTGCAAAGTATGAGATCTGATTTGGCTAAGGTGAGAGGCTCTGGACTGAGGTCTAAGGTTTCTCCTTGTGGAGAGTGACATACCAGCTCTGGCTTGTCAAAGTAAGAAGGCTTATTCACCGTGCAATGCTCCTCTGGTAAATTTAATATGCAAATCGCCTCTTAACCCCTTAGTGACAGAGCCATTTTGCAGCTTGATGACAGGGCCAATTTTTACAATTCTGACCACTGTCAATTTATGAGGTTATAACTCTGGAACGCTTTAACGAATCCAGCTGATTCTGAGACTGTTTTTTCGTGACATATTGTACTTCACGTTAGTGGTAAAATTTCTTTGATATGACTTGTGTTTATTTATGAAAAAAACGGAAATATGGCGAAAATTTTGAAAATTTAACAATTTTCAAACTTTAAATTTTTATGCCCTTAAATCAGAGAGCTATGTGTTAGGGGTCGATTTCCCGCTGCTGCACAAGGGGAGTCTCGAACCCGTCCCGCTGCTGTCTCCCATTCATCTACGGCCACAGTGGAGCCTGCTCAGCAGAGACGTCGGTCAAGGCGTCTTGCCCACTCCTCTACTGTGCAGTGACTTGCTGCTGCCTTTCCTGGATCTGCTATTATAGCCAGTGCTGGAGCAGTCGTCTTTGAGACAAAGTCCTGCGTTTTCCCATCTGAGCATGCCCAGAGTGAGATCTCTCATTGGAGATCAGGGGTCACATGTTCAGGTGCTGCAGCGGCTCCTATTGGTCCACCAGGAAGGTCATGTAGCTACGTTTGTTTGTAACAGCTTCTCATTGGTCCTTGTTCCTGGAAGGTCCTGTAGCTGTTGCTATAAAAGGGTAGCATGGCTGGGCCGCCATGCGCTAATATCAATCATCGTATGCTATGCGCCAGTGTGGTCATGTGTATGTGTGGATAGGGACCCGGCTGAAATAAGCCACTAGAATACCGACTTAATCGGTGAGGAGTTTGGTATGGCAGCTGGTCAGGGTCGGTGTCCTAGATGCCCTAGATTACCGGCATAACCGGTGAGGAGTTTTGATTGCCGTATTCAGGGTCTGGCGTTCAGACGCCATAGATTGCGGGTGACTCCCGCGAGGACATTAGCACATGATCACGCTTTATGAACGCGTAGCACTTAACTGTCATGTGTGCATTGCCACGAAGATCGTCGCGGTTGCACATTTTGACTTCTCACAGCTGATCTGCTGTTTCTTTGTGTTTGGCAGCTAGGGAGTTAATTCTGTCTGTGCTCGGTGCTGGGACTGGGTGCAGTTTCTCCCGGCTGCAATTGATTATTTGTTGATTGGTTTCCTTTAAATTCCTGGTTGTCTGTTTGGGGAGTTGCCAGTGAAACCTTCATGCAGACCACAGATAGGAATGAATCTGTATAGACTTTAGTTGTGAGCTCCTTAGTTGTTCTAAGCTCAACTTGGTTAGAGTTTATTTCCCAGACCATTTATGTTCCTTTGGTGTTTGAGTGTGTATGCAAGCGAGTGTTATCCTGTCTGTCTTATATGTCTAATCTGTGTATTTAGTTGAGATCAGCCCATATCCCTTTGGTGGTAGTCAGGATCCTTCTTAGGACTGATTACAGGGTTCAGGGTCTGATAGGAGACAGGGTTAGGTTGGAGACTTGGACCTCTGAACCATTATCAGTACCTCCAAGGTGAGGGATTAGTTAGGACCCCAGTTTAGGGTCAGGTTAGATCCCGGTCCACCTCTTTCCTGTTTCAGCTCATCAAGTCCTCAAGATTAACCCTGAGTTCAGCAGATATCGTGTCAGGTAAATCTATTCTATACTTACATGCTGATGTTGCTATACTAGTTGTTGTATAGAGTGTGGTTCCTGTATTAATAGTTTACTGACATTGTATACATATCATTAGACAGCGTGACATTTTCACTGGCCATAAAAATTATCTCCAGTTACCATGGATCCAGTAGCCCAGCTGGCTCTGCAGTTGCAGGGATTATCCATGGAGCTGATGGACATTAAGTCCAAAGTTTTGTCTTCCCTGGAGCAAACCAGAGTTGAACCTAAAGTAGCTCTCCCGGACAGGTTCACTGGTGGGCGAGACAAATTTTTCACCTTCCGGGAGGCATGTAAATTGTATTTTCGGCTTCGGCCTCGATCATCAGGGAGTGATGAGCAGAAAAGTGGGAATTGTTATCTCACTTCTGCAAGGGGACCCTCAATCCTGGGCATTTTCCCTTCCTCCGGGATCCCCGGCTCTACTGTCTGTAGATCAATTTTTTACTGCCCTGGGATTGGTATATGATGACCCAGATCGGGTCTCTCTTGCTGAGACAAAATTACGTAAGATACAGCAGGGAGATCGTCCTGCAGAGGAATTTGCTTCTGAGTTTCGTAGATGGGCCACAGATACTCAATGGAATGACCCAGCTCTTAGGAGCCAGTTTTGTCATGGGCTTTCTGATAAATTAAAAGACGTTTTGGCTCAGTATGAGTCTCCTCATTCACTGGAGGCTGCTATGGCCTTAGCTATCCGTACTGATAGACGGCTTCGGGAGAGGGGTGAGGTAACCCCACTCCCTGTTGTTTCTCCACCTACCACTAAAGTCCCTTATGTTGAGGTTCCCCTTGTCTGTTCGGATGAGCCTATGCAGTTGGGAGGGACATCATTTCGTAGGAGGGGATTGGCGGTACGCCGCAGGACTAGAAGATGTTTTTTCTGCGGGAAAGAGGGACATTTTGTTGGAGAATGTCCATCCCGTGCCTTGTTGAGCCAAAAGACGCCGGAAAACTGTTCATCCCAGGTTGTGTGGTGGACGACAACCTGGGAGTATGTATTTCATCCGCCAGTTCTTCTCAGTTCCTTGTACCAGTGGAGGTGGTAGTTGGTACGAGAGTGGAGAGATTGTCTGTTCTTCTTGATAGTGGTTCCGGGGCTAATCTGGTTGACGCTCAGTTTGCTCAGGCTCAAGGTATGCATCTGAGTGTATTGGTCAAACCGATCCCTATATTCTCCATTGACGCCAGGCCTCTCGGCCAAGGTAGCTTTGTTCATGAGGTTCATAACATTGACCTTCGGGTAGGGGCAATACATAGGGAACAATTATCTTGTTATGTGTTGGAGGGTCTACCTACTCCCATTGTGTTGGGACTTCCTTGGTTGGTTAAACATAACCCTGTGATTAATTGGCAGTCCAGAGAAATAAGCCAATGGGGTGAGTTTTGCAAAAGCAACTGCATGAACACAGTCATCAGTGCGGTCGTGCCTAGTACATTGCCTCCTTTTTTGGAGGATTTTGGGGATGTTTTCTCTGAGGAGGGGTGTCAGGAGTTGCCTCCTCATCGCGTGTATGACTGCTCTATTAATCTCCTTCCTGATGCTAAGTTGCCTAAAGCTAGGTTGTATAATCTTTCTGGTCCTGAGAGGCAGGCTATGAAAGATTATATTTCTGAAAGTCTGGCCAAAGGGCATATTAGACCTTCATCTTCCCCAGTAGCCGCGGGGTTCTTCTTTGTGAAGAAGAAAGATGGAGGCCTACGCCCTTGCTTGGATTTCCGCGAACTTAATCGGATTACTGTTCGAGATCCGTATCCACTCCCTCTTATTCCTGATCTCTTCAATCAAATTGTTGGCGCCAAATGGTTCTCTAAATTGGATCTCAGGGGGGCGTATAATCTGATTAGGATAAAAGAGGGGGATGAGTGGAAAACGGCGTTTAACACGCCGGAGGGACATTATGAGAACCTAGTCATGCCTTTTGGTCTGACTACTGCACCAGCAGTATTCCAACATTTTGTTAATGACATTTTTCGTCACCTTGTGGGGCTGTTTGTGGTTGTATATTTGGACGACATTTTAATTTACTCGCCAGATCTTGTGTCTCATCAGGAGCATGTGAGACAGGTGTTGCAGATCTTGCGAGACAATAAACTATACGCCAAACTGGAGAAGTGTGTATTTGCCGTACAGGAACTTCAGTTTTTGGGTTTTTTGGTGTCAGCCTCCGGTTTCCGTATGGACCCTGAAAAGGTGAGAGCAGTGCTTGAATGGGATCAGCCAGGGGATCTTAAGGCTCTGCAGCGTTTTTTGGGGTTTGCTAACTACTACCGGAAATTTATTTGTAATTTCTCATCTGTCGTCAAACCTCTCACTGACATGACAAGAAAAGGGACGGATTTTTCTAAATGGTCGGACAAAGCTTGCCAAGCCTTTTTCTCTTTGAAGAAATGTTTTGCTTCGGCACCCGTTCTCATCCAACCAAATGCATCTCAGCCGTTCATTGTGGAGGTGGATGCGTCTGACGTAGGGGTGGGTGCTATATTGTCCCAGGGTCCGTCCCCTGGTAAATGGCATCCGTGCGCTTTCTTTTCTAAGAAATTGTCGTCCGCCGAAAGGAATTATGATATCGGCAATAGGGAACTTTTGGCCATTAAGTTAGCTTTTGAAGAATGGCGTCACTTTTTGGAGGGGGCAGTCCACCCGGTTACCGTTATTACTGATCACAAGAACCTGTTGTATTTGGAATCCGCTAAGCGTCTGAATTCCAGACAAGCTCGATGGTCGTTGTTTTTTACCAGGTTTAATTTTGTCGTCACTTATCGCCCGGGGTCTAAGAATGTAAAGGCTGATGCCTTGTCTCGCAGTTTCCCAGGGGCCGGGAAAACGGATGACCCGAGTCCTATCCTTCAGGAGGGGGTGGTAGTGTCGGCTGTATTTTCTGAACTTGAGGAGGAGGTGTTAGAGGCTCAGGGGGATGCCCCTGCAGGACCTCCAGGGAGACTGTTTGTCCCAAATCTGTTGAGACAAAAGGTTATTGAGGCACATCATAATTCTGCTCTAGCAGGACATCCAGGGAGTAAGGCTACTTTAGATCTCCTTTCTCGCCGGTTTTGGTGGCCTAATGCTAATAAAGATGTTATAACTTTTGTCGCGTCATGTGGGGTGTGTGCTCGCTCTAAAACCCCTCATACCCGTCCGTCTGGGACCCTTTTACCCTTGAAACTTCCGGAGCGTCCATGGACTCATTTATCTATGGACTTCATTACGGACCTTCCTCCGTCGTCAGGGAATACTGTCATACTGGTGGTTGTTGACAGGTTCAGTAAGATGGCACATTTCGTTGCTCTTCCTGCACTCCCTAATGCTAAAACTCTGGCGCAGGTGTTCATTAGGGAGATCGTTAGACTTCATGGGTTGCCTTCTGATGTGGTGTCAGATAGGGGGTCTCAGTTTGTGTCCAAATTTTGGAGGGCATTTTGTTTACGTCGGGGGATGCAATTGTCATTTTCCTCGGATTTTCATCCGCAGACCAATGGTCAGACAGAGCGTCTGAATCAGAGTTTAGAGACATATCTCCAGGTGTTTTGTTTCAGAGAACCAAGAGGACTGGTCTTCTTTCTTGCCTCTGGCAGAGTTCGCTCTTAACAACAGGCGGAGCGAGTCCACTGGTAAGTCCCCGTTTTTTGGGGCATATGGTTTCCATCCCCAGTTTTGTACTTTCAATGGGGGGGGCCCTTCTGGGGTTCCTGAGGAGGAGCGTTTCTCGTCGTCACTTGCTTCTGTGTGGAGAGGTGTATTGAATAATCTGAGTGCGATGGGGAACCGTTACAAACGTATGGCTGATAGGAGGAGAGTTTCTGGTCCAGATCTGAATGTGAACGATCTGGTATGGTTGTCTACCAGGAATATAAAACTTAAGGTGCCCTCCTGGAAACTGGGTCCCAGATTCATCGGGCCGTACAGGATCAGTTCCATAATTAATCCTGTGGCATTTCGTCTGGACCTCCCTCCTACGTTTAAAATTCATAATGTGTTCCACAAGTCATTACTTAAAAGGTATGTGGCACCAGTCATACCGTCACCTCTACCTCCTCCTCCTGTGTTGGTCAATGGTAACTTGGAATTTCAAGTATCAAAGATCATTGACTCACGTCTGAATCGCCGGTCCCTTCAGTACTTGGTGCATTGGAAGGGGTATGGTCCAGAGGAGAGGACGTGGGTCCCTGCGTCTGATGTTAACGCAGATCGTTTGGTTCGGACCTTCCACAGAACTCACCCGGGCAGGCCTGGCCCTGAGGGTCCGGAGGCCCCTCGTAGAAGGGGGGGTACTGTCATGTGTGCATTGCCACGAAGATCGTCGCGGTTGCACATTTTGACTTCTCACAGCTGATCTGCTGTTTCTTTGTGTTTGGCAGCTAGGGAGTTAATTCTGTCTGTGCTCGGTGCTGGGACTGGGTGCAGTTTCTCCCGGCTGCAATTAATTATTTGTTGATTGGTTTCCTTTAAATTCCTGGTTGTCTGTTTGGGGAGTTGCCAGTGAAACCTTCATGCAGACCACAGATAGGAATGAATCTGTATAGACTTTAGTTGTGAGCTCCTTAGTTGTTCTAAGCTCAACTTGGTTAGAGTTTATTTCCCAGACCATTTATGTTCCTTTGGTGTTTGAGTGTGTATGCAAGCGAGTGTTATCCTGTCTGTCTTATATGTCTAATCTGTGTATTTAGTTGAGATCAGCCCATATCCCTTTGGTGGTAGTCAGGATCCTTCTTAGGACTGATTACAGGGTTCAGGGTCTGATAGGAGACAGGGTTAGGTTGGAGACTTGGACCTCTGAACCATTATCAGTACCTCCAAGGTGAGGGATTAGTTAGGACCCCAGTTTAGGGTCAGGTTAGATCCCGGTCCACCTCTTTCCTGTTTCAGCTCATCAAGTCCTCAAGATTAACCCTGAGTTCAGCAGATATCGTGTCAGGTAAATCTATTCTATACTTACATGCTGATGTTGCTATACTAGTTGTTGTATAGAGTGTGGTTCCTGTATTAATAGTTTACTGACATTGTATACATATCATTAGACAGCGTGACATTAACTGTGTACCTGAGAGCCTGACAGGACACAGTACTTTTTCTCAGCGGCCCTGTGACGTAACAGGGTTCGCTTTCAACGCTAGACAGCGCCCTAGCGTGTTTTCTTTGCCACTCAGTTGTGTCTAGTGAGTGCGCACACATCGCCATATAGCCTGCGGCTCTCCTTCTAGCGGCTCTGTGGAGTAACAGAGTTCGCACTTATTGCCACAGCGCATTACGGCGTTTCTGTTGGCGACTCTGCGGGATAACAGAGTTTGCTTCTCGCGCCATTTCTACTAGCAGCAGGCTCCGCTTGCACGGTGGACCCCGGGCTGCGAACGCACCTCTCTACTTTATATATTTGGTGCGTTCCGCAGACCCTTAACATAATATTAGCGCCAGGGTCTGGCTAGTAAAATGGCGGATGAACAGCGTCTATCGCAGTACATCCAGCAGCTGGAGGGTAGGTTGGCGGCTCTTGAGCGCACAACCTCAGCTGTGGATGTTACCGCAGTCGCTGTTCAGGCTGCTAGCGTGGCTGCAGCCAGTTTGTCTTCTGCCACCTCTGCCTCTACATTATCCCACCTCCCGCTTCCTGACAAGTTTGCCGGTGATAGCAAGCAATGTCGGGGATTCGTGAGTCAGTGCTCTATACAGCTCGAGCTTCTGGCTGCACGTTTTCCCACGGATCGGGCACAAGTGGGTTTTGTACTTTCTCCACTCTCGGGCAGAGCGTTGGAGTGGGCAACGCCGCTGTGGGAGCGCGACGATCGTGTGGTGCGGAGTGCTCCTCGTTTCTTGGAGGCTCTTAAAAAGGTCTTTTTAGGACCTCAGGTCACCCACGATACGGCGCTACAACTGCTGGCATTGGCACAGGGTTCGTCTTTGGTCAGTCTGTTTTCTGTCCAGTTTTGGACTCTAGCTTCTGAGCTAGATTGGTCTGATAAAGTTCTTATTCCAATCTACTGGCGAGGACTGGCTAACCATGTTAAAGACGCTTTGGCTACCAGGGAGATTCCCGCCACACTGGAGAAGCTTATCTCCATATCTACCCGCATTGACCTCCGTTTTCACGAGCGGAGGTTGGAGCGGGCCCAGTGTAGGCAGAGGTTTCGGTTGGCTCCCACCTTTGCCAAACCTCTCGAATTTCCCGATCTGGCGTCCAAACCCCAAAAGGCCACAGAAGTTCCTCATGCAGGACCTAAGTCTCGGTCCGTCCGAGTACCCGTGGTCTGTAACCGTTGTCAGCAGACAGGACACTATGCCAACAAATGTCCACAGCGATCGGGGAAGCGATCGCGTCTAGTGGCCCTGGGAGGAGGTTCACTAGAGACAGCGGCATTTTCCTCCAAGATGACACTTAAAGGGACAATCACTGTTGGTACTTCCATTCTCACCGCCGACCTTTGCGTGGACTCAGGAGCAGAGGGGAATATCATGTCCTCTAGCTTTGCTCGCCGTCTTGCAATACCTCTGGTGGCGCTTGACAAATCAGTGACTGTCCGGGTAGTGAATGGGTCGACATTGCCCTCACAAATTACACACCAGACTGTTCCACTTGCATTGTCTGTATCTCCTTCCCATCAGGAACTTATTTCCCTACTCGTCCTTCCCGAGGGAATAGACGAGATCCTACTAAGGTATACCTTGGCTCCTTTTCCACTCCCCACATATAGAGTGGACTTCGGGTAGGATACTGGGTTGGAGTGATGCATGTAGAGGCAGATGTGTCAGGAGTTGCGTTCAGGTTACCACTACGGAGTTACCCGCAGATCTTACTCCACTTCCCAAGCACTACTGGTCATATGCAGACGTGTTCTCCAAGAAGGCTGCGGAGACTCTTCCGCCTCATCGCCCCTATAACTGTCCTATCGACCTCTTGCCTGGCGCAGAACCTCCTCGGGGAAGGGTCTATCCCCTCTCTCTTCCTGAGACAGAGGCCATGTCGCAATATATTCAGGAGAACCTGGCAAGAGGGTTTATTAGGAAGTCGGTGTCACCGGCAGGGGCGGGATTTTTCTTCGTGCAGAAGAAAAACGGAGAATTGCGTCCATGTATTGATTACAGGGGTCTTAACGCCATCACCGTTAAAAACAAGTACCCGTTGCCCCTGATTTCTGAGCTTTTTGATAGGCTTCGGGGAGCAAGAGTATTCACTAAACTAGATCTGCGCGGTGCTTATAACCTGATTCGCATCCGTGAGGGGGACGAATGGAAGACGGCTTTTAATACCAGGGATGGGCATTACGAATATCTGGTGATGCCCTTTGGGCTCTTTAATGCTCCAGCCATTTTCCAAGACTTTGTCAATGACATCTTCCGGGATATGCTCTCCACCTCGGTCGTAGTCTATCTGGATGATATACTCATCTTCTCTCCAGATATTGACTCCCACCGGAGAGATGTCTGCAGAGTCTTCGACCTCTTACGGGCTAATTCCCTCTATGCTAAGTTAGAGAAATGTATGTTTGAGCTGGAGTCTTTACCTTTCCTTGGTTATATCATCTCAACCCAGGGATTGGCTATGGATCCGGCCAAACTACAGGCTGTGATGGACTGGCAGGAACCTCACTCTCTAAAAGCGGTGCAGTGCTTTATGGGGTTCATTAATACTATCGCCAGTTCATTCTGCATTTCTCTACCTTGGTAGCTCCCTTGGTAGCCCTCACCAAGAAGGGAGCAAATCCCAAATTGTGGTCGGAAGAGGTCTCCACGGCTTTCTCTTCTATTAAGTCTCATTTTGCTAGCGCTCCCATCCTACATCGCCCCGATGTTGATAAGCCATTTTTATTGGAGGTGGATGCCTCATCCGTTGGTGCTGGAGCAGTCCTCTTCCAAAAGGATGCTCAAGGTCGGAAGCATCCTTGCTTCTTCTTCTCTAAGACCTTCACTTCAGCGGAGAGGAATTATTCCATCGGGGATAGGGAGTTGCTAGCCATGAAGTTGGCCTTCTCTGAGTGGAGACATTTGTTGGAGGGGGCCCGTTTTCCCTTCCAAGACTTCACCGACCACAAAAATTTGGTGTATCTGCAGACAGCTCAGCGGCTTAACTCTCGCCAGGCCAGATGGTCCTTGTTCTTCTCTCGGTTTAATTTCACACTCCATTTCCTCTCTGGAGAGAAGAACATTCGTGCCGACGCTCTCTCTCGCTCTGTGGTGTCCTCTGAAGAGGAGGTAGAGGAGCCTCGGCTTATTGTTCCCACAGAGAGCCTGAGAACAGTGGCTCCGGTTTCACTAGAGTCTGTGCCCCTGGGCAAGACTTTTGTGCCTACCAATTTGCGACCGGAGGTACTCTCTTGGGCACATTCGTCCAGGGTTGGTGGACATTTTGGGGCAAAGAGGACATCTGAATTGCTGGCGAGGACATATTGGTGGCCGCATATGGTCCGTGATGTTGGGGACTATGTTCGGGCGTGTGTCTCCTGCGCCAAGAATAAGTCTCCACGACAACGGCCAGCTGGTTTACTTTATCCTTTGCCGGTGGCAGACAGGCCCTGGGAGATGGTTGGGATGGACTTTGTGGTGGGCTTGCCCAAGTCTCGGGGTTGCACCATCATTTGGGTAATCACCGACCATTTCTCTAAAATGGTGCATCTGGTGCCACTACCACGGTTACCTTCTGCACCGGCTCTGGCAGCGTTGTTCGTTAGGCACATCTTCCGTCTACACGGCATGCCGGACAAAATTGTCAGTGACCGAGGTCCCCAGTTTGCGTCTCGGTTCTGGAGAGAGCTTTGTCGTCTACTCAGTATTGAGTTAAATCTCTCTTCAGCGTATCATCCTGAGACGAATGGGTTGGTAGAGAGGGCCAACCAGACCTTGGTCACCTATCTACGACATTTTGTCTCTGCCAGGCAGGATGACTGGGCATCCTTGCTACCATGGGCTGAGTTTGCATTAAACAATGCTGTGGCTGACTCCACCGGACAGACTCCTTTCCTTCTGAACTACGGTCAGCATCCGCGGGTTCCGGTGCCCATGCCCGTGTCTTCCGCCGACTCCAGGGTGGCAGACTGGGCTGTGGAGGCACGGGACATTTGGGACCGTACCCAGGATGCCATTCAGGTGTCCAAGGAGAGGATGAGGTCCTCTGCCGACGCATATCGGCGCCCCGCTCCAACATTTGCTCCTGGGGACTTGGTGTGGCTCTCCGCCCGTAACATCAGGCTGCGAGTTGAGTCCACTAAGTTGGCACCCCGCTACCTGGGTCCTTTCAAGGTCCTCGAGCAGGTTAACCCTGCGGTATACCGTTTGGCTCTTCCACCACGCCTGGGTATCTCCGACACCTTTCATGTATCCCTCCTGAAACCCGTGCTCATGTCCCGGTTTTCTGAGTCATCTGCCGGGACATCGGGTTCATCTACGGATGACCATGAGCTGAACGCCATCGTAGGGTGTAAGGTGGTACGGGGCAAAAAGTTTTATTTGGTGGACTGGAGGGGCTATGGGCCTGAGGATAGGTCTTGGGAGCCTGCCGAGCATATTCATCACTGTCTTTGAGCGCAGCGAGGCCCAAAGAAGGGGGTGCCATGTTAGGGTTCGATTTCCCGCTGCTGCACAAGGGGAGTCTCGAACCCGTCCCGCTGCGGTATCCCATTCATCTCTGGCTGCAGTGGAGCCTGCTCAGCAGAGACGTCGGTCCAGGCGTCTTGCCCACTCCTCTACTGTGCAGTGACTTGCTGCTGCCTTTCCTGGATCTGCTATTATAGCCAGTGCTGGAGCAGTCGTCTTTGAGACAAAGTCCTGCGTTTTCCCATCTGAGCATGCCCAGAGTGAGATCTCTCATTGGAGATCAGGGGACACATGTTCAGGTGCTGCAGCGGCTCCTATTGGTCCACCAGGAAGGTCATGTAGCTACGTTTGTTTGTAACAGCTTCTCATTTGTCCTTGTTCCTGGAAGGTCCTGTAGCTGTTGCTATAAAAGGGTAGCATGGCTGGGCCGCCATGCGCTAATATCAATCATCGTATGCTATGCGCCAGTGTGGTCATGTGTATGTGTGGATAGGGACCCGGCTGAAATAAGTCACTAGAATACCGACTTAATCGGTGAGGAGTTTGGTATGGCAGCTGGTCAGGGTCGGTGTCCTAGATGCCCTAGATTACCGGCATAACCGGTGAGGAGTTTTGATTGCCGTATTCAGGGTCTGGCGTCCAGACGCCATAGATTGCGGGTGACTCCCGCGAGGACATTAGCACATGATCACGCTTTATGAACGCGTAGCACTTAACTGTGTACCTGAGAGCCTGACAGGACACAGTACTTTTTCTCAGCGGCCCTGTGACGTAACAGGGTTCGCTTTCAACGCTAGACAGCGCCCTAGCGTGTTTTCTTTGCCACTCAGTTGTGTCTAGTGAGTGCGCACACATCGCCATATAGTGCTGCGGCTCTCCTTCTAGCGGCTCTGTGGAGTAACAGAGTTCGCACTTATTGCCACAGCGCATTACGGCGTTTCTGTTGGCGACTCTGCGGGATAACAGAGTTTGCTTCTCGCGCCATTTCTACTAGCAGCAGCTCCGCTTGCACGGTGGACCCCGGGCTGCGAACGCAACTCTCTACTTTATATATTTGGTGCGTTCCGCAGACCCTTAACAATATGTCACACAAATTTCTTAATAAATAACATTTCCCACATGCCTACTTTACATCAGCACAATTTTGGGAACAAAATTTTTTTTTGTTACGAAGTTATAAGGGTTAAAAGTTGACCAGCGATTTCTCATTTTTAGAACACCATTTTTATTTTAGGGACCACATCACATTTGAAGTCACTTTGAGGGGTCTATACGATAGAAAATACCCAAAAGTGACACCATTCTAAAAACTGCACCCCTCAAGGTGCTCAAAATCACATTCAAGAAGTTTATTAACCCTATACGTGCTTCACAGGAACTGAAGCAATGTGGAAGGAAAAAATTAACATTTAACTTTTTTTGCAAAAACTTTAATTCGGAACCAATTTTTTTTATTTTCACAACTGTTAAAAGAAAAAATGAACCACAAAATTTGTTGTGCAATTTCTCCTGAATAAGCCGATACCCCATATGTGGGGGTAAACCACTTTTTGGGCGCACGGCAGAGGTCGCAAGGGAAGGAGCGACATTTGACTTTTTCAACGCAGAATTGGCTGGACGCCATGTCGCGTTTGTAGAGGCCCTGATGTGTCTAAACAGTGGAAACCCATCACAAGTGACCCCATTTTGGAAACTAGACCCCCTAAGGAACTTATCTAGATGTGTGGTGAGCACTTTGAACCTCCAAGTGCTTCACAGAAGTTTATAACATAGAACAGTGAAAATAAAAAATCATATTTTTTCCACAAAAACAATCTTTTCACCCCAATTTTTATTTTCCCAAGGGTCACAAGACCCCAAAAGTTTTTGTGCAATTTGTCCTGAGCATGCTGATACCCCATATGTCGGGGTAAACCACTGTTTGGGTGCATGGCAGAGCTTGGAAGGGAAGGAGCGCTGTTTGACTTTTTCAGCGCAGAATTGGCTGGACGTCATGTCGTGTTTGTAGAGGCCCTAATGTGTCTAAACAGTGGAAACCCCCCACAAGTGACACCATTTTGGAAACTAGACCCCCAAAGGAACTTATATGGATGTGTAATGAGCACTTTGAACCCCCAAGTGCTTCAGAGAAGTTTATAACTCCCGGGCATGAAAATAAAAAGTCATATTTTTTCCACAAACCTGATCGTTTAGTCTCCAATTTTTTATTTTCCCAGGGGTAACAGGAGAAATTAGACCACAAAAGTTGTTGTCCAATTTGTCCTGAGTACGCTGATACCCCATATGTGGGGTGGGACCACTGTTTGGGCGCACGGCAGGGCTTGGAAGGGAAGGAGCGCCGTTTGACTTTTTCAAACCAAAATTGGCTGGAATTGAAATTGGACGCCATGTCGCGTTTGGAGAGCCCCTGATACGCCTAAACAGTGGAAACCCCCAACAAATGACACCATTTTGGAAACTAGACCCCTTAAGGAACTTATGTAGATGTGTGGTGAGAACTTTGAACCCCCAAGTGCTTCACAGAAATTTATAAATGTAGAGCCGTGAAAATAAAAAATCATTTTTTTCCTCAAAAATGATTCTTTAGCCCGCTATTTTTTTATTTTCCCAAGGGTAACAGGAGAAATTGGACCCAAAAAGTTGTTGTGCAATTTTTCCTGAGTACGCTGATACCCCATATGTGGGGTGAAACCACTGTTTGGGTGCATGGGAGTGCTTGGAAGGGAAGGAGCGCCATTTTGTAATGCAGACTTTGATGGAATGTTCTGCGGGCGTCATGTTGTGTTTGCAGAGCCCTTGATGTGCCTAAACAGTAGAAACCCCCTGCAAGTGACACCATTTTGGAAACTAGACCCCCAAGGAGCTTATCTAGATGTGTGGTGAGCACTTTTAACCCCAAGTGCTTCACAGAAATTTATAAACGCAGAGCCGTGAAAATGAAAAATCATTTTTTTTCTCAAAAATGATTTTTTTAGCCAGCTATTTTTTATTTTCCCAAGGGTAACAGGAGAAATTAGAACCCGAAAATTGGTGTGCAATTTGTCCTGAGTACGCTGATACCCCATATGTTGGGGTAAACCACTGTTTGGGCGCACGGCAGGGCTCGGAAGGGAGGGAGCGCCATTTGACTTTTTGAACGCCACGTCGTGTTTGGAGACCCCCTGATGTGTCTAAACAGTGGAAACCCCCCACAAGTGACCCCATTTTGGAAACTAGACCCCTTATGGAACTTATCTAGATGTGTGGTGAGCACTTTGAACCCCCAAGTGTTTCACAGAAATTTATAAACGCAGAGCTGTGAAAACAAAAAATATTTTTTTTTCTCAAAAATGATTTATTTAGCCAGCTATTTTTTATTTTCCCAAGGGTAACAGGAGAAATTAGAACCCCAAAATTGGTGTGCAATTTGTCCTGAGTACGCTGATACCCCATATGTTGGGCTAAACCACTATTTGGGCGCATGGCAAGGCTCGGAAGGGAGGGAGTGCCATTTGACTTTTTTTTTAATGCCACGTCGTGTTTGGAGACCCCTGATGTGCCTAAATAGTGGAAATCCCTCAATTCTAGCTCCAACCCTAACCCCAACACACCCATAACCTAATCCCAACCCTAATCCTAACCTAAATCCCAACCCTAATTCCAACCCTAATTGTAACCCTAACCTTAATTGTAACCCTAACTCTAATTGTAACCCTAACCCTAATTTTAACCCTAACCCTAATTGTAACCCTAACCCTAATTCTAACCCTAATTATAACCCTAACCCTAAGGCTAGGTTCATTTTGCGTTTTACCAGCCCGTTCAACACATAGCGTTGACGGGCTGGTAACGGTATAGCATAACGCGATCGCGTTATGCTATACCCGCTAGCGCAGAGGAATAAGCAGATGATTCGTCTGCGCTAGCGGTGACGGATCCCAGACGCTGCAGCCCACGTCCGAGGCTAACCCTAGCTCCAGCCCTAACCCCAACACACCCATAACCCTAATCCCAACCCTAATCCTAACCTAAATCCCAACCCTAATTCCAACCCTAATTGTAACCCTAACCTTAATTGTAACCCTAACTCTAATTGTAACCCTAACCCTAATTTTAACCCTAACCCTATTTCTAACCCTAATTATAACCCTAACCCTAAGGCTAGGTTCATTTTGCGTTTTACCAGCCCGTTCAACACATAGCGTTGACGGGCTGGTAACGGTATAGCATAACGCGATCGCGTTATGCTGTACCCACTAGCGCAGAGGAATCAGCAGATGATTCGTCTGCGCTAGCGGTGACGGATCCCAGACGCTGCAGCCCACGTCCGAGGCTCCGTCACTGAATGATGGCACGTCGCAAACGCATGCCGCTTTACGGCATGCGTCGCGATGCGCCCTCAAATGGGGGTGAATGGTAGCGTTAATGGACTGCGTTACACCACGTTATACCGCAGGCAGGACTAGGGGTTTTTAGCGTCACGGAGTGGATCGCAATATTTGTAGGTTCTCTTTTGCGTCACAGAGAGGATCGCAGAAGTTGCAAAGCAAGCTAGCAGGACGCAGAGAGCAGGAGCAATGCTGGAAATTCCTATGAATCAGAAGCGCTCAGTACATGCTAATGACAGATCCTAATGACCGCCAAAGTCGTTAAAGAGATCGCTGACCGCTGATGTGTCGTTTATGAGATCTCCTGTTTGGCAGCTACTAGCGACCTAAAAGCAATCACACCAACGATCTCGTTAGCTTGCGTCGTTATCGTGATCGCTAACGAGATCGCTAAGTGTGGCAGTACCTTAAATCAGAGAAAATAGACACAGAATTGTGTATGTAATCTATGGTAGTATGAAAACGCAGAGAGCCCTGTAGTCTCTGTATGTGATGTAAAACTTGCATCCTTTTTGACACCACTGATAATGCAGGAATGATCAGATGAAACTGCAAATATTGTGGCCAACAGAATCCTCCGTGGGGTTAATTACTGTGCCTTTTCTGTCCCCACGCCCATGGATGTCTAAGGTGCCTCTGCTCCCCATGAGGACACTGTCTACCTCCTAGGATACAAAGTTACCTGCTGGTACATGATCCACCATGGGTATAGCCAAAAGCAAAACATTGGCCCTGGCCTCCCAGTGAGCTCATCGCTCCTATTACCCAGGTCCCGGACCCCTAACATTTAGAATGCATCTCCAGGGTGTTGTGAAAGCAGGATCTATATTTATCTATCCTGACTTCATTTTAGTTTCTTTCTAAATGTATTTCTTTCTTTCCATGATGGAGTCCATGATCAGGTAATGGGGCTGAAGAATGTCTTTCTGTAACAGACTTAGAAAAAACATAGGAAAGTTAGAGAAATGAAACTTAGAGGCTAGAGAGACACCTAGAGCACAAGCTGGGTGTCAACAGTGTTAACTTAGCCAATTAGAAGTAAGTATGCTAATGACAGCACATAGTTAGAGATAAGATGAGCAAATTATATTGTTACAATGCATGAATACTAATAAACTATAAAACCCCTGGCCAAGGTGTACAATAGAGAGATCTGCTTTGATTCTTAATGTATCAGAGTGGCACTTCCCTGCACGCATTTGAATTATACAATTTAATTTTAAGCTGACACAACGTCTCAGAACGTCCCACATTATGTGGCGACGACAGTGTTGAGGAGACAGATGGGATGATCTAGTCTCAGTCATTTTACTGGGACCCCATACTTACTATTGCTGCAATGTTTCATGAATGGTTTTAGACCTATAGTCCAGACTGTAGTATGTACTAGTTGCCCAAAGTGGCATAATATGCAATGGGTTGATCTGAAGGAAATAGCCCAGGGTGCTGAACTGGAAAGTATCTCAAAGAAAGAGTTAATTATGACCCGTGCAGCCTGAAAGGAAAGAGGGAGATGGAGAAGTAACCATCAAGGTAGAAATAAAGACTGCAACAAAGTAGAATGTTGGTCTTGTGGGCAATAAAAGACATTTTACTTCCAAATGTTCTACAAAATCAAAAGTTACTGTTATGTTTAGGTAGCTGAGGAGAAAAAGCAAAAACAGTAATACACCAGAGAGGCTGGAACCTATTGGATTGCAGTAACCTGAACTAACCACACAACTAGAGGTAGCCATGGAGCGTTCCTACGTTGATCCTAGACACCTCTTCACAGCCTGAGAGATAACTACACCTAAAGGCAGAAAGAGGAAAGCTATTTGCCCCGGAGAAGATCCCCAAAGAAAATAGGAAGCCCCCAAACATGTAATGGCGGTTAGGCAAGAAGAAGCACGGACACAGACAGAAAATAGAATGAGCAAACGCTGGGGCCCAATCTGTCTAGACAGAAAAGTACAGGAAAGGATTCTTACTGCAATCCAAAAAAAAAAAACCTAAAAAATACCAACTCTTCTGATTGCAAAAGCACCTGAGATCACACGATCTCTACCACCTAAATCAGATCTCTGGTGTAACAAAACTAAGCCGCAGACACTGAAAAAACAGGAAAAGCAAATGAAAAAATAACAGTGGCTTCAGATAAACTGAGAGGAGGGTACCCGGCTGACCTCCACAGAAGTGCAGGGAACTATGCAAAAAGCAAGCACAAAAATAAAAGCAGAAAATATCTTATCTGAAAGCAGAAGATGCAGGCAAGACTCAGCAAACTTCCAAATGAACCAGGAACCACAATTGAGACAAGAACAATTGATCACCGGCGACCATCATGGGAGGGAACCTCCCTTATATCAGTCCAGTCCGTGATCCCAGATTGCCATTCCTCGCTGTGATGTTCAGTACTGTCTGCAACCACCAGAGGGAGCCTCTGCTCAGAAACCATCTCCAGCACATTCATAACAAGCTACTATCTTGAACCCCCCTTAGGAAACTGGCCATCCAGATGTCTCCCTGAGCCCCATTGTCACCCCCAGGGTCCCACACTCACTATCCCCATTTTCCTGGGGAGGGACGAACTGTTTCATTCATGATAAACACTGGTGCAGCCTTACAGTGTTAATGTAAGAATTTATCTCAGAAGACATACTGTTTCGCGAATATGTGACTTCTGAAGGGATGAAGGGGTGACCTTCTAAATAACAAGTGACTCAGCCCCTCCGACTGAATTTTCTTGATTCAATTTCAATTGTAACCCTGGTATTAGTTTCCCCTGATATATTTTTGAATTTATTAGGGACAGACATGTTGCTGAAAATTGGATCCTGCATAGAATTCACTCTAAATAGTTCCAAGATGACTACTCCATAAAGGAAAGTCCCCTGTGTAGTCTCCTGTCCCTGACATTTATAAGAAACTTGGACTTTGCATGCTCTGATACGCATTCCCTAGCTATTTGGTTGGTGAACATACCCAGCCAGCTGTTGGCACGTCACAAACGTTCTTTGGGACAACTACCCAATCCGTGGTGACAGTAAAACTTAAACCAGGTCTCCAACCCCCTATATAAAGCAGGACCCTATAAGTGCAGTCCAGACTGCGGTGATGCATGATGAAGTCCGAGAGCTCCAGACAGGAGGTCTCATTGTTCCTATAACCTCCCCATTCAATAGCCCCCATTTAACTATCAAACCCTGTAATGATCCAAACTCAGAATATCAGGATGGGGAAGAGGGAAGAACTGAGAGCTAAAATCTGCCCTTGTAAACCAACAGATGATATGACATTACTGTCAGGCATTGATGGAGGCAGAAAGATAGGGCTTGTTAGATATCACTGATGTCTCCCTCGTAGTGGTGAGTGAGTATGCTCGCTGCCCGGGTTTTCCCGAGCACGCTCGGGTGTCCTCCGAGTATTTGGGAGTATTCTGAGATTTTGTTTTTGTTGCCGCAGTTGCATGATTTGTGACTGCTAGACAGCCTGAATACATGTTGGGAATGCCTGTTTGTCCCCGTATGATATACTATTTGGTTTTGTCCCTAAGACAAGGTTGTATTTACTGCAGCAGCTACAGGCCTCCTACAGTTCCCTCGCTGAATATGTCTTGGAGTTACACAAACATCTGACTGTTACTCATAACCGTGTTTTTTCCTCCATCCAGAGTCTACAACTGCAGAAGCGGCGAACACACATTGGCACCAGGAGACTGGGTCATGGTCAAGAGACATATGAGGAAACCATTGGGACCCAGATACAGAAAGCCATTTCAAGCACTACTGACCACTGCCACTTATGTCCATCTCCAAGGCTAAAGACACTTGGATCCATGCCAGTCACTGAAAAAGGCCCTGAATCCCGGCAGCAAAGATAATGACCCTGCCCCACTGGACTAAGCTGATGACTCTCAATGAGGTACTAGAGGAGGACTAGGAAAGGTTTGAGAGCACATCTATAATTTGTGATGATAGATATGTTCAGGAAATAACCATGGATATTAGGGCAATGTTGAGTTGTAATTTACAGATTCTGTCCAGACTTGTGAACAACTTGACCCATTTGATTACCCTTTTGGGTCTGACATGCCAAAGGAATGAGGTTGGTTTTCAAAACAATCAAACTTGACTGTGCCAAACCTCCGATGCAAGGACTTTTGACTTTTATACATTGTCTTGGGAAACTCACTGAAATCGTACCCTGCATACTGACTAAGGATTTTCTATCTAGTGTGTATTCACCAGGACTATAAATGGCTTCTACCGGGTGCAGAAAGAACTTTCACCTTAGCATGCCTTACGCCTACTACTTTCATGCTTCTGTATGGTAACCTAGATATAAATGCTGTCGCCAAACATTCCCTGTATAAACGAGCTGCAGACAATCACCTCAAATGGTAGTGGAAATGGGGATAGGGAATAAGAGTATCTTCATTTATCCTTTCATTATATAAATGTTGGTATTGCTAGTGTATGTAACGACTAGAATTGGTATATTTGTTATGTCGAGATTTACAAACAAGATATCTATCGGTGAATGGGATTTGTCCCCTCCAGGCTACCATAGCATGGGGAAATAGCTGATGGATAAATTGTCTGTAATAATGAAAAGGGAGGAATTGTTATGGTAAATCATTATAATTTGCTTTGATTATTATTTTGGACAATTAAATCTACCTATATATATATACAGTCAGGGCCAGAAATATTTGGACAGTGACACAATTTTCGCGAGTTGGGCTCTGCATGCCACCACATTGGATTTGAAATGAAACCTCTACAACAGAATTCAAGTGCAGATTGTAACGTTTAATTTGAAGGGTTGAACAAAAATATGTGTTAGAAAATGTAGGAATTGTACACATTTCTTTACAAACACTCCACATTTTAGGAGGTCAAAAGTAATTGGACAAATAAACATAACCCAAACAAAATATTTTTATTTTCAATATTTTGTGGCGAATCCTTTGGAGTCAATCACTGCCTTAAATCTGGAACCCATGGACATCACCAAACGCTGGGTTTCCTCCTTCTTAATGCTTTGCCAGGCCTTTACAGCTGCAGCCTTCAGGTCTTGCTTGTTTGTGGGTCTTTCCCTCTTAAGTCTGGATTTCAGCAAGTGAAATGCATGCTCAATTGGGTTAAGATCTGGTGATTGACTTGGCCATTGAAGAATGTTCCACTTTTTTGCACTCATGAACTCCTGTGTAGCTTTGGCTGTATGCTTGGGGTCATTATCCATCTGTACTATGAAGCGCCGTCCAATCAAGTTTGCAGCATTTGGCTGAATCTGGGCTGAAAGTATATCCCGGTACACTTCAGAATTCATCCGGCTACTCTTGTCTGCTGTTATGTCATCAATAAACACAAGTGACCCAGTGCCATTGAAAGCCATGCATGGCCATGCCATCACGTTGCCTCCACCATGTTTTACAGAGGATGTGGTGTGCCTTGGATCATGTGCCGTTCCCTTTCTTCTCCAAACTTTTGGCTTCCCATCATTCTGGTACAGGTTGATCTTTGTCTCATCTGTCCATAGAATACTTTTCCAGAACTGAGCTGGCTTCTGGAGGTGTTTTTCAGCAAATTTATCTCTGGCCTGTCTATTTTTGGAAATGATGAATGGTTTGCATCTAGATGTGAACCCTTTGTATTTACTTTCATGGAGTCTTCTCTTTACTGTTGACTTAGAGACAGATACACCTACTTCACTGAGAGTGTTCTGGACTTCAGTTGATGTTGTGAACGGCTTCTTCTTCACCAAAGAAAGTATGCGGCGATCATCCACCACTGTTGTCTTCCGTGGGCTCCCAGGTCTTTTTGGATTGATGAGTTCACCAGTGCTTTCTTTCTTTCTCAGGATGTACCAAATTGTAGATTTTGCCATTTCTAATGTTGTAGCAATTTCTTGGATGGGTTTTTTTCTGTTCTTGCAGCTTAAGGATGGCTTGTTTCACCTGCATGGAGAGCTCCTGTGACCACATGTTTCCTTCACAGCAAAACCTTCCAAATGCAAACACCACACCTCAAATCAAATCCGGCCCTTTCATCTGCTTAATTGAGAATTACATAACAAAGGGATTGCCCACACCTGTCCATGAAATAGCCTTGGAGTCATTTGTCCAATTACTTTTGGTCCCTTTAAAAACAGGGTGGCACATGTTAAGGAGCTGAAACTCCTAAACCCTTCATCCAATTTTAATGTGGATACCCTCAAATGAAAGCTGAAAGTCTGAACTTCAACTGCATCTGATTTGTTTTGTTTCAAATTCATTGTGGTAATGTCTAGAACCAAAATTAGATAAATGTTGTCTCTGTCCAAATATTTATGGACCTAACTGTATATATATATGTTATATATATATATATATATACATATATATATATACATATTTGCTACTTCTGTATTTTACTATTAGCTTTATAAGTGTTATTCATGAAAGCAAAAACACAGGGTGTTGTATCTGATATACAGGTGTGTTAAGTTTTTTGTTTTTGAAAGTCTGGTTAATTGGACTTAGCTAGTCAAGGATTTCTGCGGAATTCATAATAAATTTCTACAGGAGTCATAATTTATAACTTGCTATTTAAAATACCTTCATTCCCCAATTAATATAGCTTCTCTCTTAAGTAATGTAAAGCCATTCCTATTTTTCATATTTCTGTGATTGTAATAAAAACTTGTGACTTGGCTTCTGAGGGTCAGACAAGCCAGTACTTCAACAGACCCTGCTTGTGTGCTCTTGTCTCCGATTGATCGCTTTCCTGATTTGATCAAAACTGGCAAACGTGGGAAACTTTTGAGTTTCTCCTAAAACTTTCCATACAGGTTTCCATAACAATCCCCTCATTAAGTATAGTGATGTCAATTATTACATAGCGTTCTCTCTTGTTACGTACCGCGCCACTCTTTAATGCATGGTATCCCCTCTTGTTATGTTTAGTGCTGCCCATTATTACATAGAATTTCCTCCTGTTCTGTATAGCTCTGTCCCTCATTACATAGCATTACCTCTTGTTCAGTATAGCACTGTCAATCGTTACGTAGTATCCCCTCTTGTGATGTATAGCGCTATCCCTCATTACATAGCATTCCCTCTTGTTATGTTTACCTCTGTCCCTTATTACATAGCATCCTTTCTTGTTATATATAGTATCATTCCTTATTAAATAGCATCCTCTGTTATGTATAGCACCATCCCTTATTACATAGCATTCTTTCTTGTTATGTATAGTATCATTCCTTATTAAATAGCATCCTCTGTTATGTATAGCACCATCCCTTATTACATAGCATTCTTTCTTGTTATGTATAGTACTGTCCCTTATTACATAGCATTCTCCATTGTTATGTATAGTACATTCCTTTATTGCATAGCATCTTCTATTGTTATGTACAGCACTATACATAAAGGGAACATGCACTCTCTAAACTGCCTGGGGCCCAGTCTATTCTTAATCCACCTCTGTATCTATCTGTCTACAATGCATTCTTCATGATCTCTTCTTCTGATTCTATATATCCCAAGATGATTGAAGCATGGTGACCACCAAATAGCATAGTTTTCTGATACTCTGTGGGGAGATGTTTATGCAATAGGTGCCTATGTTGGGCCACCCAGTGTTGTGAATTAAATGACAGCTTTTCAAGAGTTTTGTTAACATGGCACGATACTGTATGGCATCCTATGACTAAGGGCAGTGACATGCCATAAACACGTCAGGTTTTGTTTTTAATCATATTTTTCACTTAATAAATTTTGGAATTTTTTTTTACTGGAAGTTTGTGCTGAGCTTCATCCTCCCTTCCTATTCTACTGTATTGCATACTTATCATGAGAAATTTAAGTCCTTATCAAAATAGGCAGATAAGTAAGAGTGGAATCATATACAGCGTAGCATTCATGTAACTATGAAAGTGGATGAGTGTAAAGCTGAACATTATACATTAGGCGATATACAATTATAACCAAAGTACATTTTTTACAGTCAGGGGCAGTTATAATAATGTTTCATAATTTTATCCCATTTGTATCCCATTTGCTTTACAACAGAAAGTATCTGGCCAAGCTTTCTGAATAATATTTTAAAAGTTATCATTCTTTTAGAGCTACACAGAAGTCTGTGCTAGCTGTCATAATTCTAAAATGGACACTCAGCCAATTGTCAGGAGAGATGGAAGTTCCTTGCAAAAAGACGTATCATGTCTATTTGGAAATGTAGAGCTCTGATCTTTACGCAGCCCAATAGTAGTCAAACGGAGATGGAGTACACTTAATCAGCATTCTCCCGTATGTCTCCTGAGTTTTCCTTTCTGGAAGACAGAATCTAAAATCATCCAATTATTCTGCAGTAATCACGCGTATGGAATAATAGTAACCGAAATTGGGAGCAGATAAGTACCATTTATCATAATCAAGCAAGCTACTTAACTCAATGACTTCAATGTTTTTAAAACCCCCTTGCTCCATATGAAGCTCAATTTTGCCTACTTTTTAGATTTTTTTTTATTACTCTGTATCTTCCAAGTGCAAATTACACTGGCTGCATTGTGTCAGTTTTGTAATTGAATTTTTCAGAAAATTCTATAAAAATGAGCAAAATAAAAAAGTTAAATATATACAGTACAGACCAAAAGTTTGGACACACCTTCTCATTCAAAGATTTTTCTGCATTTTCATGACTATGAAAATTGTAGAATCACACTGAAGGCATCAAAACTATGAATTACCACATGTGGAATTATACATTACACTTTACAAAAAAGTGTGAAACAACTGAAAATATGTCTTATATTCTAGGTTCTTCAACGTAACCACCTTTTGCTTTGATTACTGCTTTGCACACAGAAAAGGTGAACGGCTGGACTCTACATGCCTGGTTCCCACCGTGAAGCATGGAGGAGGTGGTGTGATGGTGTGGGGGTGCTTTGCTGGTGACACTGTTGGGGATTTATTCAAAATTGAAGCGGTGAGCAGTCCAGCTCACCCCAAACCATCTCGATTGAGTTCAGGTCTGGTGACTGTGGAGGCCAGGTCATCTGGCGTAGCACCCCATCATTCTCCTTCTTGGTCAAATAGCCTTTACACAGCCTGGAGGTGTGTTTGGGGTCATTGTCCTGTTGAAAAATAAATGATGGTCCAACTAAACGCAAACCGGATGGAATAGCATGCCGCTGCAAAATGCTGTGGTAGCCATGCTGGTTCAGTATGCCTTCAATTTTGAATAAATCCCCAACAGTGTCATCAGCAAAGCACCCCCACACCATCACACCACCTCCTCCATGCTTCACGATGGGAACCAGGCATGTAGAGTCCATCAGTTCACCTTTTCTGCATGCAAAGCAGTAATCAAAGCAAAAGGTGGCTACTTTGAAGAACCTAGAATATAAGACATATTTTCAGTTGTTTCACACTTTTTTGTTAAAGGGAATCTGTCACCCTAAATTGGCGGGATATTTAAATGATGGCAGTCAGGTCAGATGGGCGGTGTTTTGGGTACTTGCCTTAACATTTTGTTCGCCGCTGTCTCCATTATTTCTGGAAATTGTAGTCGTTGCCCTCCATATAACGCGCGTTCACATTGCAATCTTGAATTGCGCACGCGCAGTATGCTTTGCCCGCAGATTGCAATGCGCAGGCGCGTTATATGGAGGGCAACGACTACAATTCCCAGAAATAATGGAGACAGCGGCGAACAACATGTTAAGGCAAGTACCCAAAACACCGCCTATTTGACCTGACTGCCATCATTTAAATATCCCGCCAATTTAGGGTGACAGATTCCCTTTAAGTATATAATTCCACATGTGTTAATTCATAGTTTTGATGCCTTCAGTGTGATTCTACAATTTTCATAGTCATGAAAATACAGAAAAATCGTTGAATGAGAAGGTGTGTCCAAACTTTTGGTCTGTACTGTAGGTAAAGCAATATTTTCGAGGTGTGATTAATTAAAGGGTTTAGGATTTGTTGCTGCATCTTCAGAAACTCCAGTTAACTGTTATTTATTGGAAAATGGGATACATATTTGCCTTAACAAATTATTGTTTATTGAAAGTAATTTTTCTGGGAAATGTGCATCTTTTTATATATGATATTCCTTGTTCTATGGAGCAAATATTGCAAACTTGTTACAAATATTGGAAGATTGCATCAATATTACAGTATTTTCAGAAAGTTAGAGTCAGAAAGCCTACCTGTTAGCTCTTGATCATGGCCCACTTCTGCATTGTATTGAGCCATAATATATCACTTATAGACTTCTATGTGGTCTCACTAGATCCCTTTTCAGTATTATGCAGCTACACAAAAAATTTGTACCAATGACATCAGTATTTTGGATCTGTGTGTCATCAGTGTACCATCACATGTGGATAAATAAAAAAAAAAATTACAAAACATCTATGCTTTGCAATGTTGATTAAGGAAAGCACATGGATGGCACCTGGATAGCCCATGGATGTCCTTATGCTCCCTGGAAGAGATTATCAACATGTGTGTTAGGCACTGGATTTTCAGGCTGCACGTGATTGATCCCAGGCGTTGTCTGGCCCTGTGGTCTCCCATTTGGGTCCGGCCACTGACACTGTCTTGTTCAGGCTCGTGGTATACCTTTGGTTACTGCTGGGTCTCCAGCCAAATCTATGGTAACCAGTGTTATACAGGGGCAGCCTTTCGTCCTGGAGTCTAAGTCCAGAGATCACCTTACTGAGCATGTCCGTGATGTGGCGTCTTCCTACTAGTGGTCGGACATTAGCTGCTCTGGTGAGGTGGCAGCTCCAGAATGGCCCACGGACAATGTCAGTGTGAGTGTTTAGGATGGAGCTTTGGGTTTAAAAGGCTTTCAGTGTTGCATGCGGGCATACTAGTATTATTCATGTTTGATGTTTGTGTGTGGATACTCTACCACTCTGCCTGTACAGTTGCGTGTTTCCTTTTGCTCCGTGTGTGAATGCATTGGCAGGTAGCTAGCACACTGCTGCGGTTTTGTGCCCTTGGCTTAGCGCCAGAGCCTAGTCTACTATAAGCTTAGGGCGCCAATTAGGCACAGGTTTAGTAGCTTCAGGACTGGGGTGATTAGCCGCTTGATTCTGCATCTGTTTCGTTCACGTGTGCGATTGGCACGGTTTAGTCACAAAGCGAGGTCAACCCTTTAGCCATCTCTCTGTTTTAGGCATAGGGTTTTACATCTAATGTCAGCTAACATCTCTGTGGTGTTAACAGGGTATTGCACTTTGTATTCTTTAGTTCTGTACCGCTTCGTGAATTAACGGAGCTTGTTATTTTGTGTTCTGTTCACGTTGTTCTCTAGTAGCAGTTTTTCATCTCTGTACGGTGGACCTCGAGTTGCGATTGCACTTTATTATTTAGTTTTATTTAGTGCAATCCGCCAACCCTAACAACGTGTGTCTGGGTGGAGGGATG
Organism: Oophaga sylvatica; assembly: GCA_033576555.1. Classification (NCBI taxonomy): domain Eukaryota; kingdom Metazoa; phylum Chordata; class Amphibia; order Anura; family Dendrobatidae; genus Oophaga; species Oophaga sylvatica. The sequence goes on along the minus strand of JARQOD010000002.1, from coordinate 600,167,227 downwards.
CAGTGATGGTCTTTGATCTCAGGCTACAGCTAAGCATATTTTAGGTGATATATTCTAACTTCTAACATTTAAGCTGATAGGCCATTTTCACTATGCCATTTATGGGTTACTTAGTTGGTTCTTGATTAGCTGATAACTCCTATATATGCTCACACTGGTTGATATATGTATATACCCCTGCATCCCATGCATTGTATTCTTTATTACCACTTTCTTTGTTCCTGCTTTTAAGGCATCATTTTATGTGTATATATTACATATGTATACAGTGGCTTTCAGCAAACCTATTCAACCCACTCCCTTGGCATTTTTTGGTTTTGCTACCTTACAACCTGGAATTTTACTGTTTTTTTAGGGTTTGCATCAGTTCATGGAAATAACATGCCTACAACTGAGAACATTTGATTTTCTTTTAATTGTGAAGCAAACATAAAATAGGACAAAATAAATGAAAACTTAAGCGTGTATATCTATTCAATCCCTAAATTCACTACTTTGTAGAGCCTACTTTTGTGGCTATTAGAGCTGCAAATCACCTTGAATAAGTCTCTATGTGCTGTACACATTTTCCTTTAAACCACTAGAGTGTTGCTTTAATAGTATGCTTAGTGTCATTGTCTTGTTGAAAGATGAACCTCCTTCCCAATCTCAAATCACTCTCTGAAACATGTTTTGCTCAGTAATATCCCTTAATTTTGCACCATCCATCTTGCCTGTACCTGCTGCCAAAAACATCCCCACAGCATGATGCTGCCACCACCCTGTTTCACTGTGAGGATGGTGTTCTTGGGGTGATAAGCTGTGTTTGTTTGGCGCCAGACATGGCATTTACCTTAGTGACCAAAAAGTTCAATTTTGGTATCATCTGACAACAGCACCTACCTCCATACATTTTTTGGAGTCTCCCACATATCTTTTGTCAAACTCAAAGCAAGCCTTACAATTTTTGTGTGAAAATAAAGGCTTTATTCTGCCCACTCTTCCATAAAGACCGCCTCTATGGAGTATATGGCTTATTGGGGTTATCTTTGTTCTCTATGCTGCCTCTCTGATTAATGCCCTCCTGTTCGGGCCCCTGTTTTGGTAGGCGACCCTCTCTTGGCAAGTTTGTTGTAGTACCAGCTTCTCTCCATTTGATTATAATAGTTTTAATGATGCTTCGGGGATCATCAGAAATGGGGATATTTTTTGATAACCCAACCCTGACTTGTACTTTTCAACAAATAATTTTTTTGGAGATCTCCTTGTCCTTCATAGTGTTGTTTGGTTACTGGTGCCTCTTGCTTAATGGTGTTTTAGCTTAGGACCCAGATACAGAAAGCCATTTCAAGCACTACTGACCACTGCCACTTATGTGCATCTCCAAGGCAAAAGACACTTGGATCCATGCCAGTCACTGAAAAAGACCCTGAATCCCAGCAGCAGCAAAGATGATGACCTTGCCCCACTGGACTAAGCTGATAACTCTCAATGAGGTACTAGAGGAGGACTAGGAAAGGTTTGAGAGCACATCTATAATTTGTGATGATAGATATTTTCAGGAAATAACCATGGATATTTAGGGCAATATTGAGTTGTGGTTTACAGATTCTGTCCAGACTTGTGAACAACTTGACCCATTTGATTACCCTTTTGGGTCTGACATGCCAAAGGAATGAGGTTGGTTTTCAAAACAATCAAACTTGGCTGTGCCAAACCTCCGACGCAAGGACTTTTCACTTTCATACACTGTCTTGGGAGACCCACTGACATCATACCCTGCATACTGACTAAGGATTTTCTATCTATTGGGTATTCACCAGGACTATAAATGGCTTCTCCCGGGTGCAGAAAAACTTGCACCTTAGCATGCCTTACGCCTACTACGTTCATACTTCTGTATGGTGACCTAGATATAAATGCTGTCCAAAAACATTCCCTATATAAACGAGCTGCAGACAATCACCTCAAATGGTAGACCTCATATAGTGGAAATGGGGATAGGGAATAAGAGTATATTCATTTACCCTTTCATTATATAAATGTTGGTATTGCTAGTGTATGTAACCACTAGAATTTGTATATTTGTTATGTCAAGATTTACAAACAAGATATCTATCGGTGAATGGGATTTGTCCCCTCCAGGCTACCATAGCATGGGGAAATAGCTGATGGATAAATTGTCTGTAATAAAAAAAAGGGAGGAATTGTTATGGTAAATATTTATAATTTGCTTTGATTATTATTTTGGACAATTAAATCTACATATATATATATATATATATATATATTTTTTTTTGCTACTTCTGTATTTTACTATTAGCTTTATAAGTGTTATTCATAAAAACAATAACACAGGGTGTTGTATCTGATATACAGGTGTGTTTGTGTGTGTGTTAAGTTTTTGTTTTTTAAAGTCTGGTTAATTGGATAGAGCTAGTCAAGGATTTCTGCGGAATTCATAATAAACTTCTGCAGGAGTCATAATTTATGACTTGTTATTCTCATTTAAAATTCCTTCTTTACTCAATTAATATAGCTTCTTTCTCAAGTAATGTAAAGCCATTCCTATTTTTCTTATTTCTGTGATTGTAATAAAAACTTGTGACTTGGCTTCTGAGGGTCAGACAAGACAGGACATCAACAGACCCTGCTTGTGTGCTCTTGTCTCCGATTGATGGCCTCCCTGATTTGATCAAAACTGGCAAACGTGGAAAACCTTTTGAGTTTCTCCTAAAACTTTCCATACAGGTTTCCATAACAATCCCCTCATTAAGTATAGTGATGTCCATTATTACATAGCATTCCCTCTTGTTATGTTTAGTACTGTCTATTATTAGCATTCCCCCCTGTTTTGTATAGCTCTGTCCCTCATTACATAGCTTTCTCTCTTGTTATACTGTATATAGCACTGTCCCTCATTATATAGCATGCCCTCTTGTTCAGTATAGCACTATCAATCATTACTTAGTATCCCCTCTTGTGATGTATAGTGCTATCCCTCATTATATAGCATTCCCACTTGTTATGTTTACCTCTGTTCCTTATTACATAGCATCCTTTCTTGTTATATATAGTATCATTCCTTATTAAATAGCATCCTGTTATGTATAGCACCATCCCTTATTGCATAGCATTCTTTCTTGTTGTGTATAGTACTGTCCCTTATTACATAGCATTCTCCATTGTTATCTACTATATAATTGTCTTATTCCGCCTGTCTGTCTGTCTGTCTGTCTGTCTGTCCAGGAAATCCCGCGTCGCTCATTGGTCCGGCAGCGGCCAATCAGCGCCGCGGGATTTCACAAAAAAATGGCAGCCGTTAGTGGCTCATCTGCAGGATGGAGGTCAGCGGCGAGGCAGAGGAGAGATGACTGGCGTGAGGCGCTCATCTCCCGGCCGCTAGCAGCAGAAGGACCTCGACCGACCGCACCACTGACCTCCATGCGGAAGGGAGGACCGGGATACTTCTGCTGCGAGCGCCCGCTCATGTCCCGGGTTCTCGCAGCGGAAGTACCCGCACAGGCAGCGGCGCTGACATCCATGCGGCTAGGATGTCAAGAGAGGACCAGGAGCGGCGCTGCGGGTCGGGATACTTCTGCTGCGAGCGCCCGCTCATGTTCCGGGTTCTCGCAGCAGAAGTAGCCGCATAGGCAGCGGCGCTCTCCGGTCCTCACAATACAATTCGATGATTGGTCGCGGTCTTTCACCGCGACCAATCAACGATCTTGCCACTAAACTTAAACACCGCTGTGTTGATTGGTCGCGGACGCTGCCCGCGATCAATCACCGATTTGGGTGCCACATTTAAATTGCGACCGCGACCAATCACTGATCTTGCCGCAAACGTTAAACAGTGCTGTGTTGATTGGTCGCGGACGTTGCCCGCGACCAATCACCGATTTGGGCGCCACATTTAAATAGCGTCCGCGACAAATCAGCACATTCTTTGTCCCGGCGTGAAAAGGAACAAAACTACAGACAAACCCGCCCCCAAGCCGTCATTCAATGTGGTACACGAAACAAAATACCCCTGGCTGCAGCAGCAAATAGTCGTCATGTCAGCGGAAACAACAGCCGGCTGCAGCCGGGAAAATTACGTGCTAGCTGTGCGTCGTCTGCGATGTTGTCACAAGCACTATTCACAACGTGACGTCATAACAAAATTCATTCGGTGCCCTGGAGAGATACATAGTAACGTTAATTTAAAGTAGTGCACAACCCATTTAAACACTGCTTCACTGCTTAGGCGCGCATGGTCGGCCGCATACATATTCTAGAATACCCGATGCATTAGAATCGGGCCACCATCTAGTGTACAGTATAATCCTTTACTGCATAGCATCTTCTATTGTTATGTACAGCACTATACATAAAGGGAACACGCATACTCTAAACTGCCTAGGGCCCAGTCTATTCTTAATCCACCTCTGTATCTATCTATCTACAATGCATTCTTCATGATCTCTTCTTCTGATTCTATATATCCCAAGATGATTGAAGCATAGTGACCACCAAATAGCATAGTTTTCTGATACTCTGTAGGGTGTTGTTTATGCAATAGGTGCCTATGTTGGGCCACCCCAGTGTTGTAAATTAAATTAAAACTTGTCAAGAGTTTTGTTAACATGACACGATACTGTATTGCATCCTATGACTAAGGGTCCCGTCAAACTCTTCAATGTCCCAGCGATCCCACCAACGATACGACGTGGATGGGATCGCTGGGACATCGTTAGCTGATCGCTGGTGAGCTGTCACACCAGCGATCAGGACCAGCGAGCACGCTGGTATCCAATGTACACATCGGGTAACTAAGCACCGCACGGCACCTAATTACCCTATATGTACCCTAGATAACCGGCTCTCAGCTTCTGCTGTAGAGCGCTGAGAGCCGGTTCCAATGTACATATCGGGTAACTAAGCACCGCGCTGCACCTGTTACCCGATATGTTACCCTAGACACCGGGCTCTCAGAGCTCTACAGGAGAAGTGGGAGCCGGTAACCAGGGTACATATCGGGTAACTAGGTGCTGCGCGGTGCTTAGTTTACCCGATATGTACATTGGATACCAGCTCCCAGCTCGCTGATCGTTGGTCCTACCGCTTCAAACGAAGTGATGTCGCGCTGGCCAGCGGGAGACCAACGTTGAAAAAATGGTCCAGGCCATTCAATGACGATCAGCACACCCAGCAGGGAGCTGGTCGTCGTTGAGTGTCACACTAAGCCAGATTGCTGGCTATGTGGTAAAAGCAAAAGCAAAAACACAATGGTGGAATTACATTATTTTCCTCATTTCAATGCACTTGGATTGTTTTTCACCTTTTTAGTAGTTTAATTTTCTGGGTAAAGCAAATGGTGTCTTTCAAAACAACAACTCATTCACCAAGAAAAATTATAGATCATGGAAGAAGTGGATAAAAAAGCTAAAGTGCAAAAGGAAAAAGGGGTTAATTATATCATTAATTTTTAACTTTTCGTACACACATGTAAATCATATTACAGTATTAAATGATATACGCTTCTGATGTAGAATTCTTTTTATATACTGTAAAAAAAATTAACTGAAGCAAGAAAATAACTAAAGCACAAACCAAAACAGTCAGATGCTTCAAGATAAATTGTTATCCGACGGCTTTATCAGGGTAATATGAACAAATCCCAAAATAATAGAGGGTACATAAATCTTAAAAGGAAACAAAAGGTTATAAGTTTATGAATGAAGCCTAAAGTTGCTCATACCTTTTCCTAATCTGAAACAACATAATTGTCAAAGTTTACTTGTATGCTAAAATGAAAAATAAAAGCAAAAAAAATCAGAAACTCTAAGTTTCATAAGTCTTTCTCAAACTTCCATCCTACCATAACGTTTAAACATGAATGGAATAAGATTTATCTCCGAACTCCTCCATCCCTCAGTGCCCTCGCACCTCTCCGTATGAGCCCTAATTACCAGTAGATAGAAGGCTGCAAGTGAATCACATTTATAGCTGTTACCAAACACCACATTCTCTCCACAATTTATCAGCCAACTATGTGCTCAGGAAATCACTTATTGTTAACGGACTAGTAGCAGTTAGATGCAGAAAAGAACTTGTGCTTGCTAAACAGACAAATTTTCAATTATTTTGTATCATTTTACAGAGAGGTTTGATATTGAATTATTAAACTTTTGGGAATCCTGCATCCTAAACAGTCTTTTATCTGTGTCTTCAGGTTCCGGGATTATTTCAGTGACATTCTGTAATTTCAACATTTCAGTATCTGCTAGAAATCTGTGATTTTATTATGATTTTCTAAGATCAGAGATATTCAAAGAATTAAGTGTATATACTGTATATAAAGAGTATATACGTTGTGTGATAACGTGTTTGTCCCTTCCTGATTTTCTATTCTTTTGCATTTTTGTCACACTTCAATGTTTAACATCACAAACCTAATTTAAATTTTAGACAAAGATAACATAAGTAAAACCAAAATTCAGTTTTTAAATGAAGGTCTTTATATTTATGGAAAAAAATCCAAACTTACAGGGGCCCCCTTTTTTAAAAAAATGATTGCCCCCAAAACCTAATAATGGGTTGGGCCACACTTAGCGCAGCAACTGCAATCAGTGTTCGATAACTGGCAATCTTCTTAACAACCTCTAGACAATTTTCCCACCATCTTCCAGAATTATAATTCAGCCACATGGAGTGTTTACGAGCAGAAATGCCTTTTTAAAGTCATGCCACAGCAAAAATTTAAATTGGATTAAGCCAGTCCAAAAGTCTTCATTTGTTTTTTAGCCACTGAAAGGGGGCTTCCTTTGTTTTGTTAAGTTCGAGTTTTCCCCCTCCTGCACAAGGGATCTCGAGCTGTTCCCTGCATCCCCCTTCCATCTCCGCAGTGGTTCCTGCTCAGCAAGGCATCGGTCCCAGCGTCTTGCCCTGCCCAGTACTGTGCAGAGAATTGCTGCGCAACCAGTGTAGAGCAGGCAGTTTGGGACTAATCCTTTGTTGCTTATCTGAGAATGGCCGGGCAAATCTCCCATTGGAGATCGGGTACATGCCCGATACAGCTGCACTCCTATTGGTCCTTCAAAGGTCCTGTAGCTGTTGATGTTCTTTAAAACAGCTTCCCCTTTGGTCCTTCCTGGAAGGTCTTTTTTTCGTGGCTTATAAAAGGCTGTCCTTACCGCACAGCCGTGCTAATCCAACCTTATATGCTTTGCGCCAGTATGGGGCCCTGCGGTGTGTGGTTAGGCGGGAAATAGCATTTCAAATCGCCTAAACGGTGAGGAGCTTGGTATGCTACTGGTCAGGGTCGTGCTTAGATGCCTTAGTTACGGGATAACCGTGAGGAGTGTATTGCCGATTCAGGCCTGGCGTTCAGACCCATAGATTAGCCCATGATCACTTTCTAGTTCGCTTAAACATCAACTGTGTACCGGGTGCCTAATAGGACACAAATTTCTCAGTGGCTCTGTACCAACAGGTTCGTTTCAATGCAGACGCCCCCAGCTTTTCTTGCACTCAGTGGTGTACTATTTTTGCACACACGCCATATAGCGCGCGGCATCCTTCAGGGGCTCTGTGGAATAACAGAGT